>CM077619.1:308551-980086 GCA_039566895.2 Turritopsis rubra | reverse complement strand
TTGTCAAAACCCAATATTTTCATGTTTTTCAAATTCAATTATAAGACTATAATAAGTTGCTTTTTGTTGTTTTTCTGACATTATTCTAATTTCTACCTAACAAATAGTGAAGCCTTAAAAAATTTCTTGCATACTTGCATACTTATATGCTTTTCCAGAGCCTTTCAAATGTTAAACCGAAAGTTGAAAAGAATTTAAACGCATATTTAAATGCCAAAAATGAGTTTAAACGCCAACTAGAGCTTTTGGAATTTTTTAGAGGGGTTTAAACGCTATTAAGTTCTAGTTTAAAAATAAGTTTACCACTTTAAGTGGTGTTTTAATAGCGTTTAAATGCACTTTTAAAGCAGTTGGTCCCTTTTCCCACAACAAGTCACAAATTTTATATAAAGAATAAGGAATATAAATAATTACTACAGATTAAAGTTAATCAGTCTGTATAGATAATCTATTATTATGATAGGTTATAAATTATTACCTATCAGATTTATTATTTTAAAGATAAAACTGATCATTCTTAATACTTAAATGTTATGGGTTATATAAATTATCTGTAATTATCTATAAATTTCATTTCCCTTGGACGGTCACATATACATTGATGGAAAAATTTATTATATACAGACTGTTTAAAAAAAGAAGAATATTGTATATACTGTTGTTTTATCTTGAAGCAGTTTTTCAATAATTTCAACTAAAGCATCTTTCTGTTCTGGATCCAAGCTAAAATAAATCAAAGTTAAAATAAAAGTAACTTTTGCTGTCACCAGAGGATGACACATGAAGTACATCACCGGAGGATGACACATGAAGTACATCACCGGAGGATGACACATGACGTACATCACCGGTGGATGACACATGACGTACATCACCGGAGGATGACACATGAAGTACATCACCGGAGGATGACACATGACGTACATCACCAGAGGATGTCACGTCACGTATATCACAGGTTGGTCATGGTGATGACACGCAAAAGATCAAGTTGAAATTGGAGGAGGAAGCTCTAATAATAATCCCAAGTGAACTAAAATTGTGATATTTCTATTGTTTAACGAAACTTCATTCTAATATAGCGCAAATACTTCATCCTCATTGGACAGATTACAGATTCTTTCACCATGATATTAATGATATCTATATTTTCTGTCAATCTTTATATGACTTCATATGACCTTAAATGGCGTTTTGTTTGCGACTTTAAATCCTAAAGTGTTAATTGGATATCAATGCAGAAGTGAACCTTAAGTACACACTTACCAAAATAGTTTGGGAATTGCATTAGCAGCCGTTTTACGCACATATGGAGACATATCAGTAACAGCTTCTTTCAAAGACAGCATCATGATTGGTACAATGACAGGTACTCGAATACTAGAAAGCACTCTCAAAGCACTTGCACGAATTAATTGGTTTGGATCCTGTAAAAGTAATTTCAGAATGTATAAATCTCGCTTATCTCTAAAATTAGAACATAAAAATACACTAGTAGGAATTACCTTGAGTCCTCTTTGGAATGTTGCAATAGATAACAATGCCAAGTCCTGCTGTTCCTCACCATAACGTACCAGGTAGACATAAACAAGTTTCTTTATCTAATTTAAAATTATGATGTTTAAAGTAAAGATGTTTCCAAATACAAACTGACATAAAAAGAAAAGAAAAAGAAAAGAAAGACTTTTTAACAAAATAAAATGAACTGACCTCGATATTCTTGGACACAACATTTTTGACAACAGCAGGAAATAAATCTGACACATCTTTTCCAGAAGCTAACATCTAATGGAAATACAAAAGTAACAAGCCGCCCAGGTAAAACATTTTTACGGTAAGTTGCAGTCTATCCAACAGTATTAGAAAAAGAAAAAAACTACATGTCATTACTTTTATGATATGCGTTTCTATTTCTATCTATGTGTGTTCTATGTTAATAAAACTGAAGTTATATTAACACTACTGGTTTCCCCATGCTTTTTTACTATCTAATAATAATGTAATGCGGATAAAAAACGTTGACATATATGTCTTTTAAACAAATCTAACATATTTTTGTTTTTTGGCTTAGGACTTTTGACCAGGGTAAAACTCTTATCGTATTAATATATAGATAAGTTTTTATTGATCATTATTATCTGGAAGATATTATTACATGATAGTTATTACATGAAATGGTTGAATTTAATTGGTTGAGTAACCAGTTAGTACAGATTAAATACTGCTCACTAGAGGACACATGTAGAAAATAGTTTATATTATTTTTAATATGAAATTAATGAATTGTACATCCTCTGTAAAAATCGCCTAAAAATATCCTAAAAATGGTAGCTTTAAATGTAAACAAAATGGTAATAAAATGATGTTCAAACTTCAAACTAAATAATAATAATAATCTTTTTTCACATATAAAATCAAATTTTTGAATTTAATGAATCAAATGTCAAATTCTTTATGCCTTGTTTCCACTATTTGAAATTAAATTTATGTATGAACATGTCGTCAATAAATATTGTTGAAAGGGATTTTGACTTTGCAAGCTTGACCTCTACTATCAACCTTATATGGGCATTATATTTCAGTACAGATGCACAAAACAGTCAGTATCCCGTTAACAATGAAGTTGAACATGCCATTTCACTGGATCTATGTATGAAAAAAGTTATTGTGAGTGCACACCAAGAATTCCCACCAACAGGAACAGATCAAAGTTAAATTAGAATAACAACATCTGTCAATGGTTCTGTCATTTCTTGTTACGCAGGATAAGTAAAGAAGGGGTTAATTTCTCTGAAATCAGCAAGTTTGAAAACAAACAGGGGAATATAGCTGGAACCGTGGAGTATGATGACTTCATTTGAAAATAGGGAAGAGCTGTGTATAACCAACATGTTCACATTAAATCACTTGTATTTGTGTATTTATATACAATCAATTGTAGTTTTAAACAAGCAGGTAACTCACGATTATATATATATTAATATATATATATATATTTATTTCTAAAAAATATTTTTGAGGGGGTTCCTATATATATTGAGTCTCAAAAGTACATTTTACTAACTCCGTACCATTTTTTTCATTAGAAAGAGGAGACTGGAAACTAAATAACATTTTTAATCGTTGCACTCAGAAATGCTTCCAGCCCTACGGATTTCTGAAAAATAGGAATAAAAACAAGTACCTACATGAATCACTCTATAATTCTTTTCAAAATCATTTACCAAAATGCCATTTTGGTAAATAAACCACATACCATTTTGTAGCCGAAAGTGTGATGAATCAGATGATGTAATTGTTTAGTTTAATTGTTTGAGACACAAATTGGAAACATAAAAAGTGTACATTTTTGGAAAATGATTTATATCTTCTGAACAAGTTAACATTTTTTAATTTTGTAAATTGCATTATTTAGAAGATTTAATATGTTATCAGACTATTATGATGTTAGGTTAAGAAAAAATAAACATTTTTGGACAATTTTTCATAATAAAATATCATACAACACATATGAATATCCTTAACAATATGAAGAATATTTTAGCACCAGAGTTCGAATGAACATTTTAAACTTGTATTGTGAAATTTAGAAGTGCAACACCTAAAATTTAATTATCTTTATGAGCTATCATCAACTTCCTTCTCCCTGGTTAACTCCCAGTTAATTGCAATCAAATCTGCTATGTATTTTACTGGTTCAATTTACAAATCTCAAACAGCCCATCACGGTAGCAGCAGAGACAAAAATAATATTCAACAAAGAAAAACTCACAAGAAATGGTTACGGAGGATAACTTACAGCAATTATTCTTTTCATTGCATCTAGGGTTTGTGAATCCTTCGAACTATCCAACATGGTTTTAAGGTCTTCATTTCTAAATAACGTTTAAATCAGATATTGTTTTAAAATTCAATTATCCATTTTTGTAATAACATCTAGAACAACAAATCATGTTAACATCTTTGACACATTTAACTTCACCAGAAACAACATATTAAAGACCTAAATAAGAAATTGTTTTAAAATGCAATTATGGTAAAAAAAACTCTGACATAATGTATTGTTTAAAACTGTTGCAACAAAAATTGTTTTTAGAATTTAGGGCCCTTTATTTTGGAGAACATGTTTCAGACTACTGTTAAGTCCATTATTTTCAAAGTATTTATAGTGTTTCTTTTATTTTTTTTTATGTTGATGTAGTAAAAAACTTTTTATATCATTAAGCACGTTTTTTTCCCGTGGATATTTCCAGCCACTCGGGTTTAATATTTATTTTGTTTTTGTTCACTATAATAAAAAAGGTATTCATTAATGAAAGTTAAATGGACTTTCGATTTATCTTCTGTTTGAACAATTCATTATAAAACATTTTGCTGCATATATTTTCCATGTCTAATCTAATCTTCAAAGGAAAAAGTTTCTTTATATTTTTATTACTAATTTTGTTTTGATATTGTATTTCATATCTTACATCCTTTTGAACGTAAATTAGGTTTCCTTTTTCATTTATATTGGATTCTTAAGTTGTTTTGGTCGAGCATAGATGATGAAACTACCTTAAATTACCAGTATCCTTTTAAAAACACTCCATAATTTTCAAACCAGGAAAATTGCTTCTCGATCCGCCACTGATCTTTTTTTCATTTCACGGCTGTTTTGACACTGTAATGTCATTTCATGAACATTGACGTTTATCAGAAAAAAATCGAAAAATTTCGAATTTTCCTGATTTTTAAAAAATCATAACTTTTTTATATTGTATTCATTTTTTATGAAATAAAAACGATATCAAACCTGAGGCTTTTGTCGTTTATTTGATATGTATCACCTTCTTGTTGGCATCGGGTATGTATAAGATATTAATTTTCAAAAAAGTTCACTTTTCGCAATTTTCGAACGTTCCGCTGAAAATGGTGATTTACCTACGTTCACTTGACCGAAGCCTCCAAAGCTAATCTTTGAACTCTGTGTCTGAAATTTTAGCACGTGATAGCTGGAATCCAGGCCTATCGAACGTTATCTGTACCGCGTTAGATTTCATACTAGGTCCCTAATTTCACGATCAAAGACTTCAGAAGGACCTGTATTTCAGTTGGTGAAAAAATTCGACAGGGTGCAGCTCGTATGAGTTAATCTAGACATTCTGCTAGCGAAATATCATATTTACAGCACTAGGCGATGTGAATTAGCTTTGTGAATTAGCCCCTGGCCTTTCAAAGTGATGGTACTTTTAAGCTTTATTTTAAACATTTTTTTGTTTTGATGATCAATTTTGATTGACATTCGAATTCTTGATTGTTCATTCGGTAAGTGTTCGAATTTCGGGCTGCGGGTTTGCAGAATTTTTGAATTATAAAGACAAGTACAATGTAAATAAATGTCCGCACAATTTCGACAAGGGCCTTTTCGCTCAGAAGCTTGAAAGGATAAAGCTAAGTGATTTCGTTATATTTAACTGAATTCATCAATCTTCCGCGAAAATAGTATTTTATTGTAACGTTTGTTTGTTCCGTGCTGTTATATTTTATAGTAATTAGTTGTTTTGAATATAGATAAAGGTGTTTTAATTTGTACTTTTTGTACACTTTTTCTCTTTGCATTGTTTTTTCGTGTGTTGGGTATGGGATCTAAACAAAAGGACGACGATTTCAAGAAGGCCATCGGTTGGAAAGAAGCTTGGGCCAAGGAAGAGAATTTTTCTTTTGTTCTGAGGGTGGTGGATCCAAAGAAGATTACATTTGGGGTAATGTTCTTTCTTCTAAACTAATTTCTTGGGAGTTATGTAATGTTACATAAGTTCTTGGGTCACATGCTCCCAGTAGATTTTGATATACCAGATGTGTCTAAAATAAAGGCACAATTAGTAAATTTCAGGAAGAAAAAACGTTGTTATCAAGATAACAACACAGGAGAGCCTTTTTTCCAGCATACAACTGCCAGCGCTGGAGAGCCACGTCCTAAGAAACAGAAAACAGATGCAGACCCGTTTAAGGCCGCGAGAGAAAATTATGAGGGCTCAGCTCCACAGCTATATGCGTAAGGACCAGGAATTGAGGAATCAAATTGATTCTTTGATTTCTGAGAAAGGCCAGTTAGTGGTTCTCAATGCAAATTTGAATGTGCAGATCAAGGCGCTGGAAGCTGAGAACCTCTCTTTACGAAATTGGAATGAGGATCTTGAGTCGAACTTGTCGTCACTTGATTCTCAGATAGGTCAGTATAATGGCACCATAAAAGATTTGGAACAACAGCTTAAGGCAGCACAAAAAAAGTTTGCATCTGCTAAGGGAAAAATTTCTCGAGGTCAAAATGCGGCGAAGAAACTTGCAAATAAGTATATTTATATACTGAACTCCATTTGATTATTATAGGTACACTTAAAAAGAATATTTGCAGAACAATATAATACAAAGTTGGATTCCAATACAACTATACCGAGTTTAAGTCGAAATCACGCGATGTGGATGAGACGTCGCAACCTGACCTCGTTTTCAATATCGTATAAAAGTAACACAATCGATAACACAATGAAATTCATCAAGACGAGTTTCAGTTTTGAGAACTGACGCTGTTTTGAAAGGAATTCCGGAGATGATTGTTAATAGTGCAAAGCTAAACCTCTCTATAGCGAACCAAATATTCGGAGATAGTGACTAAAACACACATTTTGCGTTTTATCACATTTTTGATCTTTTATGCTAAGAAATGGTACCAGGGGTAGCCTCCAAGATAAGGTAAGGTAAGCCTCCTTAGTCCTCTCTTATTTTCGCGATTTGGGGACTCAGTCTCTGCATGACTTCCTTAACTTTTTGTCTACCTAGGTTTCAGACGACAAGATTGAAACAAGATCCTCATCCTTATCAAATGGAGGAAAACTGCAGCCTTAAACAGTTGTTAATTTATTTGATGTAAATACAATATTTAATACAAACCTCTTGTTATTTTTCTGTCTCCTTGTTCTGCCAAGCTCATATGAAAATTCAGTTAACTTCCCAATCAATCTGAAAATTTTGATCACGGTGCGTGGTGCGTTGTCTTTATCAGCCATGCGCCTCGAAAGAGGCGCCTAATAATTGGCATACTTACCCCCGGTTTGGAGAGAACTATTAAGAAATATTTGTGAGAAAAAGGATCTAATTGCCCTCACATTTTTATTGAATCAGAAAGTACCCCATTTTCTTTCATATATTTGATTTGCAATAAAAAGATTGACGTTAAATGACGTCAAATTATTGATTTTTCGATGTTATCTAACCCCCGGAATTGCTGTGCGTTTGTAGCGGGAGAACCATTCTTTTCAATAATAAGTATTTCCAAACTCATCGAGACGTTGTATCACTTACCTGTGTGAATTATTTTCACAAGAACAACAACCTATCTGTAAGGGAAATTTCCAATTTTTTTCGAAAAAAACTTAACTTTTCCAGCTCGAAATAAATCGGGGAAATCATGTTTTCAGCCAGAAACTTTGATGTTTCTATTCAGAGGGGGTCTGGAACTTACCAATAACGATGAATTAACGTAGTATACATGAGCCATCGAGGCAAACTTTTGATAAAATCGAGGCCGCTCGGGAAAATTTTTTTTTTTTTTGTTTCACCCGAATTCGCCCGATATCGGGATAACCAGGATACCCGGTTCTGTGTTCCCAATATAGCTCCAACATTTCTCCTTCACATCCATTTTACAGAATTAAAAAATCTATATTAGTTTTCGAGATATTGAGGTAAGAAGTGGCATCGTTGGGGAAAATTTAATGCGGAGCGGTATGAAAGAAGTGTAACACGCGTGATTTATTGGATACTAAAGTTGTTGGGACGAGGATATAATATACAGTATAACCCCGTTAGGTCGGACACAGTTTAAGTCAGACTTTTCTTTAAGTCGGACTAAAACCTTGTCCCCCTTGGATCTAAATAAGTAGAGTCTGACTTAAGACGAAGTTCGGATAGGTCGGACTCCCGATAAGTCAGACCGATTATTTCGGTCCCCTGAGAGTCCGACTTAACGGGGTTATACTGTAATAGGTGAATCTCTTCCACTACCTTCCTTACCCTCTGTAAAAATAGCCAATAATAATAAAATAAAAAGGTGAATATTTTACTTTTTTCCGAACTGACTTGCCAAAAACGATACCACAGATGAAGAATGCTGAACGTGAGAATCATCTTGTTGCAGAGCAACACTGTCAGAATCATTGTAAGGAACCGCTGAAGATGCCGCCATGATGCCTAACTCTTGCTTGCTGATTCGGTCAGATATCGACAGTCAAACCGCGCGGTTGGCCATCAATCTATCAGAGTGATTTTCCCATAATTTTTTATTCTAATTGAAGCTAGACAATTTTAGCTACTCGAGATTACTGCTAAATATCCTAACCTACCTTTTAATAACTTTCATTCCTATAGGAAACCAATCGGTTAGGAAATCGAAACAGATTTATTTTGGGTTTTTCAGTCTTCCACGTGGTACATTTTCAAGTTGCCAGTCAGTAGTGGTGCAGGAATTTCGTCGGAAATTTGTCTGGAGAACGAGAAGGTACAGCAAAATTTTTTTCTGCCCTGTTATAACTTCTCGTGGAATCATAGCTACGCATAATTTGTTTTGCTCATATCTGTTTTTTTTTTTTTGTGATTTTGAAAGATTTTTGGTGCTATATTGCACTCCCCCTAATAAAGCCTTGGAGGCCTTTATATTAAATGCAACAAAATTAATGCGAAAAAATGTTTCATGCAACACAAAATAAAATAAAACAAGAGTTGCATAAAACAAATATTTTTAATTATCATAAATCTCTGCAACATAAAACGTTTATTGAATAATTTTAGATATTCAATGGTAATTATTCGATAGTAATCAAAAGACTTTATATAACGGATGAGAGCTTGATGAAAACTTGAACGACATAATTAAATAACAAAAATTCACTTACTTATTGGACATTTTATTAAATTCTTAAAAGATGCTATTTTTTCTTTGACGCAAGATGTATGCTCTGTCTCTAAGTTGTAATATAATATAAAATCTATATACAAAGGGCACTAAATTAAGATCAAAGAGTTTAGCAGAAAATTTGCAGATATGCAGTTAGAAATTTGGGATATGTAGTAAACCAATGATGTAATTGGAGCTTGGAGTTCAGTAAATTTTCATATTCTCTACAGCATTCACATTCAGTTACCATGTGTAAAAGCGCTGCTGGAAGTTTCTTTGTAAACTAAGTTTGCTGTCTGAACTTTCTTCAGAATACTAGTTACTTTTACTATCAGATATGTTTGTTGTTATGATATCATTTTGAAAGCTTCGTGAAAATATGTCACAAGATATGGTGGTATGAGAAACTGTGGTGCATAATAGCCGATAATAGGAAAGGAATGGATGATATCAGACCCTTTTTTAGGGATTTAATATTAGAAATATGTAAATATTTTTGAATTTCCTTTATTTGTAGATACTAAGGGACATCTTTAAGTAAATAAAATGATTGGTATTTTCTGGTTGTTGGTTCTCCCTTTCAGATTGTAAATAAGGTTCATTCATATGGAGGTCATGTTATTTTGGACCAAATTTCCTCCCAAAAAATAACCTGATTTGATTTTTTAGGAGCAAATTTGGCTCAAGTATATTACCCAGTAGATTTCTTATAAATGTAATGAAGGTGATATCTAAATGTGAATATATGTTTCTAACAATTACATGAGTAATTACATGACATTACTCCACAAATCGGGTCAATTAGTCCAATTTGGCCCCAAAAAGGTAAATCAGGCAAATTCTCGACGATTTCAATTTTTTTATGAACATGAATTTTATAAAAGTCATTCCATACACATAGTCATGCCATGCAAACGATCATAAATGTCCATGCTTATCTTTGACTATTTCAAGTTCCATGAAGTGTATATTTTTTTTGTTTTTTGGCACTAGGGTCAATAATTTTCTCTGCATCATAAACTCATTTCTCAATTTAAAGAACTTCATCAGATAATTGAATTAATAAGTGATTATGAAGTAATAATAAATAATGATTATGAAGATCGAGTAAAGATTCATTTATTAACTTGTGAATTTACTGACACCGTATAATTATTTTAAACATCCTTCCGACGAGGAAATCAGCAGTAATAACCAAAATAAAAATTCCAGCAATAATCCACTGACAAAACCAGATTGTGCTTGCAATGTTGACTATTAATTCTGTGGGAATGCAAACCTATTGAAGACTAAGACAAGTATTAAAGAATATTCCTGGTGATATTTCTGCACACAACATACAACAACATTCTGTGCTTATCATCCATTAGTATTACAACCCATTTAATCTATCCAGTGATTTCACACAAACAAATTTCAAGAATATGTTTGTAAAAATTATAAATGAAACTATAAATAAGTCTTCAAGATTTATTTTGCTAACATTCATTTCTACCTTCGCACACATACAAAAAAATTAAATCCAAAGAACAAAATTAAATACGCTCTCCTTTTTGTAATTTTTTAACAAATTCATGAAACAATCATGGTACTTATGATTTAAAATAGATTTTAATAATAATGTTCATATCTCGCCCCCAGCTCTTTTGTATCATTTCTCAACATAACCAGCACATTTCCACTCTCTTCCCCCAGCTCTCCTCCACACAATCTGGCACGTTCACTCATCTACTACTATTGAACAGATTTCCTACAATCGAATAAATTTCCAAACCTCCAAATTTCATTGATGCCATCATCATAAGGGGATTCATAAGGGGAATAAGAAGTAATTTTCTAAGGAACTTATTACATCTTGTGTATTTGACCTTAAAACCTTTTTTTGGAATAACAACACTCATCAAAAAATGAATGAATTCATTAAAAACGTAAGGCATGGCAGGTACTAGCTTTCAATTTCCTTTAGAAAAAATTTCTCCTTCCGTAAGACATCAATATGCATTCATTGAGAAATTGAAAAGATCAGAAACAATAGCGGTGACCTCCTCCACAAAGTTTTTCTGAATACTCTTAACTCTTATGCAAGATAACGATGTCTTGGTTAAAATTAATAAGCAGCATTGGCAAATTTTGTTGTCAACCGTCACAGCAACAAACGTTGTTCTGTCGTGGTTAAACGGGCCTCGAAAAAGAAATGTATTCTATTTTGTTTATATTCGTTCACAAATATGTTCTCTTGTACGTAGCCAAAACAACCCATTCAAACAACGGGAAAACGAATTCCAACGAAATAAAAATGCTGTTTTGACTTCTACTCCACGTGGGAATTATGAAAATAATACTGAAGCATTCTGATTGGTTAAAATTAAAAACATGTACAGCGATTTTCATTCACTTTGTAGTTGACAAGATGTTTATGATGGTGGAAATTTTTCTTGTTTTCATCGTTTCAACAGATCAGACGTACTTATAAACAGTCTTAAGTGTACCTGAGTGTCTGCGTATTCTATTTTTAAAGTACCGTATTTCCGCTAATAAACGCCGCGGCGTTTATTACAAATTGCAGAGTTTGGATGCGGCGTTTGATAGAGGGCGGCGTTTATTACAAAATGAAAAATCAAATAAAAACAGACTTTAAACAACAATGTTTTCTCTTCCTAAAAAACTGTCTAAGCTAATAGCATTTTACATTGAAATTGACGGTAATCACGTGCACGCAATCGTAAATGGTAAAAAAGAAGTACGAGAAAAACAATATTCGTTTTTATCTTTAGTTGTGGAAGAATTTGTTGATAGAAAACAAGTCCAACTCGTGTAAACTATTTTTTGTTGCTTGTTTAGTCTGTTTTCTAATAAACGCCGCTTTTCAAGATGCGGCGTTTATTAGAAGGCGGCGTTTATTAGAGGGCGGCGTTTATTACTAATGCTTGGCTATAAGTGCGGCGTTTAATAGAGGGAGGCGTTTATCAGAGGGCGGCGTTTATTAGAGGAAATACGGTAAGTAGAATATTCTTCTTTTCGCAAGAAAAATAAAATAAAAACAGAGATTTTCTCTTGCAACTATGTGTGGACTCACAGGATTCATTTAATTCATTCTATCATGTTAATGATAGAATGAATTAACATTCTATCATGTTAATGATTCAGTTAACATTCGCTTAAAATTCGCTAAAAAATTACTTATCTAATAAGCTTTCATTTTTGATATCAAAAAAGGTATTATGTTTCGCTTAAATAGTGTATAAGCTAGTTAATTCGCTTATAATTTGTTTGAATTATAAGCGAAATTTTATGTTACATAACCGATTTTAACCGATAAAATTAAGCGACCTTTCATCAATAATTTAGAGAAGATGCCTGAGAATAAATTGAACATTTGTCACAATTGTTTCAAAACAGTTTCAGAAATCAAATAAAAAGAAATGATAAAGACAAATCTTTGCATGTTTTGCAGCTGGTTTAATTGAATTGATGTAAGAATTAACTGTGCAAGTTGTTTACAAAGATTCTGGCACATTGATTATTTAAATGAAAACCTATATTTAATTGAATGGGTTCCCAACAACAACAAAACACAGTAATGAAGTATAGTAATCTATATAATATAAAAGGTTAAGAAACGATGAATACCTAACAAGATTAATTTCTGTGTGGATAAATTTTGCTGAATCAAAATCAAATTTTCATAGGATCGTTACCAATATATAAAATATACAGTTAAAAAAAAACAAGATAAAAGTATAGTTGTTTTGAGAGTTTATTTAAAAGAGTACAACATAACCATTACTGAATGTATATTACAGGGGGTGATTATATGATCACTTTTCATCCCAGATACCGTTACATCTCGGTTAGCGGGCTAACTCATTTTGTCTAATTGATTCTCTTGTTTTTACACATCTGTTTTTTATATCTGAATGAAAAGTGGTCATGTAATCAGTGCCTTAGGTGCAGTCAGAACCTAATAGAATGTAAACAAAAGAAGAACAATGTTCCATGTCAATCAAGGTAATAAAAAACACGCAGAAAACATGTTGCCTACGCCTAAGTGTTAATAGCCGCGTAAAATCTACACATGATAATGACTGATGATTATTACATGGAGTCTATAATAATATCTGCGAAAAAAACGGAGACTACATGACTACAAGAAACTTGTTTATTCTCATTATGAAATGAATGCCTTCTCATTTGAAACATCTTACTTTTCAAAGAGGTTTTTTGACTAGGGGTCCATTTAGGGGGTTCACATTTTGTACCTACCCTCAAACTGAACAGATTTTCAAGATGTGCCAGCCAAACTTCTTATTTTTTTTATTTTTCTTACAGATAATGGAGCAAGATTCACTGAGAAAAAAATATGAGCAGGTATGACAAAAGTTTGCTGAAGCTCAAACAAATTAAATGTCTTCACAGTCAGAATGGTTTCTGTATACCAGGAGCAGGCTTATCCATTTGACCAGTGCAATCATGCTCACACACAGGCAAATAATAAACTTGACTGAGACATGTGAAATGTTTATCATTTTTACATTTTATAGGTTAGCACTTGGATTGATGAGATTTTCAGTGAGAGAGATGTTCCTCAGTATGAGATTTCTGATTCAACTGTTGACTATCTCGTAACACTACAGAGAAAAAACTTGAAGATGAACAGCATTATTTTGAGTGCTATCGATAATATCATCTTCAAAAGAAATGAGTATAGGGAAGAAGGTATGGATTATCTAACATTATTACCTGAATCGGTATTTTTGAAAATAGCGCAACATGATTGGTCAAAATTTACGTCATAGCGACCAATGTTATGTGGTGTTGCCCACATTTAAATAATGTAGTTTAAATATTGTAGCATAAAATGTAAAGAAACTCAGAAAAACATAGAAAGATAGATAGTAAAAACATTGTAGGGACAAATAATAAGTGAAACAACAGTTAAGAGAACTCATTACATTTTTTACTATTTTTAATAACAAATCGAATGTCACACACAAATGAGAAAAAATGTTTGTTTACAATTTTTGTATACGAAGCAAAGTAATTTTGAAGAATCAAGCTCAAACCCAGGAAATAATCCCTATAATAACTGGCAATACCTTCAAATATTGACCTCGTCACGCTTTACCCTCGCAAACTCTGGCAATATTTTCACAACGGTCAATAAGTTTCGGTATTGACCTCTTAAACAGTTATTATAGAGTTAATTATAACCTTGGATATTTTATTTAAATACTATTATATAAATTAATTATGGAGGGGCTGCAAATATTTGATATAGTTTTTCATTTGCTTCCACAGTATGTTGGGTCTTCAGTCTTTTTTTTAATTCTTTAGCTGAAAGATTGAAGACTATATTGGAAGGAATTGGCTTACCTGTCCAATCATTTTCCATTGCTGGAAAGACTGCTCTTAAAACTTTGAGTGATCTTGCAATTGTTCTTGATATCAAAAACGTAAAAAGGTCTAGGTAAGTAATTTTTTTGTATTACATTCGTTGCCACAATGTATCCTAATGGTTTAATTGCATTTCTTTTGTTAGCTATTGTGTAGCTATGTTAGATTTGCAAAGTGCATTTAATGATACAATTCAACAGTTAACTGAGAAAAGGAGTGATATAGAGACTTTGATGGCTGCGACAACTGCATCTTTGAAACAAATGACCAATATGAAACAGTAAGTCTTTAGTTGAATTAGTCTGGTCATTTGGTTCACACTGCTCGGAATGCCTCTAAAGTGAAGTAATTTTTCCTTCTTTTTAGTAAATTACGAAGTGTAGATATCATAAATTTACACGCCTTCTAATATCGTTAATTGCAACATTTTCTTCAAATAACCCAGACTATATTCCTATATTCTTATATAATAACAATAATTATTAGAAATAAGAATTATAAAAATATATACGATTTTCAAAAAAAATTTTTTTGCACTTTTTACTTTCTGAAGCTCCAACTTGTGCCCAATTTCCAATTTTTAAAAATAAAATTTATACTGGCAGAAGCGTAATGATCTTCTCTCTGAAACCTTGTGCCCAATATTGTAATTTATTTTTTGTTCAATAGAAATTGACGTGTGTTATGGTTATTTCGTAAACTTCATTTTGTCACAAAAAATTATTTTCTCCATCTCAGAGTCTTTAAAAAGAAATCGCTCACACAGTTTTGGTTGCTGTGCCCGTGCTGAAAAAGAATCTGCTAAGGAGAGCCTTTGAAAATGATTTCTATTCAAATTGGGGCTCCAAGAAGGTCACCTTTATAAAATAATTTTAAACCACACGGCAGATGATAGATATTGCAATAAATAAAACCTTGTTCGAACTCCTGTAATTCGAAAAAATATGTTGGTCCTGTCAGAATTTAGTAAACATTCCTATAATTTGAACTCACAAAATTTGAAAACTCATTTAAATGGAATGGTTTGTTCAGTTGTCAGTGTTCTAGCAGGAACCTTTTTGCGTGGAGGCCACTACGATGGTTTTCATCCCACTACCATGATTTTTCTTGCCGCGATGCTGCCATTTTTGAAAATCAGTTCGTCTGTGCAATTTACATGCCACAACAGGTGTGGTGATCATTGAAATATTTTCTTTTCCATAAAAGGCCACTGCGTCCCTTTTTTTCGAAATAATCTTCTTGGCTTTTTTTGGAAAAAAACAAACAGGTTTAAATAAATGTGCACAACATTTGCTTATAAAGGAACCATCACAATGAGCAATATCTTTATCCATTTATGTAAACGAATATTGGCAAAAAGAGTTTTTTCTTTTTAATTTTTTTCTTTCGTTGATATTAAAATATTTCATGCCTTTGATTTCATTATTATCCTTTATAATAAATGATTTTTTATGAAAATAATAAAAAGTCAAATGAAAGTTATAAGTGTGAAAATTTGACATCTGTCAAGCTCATCTGAAGATGTAGTAATTGGTTTTTGCTGTGTCCTAAAATTTTCTGACATAATTGTGATGTGTGCTAAAATAAATAACATGTTCCTTCTCTAGAGCTTTGATGTATCAAAACGTATTGGAAGGGGAAGAGGTTGAAAAAATGTCCAGCATAAAATTAAAAGTTAACAGTTAACAGCAACTTTGATTGCGCAAACCCTAGTTTATTTGACAACGGTGCACAATTTTTTTTTACTCTGAACCTTTTATAAAACTAAAGGTAATAACATAATAAAAAAGATTTTGAGCCATATTTGAGGATGTTTCTAGATTCAACAGATAGAAAGATTCTTCATAATGCAAAAGTCTTTGAAGCATTTACATTTACAATATATCAAAATATAATATAATATTATAATAAGCCAAAATAATGAATTTGTAATATGAAATATGAGTGGATGTCTCACTAGCCTATTCACAGATAGAGGCGTTCTAGGCGTGTGAATTATGTTGTGAATTGTTAAGGTGTGTGATGATGTGAAATCTTTAAGGAATCATTACTATTTTTATGTTTTTATCGAAACCCTTGTGATGATGTTGATGATTAAAAGGAATGCCATTGTGATAAGGTTTTGTTATCACACCTGTATTTGTTACAATCTATACTTAATCTTGAGTTTACCATTCAAGGGCTCACACTCCTCGAATATTCGAACACTTCCTATAATACACAACTCATACCTTTCGTTATTTCATTAGACAAGATAGTGGGAAATTGAAGAATAACCAGTGAGAATTAACACCTGTTAAGATACTGTTACAAAGAGAAACTAAGAATATTAAGCATACAATTTCTTCACTTTCTTGTTATTCCCCTGTATTCCGATTCTTAACGTATGCCAATTTCGAAGCTTCACTTTCTTCATCACTTATCGAAATATCTTCTGACAAAGAATCTGCCATCTTTCGCTTTCTTGTTTTTTCAAGAGATTTCTTTCTAACGCTCGCTTTAGGATCTCAACTTGTTAGTTGTTATTCCAATAGCGATCATTGATCTTAGTCACTAACCACATTTTCATAAGCTAATGTGATGTCTTTAATCTTCTGTCTGTAAGCATCATTATTAGGATGCTGAAAGCCTTTTCCTTGGCAGAATAAGAACCTGAAAGGTGGGCATTTACTTCGCCTTGGAAACCCTTTACGCCTTTAAGTTAGAGTATTCTTCCACAATACACTGGGCTTCCGCTCTGGCATGTTAACGGTAACGGTAATGCTTCCATTCCTTTCTAATCATTTTTATCGCAACAGCCAGAGGTATTTTAAAATGGAGAGCGAATTCATTAATTTCGGCAACCTCCAAATGTAATTCTTAATATTTCTGGATTTCTGAACCTTTGAATCGTTCTTCCAAGACTTCCACTAATTGATTTGCAACATCATCTCGAGCTTTCTTGGCATCCTCTGTAGTTTTACAATCTTCCACTTTTGTACGTTTGTATGTCAGAAAAGTCTGAGATTTGGCATAAATGAAAATATCTAACAGAAGAACATAAAATTTGGCAAAAAGACATGGAAAGATCACAAGCTTCCTTGTTTTCTTATTATGATTGGTTTTATTTTCAGTTTAATTAACTTGGGTATTAAAATAAATCCCACACTTGGTTCCCATTTAGATCAATATAATAGATACAATAGTTACCGCAAAATAGAAACCATATACCGATTCATTCTTGAAATCAAATGGGAGTGATTATCTTTCATAATTGAATGAACTATCTCTAGTAAAAAAGTTTTATGTTCCAACTTTTGCAAATACTTTCCAAAGTCGAAATGTAGCTTTAATGAAATTCGTTATATTTGCAAGTAATCCATTAAGCATTAAGATAAATCTGACCTGCTGGTTCATCGTGGGAGGGATCAGACCATGCATAACAAAATGATTGTTACCTTAACGTTTAGAACTATCCCAGCTATCAGTTAAGATAAATCATTAATTCTGTTTTTCTCAGCTTCATCTGACGATATAAAAGTCGGGTTTAATAAAAAAATGAGGTACGGTTCCCTGGTTTTGATTCCATTCATTCATAAATTTTCTTTAACTTTCAAAGCTTTATATAGTGTGGAGGGGAGTGTCTTGTTTTTTAAAAGAAAATGAAAGACCAGCTCATGATACTGAATAAAAAAGAAACTAAATTATTTTGCATATGATGTAGATAGCACATGTGTTTATTAATTTTGTTATGTATACAGAGTATTTTCGGTCTCACCATTTTTAAACACCAAGAGATAATTTTTTCTTAAAGTTTTTAAAAATTTCATTTTGTTAAAAAATTAACAAAAGGGTTAATGTTTATCTGTTTATGAGATTTCACTTTCACTTTCACTTACTTCTAAAGTAATTTCTGTAATAGCAGACTTTGAAGTTTTTTATTCTTAATAGTTGTTCTCGTTGAATTACTTCTGTTGTTTTCCAAACACATATCAACTTTTTTCTGATTTGGGAGTAATTTAAATTTTGCATTACGGATTGTAATATTAAGCTTTATTTCTGCTTTATTAATAAGCACCAGTAAAAAACGACCAGGTGAAATATCTGTAATATATCTGTGAAAGTATATGTGTATGTCTTTTGGGTTCATACTTTTCAAGTGTAAACTTACCCCTCTCAATAATTTGCAGTATCACGAAACTGATCGCCTCATTTCATAGTTCGTTTGCTCGTATGCGTTCGTGAATCTCGAAGCACAGTTTAGAAATTTTTACTTTGTTTTACAATAATCTCAATTTTTATAAATGACTAAAGGCTGTTCTCGAGTAATTGCATTAAGTACCTTGGTGCTCCTAGATTCTGACCTTAAGTTTCAGTCAAACTCAAAAGTTATGCAATTAGGATGTTTTCCTTTGAACGGTCCAAAACATCTTCAACCCGTCTTTTCTGTGCTCTCTGCATTTTTCTGATCTGGATGAATCATTATGGCTGATTTAAAAAAAGCAACAAGCTATTATTAATGCTGTTCTAAAATTTTAATGGAAGCAAATAATATGTTTTTGCGGATTAAAAACTTTAATATAAAACATAAGAATTCTTTTATCAAAAGCTGAGAAGTTGAAAAACACGAAGAATAACAAGCAAACAGAAGCTTCTTTTCTTTTTTACCTTTACAAATACAACCATTGAAAATGCTACTTACATGCCATTTATTTACATACATAGTAAACTTCAGGATCAACAACCATTCTCATTTCTTAAAATATCAATATGAGCGATTTCATTGATGTTTGCACAGCATTTATAACCTGTTTTTTGTCAGAATGAACAACCAATCAGATTTCTTTAAATATTGATATGAACTTTTTTTGGCCATGATGTGGTGTGGTGGAAGCACCTTCGTTTTTCACCAGTGCAGTTGGGAAACTGGAATCAATACTCCACTGCAATGTGCTTTGGAAGCAGCGTGTTCAGCTCATTAGGAGCCATCAACTGACTGCATCCTGGCCAGTGGGCATATTAGAATAATGCTTAATGTATCTCTAGCGGTTAGTTAACTTACAAGTCGACTGTTGGGAGGGGATGAAGAGCCATCGAGATAAATGGGACGTTAACACTTCCCATTACTTACTTACTTTTGCTAAAAATGCGTAGGAAAGAAAGAAACATGAACAAAGCAGAAATCCAATGAGATACCTTTAGACTGCTTCCACTGTGCAATGAAAACCAATCACTTTCATTTTGATCTGTTCAATTTTTATTTTAAACTTTTAACATGCAGGTCATACCAGGAAAGCCATTTTCAGTTATACAAAATATATAATTAAGTAATTGCAGTGAAACAATACAACACATCAAAAGGCATCAAACATCTGCGTATTATAGTGTACAGGAAGTACAAAAGTTATGGCTTTTGTTTTTCGATTCAAATGATAGGAGTGTGGTACACAAAGAAAACCATGATAGTTTTATTACAGAACCTAAAGTTTCAAAGTACAATTTATAAGAGGCAACTTCACGTACAATTTCTACAATTTCAACAACCTCTCTTATATCTCATACACCTACTAGAATTCCTTGATATTTACAATTGGAGATTTAAAACTAAAAAAAGAATTCTCTTTTGATTTTATACTACATATTAAAAAAAAGGAAACCAGTGTTCACCTAATACAAAAAAACAACGGTGTATGAAGTATTATGAAAGTTGTATTTTGGGCAACACAAAAGGAAGAAACCAAAATACTCAAGCCACTAAAAAGATCTCGGTAAGACAAGGCGAGATCCCGGCGAAGTGGGCTGGCTCTATTTTCATATGATCACACATCTAAATTTATAAGAGTTTTTTAATGATAGCGAAATCTGGGTTCAGCACCCTAGCCACTTTACCGGACTGAATTTTCTCATGTGATCACCCCCTCAGTATAAAAACTACTAATGTCTTCAGAGAGTGTGTGAAGAGTAAATTTTAGGAAAGTTCTCAAAAAAGATGGAACTTTGTTGGACATTTCAAAAATCCAACATTTGGTGTAGGTGTGTGAGATTATTCTATTTATCAGATTGTTTTAACTTACGGATGAGTCTAAAAGTTTCTTATCTTTTTGAAAATTTGCATCATTTGCATTTGCTGTACAAAAATTAAGCATTTTGGAATCCTTTCATGCTCTCAAGGTTTTGAGTTCCATGAATTACGCCAAAGGCGTTGTGCCAAAGATAATATTTCAAAAATGAAGAAAAGAGGTCTGCCATGATGAAAACTCGTCACAATATAATCACAATATTTTTGTGAAGAAAATATGGAAAAAATGAATTTTCACTGAAAAATTCCAATTAATTATAAGATGATGTATGATGTTCAGAAGATTGGCAGGAAAACAGTCATTTTCGAAACCCAAAAACAATTGAAAGTGGTGTGGCACATAAAAAACAATAGTTGATACGTACTCAAAATAATTACAAAGAATGTTGATATATCAATCAGAATAAATTCAAATTATTGATATAATAATTTTAGATACGTGAATTAAACAGTAAGACGCAAGCAAACTGTCAAAAACTTAATTCCATGGACTTGTTTTCCCTGGGATGATCATTGTGATTTTTTTTCTGTTTTCTGAAACCAGCAAACCATTATGCTTCATAAGAAAGCACATTTGGGAGAAATGTTTGTGATGATAAGTGGCCTTCATAATAAAATATTTGGTGTATGATGATTGCATTACTTACATTACAGATGTCATAACAAAATGGAGGAAACTTGTTCTGTTGATGAACCTGTAATGGAGAAACGTCAAAAAGATATTGTGATTCTTCGAGATAAATATCACGGATATGAAGCTCATATAGAAGAATCTAAGGTGTGCAGTGTCTACCTTAAAAGAAGAATTAACAACAAATTTTAATAGTATTTTTATGTCACAATTGCAGTTGGATAGTGCTGATGAGGGCATTGCAAAACTTGAATTATGAAAATGTCAGGATGCAAAGCTCATGAAAATGTTTTTTTTTTAAATGTTCTGGTTCACCAGAAGAAGATTTGCCGCTCAAGATTTTGGCTTAAAATATTTAAGTCTTTCTGTTAGTGTTTTTTATGAATAATTACTATTAACCATAATTTAGATACCCATGAGCCGAAGTTGTTAATTCTTCTTTAACCTTGATGTTTTCTTCATCTCAGTATTGTTTATCGTGATTTAAATTAAAATGATGTCATTGTGTAAATTTTACGAGACTACCTTTATGTTTTCTTACACGTTTCCAGAATCTCGGAGGATGGAATGTGCAGATAATACTCTTGAACAATTTGTTGCATGAAGCAAGAATCATTAGATTGTGTATTAATGGTGAGTAGCTCATGCCTTGAATGCTTCGAATGTTGAAATGAGTTACAAATCACAACTAGTCACTCTTGACAAATTTAGCCAACAAGCCTGATCGATTTTGTTTCATTTTAAAGAAGTGACTGTTTCTGAAGTTTTCAAACACCTAAAGAAACTTTTAAGGAAAAAGCCGAGTGGGCCAGACGGGAATCTGCAATGTCACTGCAATCATAATTGCTAAACCCCTATGCCATATCATAAACATGTTGTTAAGGAAAGGCATCATACCAACTGATTTCAAACTTGGAAATATTACCTCAGTATTAAAGTGAGGATCGAAACAACAAATGGACCAGTATCGACCGATAACAGTTTTGCCTGCTTGCTCCAAAATTCTGGAAAATGTATTCATAACCAACTTATCACATTTTTAGAGGAATGTAAATTGTTGTCATGCACTCAAGTTCAGTTACAGTAAAAACAGAGACACAGAACTCGCAAGAATTCTTCTGCTAGATGAGATTAGAAGAAATAGGGATAAGGAAATATGACAAGGTGTATATTTATTGACCTCAGCAAGGCTTTTGACACCTTAAGTCACGTCCAAATTATTGATTGCCTCTAATGGAATAGAAGGAACTGAGGAAGAATTGTTTGTTAACTCCTTGTTTGATCGAAAACAAGCTGTGTGCATCGGAAAAGAAACATTTGCAGTCCTACAAGGATCAGTGTTGGGACCACTGTTATTTCTCATTGCATTCAAAGACATTGGGAAAACTCTTCGCCATTGCGAAATCATTACATACGCTGATGATACAGTGATTAACAACACTAGAAAATTGAAGGAGGGTGCTGTGAAATCACTACAGGAAGATTTTTGACTGGAAATGAATGACCTCGCTATCAACTTAAAGAAAGGACAAAACTGAGTGTATGTTGTTTAGAACCGCTCCATGTGTCAAAAACAAATCATTAGAGGTCAATTTTCGCCACCATATTTTGTCCTTTGCAACCACCTCGAAATACCTTGGTTTACAACTGGACCAAACACTATCTCTTTGTGAACACATGGAATCAGTACACAAAAAGGTGTCAGGAAGATTTACCTACTGAAACACGTTTGATCTCAACTAACAGTCCTAACAATATACAAAACCATGTTGATTGCATTGTTTATATATTGTTCGATCTTCACTGGAAATGAACCGTTTAACTACATCCCGATCTTCATCGCAGTCCCGATTATACTCACTACTGCCATATTTGCCGCCATTTACCTATGCAAGTAAGTTTTTCTTCAATCGGTAAATACACACAAGAAAAGATTCACAATCTGGATAATTGAACTTATTTACCAATGAATTTTGTAACCATCGGATAACTGACCAAAAAGCAAATCTGCTTACAAGTATCAAGGGAAAACAACGCATAAACTTAACATTGAAATCATGGACAAAAAGACGAGAAACAAAAAACACTTCCTACGGCTTTTTATAAAGTTTTTTATTTTAACGGTGCACTAGAATTTATCAAGGTACCTTTTCGGTCCATGCAATCAAATAAGGAATTTTTAAGCTTTTATAAAGGATTTTTTAATGTTTAGATAATTATATAATTTTATTACTAATAATGAATTTCTTTTAAACTTTTTTTTCTTTCATAAATTTTCCTAGTTATTTCTTCCTTGAATTTGATTTTCAGTCAGGCGACAAACAGGTCCCCTGGAAGAACAGAAACTTTGTATATATGTATTTTATGTATATCTAGTCTTTGAATGGATATCCTGTTAAAATATTTGTTTCAAATAAATAAATCAATCAATCACAATTGCAATGTTTATATAATTGAATGTTTCATTTTTATATAGAATAACTTGTGGCGAAATATTAATCAAGATCTTTATCATGAGAAATTAATACATCTCTCTGAGGTAAAATTATTGTTAATTTCTCCATTTGTGACCGTCCAAGAGAAAATAATCACATGAATTTTTTTAATGTAATCAGTATATTGATCAAGATTATTGATAAACCACTGGATGACTACTGATCAATTGATCAGTATTGAACATCTAAAAATAGAACAAATCAGAAGATGGTTTCTATTTTGAGTCAGTTGTAACTAAAAGATAAACATGGATTCTTCATATGGTAGTTCTGAGTCTTTTGGTTCTTCTTCAACTTATTACACATAATCTTCATGTCATATATCAGATTCGAATTTTAAAATGAAATAATATTTCTGATTGTCTCATTAACCTAAAATCAAAAGTTCTTAAGAAACTGAAAGTTCAAAAGTTGATATTTTCTTAAGAAACTGAATCCAAAATTAGGGGACACTTTTGGTCGAGATAATACCTGGCTATGCAAACTCCAACGGGTGGGTGCCCGTCTTCCTGTTCCAACTACTGTTTCTACTATTGTCCTCGACATTGCTGTCCACATATGAAAAAGGATCATTCATCATGATAGGAAGGCACACAGATCATGATAATTAAATCTACTGAGAGCTGATTAATTGATTGATTGATTGATTGATTGATTGATTGATTAGATATTTAGTTGTCCAATTACGCTGCGTACACATTGGGAATCCAGTGAATTATACATTATACCATGAATTGTTTTTGTTTTTGTTGTTGTGTCAGGTCAGGAAATGAAATCAATGAAACCATTATGTCATTAATTACGTCACTTGCGGTAAATCACGCATTGTGCATACCACTTTTATTTTGGTAAGTGTGAATAAAAGGACTGGGAACGAAATGTTTGCATGCATTAAAAGATGGTGATACTTCAGATTGTGCATAACTGAGTGGTGATTTTAATAACAATTAGTATTATAAAAGGAGTTTGACGTCAGATGGCATATTGCATTGCACCCTAAATCGAACACGATTTTCAGGGTCAAATATATTACCAATGGGAATAACTGACATCACTTGGGGTCAGCAATATTGGTGATGGGGTGACGAAAAAAGTTTGGTCTAAAATTTTTTGGGAAGGGTGTGACATCATTAGAATCTTTGATCAACGATATCTCGGTAACGGTACGTTATACACAGACGATCCCATACATTTTTTTGATCAGCTTTTCGAGCTCTATAACTAAGTGATATGCTTCCCAATTCAGTGATTTTATTTTTCCTCATCCCTATATTTTGAGAAAAGGAAGATCACAGGTGGGGAGGTGCAGTAACTCATTGGAAGAAAATGAACATGAAAAAAAATTTACACGCTAAACTAGTAATTATTATAATTATTTAAGTTGAGAATAAAATGATTTTCTGTTTGATTTTCTGTTTGTCTTTTTTCGTCAATTCTATACAAGTTTTTAAGTTAAAAATTTTTTAAGTTTTTAAGTTAAAAAATTGTGAGATGTCAAGTATGTTATTGAGACTCAGTGACGTCACAACTTTAAAAACAAAGAAAACTTTAAATCCTAATAACTTCAAAACATACAAAAATTCAAATCTGTCCAAATTTTGTTTAGACTCATTATTTCAATTTATGCCAAAATAAGATTTTCTAATGGTTAATTTGTTACTTTCGGCTGTGTAGATAAATTGATGAATATTTCAGGAAGGTCCAATTATGTGTTTGTTTTTTATACAGGATCTTGCTGAGTTGAAGAAGGAACTGCAGCCATTAGCTAAAAAGTTTCAAAGTTACCGGAGTCTGCCACCCGTAAGTGTTTACAGCACAGCATTGCAAGGGAATGAGAATGAGGAGGGGCACCTTGTCATTTTTGGGGTGCATTAATTTCATAATTTACTATTCATTTTCCCCCGTTATTCAGTAGTATTATTCTGATGATGATTCATAAATATTAATTGACTAGTGTAGCGTGTAAAAACATTTTACAGTTTTTCTCCATAAATTGTTTTTACATAAACATAAACATCCATTGACGAACTTCCCGAGATATTTTTCCTAAAGTTCTTTCTTTCAAAGTTAGGTAAGAAAAAAGCAAGATTTAGTATTAGTATAAGAAGATTATTTCTTTTTGTTTATTTCATTGACTTATTGATTGATTTATTAATGTTTTTATCTATTTATTGTTCTATTTATTCCTTGTTATTGATTGTTTATGCAGGTTAGGTTATAACCTGAAACCAGAAAACCTGAAATCTTACTACCTTACTAACCCTAACATGTTCTGTGGCTTAATACAAATTGTTTCTCGTAGAATGGACTGAGTGATTAAGATAGAGAATTTACTGAGGTAGACATACACTCAAAAGTTAAGTAACAATATATAAAGTATTGTGTTAGAAAATCATGCACCTACAGGGTGTAAGCCAGAAGTGAAAAACTAATAACGTTGGGGTGTTATGTTGCTGAAAGTTAGGTTACACAGTGATGTTATGAATTATGGTGCCGCACCAAAATTCGATTTGAGGCGAGAAGAAATGAACACAGTGATAAGAGAATAAAAATAGATATATAAACAGCAGGATTCTTATTTTTCATAACAAACGAGCATCAAAACAAGCCAATTCTTCTTCACGATCATTGAGCAAGGGTAATATGCAGACCAGATCAAGAATAAGCAGACATGTCATTTAGCCAGCTATAACTTGGATAATCATAGCTAATATTATTTGTTGTCCTTTATATTGCTTAACGATGAGTATTTTGAAATGCGATAACACTACGACCTACGGGGAAAAAGTAAACAGAAACACAGAAATCACGTGATTCATGTTGTAGCCCCTTTAAAGCCGGAAATATCGCCCACAGTGTTTGGGTGATGTAGAAAATTATGGTATCTTAAAGCCAATTTTCACTTATCAAAATTGTTATCCACAGGCAGACTTGTAGATTTATATTAGTTCCCATTCTCTTTTTTATAGATTTTATGTTAGTTACTAGTCCCTTTTTATAAAGCCCATGTTAAAGGCCACAGTTTGGACATCATTTTTAGTTGAAGAAAAAAGTGAAAAGATACTGAACGTGTTATCGACCCCTAAACTAACAGGAATGGAACGGAAAATTTTCTGTTTTCAATTTTCAATGTATCAAGATAAAGTATAAACAAAGAAAATTATACTTAAGAGGAACAGTTTTCTGAATGTTAAACATTTCTATAGACCAGTCTCATTAAAATGTAAAAATCTGCTTAGTTGATCAGACAGCACCGAAAAAGTTGAACTCAATTCCACGGAACGTATTAAATGCCCGTTCACATGCTCAGTAACTTTTCTTGTCTGATCCGATCCATTCCAAGTTGTTTTCTTATGCTCTAAAACGCATTGTAAAACTGTACTTTCATTTCATCTTGCTTGCTAAAAACAAGATTACATGAACCGTTGGAGCTACAAAAACATTGAAACTTATCTGCAGCACAAGCATCAAAACAATGTCACTTCTACTTCAACACTATCATTGAACAAAGGTCAACTTTGCGGGCCAAATCAAGAATTAGCAAACTCAACATTTGGTCAGCTATAACTTGGATAATCATAGCTAATATTATTTTTTTTGCTTTATATTGATTTCTTTAGTAAAATAACCTTTACCAACTTACTTGTACTTTTTGCTAGTTCACAAGCACGTTCAATGTGGTTCCTCCAGGTGGTCTTCAGATTTGATGAGTATTTTGAAATGTGATACTGCAGCCACCAGCAAAAAGTAAACAAACAGTAATCATGTGTCATAATAACCCCTTTAAGTCTGATTAGGTTCCTTGCACAATGAAATTTCATTGAGTAATTAATTCATTACTAATATCAACAAAATGTTTATGTAAAACATTAAAAACTTTGTTTAGGATCTTGATTTAGCGAAAGTGAAAATAGAAGAAGAGAAGCGAGAATTGGTAAGATCTAACATGTATATTACACTCAAACCTGTCTATAACAACCACTCACAGGACCTGAAAAACATGGTCGTTATAACAGGTGGTCGTTTTATAGAGTTACCTGTGCATAATGACCTACATTTTTTCTATGTTCGTTATATAATGGGTTCAGTGTTTTAACGATCCCGTAATCTTTTAAAAATTATATTTATATTTTATTGAATACAAAAAAGTCACAGAATTTTATTATGCCAATATTCAATGCATCAGTTGTGTATCTGAACATGTGCTCTAAATACTCTAAATACTCCATCTAAAGGAAATGTATTAATGTTTTATTTAATATTTCATTAAAACAAAAACTTTTGTTTTAACATTTTTTTCCCATTGATTTTCATGATAAAAATCTCAATGGTCATTATTCCAGGGCCTACAAAATAGTGGTCACTGGTTTCGATAGACAGGTGGTTGTTATATCCAGTAAGCTTCCTATTAAAATACTTTCAGGAAGGGTCGCTTAAGAGAGGTGGTCCTTTTAAAAAGTTAGTTGATAACACAAGTTAACATTCACATTAATGTTAACATTATGAAAATCCTTGGCAAATTGTCACATTACCATTATTTTGTAAATTTAGAGAAAACTGGAGAAGGAGTTGCAAGCAGACATTGAGTTATTGGCTTTATGATGGCTTTTTTGAAGATACACAGTTATGTAAGGAAGTTGTGATCCAATGACATGGAGGCGCTATTTTCTTCTAGTACATGCCCTCCCCTCCCACCCTTACTTTTGTGAAACAAGGAATTCATATATATGGTGAAAATAAAACACATAATTGTAATTTAATTTGATCATTCTTGGTTTCGTCTCAGATTTTCAACTTATCTATTTACAATCTTATATTTTTTAATTACTCATTATAAAACTATATTTGGTACACAACGTGGAAACAAAAAACAACACAAACGATGATACTTTAGATGATCCCAGTAAACTTTCAAGGTAAACTATTGACTCCACATGAATTCGGGGAGGTAATCGGGTACCACATCCTGGTTTCTCCCCCCAAGGATTGCCTTAAATTCCCATCTTTGACACTTAGGTTCAACATGATATTTAAAATGAGAGACAAGAGACACTTAGTTGCCTTAGGATGAGATGCCTTAGTTTCAATTGTTTCTTTCATTTTACACAGGTGCATGTCAATTGTTTCTTTCATTTCACACAGGTGCATGTCAATGTTTTTCACATTAAAATGTAATAAAAATGTACTTTTCTTATTTCCTATGGAAATGTTGTTGCTCATTGTTGTGACTAAAATGATTAAAAAGATTTTGAAAAATAGCTTTTACCATGTCCAACATTTTTTTTCAGTTTCATGACTTGGCGTATAAAATAAAATAAAAGTTCTCTGTTACTGCCCATTTTTTGCCGCCAACAATAATCACGCGCCGATTTCTTTTTTTCTTGTTTTTTGGATAAACGTTTTGATAAAGAATCATCTTCTTCCATTGGAAAGCATACTTTTTAATTCAATCTTTTTTGGCTTTGGCTGCTGAGTGTTTTTTTCCTTTTTCTGGATAGTTGAATGTATCAGTTGAATGTATCAGTTTAATGCTGCTGGATGGAGACTGCTTAACCCTTTATTCCATGAATTTTGAAAAACCTTGTTAAAAAATTATTTCTGTATAAATTCTGAGTTATTAGGGTGCTAAAAACTTGAAATTCATCATGATTTGTATTTTGGGCCCAAATTGGGGAAATTGGGCAATGACTCCATTTGGCATCATTATGGAGAAGTGGGAGAAAAAATAAAAAAATATTTTTTTTTCCCTAGGAAACATGGTTATCTGCAAACTATAACAAGTTTATATGAAGCATTTTTTAAAGTTTTTAGACATGTTTACAAAGCAACTATACAACAAATAAACCAAAAAACCTTTATAGAAACTATTTACAGTATGGAAATGTTCGTGAAGTTAGTTCAAATGTTCTAGTTCAACTGTCCATCAAAAGTTCAACTTATTTGATATGAAATGTTTTGAAACAATTTCTGTCTTTCAAAAGACATAAATGCAATTTACATTTTGTGCACATGTTTCTAGAGTATGCTTGGCATAAGCGGCATCTGTTTTTCGTCTCCACAGCTTCTGGCCAATGTCCTATTTGGTCATAGCGAATTTCTGAGCAAGGTGCTGCTGCACGCTTACTTTGTGTACCATGTTGATTATCAATGCTTGAACGTTTTGTTGGACGACCAGGCTTTGCAACAGTTACGGGTTTATTTGCGTGGATCAGAGCATTAGCTAAATCACCAGAAAAAGATAACAGAGATTGCATTTGTCTTTTTGGTTTGCCATATTGAACGAAATGACGCCGATACAAATTCCATGCATTCACTTTACAAATATCTATCAAGTGCCAAAAGATTTTGACATACCAACGTTTGGTCTTGATTTTTATTCTATATAATGCTATGAGCATATCTACCAAATCCACACCACCCATACTTTTATTGTAAGAAAGTATGATTTGTGGACAGGGAATATCTTTGTATGATTTGGATGCTTTATCCCAACGTTTTATTGTACCCATTGGCTCGATTCCAACATAATTCGAGGCAACTTGCACGGTTTTGTTATCAACCCATTTAGCAACTATGATACCAGAATTGCTATCAACTCGGTAGTCTAATGCACCACGACCTTGCTTTTCCAAATCCTTATTTGCTGATAGAGGACAATGGGCAATACGATTTGACCGAATAGTACCAACAGCACATACTTGCTTTGATTTCAAATAATGAAGTAAAGGCAATGTTGAAAACCAGTTATCAAAGTAAAGCTTGTGACCTGGTTTATTGTGAATATGCTTTGAAAGCTTGGCAACAACTGTGGAGCATTTTTGTAACCCATCAAATTCAGGATCTATATTATCTTTTCCACTGTATATGTAGAAATCGTAAATAATACCTGAACTACCAGCACAAACTAGGTTTTTGAAACCCCATTTCTTCGGTTTTTTGGGGTTGTATTGTCTAATTTTACTTTTCTTGGTTTTGCATGGAATTATTTGTTCATCAACTGCCTGGTACTCTTCAGGCTCAATCTTTATGCATTCATTTCTCACAGCATCGATTATCGGTCGGACTTTGAAAAGTTTGTTATCTTCATTGTTTGCCAGATCATTATCTACAAAGTGCAAATTTTGTCTCAACTTTTCATATCGATTAACTGGCATTACGTCAGCAATGGGAGCAAAACGAGTTTGTCTTGACCAATAACATTTATAGTTTGGTAATGGCACTATTCCCATCAGAATTTGGATACCAATGAAAGAATTAATTTAATATTTATTAGTGTTTACAGAAACACCTGACTTTTGCACACTATACAAGTTTGTATTTTGTACAATAATGTCTAACAAATCCTCTGTAAAAAACATCCTAAAATATTGGAGTGGTGTAGGTGGTTCTTCTGGAGGATCCGAAAATGTAACTTCGAAGTGATGGTTACTTCTAGGTCCATCGTGTTTTCTCCAACGATAATTCCGGCTTGATTGATTAGTTGAATTAGTTGTTGTGCTGTCAGTATTATTCGCAGCTTTGTTTTTAGTTAAATTTATTAAGGGAATGTCATCATTTTCATCGTCAGAATCATCTTCATCAGAAGTCAATGTATGTGACTATCCTGTGGCAATACCTCTTCATTCCTTTCCGCCATTATTATTCGAGTCTCAATGGATAGTATCATCACTATGACTACACCCTATGATTTTTTGTAACAACAATTTTTATGTGTTAATATAAGACAACACCATGTAAATGGCTTCTTTGTCACCACAACGACCCTTTGCAACTAGTAATAGTTAAATCAGTTTCTGGGTTTTTTCACCGAAAGGATCTTCGGATTTATTATTTTGATTGATCTCTACTTCATCCTCTTCATCATCTGATAAATCAGATAATTCCGAATCACTTCTAGTTACAAAATCGATAACATCCACTAAACTAATTTTTTTAGACATTTTATTCATTTACTATTATTATAAACCTATAATATCAAACAAGAGTTTACATCTGTCAAACAGAAACAAAATAATCAGTTGTTTTTATACTAAAAAAAACCACAAAAAACTACCCATATGTCATAATGACTCCATATGGAGTCATACACTTTTGAAAAAATATTTAAATACTAAGAAACAGATTATTGCAGACAAACTTATTGTTAATTCATAGAAGTACTTTATGGTAAACACAGCAGAGAAAAAAATCTGTTGTTCGCGATTCAAGTAAGACACAAGACAACTTTTTGCTACAGCACATGTATCTCCTTCAACAACATTTTGAACTTTTGATTTTTCTTGTTGAAAAACTGCTAACATAAGCGCTTTTAAAGAACATCTTTATTGTGTTTCAATTAGCTTATGTAAAAGCTACACGAAACATGAAAACTTATAAGTCCGTACTTGGTTCAAAAATTAGGTAAAAGGAAAGTTTATGACGCCAGATGGAGTCATTATGGCGTAAAGGGTTAAGTTCGTACTCACCGTACTCACCACAAAGTGGACAGAGCCACCCATTTTGACTTGCAGAGAAATTGATCTTCATTATGTGATACCAGGTTCAGGTTCACGTTTGTAAGCGTCTCATTTTCGAAGAAATTTTCCTAAAAATTAAATGCCTACAAATCAGTTGGAGACTCCAAAAATGATTTCCAACAACTAGCAACAACATTTGCAACATTTTCTAACTTCTAAAATTTCATTCCATCACTTGTAACTGAACAATTTTTATTTAATTTTTTTATTTACATATGTTAATATTTTGTATTTTGTATATTCTGTATTTTGATATTGTTTATTGGTTGTTTTTTATCTAGTAGAATTCACAGAGAGAGTTGAGTGCTTTAACTATGAACATGATTTTACGGTTTCACTCAACAGTTACAATAACAAAAGCATTTTGGAGTTTTGAAACGGGGAAAAAAATTATTCAGATGTTCAGATGGTTAAACTTCTGTTACTGTTTCTTCTGTAAATGTTTTTAAATATTGTACATAATTTTGAGTTATAATGTTGTATTACGCCCTCTTCTAGTTTTATGATGCCTACTTGATTTGTTTGGTGTTTGAAAATCAAACTTTGCTTGAGGAATTCATATCATATCATAAATGTTTTCAAGGTCACAATATCACAATATCAAATCTGTAAAAGTATAAATACAATCCTACTGAAATGAAGAAAGAAACAAGAGCAGAAATCAATATGCGTAGACTGTTATCATGTTGTCAAGCTATGGTGTCTGAAGCACAACATCAGAATTCTAAACTGGGATGGCGGTTACCCAAGGTTCAATATATTCTACATGTTTGTTTTGTTGCATCTTTTGAATATCATTTTGTGAAATTTGGTGTTGGTTTTAGTATTTGAAACATTTGGATGGAGAACTTGAAACCATTAAAAAAGATCCAAACTGCAGGTGAATCTACCTCATTTGAGTTCCATAAAGATCTTTTCTTCCGTTTCTGTTCCATAGAGATCTTTCCTTCCGATGGCGAATTTTTCTTTTTCTTTAGCATGTCTTCAGACACTATTAGTGAATTTGAAAGAAAAGTACGATTCTTGAAAGATATTGTTGAAGCCGATCAGATTGTATGATATTTTCTGTCAAGTTGTTACCATGGCGATTTTATGACTTCATTTTACTCATCTTGTTGTCATGGTTTCTATTTGAAGGATGATCCACTAGAGAAGACTTTGCTGTGTCAGCATTTACTTCCTTCAAGTATCATCAACACGGATGGACAGGAAAATGGCCAGACAGCTAACCTTCATCTGCAAATTAAGGGTAAACATCAGAAGGAGTTGAGAAAGGAACTATTTGGTAAGTTTCTCCTCTCAATGCTGTGTATTCATCAGTACTTGCTGATAACAAATCTATGTTGTTAAATTAGGCAACTCTAACGATGATTCTTTGCGGCGAAGAAAGTAAGTAAGTTTGTTTGTTTGTTTGTTTGTTTGTTTGTTGTTGTTGTTGTTGTTGTTGTTGGGTTTTTTTGGGAGGGGGTATGGTATTGTATTTATTTGTTTGAAACTTGATTGTACTACTGTGACAGTTTAGCTGATAAACTGAAGTAAAGGGCAAATGAAGTTCTGTATACCTTAAATTGATCGTTTATCCTTTCAGAAATTGTTTCGTTCTTACATCTGTTTCCATCAATTAGGACTTTATATTATCTTTTTTGAAGATGATTGTTGACATGTGTTACAATTATTTTGTTAATTATTGATTTTCCATGACAGAGGAAATGATGATTCTGTGACAAAAGATCAGATCGATGATATTATGAAACGTCATCATGATATGCAAGAAAAAGTTGCTCAAGAAATGATTAAGATGGCGCAATCCATGAAAGAAAATTCCCTTGTTGCCAGTGACATGATCAAGAGAGATACACAGGTAACATGGAACAGTAGTAGACAGGTGTTCCTCTCCTTTCACTGCTAAAGTTAATTGCTCTCTTTGCTTTGCAGGAATTGGAAAGTTCTTCAAATGTGGTCGATTCCAACTTTAAAAAGTTGAAGGTTGAGAGCGATCGCTTAGAGGAAATAAATCAGAAAACGTGTTCTTGGACAATCTGGATGATGCTAGCAATCGTTTGTGTAGTGTTCATTAACATGATTATATTTATCAAGTTCTTTCCGAAAAAAAAATTCTGACAATTTATATACAAACCAACATATTTATTTGTTGTTCAGGCTCAACCTACACCCCCACCCCCACCCCCACTATTTCCAAGTGAAATACACTGAAATGTTTTTTAGATAAGTAGAATAATTTTGATAAACATTACTTCATGCTTACTACTGATGTCTGAAAAGAAGCGAGTTGCATTTGTTCCAAGGTGTGTAACTCATCATCTGGCCACCAAAAAAAGTAAGTACCTAACTCTCGTCACGAATGTCAGTCAAAAAATAGTTTAAGTAATTTCGATCCAAAGTTTTTTATATGAACTTATTTTTAAAACAATTAAAAAGATGACGATTTGTTACGTCATGTTCTCAGAAGTTCAGAGATGAAAACAAAAAAAGTTTCTTCAGCTCCAGAAACTTCGTCACTTCTGTCCGACACGTTGTCATCCATTATTTACTCGCAGTTTTGTTTCTTCTTTAATTTTAAGATCTGAGCTTGAATTTATTTAAAATAGAAACGTCTTCAAAATCAACCGACCAAAAAGTGTCGTGCGAGGTGAATGCACCCGCTTCCACTACCCAAGAACGTATCAAAGAATTTGCCTGGCAGCAAAGATGGCCGTCATCAGATGAACCTGTGTGTATAATTTGTGGAAAATACGGTGAGTACATCTGTGATGAAACAGACGAAGATGTATGTAGTGTTGAATGCAAAGAAAAACACTTAAGTAGTATGGCAACTGTTGGTGATGCGGAGGAGAAAATTGAAGTAGTGTCATTCAATTCCCATTTTGAAATGTTCTCCAGAAACTTATGGTCGAATGAAAATTCCATTAGTAGAGAAAAGGTTGATTTTGTACGTGAGAAGATGCAAATCAAAATGAAAGGAGATGGTGCTCCTAACATCATGCTTTCTTTTCAAACGAGTGTGCTTTGTGAGCAGTTGAGAAAGAACTTGAAAGAACATGGTTATGTATCTCCTACGCCGGTCCAAATGCAAGTCATCCCAGAAGCACTACGTGGAAAGGATCTATTGGTATCTGCTACAACTGGAAGTGGAAAAACTGCATCTTTCTTGATCCCAATCATCCAGAAAATTTATAAATCCATAGGTACGTTTTGTGAGTGCAGGTTTCTGAATCGACATTTTTGCACAGAAGTTCTCCCTGGCTTTTGTTTTGTTTAGGATCGCTTGGTCGTACGCATGCGTTCTGTAAACATCCTATTGCTCTTATACTATCACCCACACGAGAACTGTCGATACAAATCGAAGAACAGGCCAAACAATTATCACTTTCCATCCCTAACTTTCAAACGGCTCTTCTGATTGGTGGAAATCCTTTACCTCAGCAATTACATCGGTAAAGCATTATGTCCATTGTTTTCATTATATCATGTGAGAACATGCTGTCCAAAGGTGTTATGTTTCAGGTTACGTCACAAGAATCAACTAATCGTGGCGACACCTGGTCGACTTAATGATATCTTAGATAATCACAGTGACCTTTTACGGCTTGATCAGATCCGGATAGTGGTAATAGATGAGGTGGACATCATGTTACAAATGGGTTTTCAAGCACAGGTGCCTACTCCTTCCATGTCTTACTTCTTTCACTGCATATATATTTTATATTGTGTCCAGCGTTTCGATTTTTATGCAGATTCAATTAATCACGGGCGCCCTTCTATTGAAACCTCAATATATGATGTTCTCAGCCACGATTCCACAATCTATTGAATCGATGATGGACAAGATTGGTCATGATCCTGTGTTTGTGTGTGTTGGACCGTCTGGTCTTCCTAATGCTCACGTCAAACAGTTGATATTGTGGGTGGAAGATATCTCTAAGAAAAAGAAATTCTTTTCACTGATTGAAGATGGTAAACACTTCTGCCCTCCTCTTGTTGTGTTTGTGGAATCAAAACTTGGTGCAGATATGTTATGTGAAGCGCTCATCAATGTAAGTGTCACGTGGTTTTCAAAATTTTGTTTTACCTCAACTTATTGTACTTGTATAATGAAATTTTTGAATTGAGTGAATGAGATCATTTTTGTTTAATTTTGTGGTATGCGTGTTTGCGGACAGAATGACTCAGTATCTTTGGATTGTTATAATTCATTACAAAATAATTTACATATTGTGCTTTTTTTTTCTCTCAATGACATTGTTTACAAGTTTATAAGATTGCTTTTCTAGAAATTTCGATTCCAATGTGTTTCCATCCATTCTGATAAAAACCAGTATGAACGGACTGATATTTTACAGAAATTTTTGGCTGGTGTTTATGATATTCTCGTCTCCACGAATTTGATGGCGAGAGGAATAGATTTAATCAACGTTAGACAAGTAAGCTTTATCAACCCATTTAAAAGGTTTAATATCTCGATTTCTTCGTGATCATTACTTTATTGTTCGCTAAATGAGCGTATTAATTTTTAAGTTAGATAACGGAGTTTCTTTTATTCTCCTTTAAGTTGGGATGAATATATTGCTTTTATGTCTTTTGGTCCTAACCCTTCCTTAGGTCATCATATTCGATATGCCCAAGTCCGTTAATGACTACGTCCACCAGGTTGGTCGTGCAGGAAGACTACAGTCTGCCGGATACTCGATAGCATTTATAAATAATTCAAGTAAAAATTTGTTTGTTGACATCATCAAACTGTTTGAAGCTAGCGGAGAAAAGCTTCCAGATGAAATCATTCATTCACCACATTTGGTGAAACAAGACTTAAGAAAGGACAAAAGGCCATCGAAAAGAAGTTTGGAAAACAAAGTTGTATCTTCTCAAAATCTTATGGACATTTTGACCAAGAAATGGAAAACTCCTTAGTTTCCTGGAGAGTTTGCTATTGTTGCTATAACGACCGGATTATTTCCTGACGACGAGCATTATAATTCTACCACGTATAATGCTGCGTATTCTTTAAGCTTTTTTTCTTACCAATAGATTTTATTATATGACATGTTTTTGCTGTTATTTCGGTGCAACTTCACCTAATTGACAGTTATATGCGTGAAGGAGTTTCAAGGATTGTCTCAATTTAGAATTGGTTTCCGATTATAATATATTCTCCACACGACATAAGTATATAGGCGGGAGTTTGGATAACAAACATTTTTTCATGTTAATCCTTCGTAATTGAAGGAGTTGAAATGAAAGCTTTCATTGGTATTGATCGACTTAACTTGTGTGTTTTCAATTTCCTGATTGTATCGTTTGATGACATTACAAGGACATACTAGACCAGTTGATTATATTACACTCACCACTCGTTGATACTATTAACCAGTTGGCGAGCTCATTACATGACTCGTTTATGGTGAAGTTTGTATAGAAACATTTGTATGTGCTGCACGGCTAATCTGCACCTACAAACCAGTTTTTATATACGTTCTGGAGGTCTGGAAACTATATTGATGTCTTGTTGTGGTTGCGATTGAATGAGAATAAAATTCAGGAATAAGTTGAGTATTGAATTTATGTGGACTGCGGGTGTCTTAAAGACGAAGACTAAAGAGTCTTGTATTTCATAAAGGAACGACAATCAGTTTTCAATCTAAACAGAAGAGAAGACTGTAAGTAAATTTATTCGTTTGAAAGACCTCCTCCTTCATATCATCGATGTGATTTACTGATACGTTTGTATTCCTATCAGGTTGCTGCATCTACACTTCGCATATGAGCTACGGTGGAGGTCGTGGCAGTTGTTCCATTTAACCACCTATTCATGTAAGTGTACACTTGCTAATCGTCTCATGTTTCTTAGTTTTAAATCCCCCTTAAAATCTTTCGTCATTATTTCGTTGTTGATTACAGTGTGACGAACTTGAGAAGCTTGTTGTTATGCTTTCCAATCGTTTACCGAATAATGTGTGAACCTCTTTACTCAAACGAGAAAAATTTCCAATATACAGAAATCGTGTAAAATGAAAGACACGCACACATTTCTGTTACAAAGTTTTTTTTATTCGTATGAAGAAATATTTGTTCAAAATTCTCGAAAGTTCAAGTGTTGTAACTGACACTTCTGATCGTAAAGCTGAACATAGCGTAGGTTATATGTTATATGTGCGTGCTTTTTTTTTATTCGACAAATCAATCCATCGTAATGGGAATCAAATTTTTTTTCCGATAGCAAACTTCTATTTTTTCAGTTAACGAACTCAATCATTTTAAATTTTTTATTTTGAATTTCTATCGATTTTTTTCTGATAAGCAATCTCTGCTGCTGTTTTCTTCAAAATTGTTTTTCCCTAAACACAATCTTAACACAATCTAATCCTTTGTAAGGTTTCTTTGATTTGTTGTTCAATGAAAAATGATTTCGCCATCATCCATGCAATCACAAAATTTTGTCGAAATTATTTGGTAAAATGACTTTGATGTTGCTAGATCGTCTAGTCTTGAAATGATGGAGTAGTTTGTTATTATTCGGACAATTTATTATTAGTTTATTATTAATCAAATCCGTAAACTCATTTGAAATATTTATTGCTGCTATATTAAGACAAAATGTTGTCAGGAAATCTGTGCATCCGTTACATGGCTAATTAAAAATTCACCCACTGCTGATCAAAAGTTTTTATTCGTTTCAAAGAAGTTTGTTTCATTAGTTGTTGATGAGCTGAGAAACCAAAATCAAAACTTGTACCGTCAATTCCCATCACCTGTCTTCTTGTCTGTCAAACTGTTTTCATCTCTGCGATGAAGTGTTAACTGAACTTCCTCAACTCTATGCAAGTGACAGTTTATTAAAATGTCTTTAGATGACATTGTCGAATAACGCTCACCGTCATGACTGATGTTTTTGTTCAACTCTTATTGCTAACAGTGGCCGCGTTGCCAATCCTTGCAATTCACAGCAATTTTCTGAAACCGAAATGTCCTTCCGATTGCTCAAGAGTATTATGTAATAAATTCAAAACATTGAAGAACTATTGTGTTGCTGGTACAGTCTATGATCCCTGTGGTTGTTGCCAAGTCTGTGCACAAGGGAATGGTGACATTTGTGGTGGTGCGCAATGGATATTCGGTAAATGTGGCCGTGGTTTATTCTGTTATCCTTCGGACCGAGTTGCGGGCGAAAGTGGTGTTTGTAGGCGTAAGTTTTTCACATGTTTACTGGTATGATTAATCACTCAACTAATTGTGTATTTTGGTGGGAAAATATATTGTATGTTGTTTGTGATCGTGAAACAAAAAACTAACAAATTATTTTTCCATCAGTATGTAAAAGTATTCCTTAATTACACTAATTATCCCCAATTTCGTCCAACCTGAACAATACGACTTCATTTCTATTGACGTGAATTGGACGTCGTTTTTTCTTTAATTGTTTTCCGTTCGATTTCAATGTGTTTATGAAAGCTTTATTGTTCATAGGACCTGTAATCCTTAATAAACTTACACGTTTCACTTATTTTTTAAATAATCACCGATTGATTGCAGAGAGCTCCTATCGACCTTACAATACAAGTTTTATTGTGAAAGGAACTCAATTTCCAATAGAGATAGTTATCTGTACTGATGATTAATTGTGTCATTAGTTCATCTGCTTCCTCATTACATTCTCTAAAAACGTATTGATATATCACACTCCCTCTTCTTCCTTTGTATAACCGACAGTTGATAACCGACAGTTGATAGTATCAAAAGTATGTTGCAACTTGAAGATAGTCATTAAGATATTTAGAATTCCTATAATCATCAAAACACATCGTCCATATTTTGTTGTGTTACTTCTCTGACTTCTAGCTAATCCGAAGCGACCACGTGCTCGCGACTTCGCACTTCGTATTGATAATTATGTGGAAGTGATGTGTAAACCCAAGTGCACTCCAGACTTCTGTTCCAAGTGGCCAGATGCCATCTGTTCTGCTGTGTAAGCATATTTTTCAGATGATGTTTTTCGTATGAGCAATGCTTGGAATTTGTCATTTATTTTTTTCTTTCAGTGATAATGTGATAATCGCACGTTCGTGTCAACAGCCATGCCAACATACCATCTGCCAAGCGTGTTATTTCAAAACCAAGCGTGAGCCGCCATGCCCGAAATGTAACCGAGATGATTTCGTTTGCATGAGAAAATTTTCGAGATGTGTTCGAAAGGATACTTGTACACGTCACAAGTATCCATGTGAACCACACCAGAGGGTTAGTTTTGTTTGAGACTTTCTATCGTCGGTGGAACACTTTCTCCTCTTAGTTTCTGTTGATTTTTTATTTTTATTTTCTCAGAAAAAGAGCGACGGAAGATTTGTATGTAAGGTGGCTGCTTGTCTAATCTAGCTGCATGTCGATAACACGAACAAGAAGTGAGCGTGAAACCGAAGTTTAGATCATCAACTCGATGACATCCATGGAAATTGAAAATTGATAAAAAGCATTAAATAATATTTTAGGAAATAGTTATTTATTTATGTAAATCAGCATTTTAATGTATAAAAACAACATATTTGAAAGTATTTGTTTATAATACCTCATTAATCATTTGTAAAATAAATAAATCCAAACATTTTTCTCCTTTCCGTCATGAAGGATCGACTACCAGAATGCACCGGGATCGTAACAAGCATAATAGCCTTATGAAGTAAGCAATTACAGTTGTGTTGATGAGTTATTACAGGCCGTCATGTTCCTTATCTGTCATCCTGTGAACTAACGTCAAAGACATGATGTTATGTGTATTTTTCAACCTTACATCATATACAACAATTAACGCAGTTTAGTGGAAGGTGACTAACGGTTATCGTGGTTGCCTGCCCACACACCCTCTTGATGTATTCAGCATCTTTTTCGCCTTCTTGTTTCTCTGTTTGTATGACCAGAAAATTACTATTCCTTAAAGTTCTGTTTTCACCTAATTGAAAGAAAAATTGTCACGTCAGTTAAGCATTTAATTACTCGCACGAGTGGTTCAACCAACAAAAATTTGAGTCGACCACAAAATGATGGCTTGAATGGCAAATTGGCAAGCGTTGTTATCGGATATTTCATTCCCGAATGATTAATGTTAAATGGGATGTTGCCATGGTCATTGCGAAATGACATGGTCATTAAGGAATGCCATTGTATCAAATGAGGCTTGTTTGACCAGTGATGCGTGAATGTGTCATTACTGATATAAAAGTCGACGAAAACTTGACGAGGTTATCAGTTGAAAAGAAAGATGTACATTACTACCACTTACATGATTACATGGCTGTTCCTTGCGTCTCTTGTTGAGTGCGCAACGAAACCTCCATTTAAATGTCCGAAAGACTGTTCATTAGTCATGTGCATAGAACGGAATTTATTAATGAAACAGTGTGGTGATGCTGGCACAGCATTGGGAGCGTGTAATTGTTGTCTACAGTGCGCTAAAAAGCGTGATGAAATTTGTGGAGGAAATATGAATGTTTACGGAACGTGCGGCAATGGCTTGATTTGTTACAAGAAGTCTGGCGACGTAGGGACATGCCAACGTAAGCATTTTTTTTCATTTGAACCTGTCTTTTTAGGGAGAGAAACGAAACAATCCCACTTTCAACTTCTTATAGAGATTCGAAATCCAAATGGAAGAACCCACGAGACAACAAACATACATATAGTATTTGGGGGGTGTAAACCGAAATGCACCTACCAATTCTGTTCTAAACACCCATACGCAACTTGTTCCGCAGTGTAAGTATATTTCTGTGTATGCTGTTCAAACTTAGTTTGAGGAAACAAAATGCTTACCTGATGTACTTATATATTAGGAACAATGTCGTGAAAAACAGGAATTGTCAATCAACTTGCCAGCATACAAATTGTCAAGCCTGTTATTTCAAAACCAAACGAGAATCCCCTTGTCCAAAATGTAAACACGATGATTTTGAATGCATGGAAGAATTTGGGAAATGCATTCATCATGAAACCTGCACGAGACACAAGTATCCATGCCAGCCAAAAAAAACAAAAAAACGGGTAAATCTTGCAGTCTCTTATCTTTCGTAAAAAATCCTCCAATTAGGTAAAGAATATGATGCTACCACAATGCAATGCTCTCATTACTCTCTGTGACATTTTGGTAAACCATGTATTTTAAAACGGCTTAACGTTTCGCTTATCATTTTGGTTTGAAAGAACGAGGCGTGGCGTTTTCACCGCAGAGTAGGGAAATGGTTCGGGTATCTGAACACCTTATGGTCTCTCATAATTTGTTCTGTTCGTCAAAGCATAGTTATTAGAGAGAGATATATATGTGGCATGTGGTAGTTGTTTGAATTTAAATTTTTATCGAATTCTTCTCTTCCCTTGTTTTTATTGTAACTTTTTCTATTTTAGCGACAAAATGTTGGCCGTTTCGTTTGCAAAGTACCAGCGTGTTTGTACTAAACTAATTCTTATAAAAATATTTCAAATCTACAAGTGATATAGAAATTATGAAGTTGTAAATATATTTATTTAAATAACAAGGGGAAATTTTATGTTGGTCAAATTAGTTTTGGTTTCACAACTGGATTCCATATTGATACTGCCTGTAACAACTTGAACAATAACCGTGTGTTTTCTCACTTCCATAAAACCGACAACCATTCGTACGACAGTTTAATCCTATTGGGTTTATTGGACGAGTTCTTTCGTCGGTAATGGGAACGACACCGTCATGATGTGACGTTGTGTATGATAGTGTCGAAATTTGGTTGGTTGGCTCAGGAGGAATATTTTCAAGAACAGCGATACTTCTGGAAGCGAGGCCATCGAGTTTATTGTTTACAAATCTCGGTGGTTGAGCAGTTTGGTTGGGTGAGGGAGTGTGCCTATTTTTCTTTGCCTCTCGTTTCTCGGAACACTTCGCGCAAAAACCGCTCCCATTAGAACTAATAGTACGATTACAAGTTAAGCACCTCTCACTCGAATCTAAAAACCTCTGCTTCGCATTCCGCAAGTAGTTTCCCATCATTTCATCGTATTTTACTGGTCGCTCTTTGACATTGAGTCTTGCGGCTAGAAGGAAATCTCGTTGTTCCCTTAAGAATGGGTCAACAGAATGGTTGTTCTGATTGGCTGCACCGTGAACATTTCCTTTCGCTTCGGAAGAGATGGTTACTTTCACAACATCGAGATATTTCCGAAGCAAATCCAGCTTTTCTCGGAAGGTCGGTTCGGGTATTTCGTTACGAACTCCATCATCTTGAACTAAGTCCCATGTACTGCCAGGATCGATCAGAAATCGAAGTGGTAGTGTGCAAAGCTCCTTGTCTTCTAAAGGAATGCTAGTTGAAAGACGTTCCCCTTTGTAAGTGATTTCACCGTCAGCAGCCACTAATGCTGAAAAATGGGAAGCGTGGTAGGCCAGCACGAGCGGATGTTTGGAGCAGACCTCGGCAGGGCGCTCCATGGGAAGGTAGATACCTCCGAAAGGAATTGGTACAAGGTCATTTCCGTGTGAATCTTGCAACATTTCTTCAGCAATCACAATTATGGGGCGACAAAGCAAGTTGGCTAAGGCATATACATGAACAGATTCCAAGCTGTCTAAACTTTCACCCTCGTTTAAATGTAAAACCGCTGACGTGACGTTCTCTGTCGATGGAGTCGACAACTGACGACTGATACGACGGGAAGGGATTCCACATTCCATACGACGGGGACGGTCAGAAGTTAATTTAACAACTGTTGCCCATTCATTTGCCCATTCTGCAACACTATAAGTTAACCCCCCTAAAAGAAGTCGACGGGTGAAGTTATCATACAGGCAAAAACGAAAATCTGGGCGATGGAGACTTTGGATGAAAAGTTTTACCGCATTTGATATTATCCTGCCACACACTATATTTCCATCTTCTCCGTAGTGCTTTATCTGCTAGAGGATGTAACATCACTTGATGCAATGCTTTCCGTAACACCAGCATTCGATCATGAAAACCCCACATACCCAGAGAAGCTGCGTGCAACAAGCAATTGCCATCCCCCACCGTTGATAAAGGAAACAGTTTCCGACAGGCTCCATATTCTGCCCACCAATTCATACGTCCTAAGAAAATATAGCAGATAAACATTTGATACATCAACGATCATTAGATGCATTTATTTCATAGGGCTTTACCTACCAGCAGAAACCAGCGCTTGTAACGTGGTCACACTTGTTAAATCCAACTTGATGAAATTGGCTAACTCTCTGTCGTAGTGGGAGATGTCAGGCAATACAAAACTTTTTCGAGACGAAGAATCAAACATGTCAAAGTGTTTTTCATCATAAAATTGATCGTCAACAGACAAATGGTCACGAACTTCTTTTACTAACTGCATGTTGGAAACAGAAAAACCACGCCCGACTTGACGTAAGCCCTTGGGATCACTCCCAGCAGTCCTTACAGAGTGTTTTTCTTTTTCCAAAAGTTCTTTGAAACCTCTGATAGCTAACAAAAGGAAAGAACAGAATATAACAACGTTTCTGATTATGTCGTCAAACAAGAGGATTTTTGTAAAAAATACCTTCATCCAGGTGCCAGTTATTTGACGCCAAAAAATCTCTGGCCAGTGATACTTCGATACCAGTTTGTTGAGCAAGAACAGCTACCATTTCCTCCTTCGATAAATTTTGCATCGGAACGCCTGCCTTGCTACTCGTATTCGGTGTGTTATCCATACTGTCTTTTGTATTTCCTTATCTAAATCGTGAAAGCAAACGGTGTCACGGTTACTTCACATAAATGCTGCATATAAAATGATTTCCGCGTCGTTATTGAAAGTAATTAGAAAAGTGGCAGATGGTAGAGTCTCATTAGCAATAAATAAATTTCGAATCTCAAAAATATTACAATTATCATAAAATATAAAAATTACAAAAATACATATTTAACATTATATAAAAAAAATTTATAAAAAAAATTTGTAAATTTTAACGAAATTAATAAACGGTAAGCTGGAAATCCGACGACCTTTGCTTCAAAGAATATAGAGAAATCTACAGTAAGATAATGAGATCAACGTTTGGCTGAAATGTGTTAAAAGAGGATACAATTGACTAATGGTCACAAAAAACGGCTAAGCTTGGTAACTGTATCCTCATGATCTTCTAGACCTTTTGATAAAATAAATTACAGCAACCATTTTCTTTCAAGTTTACAAAAAACGATACCTCAAAGACAAAATGTTTTTTCATGTTTATCTCGTGTTTTATCTCGTGTTTATCTCGTGTTATCGTGCTTAAATAAGTAAGAATTATTAAGATCATCTTATGAATTCATCATCAAATCATCTTTGTGTTTCAATCTGGTTTCGCGGATACATCAGCTGAAAGAAGGCATATCATCTGTGAAGAGATTTGTATTTTCGTGTGCTCTCTTGCATGGAATCAAGTGAATTAATCCACCTGAAAAACAAAAAGTACAACAGTTTTCGTGTAATCACAACACAACACTAACTACCAGCCCTCTATTTACCTCAATTTGTCGTGTTCATCGTGAGCCATCAAGTTAAAGATACGAGATTCTGTCATGACATTAAATGAACCATTATTTTTATCTTGTTTATGCGACATTACATCTTGCACTCCAATTATTTTTTCCAACTCTATGAAACTAAAAAATACCATCCTCAAAAATCCTCCCTTCCACAGTACTTTTCCACAGTACAGTTCTTTTGAATGTTTCATGCAAGCCTCACCCTTGATGCTCAGAAGATGTTTGCTTCTTGTAATAGTATAAACATCGGTCGTGCGACTGAACAAACCAACGTCTCTTCCAACGGTGGCCGAGAGGACCACCTTTTACACCACGCTTACATAGCCAGCCTTTTAACTAATAAGGAAATGATCACCAAGCTCGATCGAAAACTTCATCAAAAACATTTTAACATTCAAGCAATTTTTTTGGCTTACATTGACAGGTCTTGTTACTGTGGTTGCTTTTGATATAGTTGTTTGCTTTTTGGGAACTTCTTCTGCTTCGTACAACTAAAATAAAGTCAGCTGAATTGGTAGAACCTCCGATATGAAATGACGGTGAAAGATATGGAGTTGTGTTACCTTGATACGAAGTTCTTGGACAAGACGTAAGAGTTGATCGATTTCAGATTGCATCATTTCCATGTCGTGTTTGTACGTACCAAGCATGGACATCAAGTGCACATTTCGTACACGTAAAGCCTCATTTTCAAGTTCAATTTTCCTGAGACAGTAATAAACACAAATCTTACTGAGAAGCACTTCACAGAGAAAGGGAACGTACTTGAAAAGCAATTCACAGAGAAAGGGAACGTACTTGAGTTTAAAACTTTTTCTCAATACAACATCATCATCGCATACTTGACGTATAATTTCCTTTCCTTCCCAGTCCTGAAGAAGAAGGGAGGAAATGGTTTGAATCTCCGTACCTTTAATGTCACCTTAGCTTCCACCAAAGTCGTTACCTTGAATGATAACCTTGAGACAGTTTTTCTTGTTGAATCTGAAGGGAAGAAAATGAACAACAACAACAACAACAAAAAACAAATTTTCCAGACAGAAGTTCTATGTATTGTAATAATAATACCGATGAATTCTTTTTGGCCTGTTAACCCTAACCCTGATCCTTCAGGACTTCCTGCTGGTAAGACACCTAATGAAGGGAGGTTTGAGAAACGACTCAATGTTAAGCTGTTCACCACATCAATATCATTAAGAAACTTCGATTGTCTTCTAAAATATATAATGAATAAAATTGAAAAGGATGAAAACATAAATCAATCAATTAAGACTGAGGAACTTACAAAATGGCTCTGGATTGCATCATAGCTACCTCTTGAAGGTTTTCGCAACTAGCATCAAGATCGTCAGTCACGTGACTAAAATTACTTTCCATGTCCAAATCTCTAGAGCATCAACATAAAAAAAAAAAGTTTTTAGAAATTCAACAGCAGATCAATCAATCAATCAATCAATCAATCATCTTACCTGACATGCCCACTCTTCAAAAAAACATGGCTGGCAACAAAATGGAGGTGAACATCTGAGGTTTTCTGTGATAAGGACTTCATCACGACATTTATCCTACATGAACAAACTTAAAATAATATACTGGTGTTGTCTTCCATTCATCAAATGTAAGCAACTTACGAACGATCATCATCCAAGCAGTCACACATGTTCAAAGTACATGTGGCAAGTTTTTTTACTGATAGACCATTCACCTGAAAGAGATTAAAAAACCAATGAAGAAATGCATGAAAGTCTATAGAAAATAAGCAAGGAGAGTGTAAAAAGGGAAATTTCTCACATCTTCCAAGTCTAATGAATAGTTCTTCTCTTGAAATACACCTTCAACCTTAAAGATCCCATAAGACTCCCTTTAACATTTTACTAGGTACAGTGTGACCACAAACAACACAAATATTATAATACTTACTTTGTACAGTGTGACTATCATACTGAGGCTTGCATCAGTATCGATGTCTGTTTGGGCAGAAAATCCATCACAATTCTTAAAAATAAGAACTCAGAGATATTGATGATCATTTTTGATGAAGTCAGAACAACGTCAACAAAAAATAGTCAACTCACAATAACAACGAATTTTCTTCGCTCACCTCGTTTCCACGACAACTGTAAGCTGTTTGGTTCCCTGTGAAAAAGTCGTCTACTTCCTTCAACATAAATTCATTTGGTTAGTTAAGAAAAAAGTTTATAATTGAAAGATTTGTCTATACAGAAGTTTCTACCTTTTGACAAGTAAAGTTCATGTTAATGCAATCACAAAACCAAAATTTATAACTTTAAAATTAAATTATTACATACCAACCATCTAATAATTTGATTGACAGTTTCTTTAGTTGCAGCTTGAAATCAAATTTAACTGCTTCACACATGTTTCTAGAAATCAGTTATCACTGATCAGATTTCAAAATAATTGTTTTAATGATATAATGATGTTGCTGGAAAATTCAAATAGATATAACCTCCATTTTTTGCAACATTTTTACTACACCATTCACGATTATAGAATTTTTTTGATTCAACTTAAAGACAAAAAGAACAAACACAATCAATCATTCTCAAATGTCAAAAACAAAAATTCTCACTCATCTTTCAATATAACCAACTTAAAAGCAAACAAAATTGAAAAGAAATCAAAACAGAGACAGAGCATAACGAGGGGAAGCAAGGCAAATAGTTTCTCAACCTTGATAAAGAAGAAAAGGAGTAGATTCTTCACAAACTGGACAAATAACTCATTACATCAACTGAATCAAAAAAAGTTTTCATTTTTCTTTTTTTGTTCTTCTTTTCATTGATGCCAGAGGCAAATTTCTGCCTAATATTTTTAGAAAACATATTCTATATATAAAATATATTCCAGTATTTCATCGCAGACTGAATTCAAGAAGCGTTAATTTGTTTGAGGTTAAATTTTCCTTTTTTGTGCTTAAATTATATATTTGAGGTGGAAGTTGAAAATATTGAAATATAACTTTTGTTTTATTAAATATTCTTAACTTCTTTTTCTTGAATTCTATTACCAAAAAAGGTTAAATTTCATCTCCTTTTTAAAGTGTTAAAACTGTCATACTTTAAAAAAACCTTCAGAAAAAACTGGATCCTATCTATTTTCAGAACTTTGACCTAAATGAATGAAAAATACCTCTTTTGGTATGAAATTTCCTATGGACACTAAAAGAAGCATGCTGGTTTCTAATTTGAGGTCCTTTTTTAGACATTTGTCTAAAGATGTAAATAAATCTTTCAATCTTCCAGAATTACATTAACTCGTGAAGGTCTTCTGATTTATCAGAAAGCAACATTCTGTATTTATACACCTCTCCATCTTGCATTTAATGATAAAGTTTCGGAGGTTAACACTCTCTACTGTAGAGCTTCGGAAAAATAAAGTTAAGGGAGATTTGACCGTATTGAAAAAAGATTTTTTAGAATCAAGTAGAAATAATGATATTAATAATGATTACAGTGAAAACTCTTATAAAGCATGCATTTTGACCTTTCAACACCATGGCTGAGAACATATTTACAAATGGTGATGAAGAAAAGTTGAATTGATTTTCTGTCAATTTCTCTACTTTTCTTCATCCCAAGACATCTCAAGACAGGTTACAGTATGAAAGCAGACATATTTTAATTGGCACAATTTTCTTAGAAAACAAGTCTCGACAAGTCAACTTGATCGTAAAATATCAACACATATGCTAGGAATATAGGAATATATTCTTGTGTATCATATTTGAAAGGTTAAATATTTCTTTGAAATATTGGCCATTCCCATTTAATTAGATAGCTATCTATATTATATTAAAAATGTCCCAATCAAATAATGAAAGAGTTTTAGTAACAAAATTAATATTCTCCAAACTCCAAAGCAAGTAATTAGCATTGCATTGCATTGCATTGTGGTTTGAATTTGGATTATAGACGCAAATGTTCCAATAGGAAAGTTTCCTCACAGGCACTGAAATTGAAACTAATCATCATCATAATAATAATAATAATCATAATAATTATTAAAGTCTGCATAAATAAAAATCAAAAGAAATAAAATTAAATCGAATCAAATATTTTTCTTTTGCTCTCCATAAGGATCACAAAATTCGTTATAAAGTTCCCACGAAATGTTTTGTATCTGGTGATGTACAATTGACATTGAAAATTATTTGATGTTAATTGCACATCTAAGAATGATATTAAAGCTCTCCATATATACGAATGCTTTATATAAGAACAATTTGTTGATATAGCAAAAAGGACACGTTTTTGAAATAACCTAACATTATGGAAACTTTTAATGATAATGTTAAATACAAGAAAACTGTTTGTATGGATAAAATCTGATAATGTTTGCAGTATTCTAAAATGGAGAATAGTTTCGATGAATTTGTTTATTCTGTCTTTTATAATGCTATATTTTTGTATTACTTATTTTTCATTGTCACCATTTTTATGGGGCTTTTTTCATGATGACCGTGAAACTATGTTCAACTTTTCACTCTAATAAACAGTGCTTGTTTGTCGATTCATTCTGAAACTTTCCATAATAAAACCTAAAGGTCCATACTTTTAGTTGACATTCATTGATAGTGTGTGAAGTGAGAGTTTGTTTATTGGATTCTTCAAGTTAGGATAATTTCATATGGGGGAAAATATAACACTTGCCTTAATATATTGTTTATCACTTGCATAGAAAAACGTTTAGTTTCATTGGATAAAAAGTAGAGTCAGATGACATCCTGACCTTAAGAATAGACTTTTGTCACATCAAAGAATGGGTTGCAAAAAACTATTGCAAAAAATGAACAAAGTGTCTGGATGAACAAAGTGTCTGTTAGTGTCTGTCTGACCTGACCAGGACCTAGTAGAAACTTCAGATTGATACTTTACTTTAACCCAATAGTATATTAATAAATTAAATGAGAAAAGCATCATTATGCTTATGTGTGATATAAAACAATTAGCTTGATGCTGATTCTGCAGGACCATTACTTTCCTCTTCAGTAATAACAACATTTTAAAGCATAAAAGTATTTATTGTGTTTTTTTAGCGGAACTCACTTACCATTTTTCCCACAGTTAGTGTCAAATTGATGCTACTAGGTAGGTAAGTAAAACACATTGATGATAATTTTCGTAACAATTTTTTCCAAAAAAACATTCACCACTGGAGACAAATGAGACAAATAGCACACTTCGGAATGCCTTTGTGCCCCTAATGCATTTGCAGAACATTTTAAATTGGAGGGTATGTAGTTTTAAAATTAGGGTCAATTTGTATCTAACCATGGAGAAAACGATGAGTCACCCCTTAGTGGAAACCACCCTTATATGAATTCAACCTGCCCGTGTTTTCTATGTGTTGTTTCTATACAAACTTAACCCAGACATGTTTTCTATGCGTTGTTTTCTATGTGTTGTTTCTAGACAAACTTAACCCAGACATCGGTCTTGTTATAGTAACTGTTCCGTTCTGGTGAGTTTCTGGTCGGTTCTGGTTTTCACTTTAAGTCATCCAGTCAGGAAAAACTCCAAATTAGGCTTTGTTTTCCACCTAATTTGTTGTAATTCAACCTATTTAAGCTTTAAGCTGGGTTTACAGTTACTGAGAATGGATTGCCCAAATCGAGCAAGTCGATGGTGCGAATGTTGGAACAACAGTTTACATTTTGTGCGACTCATTTGTGTGCATGTACAAAATTTGTTAATTACGCTCAAATGTTGTTAATTCAGCAAAAATACAATACAAAAATACTGGGACAAAGAAGTTCAAATTTTTTAACTTCTTCAGCATTCCCAACAACCACAAAAAATTTCTAAAAAGTTTTTAAACTCTGCACATGCACAATAGTGAATTCCTTTATTCACGCAATTCATTCATGAGAACTGTAAACTCGCCTTTAGTTAGCGGCAAAATGTTTTGTCTTTAACACAAATCCTAATTAGCCGTATTTTGTCTTAATTTGGCGTAAGAGCGTAAAACGTCAAAATCTTTCCTAGTTTACACCCAATTTTTGACCTGTAGTGCTCCCAATTTGGGAATAATCACTTATTGTTATTGTAATGAACGGCAAAAATGTTTGAATGACACTGCACTACCGGTCACAAAAAACTGACGACTTCGGAAAAAAACAACAACATAAGAACTGTGAGGTGCAGTGCATGCGCAGAAATAGCCACAAGGAATAATGAATAAAATTTGCCTCATCATTTTTCAAAAGTTAATCTAAATGGGATTCCATCATCATCTATTAACCGATTCGATTTGCTCTCCATTCTTTATTTTGACATTAAAGTAGGTGAAAAATATAAGGAGTTTCACAGGAGAAAAACAGATTTCTTGAAATATCTACAACATCTAGCTGTATCAATCCATCTTTCCCAAAAATCGACACTATCTATTGTTCTCCTCCTACCTATATATAATACTGAAAAACAAATTCGGCAATAACGTTTTAATCCAGTAAACTCTATTTTTTCTTAGTACTCTCCTATAAAGTTTTAGCCACAAAAATGAAGACACTATTGAATTTCTCATAGCGAATCTGAGAATTTAACTCCGATCGCATCCCCCGGCGGGCCCGCACCACCACCCACAGCCTCTACACCACCACACACGCCTACTCTCCTTTCCGTTCTTCTGCTTGGTCAATACCTAATGATTCTCAATACAATATTCTTATTAATACACAGTCATAAAAAAAAGTTGCACAAAATCAAACGTGATGAGTATATTAAACAGCAAGTAATAATGAAAGTTCGTTGTCGGTAGACTAGAAAAGCCGATGAAAATATTTGATTTATTTAATAGTTTTGTTCTTGCATTAATGGGTTTTGAGCCGTTACCTTTATAACGTCGGAAAGCCAATTCAACAAGTAGATGGCTTTCTAGTCGACCATAAAGCAAGATTCAAAATTCTTGGGAAAAAACAAAATTGAACTGGCAACTTGTTAATCTCTATAAAAAAATATTTGAAAATTAATCTTTACTTTTTGGTTGACATTAGCAATTTCATCTGTGTTATTTACCTCATTGAAAGTCTGGGTACGAAGTTTGTTGATTAAATTAACAAATTGTTCACATGAGAAAGCGAAATAGGTATTATAGCTAAATTTTAAACATGGCCTGCAATCGTGAAGTGGCGAAGAATGCAACAGTTTTGTAAGGTAAAACAATATTTCTTTAGATAGGTGGTACAGAACGCTATATGCTCAATTCACCTGCATTCTAGCTTTCTGCCACAAAAAATGTAGTAAATCATTATATAAAATAATATATATATATATAATATATATAGCTTTATATATACTCTATAAAACTCTATCTATATTATAAGTATCATGTGTAAACATTTCCTGGGTTTGGCTCTCATCTTTGACATCATAGGTTGGGAAACCTGTCTATTTCTCACACTGTGCTTTTCATGTCTAGAAAAAACTCTTTCCATATCAAGAAATAAAAATAAGGGAAGAGTCAGGTTTCCTAGCTATTATCATTACACTAGTGTAGCGTGTAAAAACATTTTACAGTTTTCCATAAATTGATTTTTACACGCAATACTGCCGCAACACGCAATATTGTGTTTCTCCATGTTCGAATTATATCATATTTAACACAAATATTTTGGATCGATCATTCAAAGATAGCTATTATCCCTATTTTTCATTGCTATTATTTGGGCTATTTAGAGATTTCTGAAGTTGTACAGTTGAACTAAAAGATTTAGAAAAGAGACAATACAACGTATACTACCTAACCAATGGATACTCTTACCTAACCACGATAAAACGTCTGATATATAAGAAAATACCTTCAAATTTCCCTATTAACTAAAGCTAACAAAAACAATACCTTCTCAGATGTTTTTATCTTTCAATTCTTTATTCTGCTATGGATTATGGAAATGTCAAAACCCAAAACTCAATTTGTGGATCATGATACAAAAACCATGTAAATATGTATGTAATCACTCTTCTTGCATTACAATCATTTATACTATTCAATTTTATAATCTAAAAAAGGTATCATTCAAATACTATCAAAACAATATGATAATGATCTTGCTACCTTCGTTTACCTTAATAATAACAATCCACATACTACAATGAAATACCAAATAAACTGCTAGCTACACATTTCGGTATAGTAGTCAAAACTAACTGATACGAAAAAGCTACGTTCAAATACATTAAAAAAATAGACATCGGTAGAAAATGATAAACTGATAACACATAACAGGTCTACAACTATCTCGTCGGATAGAATAGTTACTGATACTTATCAATGTTGTTATTCTTTATTACTGAACTTAAAGCGTTGAATAAAAAAATTAAAACAAAAACAAAAAATTATACACACAGCATCTTCATTCTCAATAAGAAATGAACGTTGAGAAAATTTGATGAACTTTCGAACGCAAAAGAACATTGCATTGCGTTCTCCTCTGGGTGGCTTTATGATGTCTTCCTTTAGGCACAACACTCCGTGAAGTAATAAAAACCCGTAAGATGGAGCTAGAGATTCCCCTAATGGGAGATTCCCCCTATACTAATACGGAAGCAATAAACATCCATTGAAGAACTTCCCGAGAAAATTTTCCTAAAGTTCTTTCTTTCAAAGTTAGGTAAGAAAAAAGCAAGATTTAGTATTAGTATAAGAAGATTATTAGGGCCATTCCATGGCAAAGGGCAAAAAAATTCTTAAAATTCAAAATGAAGATCTACGACTGTTTTCTGCAGATATCAATGTTATAATGGGTAAAGTATCATATTTCATCGAAAAAGTTGTCAGAAACATGATGAAAAATATTTTGGGGGCCTTGTTTTATCCTCAAACTCATATAGTGATAGTGTTGAGCGTTCGGGACAGGAGAGGTATGTTCAGCTTCCTAAATATTCCCTATTGTATAGAAGCTTTTTATGGTGGAGTAAACATTTTGAAATGTTTTTTGATTCATCCTTCTATACATGCTGCATAATGGGTGTGTTAATTAAAATATTTTCTCCTTTTGTTTTGGTTGTTATTTCGCTGCACGATATTCACACAATATTTCATAAACATTAGTTCTTTCACAAAAAAACATAGTGGAAATAGAAAATTAGCTGATACAGCCAATTTTTTAGATATAGTTCTGACAGAGTTTAAAAAATACAAAAAATGATAATGAATCATGCCAAACTTTTCAGGGAGCGTCCCTGGAGTGTTAAGAACTTATTATACCCAAAATGAAAAGGTCAAAATGAAAATAGAATTGTATTAGTGCTTCTATTTTAATACGTTTCAAAAGTAAAACTGTGTTTCAATTCAAATTCATTTTTCCTGAACATTAGTCAAGAAGTTTTGTTCAAAAGAAGTATTGTAAAAGATGCTTGGCATTACATTTAATTTTGTTGTTCTTATTGTTTCCCATGTAAACCATTTGATGTCACTTCGATTTGGTAGATTCACGTATTCTGATAAACGAGAATCCAAACTGATTCACGGATAACAAAGTCTGATTTGAAAGCCTGGTCTTCTTGGATTATCCTTTTTCATGAAATAACTCAAGAGAAATATATAGTCCCATGTAGATTGTCATTATTGCTGAGTAAGAGATTTCTTTCATCCTTTGATGTGCTAGTGAATGTTATAATTATTGTGTGTATATGCATAAGGATGTGATAATAACAACGTGGGGGTATAGTACGCTCTGAGGCTCTTATAATATTGAAGAGGTAGCCAATTACATGTATCCAGAACGTGTGTGTCCGATGCATTTTTTTTTCATGTGACAGAGGAATTTGGTAGCTTTGATATGTATGCCTTCTAGCATTTGCTTGTTGGAACTGCAACAACTCCAGCAAACAGCTGTGCAGTAGAGAACTGCAGGTAATATATTTTAGATTAGTAGATTGATTTGAGATGTTGATCACTGCAAGCTCGTAACTCGTATAACTTTTTGAATTTGGATCGTGAATTTCTACATACTGCAGCAAATGATTCGTCTAGTTAAGTATGTTGTCAATTTGTACTCCAAGCCATTTTATTAATGTGACAACTTCAATGGGTTTGCCCTTAAGAAAGAATTGCGAGACACAATCAAACGCTGACGACTCCTTCTAGTACTTCACTGGGAATGTTTAATACGGTTGGCCTATAATTGTTGCAATCCTTTTTGGAACCTTTTTTGAAAAGACAACGGACTTCACCAGTCTTCTATTTCTCAAGAACATCATGAACTTCTACACCGTTTTTTACAATTTTGAAAAGACCAGAATATGATGGACCAATTACCTTAAAGAATTTGCAGCTGATTTTGTCCAGGCCACAAGCTTTACTTTTGTTGGAAGATTTTTTGTAATCAGCATAAGTCACCTGAATATTAGAGACAGATGGTGCAACTCTATATTATGTTCATTACAATTTAATTTTGTCTCAGGGGAGTTTATCAATTTCGTTCCGCAACTGTGGCAAAATGGATATTCAGGAGGGTAGCTTTATCTTTGTCGTCAGTTTCTAGATCACCATTTCTGCTTTTCAGGTGACTAATCGAGCAATTTTTAACTTTTCCTTTGAATTTCATTTACCGTTTATTTTTTCCAGAAAGAAAAGGTACAGTCAGGGATTCAAATTTGTTTTTCCAATAAGAAGCTTTGACATTTCTTACCAATTTGGTGAAATGATTTCGTTGTTTCTTGTAAATTGACCAATCACTAGAGCCATTGGGTGTTTTGGGGGCAATTTGTAAGAGTTTATACCTTTCATTTAATTGCTTTTTTATTTCACTGTTCATCCTTAGCTGTGAAAATTATCTTCTTAAAGACAATATGTTGTTATAAATACCATCGGAGGTACCACCACGGTGCTGACATCATCATTACCGATGCATAGCTTATTGTTATTTCCATAAAAAGTCATCAATCAAATCAACTTGCATAGTAGTTTGCCTTTGACCAGTTATAATGTTGGTCGAAAGAAAATGGACAACATTATCTGTAAGATTCAAATTTAGTAGAATTATCTTTCCATTAACTACTATTAAAGGAAAGGGACCACCCACACCTGGTTGATCTTGTCCACGATGACCCTTAAGTGTGTCAGACACTGTGTTTTCTGGGGAAACCTTATGCAGCACCATGCATCATTGTAGCTAGGAAACCTTGTCTATTTATTTCTCTCTCTCGAACCACCATGATTTTCAAATAAGGAAAGGAAAGAGTCAGGTTTCCTAGCTACATGCATTGTGGTGAGAGGTTGGACCACCATATATATGGTTGGCAAAGCTAGATACTATGGTTAGGTTGTTATATTCATTAAACAGGTAAAATTTTCACTGTAGCAGAAATTAAGCAGATTTTGAGAATTAATATTTTGCGAGTGAGGAAAAATCAAAAACTTTTCAAGGATTTAATTTCATGAATGATGAAAAATGAAACATTCTTTGAACATTTATTTTGGAAATTTGTCACAATGTGTTTATATTTTGGAATTGACCTATATAAGACGAAAGATGGTTAACGTTCAACATATCTTTAACTAATTTGAACCTTTAACAAATTATAATTACTCCTCATTAAAGATATCAAAAATAAATCACTATTTGGAGGATAATAAACATCATCTTCCCCATCATCATTTTTGGAGAATTTATTTTTTTGCCCAAAACCGCAAAAATTTGTACCCGCGAAAATTTTTGTTTAATTCGCGATTAATGAATACCTGCGAAAAAAACTGAATTTCTAAGTATTTTTCACCCTTATGTCAGTAACTAATTATTTTAGTAACAATATACTGTTATTTTCTTCATCTTTTAATTAATCGATTACAATTACTTCTCTTCTCGAATCTTGACGAGGGTTTTTGCGTGGGTTTCTTCATGTTGGATGTCCATTGATTTTACCTCCGTTTTCTTCTTCTGACCATATTTTTTAGGTGGCTCTCTTTGCACTGCTTCAAACTCAATTTCTATCTCTTGATTTTCATTTTCATGTTCGTTCCTTATTGAAAGAAATGTACTAATAATTTCTTCATCTTTTGGTTCAATATACAGTTCCTTTAACAACGATTCGTATCGTAACAAGTGAATAGGTAGTTTAATGTTGATCAAAAGTTCTTTTGTTTTTAATTTTTCGGTTTTGGAATTGACTGAAACCTTCAAAAAAAATTACTTAATTTTTGACGATTCACGAAAATTAATACACACGAAAAATCTTCAAACGAGCCATTCGTAAAAATTAATACCTGCGAAATGCGATTTTTTTTTAATTCTTTTTACCGCGAAAATTAGTACCATTAAGGTAGGCCTACCGTAGATTAGCTATTACTCTAAGGACAAATCACAATAATAATAATTTTTTTTACCATTGAATCACAAAAAATTATGTTCTTGGTATATAAGGTGTATATCTTATAAGGTATACATATGTACAGCTTTTTCATGGCAGCTGAATATATATATATATATATATATATATCTGTTTTTTGTTATTGCATAAGGTACTATCATTGACATAAACTTTGATATTACTTTAATTAATAGTACGAGTATTATGTGGCATGGATTTTAAGCTGCTGTTACTTAATTTGTTGCATCTTTTCGGTACACAAATAAAAACATAATAAGAATAATTAAAGAAAGAAATATAAAGTACAAAAATACAGTTTAGTTTCTTTCTTTCTCATTTACAACTTCACATTGTGAGTTGCTTAATAATTTTTGAAAGATCTAGAAATATACATTTTTTTCAGAAGTAATTTATAAGAAACATTATGATCTTCAACATTATAGATGACTTTCCAAGTGGCATATTGTTTATAAAATATTGGTGTTCTTTGCTTAATGATATACTGAATATTTCAACATAGAATATTAAAGATCAAATCATTGTCATCTACATAGTGAGTAACATTAGGTTTCAGGGCCAGCTCTTGGTACATGTAAAATTTAAAATGTAAAATAAAAATTAATAATAAAAAAGTAACAAAATTGGATTGAAAACTTTGATATTGTAAAGCAGGTAAAAGCAAGCCATTATAACAAAATGAGAGTATAGACTGTGCGCAGAGAGAAATTGACATGCAAACTAATAAGATTATACTATAATATGCACATTGAAATTTTTTAATTATAATGAATGAATTATCAATGAAATATTTTACGAGTATATACAAAGAAATAAGAATCCAATAAGTGAATAATGATGTTGCGACTAGGGTGGAGGAGTAGCCAGATAGGCACTACCAACCTGTGAATGTATGTATTTTAGTTGGTAATTAAAAATGCTTTATACACATTGAAAAACTATATAAAACATATAAACACAATAATATACAGAAGAAATGATTTAGAATTGATTTAGAATTACTCTGGAGACACAACAATTAAAATAAGGAATATACACCACAGATCATTAAATGCATCAATAAAACTAAATTTTGACATGAATTTCTCACATTGTTATTGTAAAAAATTCCCTTCTTGTCTTGATATTTTACAGAACATGCTATAACAAATGCGATGCCTTTGTGCTGACATCGTGATCTTTGTCTTTAATTGCTAGTACTAAAGGGTTTGTAACCAGGGTAGAAAGAATAGACATTCTTGTTAATGCTGTGATGACTTATTTCTCTGATTGTCTGATTCTCAGAATGCATGCAATGGCCCTTGACATTTGACACTTTATTTATTTAAATATTTATTTATTTAAATATTTAAATATTATGAATGTTTTACAAGGATATACAAATCAGTTAAAAACTGCTATAAATTTGTGTCAAAATAAAAGTAAAAAATAGTTAAAATCTCTCAGCTTTTGTTTAAATTCAACCTCTGATTCTCTAATGGTTTGAGGAAGCAAGTTGTACAACTTTGCCCCCATGAAGAAGAAACCAGATTTTGAGAATTCGAGCTTGACTTCAAGTAAAATATCACCATTTCTTGTTGCTCTCTTATGATGGTTCAAATGAAAATAGTGTTGAAAATTTGCACACACATTTCCTTCTAAACATTTTCTGACAGTTAGCAGATGCTGTTTCACTCATAACTTTGCTAGCTTGTTTTTCAAAATTTGTAAGTTTTTCTCTTTGTGTTTGTCTCAGGCTAAGATGAATGATACAGTTGTACTTCAAGGCTGATGTGATAATGCTGGTGTATATAGCAACTACAGCGTCTTGTGTAAGTAAAGTTTTCAGCTTCTTCAAGAGATGGAGTTTTAAAGAGGCTTTTTTAAGTTTACTATCAAAATCTTGACCAAGGTTTAGATATTGGTCAATAATCGTCCCTAGATACTTGTAAGTGTTTGTACAGCTTATTTTAGTATCATTGTACAATAGATTCAGTTCTTTCGGTCCGGAGGAGATACGTTTTGCTGAACCTAGAGACATACATTCGGTCCTGCTTTTCTTTAAATTTATGACAAGTTCATTTTCATGAAAATTATGTCGATACGCCTTTCAGATCTTCATTTAGACTGTCTTGTACCAGCTGAACAGTTTTAGCAAATGCGTAAATAACTGTATCATCGGCAAATTGTAAAACGTCCTAATATTGACCCTTGTGGAACTCCACACAATAATATTGAAGGGTCTGAAATTTCATTATCGAACTTGACTACTTAAAAGCGTCTGAAAAGATAATCTGTAAACCATCTCAATGCAATCCTTTGATTCCGTAACTCTTTAGCTTTTTCAAAAGTCTATCATGACCTAAGGTATCGAAGGCCTTGGAAAGGTCGATAAAAACAGCACCTGATACAAGTCCTTTATCTCCTGCTTTCCTGATCTCATCCATAAATAAAGCAGTTGCTAATTCTGTTGATCTCTTCCTGCGGTAACCAAACTGTTTATCGGAAAGTAGACTATTTTCTTTCAAGAAACTTTGACTATTTTCTTTCAACAAGACTCTGAACTGCTTTCTCCAATATTTTTGAAATGACAGGATGTATGGAAATAGGCCTATAGTTATTTGCATCAGTAATATTTCCACTTTTGTGAATTGGTGTTACTCATGCTGTTTTCCATTCTGTAGGTATTTGTCCTGTTTTAAGTGACAAGTTAATTATGTAGGCGAGTGGTTTTGAAATTCTGGGCTGCAGTCTTTCAACATACCATTCGGCAGATCGTCAATACCAGTAGCTTTTCCACGTTTCAAACTTTTCAGCACTTTTTCTACAAACATCGTCGATACGTAAGTAAAATTGAAAACAGTTTCGGTATTTTTACCTTCCAAATTTGAAGATTTCCAAACGAATTCGGTGAGCGGATAAGCAATCTTTTTCATACAATTGTTGAGAAAAATTTACAAGAGGTGTTTGACTTCATATTTTCTCGTGTGTGTGTGTGTGTGTGTGTGTGTGTGTGTGTGTGTGTGTGTGTGTGTGTGTGTGTGTGTGTGTGTGTGTGTGTGTGTGTGTTGATCAGTTACGAGTTAGATATTCGATAAGGTAGAGTTCATTCGGATGTGTACACTTTTTCCGGGAAACACTTTTTTAATATTTTTCCAAAACATTTGTAGATTTTTCCTGTTTTCGTTTAGCAGATTTCGATGGTATTCATTTCTTGCCTTACGAACCAAATAAATAAGTACAAGAGTTTCTTAGCTGCTTATAAGTTTCCCAATCTACAAGTTTTTTTGATTTTCTAAATTTACGTTGGAGTTGATCTCGCCTATTCATACTCTTTTTAATTTCTGATGTCAACCACGGACACATGGAACCTTCACCCAGCTTAGTAATTATAGGGGCGTGTTTGTCGAAATACGATGTCAAAATATTTCTCAGAAATCTCCATGCGTTGTTTACGTCTTCCACTCTTTGTTTCTTGCTTTTTTTCAAGTAATCTGCATTCATGTCCCGAGGAGAATAATCTCATCACAACATTTGCTTGCACTAATTATCATCTTTTCAAACAGTTCATTGAAATTATTTGTTAGATAATTTGATATGTCAGGGGGTCTATATACAGTACTTACAAGAAGGTTTTTCGAATTTTTAACACAAATAATTTAGAAATTGATTTTAGTTCGTCAGATTCAGTATCTAGTTGTGTCCATTTCAAATTGTTCGAGATATACATCCCTACGTCACCACCAATTCCTTTTTGACGACATTTTTGGATGAAAGTATACCCCGATATTTCGTATAGCGCTTGGCTTTCATTCCAAGCGTTAGGAGTAATATGTGTCTCGGAAAGTGTAACTATATCAATATTTTTATAATTTTCCAACAGTATTGCCAAACTTTCGATATTTCTCAGCAACTCACCCATATTTTGATGAATAATTTTGATTCTGCATGTGTTCGTAAAATCTGCCATAATGTCCGGACCAAGCAAGACCAGGGCAAGTTTCGATATCTCTGCACAGTAAAAGTAACATAAACATAAAACTCTTTCGTGGTATGCTTGGTAGTTTTGAACGTATATTTCCAAATTTTTGATTTAATAAAGATAAAACCAAACTGTTATCTCCTTTCCATGAACTAAGAGCTTCTGTATCTGTGTTTGTTTCATTTCACATCCGTCTTGTGTGTCACCATTTTTATTCCATTATGATGATTCTCTTGTTTTGCGTCGTGAAGAACATTTTAAAGTGTGATTGCATGCCTACAGTTTTTAGTGGCTCACGGTGTATTATTCAGACATTTTTGTTGTTCTCTTGAAATAAATGTGACATTCTTCCAGGTGACAGTCTTAAAATTATTAAGCTTCTATTTTTTTTAAATATCAAAAACACACACATTAACTTCTGTTCGCAACTTGGGAATGCTGCAGTTGATAAGGCTAACTGGAAGTCACCCAAGAAAAAACAAATCATGTGGGAGCAAGGAGAGTAACACCAAAGTAACACCAAATACACCAATTTCCACTTCAATTTCCACTTCAAAAAATAATACACGTATCAGCACGTACCGTATCATTGAGCATGCGCTTTGATTGTAATTTGGAAATACCTGTATCAATAATTCTCTTTTCGTACCAAAAAATAAAGTTGAATTGGATTCAACTTTGGATTTTTCGCAATAAGCGTATCACTGAAAAAGGTCACCAACCCAATTACTAAAATTTTGCAAGTTTTGCATGAATATTCTGTATAGAAATACAAACACATTTTTTGAATGGATATTAATACGCTTAGTGCATCGAACGTACTGTACCGTATTTTGTGCTGATACGCATATCAAAATAGTAAAGGTGAAATCCTGCTTAATAAGGAGAATGTGTTCTTAATTTGGATCCCAGAGCCACCTTAGGAATAGTATAAGCTTAATTTGGATTTTTCAAATTTAAAGCCTAATTTAAAACCAGGGTAAGTTTTTACCGTTCAGAGCACTCCAGACGTTCTGAACTCTTTTGATTTGACATTGAACGGTAAAGGTCATTGAGCATTCATTTAAAATATTGAGAACATGTATAAGAAATGAGTGATTTTAAAAATGTCTGAACAAATGGTGTTGAGTGACTCCTGTGGCATCACTATGGTTGGCGTTGAGGGGAAAAATGTGATTTTTAAAGCTCATATGGCCATAAAATGCATTTCTTGTGACACAATCTTTAAATCTGTAATGCTTATTTTGATGAGGTTTTATTCTGTACTTTTAACCAGTTTTGTATCACCAATAGAAAGGTCTTTAATAATACCTTTGAAAGCCCCCTTTTCTTCTTTTTCTTTGATCCATTTCCTGTCATGATCACTTTCATTTCTTTCTTGTCGAATTCATCCATTAGCAAAACAAACATTTTTAGTTTTGCTAATTTTTCTTTGTATGGCATTCCCTTTTAAACAACTCCTGTCCTTATTAATTATTTTTTCTTCTATTTTTAAAACACTATGTATCACACTTTGCATTACATGTACCATCTTGGAAGACAACTGACATTCGTTCGATGAGGAGTGATACGTAATTCATTTCAGATTCGGACTGGTTCATACTGAAACATGATTTCCTCTATCTTGCATTCTTCGAACACATGATCTTTTGAAAGAAGGTTCGCTATGTTACCAATCCCAAAATCACTTTTCAGAGAAGATATTTGAAAATTAAAGTTACTGTAAAGGTTAAATCATGAAAACAAAATTTAGATATGATATTTACATTTACATATTTACATTCCCTGTAAATTAGTTTCAACATACCGATAAACTCCCAGTGAAAATTTCGGCAAAAATAATAAACTAAGCTAATTAATTATTCATAACACAATATCCTCATAAAGAAATAAAGAAACAACATAATAAAATGCCTGAAAAGAAACATCCATTGATTTTACTCACAACAGGTGAGATCATTTCTATGACAACAAATGCTTCAAACATTTGCTTTCTGCTAATTTTGTAAGTTCTTGAATTATGTGCTTCAAAATTACAGTTCTGCATAAAAGTGTGAAGTATATTGTATGTATAAGTTAATGAAAGCATGTAATTGTTCAGGGTTTGATAAACTGTCAGGTAAATTTTTTTTACCAATTTGTTTCCCTAAGGCCGATTCCATTCAGAATTGTGAATAAAAACTTCCTTTTCTTCCTTTTCTCATTTAAAGAAACTTTCATAGCAGTCGGTAAAACTATGAAGCAAAGGAATTCTCAAGATGTTTGCCACACACTTTCATATTCATATTCTTTTACTCCACAATTTTTTATCCCACAAAAGTAAAATATGGAACACCGTTTTGGACTTAAATACTATCTACGCAAAATAATAATTTTTTCACACAAAAGGACTTTTTGTCAAATGTGGTCTGAGTAGTCTGACTTCGGGATATCCATGCCCCTGACATATAGGTGATTCAAAATCACTAATGACCCATTCATGATTTTGCCTCACTTGACCAATAACGTCATGGTTTGATGGTCAGAAAAAAGTTAAAGATAAAAGTTTTTAACTTTGAATGCACCAATCGAAAGGTCGTAAAAAATGGAACAAAAAGTCATTAAATACTTTAGGGTTTACTTATGGCCCTTTAAAGAAAATGTTGATGTCAGCAAATAGGCATAGCTAGCTATATGGCTGCTTCCCTCCTCAGCTGTATGTTTGTGGTGTGTGCAAACGGTGGTGCGCTTTTTTTGATGTCTTACCTCTTTAGGGTTTATTTATTTATTTATTTACTTTTTCACGCTCTTTCCTTTTATCGCATTGAAAAATGTCGAAAAAAACCTCTTGTGTAAGAAAATTGTAAAACAGTATACCGTAGCGTAAAATCTCGGTTATAAGCTATGGACTAATGACTAATGTGAGGGTATAAAAAACAGTCATCCAGCATTGAAGGAAGAAGAGTCTTGTCCATATTTGATATGTCTTTCAGGTTACACATCTGTGGACACAAAGCAGCGCGATTCGGAAATTACTTGAGTCAAATTTTCAGGTGCAGTAAGAGAAGGTAAAACTTATGTCGGGGAGGCATATAACTGGGGGATATTTGTCTTTAAAATTTGGGACTTATATCTGGGACGCCAATAACCAGAGGGCTGATATAGTATTTAGAAAACATCAATGTAATATTTATTTTTGATCAATCAAATCATTTAAGGTTTTAATTCGAATTTTCACTTTCAAAAATTGATTTATTTGAGTGCATCAATTATGAAGGAATGTATAAAGTTAGTTTGGCGTCAAAATCTCGTCTCTCAAGTTGTTTTAGATGTTGACTTGCAATAATTTGATGTAATTAATCGACTTTTATCGAATTTTATGAATTTATTCGTTTCAGATGTTAATCTGTTCTGCAAAATTTGCCAGTGCTCACATTTAGTTCTTAAAATTTTGTGGATTGTGTATTCAGAATCACATTCGTGGGTTATTTCCTCGAAATCAAGCTTTTTAAGTAAATCATCTGTGGAGATGAGAAGCTGTCCCTTTAACTTGTTTATGGAGTGGAAGACCATGAAAAAGACCATGACTTCTGCTAAAATGGTAGTACTCACTCTACGCGAGGTTCAGTTTTTTTCAGTTACAAAGATTAGGTACTATCAAGTGGAGGCGTGGTATCATGTTGATCCGAAACGAAAATTTTAGTGTTTTAGTGTAACAATGGACACAAAAATTATACAGTTTGGAAATTATAAAATTAACAAGGTTGCAACCTCTAAAAAACTAAAATGGTGAATCTTCCTAAGCATCCGTTACACACTTTGTCACTGTGACACTGTCTTGAGTTACACTATGAGGATTTCTTAAGTTATTACCAACTTCATGTTTCCGTTTTTATAAGCTTTCAATTTCTGTATTCACAGTAAACAAAAATTAACTTTAATTTTTTTATGACTGTGAAACATCGGTCACATGATATTGAGGCAAAATCATAAGAGGGCCATCAGTGATTATGACTCACCTACATGTCAGGGCACATTTCCATTAAAAAATCAAAGGTTAGGTTTGTCAGTTTTTTCCAAAAAATTCCCTGTCTATTCTACTAGAGGACAAATCTTGCTGCTGCCTCACCCTCTCATCTTCCGGTAACTTCTGATGAAGCAGATGAAGGTGAAGTAGACATGAAATTAAAATCACTTTACAGTGTAATAAAGTGTATATTTATTTCTTGAGTAGAAATATTGTTTCCTCCTGAACTTCCTCACGTTCCAAGATCTGTACTCCTCTATCCAAAAATATTTCGTTGAGGCGATTTTCACACGTGGTTGGACTTGTCATGTGATTTAGTCTTACAGAAATAGAGAAAGTCTTAAGAAAGGAAGTACTAGATTTTATGCAGAAAATATTATATTTTGAGAAAGCATTATTTTATACAAATTTGATCGCCAGGAAGTATTATTTTGTGCAGACAGTAATATTTGATGAAAGTATTAAAGTCCAAACCTGTGTTCCATAGTAAAAGCTCTTTCCATGTTACTCTTGTTCGATATCAACAATTGGTAGACCATTCCTGCTAGCATTTGGAATAGGAATTAATTTATTTATTATTTATTATTATTTATTATTAATTTATTTTAAATCATTCAATGCAGTAAAAGGTTATTAGAAAAAGAAATGTACTTGTAAAAGCTGACAGTCGCCCTCTAATAAGCACCACACAAAACCCCTTTAATAACTTTTTCATTGTGGTATTTCAAATTTCAAACATATACTACATATAATATAACATGTTTAATAATATTAAGAAATTCAGGAAAAGGCATTCGGTTCCACCATTTTGGACGCATTCTGGTGTTTTGTCCCCATGAAATGAAATTTTATTGGTTTAAAAAGCTAATTCTTTGTCACTTTTCAATTAGTCAAATAGTGTAAACTTGCCTAATCTAATTAACTAATTAAATTTTTTTATTTTGTTAGGTGTTAAAATAAATATCAAACACTTTCTCTCACAGCAACAGAGAGGTGCCAAAATTTTCGGACACAACAGCAGCAAACCTTTTACACTTCAAAAACTGAAAGCAAGTTTGATCTGAGGTTTGCATGGTAAAAGAAGAAAAACACGAACAGTTGTAATTTCTTATGCAGAGATCCGAAAACTATCATTTTAAAATAAATTATAAAACTTTTTATTCTTAAGCAAATTGTGAGATGTTACATGTACATAAAATTACTGTGTAAGATGAGAATGAATCAATATGGTTTAAGTTGTAAGCTTCTACGAAAAAATTGGGTATATATGAATTCAGCTGTAACTTTCTTCTTAGTCTATTATAATGGAATAAACTCAAATCTCAAAGTAAGTGCTGAAGCTACCATTTTCACTCAACCAGTTCTTGTCACACAACCACTAATGTTTTGATTTGAAAATTACTTCTTTCAGTTGGTACTTAAACTAAAATCGTGTGTCCTTTTTTTTAAATCGTTCAAAAGATATATTTGTTTTTTCGTTGCTCGCGTAAATTTTTTCAACCATTGTGCTTTATTTGCATAAGAATTTTTGAAGGGAATGATTATTTTAAAAATGCTGTCACGATTGTTAAGCTATGTTAGATGATCACATGGGTATGTCTCTTTTTTCATTCCCATGGTTACTTGTGTGACATGAACTCTTTATGGATGGAGTTTTGACATAAATGTTTTTCTGAGAAAGGAGAGTTTTTAATTATTATGTTTTTATGAAGGTGTTTTATTCATGAAATATATTTGCTTTTGAAAAGGTTTAAAATGGAATGTTTAGAAACAAAACATTATGTTGAGTTATAAAGATGAGCTTTCTGCAAAATTGTTGTTATTTACTTCTTTATCCACTTTTTTTCCACTAATAGAGACTTCTTCCGGATTAAAAAAATTTTTGCATGAGAAAATTTATAGGAAGATGCATACTATGTTCAAAAACCAGAAATTTTGATTTTTTTTCGAATTTTTTCCTTACACCAACCTTAAAGTTCGATGCCCACTAGAGCTAAAAACTACGATGACAAACAATTATCTTATTCGGCATGGATTGTAATCGTTAATAACGATAATTTTTTTAGTGGGGATGTAAACAGGTACCAGCTGTCATCATGAAAATCAAAAGAGAAAATATTAAAATCAAGCATGAGTTTCAAAAATGGCGACCAAAAATATGAACAAGCAAGAAGTCCTCACTGTTACTGAAAGATGAAGAAATAGCTCAAAATCGCCTTTTTTGTTTACTTTTTTCCACTACGACGTTTTTAGATACCCAAAAACATCCATAGCATTAAATCAGTTTCATATTTCTATGGCTCCTTTTAATTTTTTTAACTAACAAACTGTAATGATTATAAATAAATTCAAGTGGGTACATCAACAGGTAATTGCAATGCATTGATCTCATCATACTAGAAATGTTAATCGTTATTTCTGAGAAAAACCTAATTGGTCATAATTGTACTTTTTGATCATAAAGCTTAAAGAAGCATGCAATAAGAATAAAAAGGTTCAGCATGAGAAACCCTAACAGGAAAAACCTTTTTCCGAAATCTTATTCCTCCCAAATTTTGGTGTGTCTGAAAGTTTCTCACGTGAAAACTTTATTTTTGCAATTTTTTACTTTTTGTCAAGAATTCAGGACAGATGGCTGTTTGCTGTTGTTAGTGTCCACATTCAAGTTGTTTTGAATGGGTGTGATATTTTTTTGTGAGTGAGGTTTGTTCTTTTGTACTAAGTGGGTGTGATGAATGTTGTGAATAAATGTTTCATTTATGCCTTCATTGTGAACTTTTATGGGTAGTCGTCTTCTCTTTGCATAATTAACATTTGGGATGTGTAGCCAAGATGAGTGAGATAATAGGTTTTGTACGGTGGGGATGTATCCTCTTTTTTGTTTGGAGAATAATTTTGTATTCGGAAATGATGGAACTTAATAAATGGGAACAAATAAGATGTGGTGTGTTATAAGACGAAGCTTGGTGTGGATAGAAGCATCTCTGTGTGTGGATGTGAGTGTTGGTGTAGGTAAGAGTGGGTGTGGCTTCGGGTAAACCTATGCGAGGTTGTATGTGGGTGAATGGGCTGGTGTAGGTAGGAATGTTGGTATGCTACACATGGATACAAGCAGAGTGTTTTAATTGTTAGAAGGTTGGAGGATGATGTGTTAGTGCAATAATACGATCATGACATCATCCCTTCACCCACCCCCCACCCCTTAACTTTAGGTCCCCCCTTTGTATGAAAGGTCCGATATGAATGTCTAGACTCTTATACTTTTCTACCATCAATCTATTGAAAACAAAATGCAACAAAAGCAACTCCTCCAAAACTCAAATTTTTCTTATAAATGTTACCCAGCAAAAGATGACACCAACGATGGGGTTTCTAATGTTTTGTGACATGATGAAAAGGTCTATTATATGGTTTAGGAAGGATGTGTAAACAAAAACATAAGGATAGGAACAAAATGTAATATTAAGTTACTTTTAACTGTTGAAACTGCATGAAGATAGTAAAACCTTTCCCAAAATTCTGTTTAAACACTGTATTGTGACCTCGTCAACAAGTTAAGCCTCGTTTCCATTATTCCAATTCCTAATAGAGTAGTTAATATTGAAAGTGAGGTCAAATTTAATTTAAGTATTAAGGTTTATTTGTGTCTCCTCTTTTAACCAACCTGTTAACCCTAACCCTAACCAACCTGATTGCCAGCAAAATTGGTCCAAACATGACATACGAAAAACTCATTTTATAATGTAGACACAAATCACAATTTTTAATTTTTGTTTAAGATAAAATTGTTGTCAAAGCTGGACTATCCTTGTAGCCATTCATTTGGTTAAATATTCACCTTTTTTTTTCTTTTCTTTTTTTTTTTTTGTGGTTGATAGATTTTCTTTGATTTTTACTTTTTTGATAGCTGTCAATATCTTACCAATAGAGCAAGAGGAATAATGAAGCATTTCACTGAAGGAATCAGCCATCTTTTTTTTTAATTCCAAGCTAATTATGGCATTAGAAAAATGTATTTCAAGTTGAAACCTTTAAAATTTCTATTTGTTGGAAGTGAACGCATGATTTTTTGTAGCGGTTGAAATTTTGTCACTATACCACTTGTTTGAAATTTTGAAACCATGCTGAAACAATGAAAATAACATAGCCTTGATGTCTTTGAAAATCACTTTTTGATGTGATATAATTCTATTTTTATTTAGATAAGGGAATCCAGAAGGGGTGTAAACAAATTCACTTCATAATGGCAGAATTTCAAGTTGAATTGAAAGCTTTCAAAGAGAAGTTGAAAGATTTACTTAAAAAAAGTGGCGGTAAAATCCTGTTCAACCAGTTTTGTACTCAATTCCGAACATTGTATGGACAAAATATCAGGAATTTTTTCGATTCGGTGAAGATTGGCAGGGTGTTGGACTTGTTGACTGAACATTGTAAAGATGTTGTTGAGGTGGATACTTCTAATCGAAATAATATTATGGTGTACGAAATAGGAAAAGCCTCCAACCCTATCACCTTCAGTTCAGAGACGAGTTCAGCTATATGTGAAAGACAGCTGCAGAAAACAGTTGCCCACATGCAAGGTTTGTCCAAGAGTACTGCTATTGTGGTTGGAAAGCAGAGTGAAAGTGAAGAAGAAAGTAGCGAAGATGATGAAGAAGAGAATGAAGTATCACAGGGTGGTGTGTTGGTGGGAAAGAAATGGAAACAGCTGGCTGAAAGAAGTGGCTTTAATATTGGTAAGGTTCTAGACAAATTCACTATGTACAGGGAGTTTCAAATGATTCATCTGATATATTGCAAGCTTAGAATAACGATTTTGTTTAATAACTATGGCAACAACTGCTTACCAATTCCTATTTTCCGTACATTGTTCAAAGAAATGTATAGAGAGAATTTTTTTGTGAATGGAGTGTTGTTGTTTTATGTTTCTGACATCAGACAGAGAAGGGATTGTATTAAAGATTTCCTCAAGCGATTTTGCGGAGACTTCCTTGTAGTGAATGATGAAGATTTGAGTGTGACTATTGTTGGAAATTTGACATGGCTTCATGAGAAATATTTGAACCTGTTGCTTTCTGAGTTTGAAAAAGTGCGTCTGAGTGAGTTAGTCAAACAGACCAACCCAATCCCACCTGCTTGGCCACTCCTTGGTGATGCTGTTGACAACACCAGAATTGTTGATGTCATGCGTGTGCCTGACAAGTTTGGAAATTATTCAACTGTTATGGAATTTCCACATCCACAGAATCGTTCATTATTTGGACGAGAACGTCCAACCATCACTGAAATTAACGAACGTGTTAACCAGATCAGAACCAAAATTTGTCGTGATAACCGTGTCATCCTTATCACTGAAATTCTGCGCGAGCTATGTGCCTTTTATCATGTTTCAAGTGTTCGTGATCTGCATCCGATGGAGCGAGAAATCCGAAGAGAGATAGACATTCCAGCCATATATGAAATTATGCGTCTACAAGGCAAGGTTTGTAAGCATCTGCTCATACTTATGTATTTTTGATATGATCTGTTGTCTGGAGTTACTCAGTAACTTAATACTTCATTTCAACTCTTAACATGTTTAGGTGAATGCATTCATTCAAGCCTTTATTCAATTTCGAAATATCTGCACACTGTATGAACTAGATGAAGAACTTGCCAAAATGGAGGGTAAATCTTCATTTGTAGACTTGAAATTAGGTCCTCTCCAAAAGCAGTTGTTGGTTCACCACTTCTTTCAATTTCCACTGACTAAAGAGGAGATACCAGGTATTACAACTTACCAAGTTTTTCGGTTGCTATGGAAGTGTTTATCACGGCACCATCGAGGGCCATCAAGGGGTGGTCATAGAACACAGAGTTACGACAAGTTAACAATAGAAAACTTCATGAACTATGTGATGCGACAGCACAACTTCTCCTCTCCATTTGAGAGTGGTGTCAAAGTTGGAAATATTGCAGCAGCTATCCAAGTATACATATACATGGTTTTTTTCTCACTTTGCCTTCCTGTAAACAGAAGCTACAATCTAACATTTTCATGTGTTTTTATTTTCAGACTGTTAAACGTGCTTTCTATGGTGATATGAATCATGTCAAGGAGACAATGCATAAATTCCAGAAACAGCTTTGTGCAGATTTTGACCAACATCTCGCTCACTTAGCCCAGCAAGTGATAAAACCAGGACCAGTACTTCCTGGTGATTCCCAGACACTTGTGCAAAGAATCAGTGGTATGCCTATCATTGAAGGCTTCAACCAAATGTATACCATGCTGCAAAACATGAAACGTGAAGCTTGCAAGACTTTACCTGGTACAACTGATTTGATCAACTTCTCTGACATCACTATGAACGCTCTCTCCATCATTCAAAAAGATGATCTGATGAGTCGTGTTTTCCATGTGTTATTGTCTACTGCTCCGTTGAAAGTACTCGATAAAGATGATGAAAAAATACTCAAGTTTCTTGGTTTCCAAATCACTGATGATGATGATAACCAACCTAAAGATGAAAGTGGTTCCTGTAAATCATTAGGAAGCACTCAACTTACTGTCACCCCGAAAGGTTAGTGTTTACTCTGTTTACTTTTTCGGTTAGATTGTATTTAATGTGTGACTGTGTTTTTCTTATTCTTTTTGTTTTCAGCCACAGTGTTGGAGATCACTAAGAAATGGCTCTTAAATATAACTGAATGGAACTTGAATACTTTATCGCGAATTGAATGTCAAATTGCTGCTGAAGTTGATCCCAATTACAATTCATTTGACAAGCTTGGTCATGGACCATTTTTGAAGTTTCTCTGCTCAGATAAAGCACTTAGCGAGCTTTTGGACTTCAGTTCTAGCGGCATGTTGATGGCTCTTGTAAAGAACGACGAACTAACTGCATTTATTCAGCAATGTGATCAAAAGGTTGGTGGCTTTTGTTGACCTCGACATCTTTTATTGAACATCTGCCTGATACTTTTGATTTCTGATAATAGATTGATGTATCAACAGGCTTGTCAGTACAGTTCAACATGAAGTTCACCGAGAAACAAGTCCAACGACTGGTTGAAAACAGTACAAAGGAAGTCAAAAAAAACATCCAATTACATGTACGATATTTGCAAGCTTTATTAACTGGGACAGAATATCACAAGAATTTGACAGATAAACGAAACGTCGAGCAAATATTCAAGCAGGCCAAACAAGAAATCGAAGCGACTCCATATCTTCTGGACATTAGTGAGTTTACCAACTGGCCGTATATGTTTGAAAATCAGTTGGGTGGAATGAAGGATTTCCTGATGTCAGCATTTAAAGATAAAGACTGTCCATTCATATTCATGGAAGTTCGAAGAAATTGTGTTGTGAAACTTCTACGACACTGTTCCACAGAGACATTTGTATCGTTTCTTGATAAGTTTGATCCATTGATGACATCAGCATGTTTACTATCAATCTTAAATTCTAGTGGACATATAACCAATACACCCATTGCATTACTGTCGAACCATATTCAAAACACATTTCTGAAAGTCTCAAGTAATTCTGACAGCATCATCAACTTCACTTTGCAATGTTTTGAGGTCATTCCGTTTGACTTGCTCTGCTGCGTAGTAACCAAGGTAACAACAAGTGTAACCACATAGACCGTACACACATCCAACCTGTTTTTGTTACCAACAAACTTTTTTTCTTAGATGTTTTTAGATCCACTTGCACAAGTGTTTGGACGTCTGAATGTCTCAGATCTGTTATTGCGTGGTTGTGAAGCAAATGGCAAGCAAAGAAGTTTATTACATGCACTAGGTGTGCGTTTGTGCATCAGTGGCTGGTTAAAGGATTACGAAAAGAAGTTTTTGAAAGAGTCAAACAACATGGTGACTGTTTCAACATCTGATGAGAAGGAAAATGTGATGGAAGAAAATGCGGAGTCATCAAAACCTCCAGGTACCGGTGAAGTTCTGCACCAATGAAATACTAGTATATCAGGAGGAAATGCTTGTATATCAGGATGATTTAACTTATCTGTGCTATGGTCTTTAGATAAGCAACCTCGTACTGAGGCTGAGAAACTAAAACAAGTCGGAGAAGTTCTTGAAAAGAATGTTTGTGAAACTGCTGCTGTATCAACTGAACAGGTTGTTAAAATATAAACTCTGGTTCGATAATGTCATCAGTCATTTCAATATAATGATGTATTCCTCTCTTTTCAGTCATTATCGAGTAACGAGCTGATGGAGGTCCAAAGTCAAAAATCACGCAACTCTAAAGGTATTCATCAATCTGTAGAAGTTATTCAAAGACGCACTCACCCTGTCTCGATGTAGTAATGTGTATTTTTTTACCTCAGACGAATCTGTTGATCACTCAGAAAAGATGGATGAACAACGTCAACTATTTATTGATCAAATCAGAAGAGAGCAGTTTGGTATCGGAGAGGTGTTTGGTGAAAAAGAACGAAAATTAATCGAAGTTCATCGTGAAAGAGAAGGTCGATCGTTGCATCGTTTATCGAAAGAATTGTATACGAAGGATTCGCATTTCGTGTTAGAGTTGATTCAAAATGCAGACGATAATGATTATCCGGAGCATATGATGACTGCCAACAGTGCAGAGAAACCAACTGTAGCATTCATAGTGGAACAAGATAAAGTGACTATCCTTAATAATGAAGTTGGATTCATGGAGAAAAATATCAAGGCCCTGTGTGATGTCGGCAGGAGTACTAAAGGAATCCACAGGAAAGGTTACATAGGTAAATAAAAAAACACGTGTTCATTTGCAATATAACAATACTTTTTAGGTTTGTCGAGGATAAATGAGGCATTGTTTTTTACAGGTCAAAAGGGAATTGGTTTCAAGTCTGTGTTTCGAGTAACCGACTGCCCTGAAATCCACAGTAACGGCTTCCATATCAAATTTGATGCTTCCACTGGTCCTAATGGTTATATTCTGCCAGAATGGATCGAAACCACGGGTGGCTTTCAATACCAACCCCAGACAAACAATATCCCAAAGTTGTAAGTTGAGTTCATGAAAAATAATATTGTGATGTTGTCTAGGATATGTAGTCTGGGATATTTCAAAATTTTCATGTAGGTCTTGGTCGACGAAAATCATCTTACACTTGAAAGAGGAAATTCAGCATTCGAAACTGTCATCTCGTTTCCATGACATCCACCCTTCGTTGTTGATGTTCTTGAATAGATTACATACGATCATTATTGATGATAAGTTGTCTGGTTTAGTTAAGATCATGACCAAGAAGAAGATCGATCAAAATTTGATTGTTCTATCCAACAACGAAGAGAAATCAAGCTGGTTTTCTGTCACTCAAGAAATCCCCATCAATGTAAATTCTTTTCCTAATCATTTTCATGCTCCGTGTTTTTATCACATGCTGTTGTTGTTGTTGTTGTTGTTGTTTAGATTCGAGAGGACACGAAAACCACTGACATATCAGTCGCCTTTCCAATCCATGCCAGTTCATCCAAGAAGTTTGAAAACGAAGTACGTATATTTTTCATAACAATGATTTTGACTTACATTAAGATCAAAACGTTTCGGCGAAAAAACTTCTGACGATTAACATTCGGGCAACTTTGATAAAAGGAATCTGTTGTGTTGTGTGAAAATTTGAGTTTTACTTTACGAGTCTTAAAAGGGGCAGATAGTCAATAAATGGCAGATTGTGATTGGTAGAAACAAACATAAACTGAAGTAAATAAATAAGGTCGTTTTTTGGTACTTTGGTGCATCTATATTTCGCTGAATGAATCATCGTTTATATATAATATTTACACATTAATCATTGACTTCTTGTGCTTCTATATGTGCATCTACGTGTGCTTCTGTGTGACTTTCGGACATGCAAAATTTTCGGATGAATAGTTTGTCACGCCGAAACTAAGTTAATGTTAATGAAAGTAAGTATTCTACCCGCGGACTTGCAACTAGGAAGTTGACTTACCGCCAGTATAGCAGTGTTCTAATTTCCGAAGGCCAGTAGTGTGCGGTCAGTCGATGGCTGGAAATGGGCTGATACGCTGCTTTTAAAGCGCATCGGAGTGAACACGGTCTACTACACTATCGCTGCACTAAAATGTAATCGTTCTTTATGTTAGATTTTATCGCCGCAACCAGTTTTCGCTTATCTTCCGTTGCGCAGTTATGGCTTCAGGTTTATCATTCAAGCAGATTTTGAAGTTCCTTCATCGAGAGAAGATATTGATAAAGACAGTACATGGAACCAGTGTATCTTACAACACCTCCCCACTCTTATCATCAAAGCTTTTCATTATTTTAAGGTAAGTTCTCGCTGTTTGAAGTTCTTGTTGCTATTTTTATTATTTCACTGGATGTTTTTATCTTTATATATAGACACACGATCATTTCACTGGATTTGATGGTGTTACTCAATACTTTCAATTTATGGAGTTAGAAGATCACGTGTTAGGTATTTTCAAGCAAGTTGCAAGACAGGTTGTCAAAGGATTGCAGAGAGAAGCCTGTTTACCAGTTCATTGTCCGCAGCAAAGTGGAGGAGAGCACAAGTGGGTGATCCCAAGTTCTGTTGTATTGTCAAGAAACGAAACTGAAGCTGTCATCTCCTCCTCGCTTCTGCAAGAACATCTTGGTCTGCATTATATCCATGGGGAAATTCAGTCAAAGATTACAAATGTGGTGTATGAATCGCTTGGTGTTTGCAAGTTGTCACTAGATCAATTGGTTGAGATTGCGAAACATGTTGTTCGTTTACAACATTGGCAAGGTGGAGAATTGCACGCTTGGATTGGTAAATGGCTTCTTCTGGTTTACTCCGCTTTACAGGAGTCATTCGATTCTAGCGAAAAGACGATGGAGATGATCAGAGCATTACGAATCTATGCGCTGTGTGATGGAAGGCTGGTGTCTTTAAACGAATTTGTAGTCTTCTTTCCTGTTGATGCACAGCACATCAAAAGTAAGACTATCTTCCCTCTCAATTTCATCGCAGTCATAACGCCAGTGAAAAAGTGTTTTTATTGCTACAAGATTCTTCATGTCTGTGCACACCCTTCACCTCATATGTTTGAATATTTCAAGGTAATGGACCGTTGCAAGTGATTGAGAAGGATCTCAGTATCCTCTCTCATTCCATCACTGATTCACTTGATTTAGTTGAAAAACAACTGGTAACGCGATTACTTCGAGATCTTGGCCTCAAAACCATGACTCCTCATGACCTGGTACATGATTACATTTTACCGCTGTTCAAAACCAACAAATGGAAGGTATAAAATGGTTCGTTCGTCATGTAATTGGACATATAGAACGTGTGAGGTAACTGTAACATGACGTCGTTGTTTTCAGGAAAAGAGTGAAGATCTTGTCATCGCATGCACGATATATCTGCAGCAGCAGTTCGTCCTAGATGAGAATCTTTTTGATTTGAAACAAATCCAACCACATCTTGTACTAATGACTAACAAAGGATTCAAACATCCTTCAAAAGAAATCATTTATTTATCCTCACATTTTGGAAATAAGCTCAACCTGGAGAAAGATCTTCCTGGTATGTACATTTTGAAAATGAAACCGCTTAAAAATGATCTTCTGCACTTCCTTAAATATTACTTTTATATTTGCATTTCCTTTTAATTTGTTAGCTTGCGATTGGACACTAATATCACCCCGTTATTTACTCACAAGTTATTCCAGCGCAGACAGGAAAACTTGGCAGGAATTCTTCACTCTGCTCGGTTTGAAGAAGTTCGCATGTTTGCAGAAGAAGGATGTTAAACTTCACCGCTCAGATTTGGTTAGTTTTCGTTGTTTACCCTTTCTTTATTATTTATTTATTAAAGTTTTTCTGGATATCCTCTTCAATCCTAGTAGAAATTTTATCAGTGAGGGTCCTGCGTAGGAGGTCCTGGACCATTTAAAACTCCCATTTAGGCTACGGAAGTCCCATGTCTGCTCAACTAGGCAACCCCCTTATACATTAATTCCACTCTCAAGGTGAGTGCTAAGCTGAGTGGATTAATTCACACTGTTATCTGGCATGACTCGGCCAGAATTTGAACCCTAACTCCCGTACTGGAGGCGCTAACTCTACCACTAGGCCACCAGTCGGTGGTGATGAAAATAACGTTTTCTGATAAGCTAAAATGAACAAAACGACGGGCATTATTGGCCAATTTTTCCGGAAAACGCAATATGGTCGCTGCAAATGTAAACGAAAACTTATGATAATGAAGTCTGTACTTGATTAACTGTTCTGTGAAGTCTGTTCTGTGAAGCAAAGATACAAAATAATGATGTCCGTTTTCAGTTTCTTTTTATCTGGAGCTTCCTCCTTGTCCTTTTATGATTCTTAGAGAAAATGATTCAAAATAGAACAAGATGGGAAAATGAAACTTCAACTTAATGGGGTTAACAAAAACAACAATTGTTGGAAAAATATTTCCCTCGGACATCGTAACGACGGCCACTTAAACGTCAGGAATGTTCTAGTATGTTCTAGTAAAGCACTCCCCAAGTGGTTATTATTGTATACGTGTTGTTCTACCTCGCAACAGTTTGAAACATGTTTTGTTCCATATGAACAGGTTGGTAGCGTATGGGAAAAACTTTCTGAAACATGGGAGAAAACATCAGACGATACGTACATTGTATCTGACTTGGCATGTCCTGAGTTCGGGGCGCTTGTCAAATCTAAAGAGATGAAGCAGCTCCAAACATTTGGTTTGGCGTTGGATAAGATCTGGGATGAAAGCTTTAAAGCTTACGATTTAGCCCATCCAAAGTGCGTCATAAAAAACAGTGGAGGTGAACCTGTAGGCATGACAACATATTCATCCTTCTATCTTCAGGTATGACATCAACTTTACCCACCCTTTTATGAGTTCTTGAGTACAAATTATTTTCTTATGACTTTTAGATGAACAATACGGCCTGGATCAAAGCTTCGTCCAACCAGCCAATGTTACATCTTCCACGTGACCTGTTTTTTGCTACCAATTATGCTCTGATGTTACTGTCTCGTAAAGTAAAATACGTTTCACCGCAGTACAGTAACCGGGATTTTGTGTGTACCGTGGGTGTACAGATGGAGTTACAATTCGAACGGTTTATCGAGGAGTTCAAGAAATGGCGTGAGGAAAAGCTGTTTTCCACAACCTATCACCACATTCTGAACATCTACAAACATTTGAGGGAAATGTATGATAGGTTCCCCAACCTAATAAAAGAGTTAGTGGACGGACCGTGTGTCTTTTTATTATCTGGTCATTGCAACCAACAGCTATCACCTGAATCTGTTGCTGAAGGAAAGTTTTTTGAGCGCAAAGATCTTTGTTGGGAAGATCCGTCAGGAATCATGTTGAAAAGCGAGAGTGTCACACAAAGACGTGTTCTTCGTGGCTTCTACCCAAATGACATGAAGGACTTTTTTGTACGTCGCCTTGATGTCGATCCCTTCCCAAGCACTGGAGAATATTTGAATGTCGTCTCTAGCATCGCCAATAAGACAACTCTACCGGATGTCGAGGCCTGTCATCAAATCTACATCATTTTTTCTATACTTGCGTCGAGTGTTGTGGATACTAAAGCCATGAAGGATATCCAAGAATGGGGATTCCCTCGAACTGTCACGGAAAAAGTGTCGCTTTACCAGGAATTAAAGGAATGGGTTAAAGAGTTCACCCATCACAACATTGGTGCTGTTGCAAAGATCTTTCCTGTGTCATGCAATGAATTTGTAGGCTTGAAAGAAAAACCCATCCTCGTATTAGACGAAGATCTCGCTCGTATTTATAAGAAAGGGAATGCACCACTGATTTATCTAAGTGATGTTTATCGTACGATGAAACCACCAAAAAAAGAGGGTTCTTCAAACAGAAGGAATGAAGAGAGGGATGTGGAAAGAAAAATCATCAAAATCATGGTGTTTTTCAAATCATGTGGTTTGCCATTGTTGAGAGACATTGTCGAAGAACCCGAAGTTGTTCCCGAACATCCAAAGAAAGGTTTCGTGAAATGGCACTATTATTTACACGAGTTGACGCCCTATATCCAACGTTACATTTTCACCAAATATCCAGACTATCACGCAAGAATGCAATCACAAAATTTTTCTTCGTACCTTAAAGAATCTCTGTTGTTTGAAGTCAGCCAATTGGAAGTCATCCATCGATTAAAAGATCGCGACACAGTGAACGTCAAACTTTCCAAAACATGTAACGTGCAGGACATGAATGGTAGTAAAGCTTACATCTATGTGGTGGCCAGTTCAAAGAATGATCGAAGAAAGGATGACGAAGTGTTTTCAGAATTACTGGAATTGTTTGTGAGCAAGTCAGAAGATTGGAGAGACAGGCTGTACGATTTTGTTCTTTCGCTCACCTCCGTCTCTCGGAAAGAAGATTACTTGAAACGTAAGCAAATCCTGCCGTTGCCCAGTGATCATGAAGTTTGGGAGTATCCTGAGCTAGAAAAACCCAAACCACAGCGAACACCAACAAAAAAAGCAAATGATCAAACGAAAGAGCACGGTAGTCGAGAAAAGGAACTGTCAAGTTGGCCACCTCCTTCACAACAGATTGTTCCAGTCACAACAGAAGTAGTGAACCGATGGAACTTACAACAAGAAGAAAATGTTCAAGTGGGGAGTCACCCAGCTGAATATCAGAGCAACGCAAGTGTAAAGGAGACAAGGGAGGAGGTGGATGTGAAGGTTGTGAGATCTGTCGAAGGAGCGAAACGAAAACGTTCAGAAGAAAGTACTGTCCCGAACATCCCAAGCGATCTGGGAATTGCCCCAAGCGATCCTAGGATTGCCCGAATGGAAACAGAGGTTGAACCACAAGCGAAAAAAGTCATGATTGAAGATGACGTCAGCAGTGGATATGTTGTTGAAAGAGACGCAGAGATCTCCCACAGGAGCGCTCGTAAGTTTGATCCACGGAACTTCAAACAATACGAATTAGTGGAGAAATATGAAGATGTTCCGATTTTGATTGATCAGGATTTGGAAGAAGGAGAAGTAACTTTCCTGCAGAGGATGGAAACCAATCGGAAAAACATGGTAAATCCGATTGGAATTATTGGCGAACAGTTTGTATATCAACATTTGAGTAATGCGTATAAAGATGAGATTAACGCAGGGAATGTGGTTTTGAGGTGGCTGAATGAAGATGAGGAGACTGGCGAACCGTATGACATCATGGTCAAGTTTGCAGATCATATGAATCAAAAACCAGTTTTTGTGGAAGTGAAGACGACGTCCAAGCACGAAAACAAAGAATTTGAAATCTCCTCACAACAACTACGATTTGCATTCAATAACGGGCCGTGTTTTCACTTATACCGAGTATCTGGTATCTCTTCCCAGGCTGACGTGAAGCTGAGGCGTTTGGTAAATCTGTCCACATATATGGACAACAAAACTGTCCGATTGTTTATGGTGTTGTAAGACTGGAAGATGTTTGTGTTCTCAATATGTGATGAGGCATTTCCGGTCATCGGGATGCGGGGAAAACTTTTTGGATTATATTATTTGGAAAGAAGTGCATTCTTGAAACTTCTTCTTTTGTGAAGATACTAACATAGTTCCTTTTCAAGTTATTTTAGACAGTTATTTTCTTCCATTCAATACCGTTTTAATACATGGTCAAACGAACCCCAAAATTAGTACAGTCAATTTTCCTTCTTGCATGAAGTCGGAATCATTCAATAAACGATCGTAGTTACGTGGTTTCAAATTCCGTAATAAAAAAACAATTGGAAGTGCAATGAATGTATTAGAAGATCGAATTGTTGCTTAACATTACAGCAAATGATGAAAAAAGATGAAAAATGAGTTGCTCTTTGAAATCCATGATGATCTTTTGAAATCTGTTTTTTGTTAACTTAACTGCGGTGAAATAAAACTCATGCCGTTATAAAATAGACCTTTTCACAAAGTATATGGCAACTTATCTATCTCCTCGATTTCAAAATGAGTAATAATCACATTTTTATGAAAACGAGGCGGTGAATGTGATATAGTTTGTGAATAGGACCATCAAATTCTGCTTTCCTAATGCCTTGGTTCTAGTGGGGATGGAAGCATTTGATTTGATCTGAAAAAACTTTTTCACAGTTATTTCATCACCGATGTTATAAAAATATGTCGCCGGACATTCTAAGATCCAAAAAGGCGCTTCCTTCGTTATGGTCATAGTGTCAAACCATTAAATACACCTTCCCAAATTTCTGCTTAAATGCTCTGTTATGTATGGCCAATAGACCTTTTCATAAATTAGTTGCGCAATAATCAAATTTGTGTTTCAATGACAATATTAAATGAAATCGGATTTATAACATAAGTTCAGTATGTCTTGAAAATTTCAAGTTTAAATATGCATTATTCACAAAGTTATAACGCTTTAAAGTTTTCTGTTTTACATGAAAACGAGGTACGTGTTGTTAGTTTCTTCATGATAACATTTTCGTCAAAATATTATATAATACGCAGGTTTCTGGAAGGCCTCTGGAGCGAACCTGTGTTTATACATCGTTGATCTGTCGATAGATGATTCGTCTGATAGGGTGACGTCATTGCATAGAGTCCACATTAAACATTATTCCGTCATTTTGCCAAAAGGTTGTGTAACAGATTTTTGAACGAGTTCAGTGTTTGTGCATTTACGATATTCGATGGTAGGTTATTCCATTGGTCAGTTACTCGACATTGGAAGGCTGATTTGCGTATTGCTTTTCGATATGGTTCTTTATAAATGGTAAACTGATGTGCTGTCAACTAATATCGTGAATCATAATTGGAGATATCTAATAGTTCTCCACTTGAATGTTCTTCATAAAATCCATGGGTAAGTTTATACATTTCGATCATGTCGCCTCGATATTGTAGAGTTGAAAGTTTCAGCATCCCTTAACTTCCTGCGTAGGTGTGATTTGATAATCCGGGGACAAACTTTGACGCTCTGTGTTGTACTTTTTCATTCATTTTTATCAATTTTTTTCCAGTGGATTCCAAATCACTGCTCCATATTCAAGGTGTGCAATGAAATAAAAGTGTAACGTGTCTCATCAAAAGAGAGGAGTCAAATTCACAATTAGCGGACATGCTCAATAATTGGATATATAAAACATTTCTTTCAGTTTCGTTTAATTGGTTGAGTGCTGTCAGTTGTTTTCAGAACTCAACATTGTGGCTAGAAGGAAATGGGAGAATGGACATATTTTCATAAAATTCCAAAAGTTTTGACAAGTTATGAGAGTTGACCTTCATTTCGTCCGTTCTCAGAAAATTATCCGTTATAGAGGTGAACGCTGTAAGGAGGTTTTATACAGTTGAATACACGAAGTTGAAAACATACGAAGAGCGGGTCATTCCTTGACTTTGACCAACATTTTCGAGATTTTCACTTAAAAAAATGTTTTTGCAGAAGTACGCAAACGAAACTTACTGATTTTCCGAACCATGCATATCACATGAAATCCTATATTTCTGGGGGTACTCCTCTATTTTTGTAAAAAAAGAACTAAAAACTAAGGGAACATTTGAACAAGAAACCTTAATATGACTAAGGTAACAAGTGGATCAAATATTCAAATTCATTTATCTGGAAATTAATTCAGCTGATTCATATTAATACCCCCGGTATTAATACAAGAAACTTTCATACAACAACCAGCAAACAAACGGGTAGTATAAACCCTGCAACATTGTGCAGAAACGAAGACTAACACGTTTTACATAGAACCAGACCTTAAAACAACTCGTTGAAAAAAATAAAGCTGGTTTTCCACTAGGTGACTTTTTATGATTGATTGATTTACAGTCGTGGACAAACTTACATGTGCAATTGAACTTATTGCACAAGATTAATTCGATTTTTTCAAATGCGTCGATAGAAAACAAGGTTGTAACAGATCCGACTTTCCAAAAACAAAAAAAAGTATTACCCGTTTCGCACATTTCTTATAAGACTGAGAAAGTATGAAAAATAAGCACATCCAGTCTCAGCTGAAATTTAGAAGTTCTTATAAAAAAAACGTGTACGCGAAATCCGTGTTGGTACGGAGTCTCTGCTTGATGGTGTGCACGCTTTTTGGTCGATATAAACAATTTATTGAAAAATTGGATTTAGTTTGTCAATTAAAAACTTGATGTTCGTTTATGTCAGTAGTAATTAATAAAAAATAAAACGGCGCATGCGCAATGGAAAAATCCTTAATAAGAAGGCCTTCTTCCTGGCCTAATTTTGATTCGGCCTTTATAAACTTTTTAAAGGAATCTTGACACAACCGTTTTAAAATTTCATATGTCGTTTGTAATCCGGTTGATCTGCTTATAAGCGAACTGACCCAATCGCAAACGAGTCGAACTGTTTGTAATCGGGTCGCGTTGATGATTGAATCAAAACAATACTAAACAATTTTTGCATACACCATTTTTTTTTTATAAAATAAACAATTTATAAATAAAGATTTTATAAATTCAAATAGGAAAATGCTTCTTTCCTTTATTGTTACAGTTGATTTGTTGGCCCAAACATACACTTTCAACAGATTCTAGGAAAATACTGGAGAAAGATTAACTTTATCATTACTGGCTTAAACTGGATTAAAATTATCGACTTTAGCGAGTTAGCGATGGTCTAGATTTATGGGCTAGTGTCACATAAGGACTCAACTCCAAATTTACTAGTTCTTATAAAAAAAGAATGTGTATTGGCGACGAACGAAATTATCCAAATCAAACATTTGGCGCCTCTTTCTTGAATCGAAAAATAACGTGTTTGTATGCAAGCAGACAATATAAAAAAAAAACTTCCAATGACGTCAACAATGAACTCCTCCCCCAACATGTTCCACCAGAAGTTCTCAAATTTATCCTTATCTCAAAAGTATTTAAGCCAGCCTTGGTCTGAGTTTCTGAACGTTTACAAACAAACCAAACCTTTAGTCTTAAACGATTTTGTGGGTAGTAAACATTTGCATAATACGAGCAAATTCAGACAGGGTGGACATAAAATAGTGTGGAGAGTTGTTTTGTTCTTATTTTTTCTTCGGTTGTGGATCTGATATAAATTTCTGAAAATTTACCCAAACAACGTAAACAATAGTGTCAAAATGCTCGATTGGTCATACGACTTTTTGGTTGAAAGTCTATTTTTTTAGTTTGAAAGAACGAGGTAATAGGCAACAATGTTCTGGTCAAGCAAGGCAGAAATAACAAAGTTTTGACCCCAATAGTGATGAGATCGAGACAAACCTATAGACTGTATCACCAAAAATTATAATTTTCTTTCGATCGATTTGAATATTAATCAGGTTAATATTTTTCTTGAGTTTATTGACGGATAAAATACGATGAAGTGATTAGTTGGCAACTGTTCAACGTGGCCATTATATCGAAAATCACAGAATACACAAATTGAAAGTAGCACTGTGTAATAGAGCTCGAAATGCACGTTACCGAGATATCGTAGATCAAAGATTTTGTTGATGTCGCATGTTGACGTCAGTTCCTAAAGTTCTCAAAACTAAAAATCTAAAAGAAGAGACACATTTTTTGCTTGTGGATGAATCGTTTTTGACGTGCAATGTTGGATACCTTTTTCGCCAACTTCGAACCCAGGGTCTCTTGCCTTTTCGATATTTTGACGGAGGTATATCGAAAAGGTAAGAGACCCTGTGTTCGAGGTTGCTTTTTCACGAAATTAACTTTTATAATAATTTCCTGCAACACTGGATCGTAATAGTACAACTTAATCAAGAAACTGAAGCCATGTGATTCAGCAGCAAAGAAGAAAGAATGTATTTAAAATATACCTGTATCTTATAAGACAGGTAGTTTTTCAACATTCACTCGTGTCACGTGTCACACTTGCATCTTAAAAAATAGTTTAAAGATCTACCACCCATCTGTCCCCGGGATTCCCCGACTTATTTGTGGTGAACACAAGAAATCAGAAATAAAAATTATTTATCATATTATTTCGTTATTAAAGTGTTTGATTACAGTTTCTTCTCGTATCTACCAAGTGTTAAGGTAAGGCTTTTCATAATACGTATACAAACGTTGATTATCTGCGCTTTTCGGATGGTAGACAAGAGGGGGGAAACTTGGCTTTTGTGCTTCCACTTCGTCCGCTTCTCCTTCTTCATCTTGCACCTCAACAAAAACAAACAATCAAAATTCAAAAGAGCAGACTGATGTATCATCTACGTCACTTGTCATGTACGACACATTTCATCAGAAATTCCTTACTTGTTTTTTGACCGAAGGTCCAATTTGGATTTTTCGGCCTTGAAAAAATAACGTTCCATGCTGATACACACAGTTCACACTTTCTTTCCATTTGAAAGTCACAAAGCCGTAACTACATTATATAAAAAACGTTTTCCAATCATCAATCGCTAACCAGTATATACAAAGGAAACTATTCATCTGTCTTACCCTTTACATTTTCCGCGCTCATTAAGAATAACTTTGGCTTCGACCACTTCACCAAAGTGCTTGAAGAATTCCACAAGCTCTGAAGCCATGCACTGTGTTAAAGCAGAAGCCACTTTTATTCGCTATTTACTATTACAATGGCGGTTAAATTAAGATGAGCAAGATGTGAGAAACGCTTACAAATCTGTTGAGGCCACCAACAAAGATTTTATTGGGGTACGTTACGCCCCACACGCAATTTACGGCTGGTACGTGCTGGTATTCCTAAAAGAAATTCAAAAGAAAGTCTAAACTTTTTTATATTCTGGCTATTTTTACGTAAGTTGTAAAACTGGTAAGAGCCAGAAAATATATGACTCTGTGATGGAAATATATGACTCAGCGATGGAGTTTCTATTGTATTTCGTCGTCATAGCGAATCGGAGAATTGAGAAAACATGGCAAACTTTTAAACTCTCTTTCTCTCTGGCGGCTTTCCATTTAATGTTATTTGAGAGAAAAATGTGCGTGAGAATTTAATGCGCGTGAAAAATTTCTGTTAAAAAGTTTTTAATGGAAATTGAAGTTTCTGCTTCTGCATATACTGGACTGTGTAGTATATTTACTATATATATATACTATATATTATATATACTGCTGTGCGAACTAATTTAATGAATAAAATTATTGAAATTTTTCGAGCGCTTGCCACTGAGACGGGAGGTTTTTTTTTATTATTATTTTTGGTGGGGAGACATAAAGTAAAATATTTTCCAAAAGATAGATGTGATATTTTCGGAAACAAAACCAGGAAATGACTGTGAAACTGTGTTTTTATGTCGCTTAAAAAGTTAGAATGAAAATAATATTACCAGGATAAAAAGGACGATCGTATCATTGCTAAAGTTTCTTTCTTTAAATTATTGTGTAAATGTCAGATATGACACAACAAAACTCTCACCATCTTTTCCTACTTTTTTTTTCCTTGGTGCTGTCTTGAGTGCTCTCTCCTCTTCCGCTGTGCTTCAAATGAATAGTGCAGAACTTTTACCAGAAACGTTTTGAATGGACCTATTGTTTTTTTGATTGACAGAAATATTTGTTTAAGGATTACCAATTTTATTCAATCTAGTTTATTTCATTTTGCTGTCTCTGTGATAGCAAAATATAATATCCTATTTCAATAGAACAACAGGTTGGCAATGTAAATTAATTCAAATATGCTATCTAGTGTAGAAACAGGACGTCGAAATCGATAGCGAATATACTTTCGTCATCCTATTTCATCGTCTAGTATAGAAACACCTAATTGGAATTTTTTCAAACGTTCTTAGGGGCTGGTTACATGATCACTTTTCATCCCGGGTATCAGGACATCTCGGTTTCATCCCGGGTATCAGGACATCTCGGTTAGGCGAAGCGGGATGAAAAGTATACACATAATAGCGCTAAAAACAAGAGAATCAATTAGACAAAGCGAGCTTGTACCCAGGATGAAAAGTGATGTCGGGATGAAAAGTGATCATGTAACCACCTCTAACTTTATGCACTATTGAATATCTAAAATTCGATATAATATAATATAGCCTGGATACCCTACTAATTTTTTACCCTCCCTCCAAAACTTAAACTCAGAGGAAAAATTACCTCTCTTCGAAATTGTCAGCCTAGAAGCTAACGACAATAATGACACTGATGAGGATAAAGAAAATACGTTCATAGAATATAATCTGAATACACTTAAAAGAATTTAAGCAAGTAAATGGAAAACGGCCTTTATGTTCTTATAAAAAAAACAGCTGGTGTACTTATCTCTGGCTCCCAAAGTTTGACAGCGCGGAAGAGAATATTATAATCATGTCCAAAAGATCTGCGAACTTTCTTTTTGTGTTATTTGCATCAAAGTAATCGCCGGCTGTTGACTTGTTATTTACCAAACTGTTGACAGCTGTATATTAGAGAAGTTGAACACTTTATAAAAATCGTAAACTGTGAAGACTTGTCACCATTTTTGTTCCAACATTATAATAAGGCATGGCATTCTTTGTGTTCTTCAGGTATAATTTAGGATGACGCTTCAGGTATAATTTAGGATGACGCTTCAGGTGGGAGTTGAGACTTTGATGTAATTTGATCGTTGTTATAATTGATTTCACACGAGACAATTTTATCGGTGGATAGCAACAAATTTTTGTTAAAGGGATCCTACCATCTAAAATGAAAATTTGTTATTTGTTTATAAACCAGGAAAAAACAAGATTGCCATCTGACTTTTTTGACAAAGGTGAGACACTGCTATGCAACACTGCAAAAACGTTCGCAAAATACAGTCGCCATTACAGACTTTCGCTTCGCTCCTTCGATCCAAAATTCAGTTATAGCGTCCAGTCCCCACGCGCCGTGTGACGTATGAGTGGACTAACGAATATAGAAAGACTGTACTCACCCAGTGGAGATGCACTTGTTCTGACCTTTTTAAGGCTTGTTAAACACATTTATCTTTACCATGATCAACCACAAGTATAAGAGAGGTAAAATAACAAAAAAGTGTAATGAAATTCAAATCCATTTCCACAAACAAAACATAATATTTTGTTCGAAATTCCCAAGAATCGACTTTTCGGTCATTTCCCAGAAGAAAAATCAAAACAAACATTTGTCTTTACAACCCAAATTGAAAGATTCGACCCAAATTAGCCATATAAACTCTTTTAAGTTCATCGATTTGTTCGAAGAGATAACGAAGGTTGCGAATCAGACATCTTGGAAAAGTGCTCACCGTGCTTGTGTATATTTATTCACACCAAATTGAACTCTCTGGTATGATAGATCAACTTGGCGTTTATGATTAGGGACTGGGGGCTACTCCGAAGTTTGTCTTGATGAGGAAGAAGCGAATTCTCGGAAAGACGGTACAATATTAAAAAATAATTTGGCTGATTATCGACCCTGCGGTGTTTTTATACCTTCTAAGATATTGCAACCTTGTTTTTTCCTGGTTTATAAACAAATAACAAATTTTCATTTTAGATGGTAGGATCCCTTTGAATACTGAAAATGTTCGTAACAGGAGAATCGCCCCCTGGAAGATTGGCCCTGGTATTTATAAATGTTATGCCCGCCCCCGAAAAGTGCAAATGCCATATGAAGAAAACTTATGGTGTAAACTTTATAAAAGTTATTTGGATGGTGGTGTTCATGAACAACTCTTGCCTCGTTCTTTCAAACACCTTTAACAAAGTTTTTACCGAGAAGTTGGTTATCTGAAATCTTCGCCAGTGAGTGTTCTTTAACATTTAACAACTTTTTAACATTATTTATCGGACAACACCAGATTGTTGCATAATATTTAGTGAGATAAAATTTCTTGAAATTCGCTCGCAAGATAAAGTATTTGTTGTCTTCATCCATATTTTGCAATTTTCGGGGATGGGCATAAATTTTCGGGGGGCAATTTATACCGGCGGCAATTCATCGGGGGTAATTATACCGGAGGGGGTGGGGTGAATCTTCCAGGGAAGGATTGTTGCGGGCAATTCACCCCGGCCATTCTCCTTATACCGAAAATGTTATTTCGAGTCGCCTTTTTTGTTTTTTGAATTTAGAATTTCTTTTGTTTGATTAATTCACTATAAATAAAAATGATATTCTTTAATGCAACTTAATACTTTTCGCCTGTGACTTTTATATAACAATTTTGTCAACAGAAACGTTCGCGGAAAGAGTATTTTGATTAAATTATGGGACTCTCTATAAATGAGCTTGGAGGGCTTTTACTATTTACGAGGTCTAAAGCCATTTTCAATCGTTTTGGCGCTGAGAACTTTAGGGCTTATTTATTTATTTATTCAAATTGCTAAAGAGTACATGGATTCAAAAGTGAGATGACGTCATCAACTAATACATCCAAAGAATATGGAGCCATTTTGTGGACAAAACAAAAAACATCTTGATTACGCGTATCACATGCTTTCCTGGAAATAAAAAACACCTCTAACGCACACTGTATCACAATTCTTTATGATAGGTCGTCACCTCGAAAGCTAATCTTGTGTGGCTCTGAGCGGAGGAGACGAAGATCATAATCTAGCTATGTGGATTTATAAATCACAAATTTTTGAATAGTTACCATCCGTCATTTGATATCAAGAAATGTAAGGCCCAAATTTCTATCTCCCAGGTGTTGGTAGTTGCTGAAGGCATATTTTCTTACTACTTAAAACCCTGTTAGTCACAGCAATAAAAAAATAATTAATAACACGACCCTACCTTCCAGCCCAGTCAACATTTTGATTACATTATTAATTTTGAGCAACTTACCGCACCAATCAAATGATGAATAAGGAACTTGGTGCAGAGTCTCTTGTCCTTTTTATAGATGGACGGTGGCATCGAAAAGGCAAGAGATCCTGGGTTCGTGGTTGCCCAAGTTCCAAGTTTATTTAATTCCATTATCACACCGTGAAATTAAAAGGAAGAAAATTTCAGTTCATTCAAATGAAACAAGCTTAGCAGTGTAATTCCAGAAACTGCAATTGTATTATAGAGCGCCATTTGAAGACTTAGACCGGGTTCAAAGACACAGACCGGCATTCACGTCAGATAGTGAGAGGTTTTCTAAGGCAACGAAGTACTCTAAGGATCAAGATTTTTGTTCGACATAACAGCTGTTCGAGACAGCAAGAGTTATCTGAATGCAAGCCGGTTTTCTACTAGACGGTACATTCCGCTGTCTGTCTTCCGCCAAAAGTTTCTGTGGAAAAGTAGGGTCTCAAATTTTCTTTCACGGAATATTCCGCAAACCAATCAAATGGCTCCATTTGTGGTCACGTGAAGAAAACAATAGCCGCAGAATATTCCGACAGCAGAAAACAGGAACTAAAATCGATTATACGAGTAAAACTATGTACTCAACGTCACGTGGTTATTATTTGCAACCCATCACATGAGAAAATTTCAGTTAACCGGTTGGTTAATTTCACGTGATGGAAGTTTAATTTTCCATTCAAATAAAAAAGACAATCATCAGTTAAACGAGCCAGCCCGCTTGGCCGAGATCTCCGGTTAGACAAGGCGAGATCTCCGGTTAGACAAGGGTCGGCTCGTTTCTCATGTGATCACACATCTAAATTTATAAGAGTTTTTTAATGATAGCGAGATCATGTGATCACCTAAGACGAAAGTATCATCCTCCTTTCATGATTTTGTGGTCGTGTCTCGCAGAGAAATGTTTGTTTTATCGCTGGAAACATTTTTGGCTCGAAGTTTTGGCGCATGATTCGAATTGAGAATGGTTAAAAAAAATATCGTGTACAATAAAAAAAAATGACAATTTTGGAATAATAGACTCCGTTTCATTTTGACGTTTTATCAAATCACCTTCATTGCGTTAGGGCAATTTTGAAAACCGTCATAGTGAAAGTCGGGCTATAAATCTCTCAAGTTGCCCTCAAGGTCATCCTATTCCCGGTACAAATAGTCTGAAATTTCTGTCAGATATTCGGTGAAATACACGTGTTTAACACATTATAATTTTGTTGATTGCGTAACGTTTTTTTTCTTCACAGTAAAATATTTTTAAGCGCCCCTACACATTTTCCAACAAGAAGTAACCATGTTTCATAAATGACGTCATTCTTATCCCTTTTATTTTAACAAGAAACCGTTTTGATTAATTTTTTGAAGTCAAAATGGCTGGCCATATTTGTAGGACTCACGCGTCAAATTTTTCCCGAACTACTATGACATTAAGATTACACCATAGGGGTGGCAGAGCTAGATACTATGTTACTATAGTTACCATACAAGTATGTAACCCTCACTAGCAAGCACAAGAAGAAAAGTGTGTTGCGAAATTCATTTTGTATTATTTTTCGTTGAAAAACCACTCTGATCTCAAAATAAATTACTCGGCCACCATCTTACTACTCGCTCCCAAATAGCTGATCGTTGTTATCGTTGCTATAACAACGGAATGTTTACAACAATAGAAGAACGATAAGTCATTTACTGAAAACACGCGAATTCCAGATATAGCAAATAGTAAAAGTACTTTGCAAATTAATTGTTTCTTTTTTTAACCGCCATTACTTTTCAGGCAATTTTGTTGTCAAGCTTCTTGGCAGGATGACCAACCAATCAAGGAAGCATATAGGAAACATGAAATTAATTTTCATTAACACATATTCATCATTGTGCCTAGCCGGAGGGGAACATTGTTTACCCATGTGCTCAAGAATATTTGAAAAAGTAATTTTAAAAAGGTTATTATTGCCCATTTAAACCTAAACTCGATTAGAAACAAATTTGATTGCTTGACTTATAAAGGGTAATATTGATATTCTCATGATTTCTGAAACAAAGCTTGACAATTCCTTTCCATGGTGGGTCAATTTTTAATAAATGGGTCAATTTTAAAAAGGGTCAATTTTTAATAAATGGCTTTAACGCACCCATACGTCTTGATCGTAAGAATAATGGAGGTGGAATAATGCTTTTAATTCGAGAGGGTATCCCATCAAAGCTTGTTTTAAAGAAAAATATACCAATAGAAGCTTTTTATGTTGAATTTACTATCCCCAAGAAAAAGTGGGTTTTATGTTGTAGTTATAATAACCATTTCCGTAATAATGAAAACCACCTATACGCACTGTCTAAAACCTTGGATTTAATTATACCAAAATGTGATCACGTATTGTAAGAAGTTTTCAGAGTAGCTGTGTGGTGGAGACAGGACTTTCCGATTTTCACAGAATGACTGTTGTTGTGAACAAATGTTCTTTCAGAGACAAACCAAAGGTAATAAATTATCGCGATTATAAAAAAATTTCAAGTGTTAAATTTTGTCTGAACTTACCGAGAATCTTTCTTGTGAAACTTTCGATAATGATAATGATCCAAGCAATTTTCTTAATGTCTGTCTAGAAACCCTAAATACACATGCTCCTTGCAAGAAGAAATTTGTGAGAGGTAACCGATTAAGAAATTATTATCTGAAAAATAAAGCGGAAGAAAACAGGCTAAAGTTTGCGAAGCAAAGGAATTACTGTGTTAGTCTCTTGCGAAAGACCAAAAAATCACATTACAGTAACCTTTACATAAAGGATATTTGTGACAACAAAAAGTTCTGGAAAAGTATTAAACCTTCTTTCTCTGACAAAATAAATAACAGTGGAAGAATTGTCTTATTAGAAAATGATCAACTAGCAAACAATGATACTGAAATTTATGAAACCATGAACAATTTTTTCGCAAATATTGTTTCAAACCTAAATATATCTCCTTTTATTTGCAATGAAATAAGTACTGAAAATTTATCAGATCCAATTCTCATCGCTATTAATAAATACAAAAATCACCCAAGTATTGAAGCTATAAATAAAAAATTCCAAGTAACACTCTCTTTTTGTTTTAATGAAATTGAAAGAGAAGAGCTCTACAAAGAAATTTTGAATTTAGATATTTCCAAGTCTTGTCAAGAAAATGATATTCCAACGAAAGTGAGTAAGGAAAACGCAAACCTGTTTGCTGATTTTTTAACTCCAGCATTTGATAACTGTGTAAAACCTGGCGCATTTCCTTCAAACTTCAAACTAGCAGATGTAATACCCATATTTAAAAAGGGGTCGGAAACTTCAAAGGAAAACTATAGACCAGAAAGTATCTTGCCTAATATATCAAAAGTATTCGAAAGGCCTATCTTCAGTCAAATATCTAATTACTTTGACCAAATTTTTAATAAATTTCAATGCGGTTTTCGAAAAGGATATTGCCTTCTAGCAATGATTGAAAAATGGAAATCTAGTTATGATAAAGGACAGCACATTGCAGCACTACTTACAGATCTTTCAAAGTCGTTTGATTGCCTTTCACATGAATTAATTCTTGCAAAGCTGCATGCTTATGGTTTTGATGAAAAAGCTCTCAAGTTATTTATCTGATAGAAAACAAAGAACTAAGATTGGAAATTTTTACAGCTCTTGGATAGAAATTTTGTTTGGTGACCCACAGGGTTCAATACTAGGCCCACTATCATTCAACATATTTTTATATGACCTGTTCTTTATAATCGAAGATGTTAATTTTACGAGTTTTGCTGATGATACCACCCCCTATGTCACTGGAGATTGCATAGTCCATAGTAGAGAGATGAACCACAAGATAAATAAAATACACAAAAGATGCCTTCAAATTATGTATAATGACAAACAATCTTCGTTCCAGAAACTTCAGGACAAAGACTGGGCTGTTTGCATACATCACCGTAACCTTCTAGTATAGCTATTTTTTAATTGTAAAATATTCAAAAATAGATATATTTTTGAAATTGTCAACTAGAAGTAAATGATTAATAGCAGTAGCAGTGCAAGAGACGCCATCTCTCAACAGGCAAGCACAAAGGGTGCGGATTAACGTGCGCGATCAACGCATATAGAAACCCTACCCACCAGACACAGGACTTCCTTAGGACGTCCGCTTTTGGTCCTATTACCGTCCTGGACCAAAGGCGGGCGTCTTAAGGACAGAAGTTAAAGCCCTGGATAGGGCGGATGTAATATGGACGTCTTTAGGACGTCACCAAATACCCAAGTAAGGACGGACGTAGTGCAGACACCCATAAGACCATATATTTTGAAAATCCTTTGTAAGTGTTTCTCATAGGACGTCCCCAAGACGCTTCAGTTGAAGTGTCCTTAGAGAGTTCAAAAATGGCTGTCTTATGGACGCCCCAAAAGACACATTCTGAGGACGTTAAAAATAGGATGTCCACATGACGTCTAATTTGGAATTCATAACATAATGCTCTGCGGTACGTTATGTACGCATATTTTTAAAGTAAAAATCCCAACACTCACCTCTGGTTAATCACGTGCTTACGATATAAAGAAATCATAATACTATTGAGTTCGAGCAATCGCTAAGAAATTTTCAAAAGGGTCTTGGAATAAATAAAATATTTGTCATAATCAATTTTTTCAATAAAAGCCTAAAATTAAATGGAACTCAGCTTTATTACGGTCTTTAATCAGAAATTTATAAAAATGCAGCAATCCCAGCGGAACCCGCAGCTAAATGAATTTTAAATAGGACATGGAAATTTCACTATTCGGTAATTTCACTATTCGGTAATTTCACTATTCGGTAATTTCACTATTCGGTAATTTCACTATTCGGTAATTTCACTATTCGGTAATTTCACTATTCGGTAATTTCACTATTCGGTAATTCTATTTAAGTTAGGGTTGATAAACTTTTCTTGGAAAGGTAATCGAACGATCAAAAGTGATTTAAGAATTTTATTCAAAACACGAGTTTAGATCTGGTATCGCAAAGAATTTTGTTGAAATTGTTTTACTTGTGAAGCGTGCCAGAAAATATTGTCGATTCTCGATGAACAAGATGAATATTTTTGTTCAAAAGAAAAATATTGTTGGTAAGTTCTGTACTATCGTAGCGTCGTTATAGAAAATCAATAGATTCTCGTAGCAAATAAAAAGTATTTAATAGCTGTCATTAATTCAGTTAAAATATCTGGAATGGTGTATATCCAATGTATTAGTTTCGATGTTACTCATATAAAGAACTTCTTTGCAGATAAGGCTTCTTATGTTCATTCAGAATCTCGTGAGAAAGATGAATAAATGAATTGTTGAGTATTTTGAGAACTCATGGATTTGTCGTGGGTGTCGTGGGTGTGACCGTGGATCGTGGATTTGTTGTAAAAATATTTTGTGAAATTATTTATCAGTCTTTTTTCTTTTATTCTTTCCCTGTAAGTAAAGTTTCATTTTTGGCGTAAAGATGTCTGGTCTTTAATCAGAGTATTTCTTTCAACCTGTCCTCATGATCATGTGTTTGGACCTCTGGACGACGTCCTGCGGTGGCCAACATGGGACGTCACCCTGTATTACATTATCTACTTAACAGAGGAAGTTTTCTAAAGGAGGACTTAAAAAGACGTCTCCCGGTATTACATATGTGCCCAATAGAGAATGTCCTCCGGAGAAATTGTAGAGGATGTCCAGAGGATATCCGAAATTGATATCCCAAGGGCGTTCTCTTAAGACGTCCTCTGGACCCTGTTTTAGGACTTCCTGAGGATGTCTTAGAAAGACGTCCGCGAGTATCACATATGTGCCCAATAGCAGATGTCCTCAGGACATCTATCGGACGTGTCTTTGTCCGCTGGGTATTCATATTTATCCATATTGGACTTTAGAACGCTTGTGGTGGACAGAAAGCTAGCAAGACACAAAAATCATGCGATTCTGTTGAGTTTAAAGAAAAATATGTGAAAGGGAAAATACAAGAGATCATTGAACAAGTAAGACTACTCTCACAAATCGCTTTATACGAACCTCTGCTAACTTAGTTTTCACATCAGGCTTCACACAAAGAACCAACTATCGAATGAGGGCTAACCTTAACATAGAAAAGATACTAGAAAAGATACTAGAACCACTAAACCACGTAATGTAGTCCAGACACTTTTAATTGGTCACTTCTTAAATAATTTGGTATAACACATAGTTAACACTTTGGCGATGTCTATAGGGCAATACGGAAATTAACGTTTTCTGATTGGCTTAAACGAACTAAACGGCGGGCATTATTCGCCAGTGTAATTTTGTTTTTCCTGGAAAAGGAATATGATAGCTTCAAATGTAAAGACAATGCTTAGTTGCTAATAACTCCATGGTCACCACCTCCCCTTAACTTCATTTTCATTTAAACACATGTTTACCTTCATCACTTAATTAATTCTCTTTAATTCTCATAACCTTTCAAATTGGTTGCTGAAGTCACATTGATGAAATATCTTTAATAAAACATTCAACTATTTTCTTAAAAATAAAAGTTTTTTCTTCTTTCTTCTTTTTTTCAGATTTTGTTATCACTCTAATTCCTTATTCTTCTTTAAGGTGTAGTTGTTCAACTGATAAGATGTAGTTGTTCAACTGACTAAAAGTTCTTATGAGGTTAATTACAAGCCCTGTACGTTGCTTGTCTGTTAAGTCACTTTCGTTTTGGTACTGTCTACATGTAGAGTCACTGACGCGGCATTCACTTGTCCGTAAACCCGAAATATGTCTGTCCATATCCGGCCATCTTTCTAATAAATTGATGAGCCTATTAGGCGAAACAGAAAAACTTGATTTCTGTTTACAACTAATTGTGTTGTAAAAACTTTGTTATTTTGTTGCCTCGTTTTACATTTTTGGACTAATTGTGCCCAAAATGGTTATTTTGGGGGTCGAAACAATTAAAACGAACGTTAAATTTAACAACAAGATGCCTTACTTAGCCGACATATCAAATTTCATACCCAAAGAGGCATTTTTGATGCCTTTTTAGGTCAAAGTTCTAAAAATAGATTTTCGGTTTTTAAAGTATGCCCTTAAATATCAATGATTGTGAAATCTAACTGCAGTGGTATTTCCATGGAAAATTTCAATCCACTTTTCATAATGGCATGTTGTGGGCATTATAACTCTTCTACAGTACAGTAAAAATGATGAACGATTAAAAGAAAAGAAAGTGTTTGGAATGTTCATGCTGTGGGACTCTATTCTAAAAAGATATGTCTATAAGAAGTTAAATGCTTCTTCTAAAAGCTTCTTATTTCTGCGAATGATCGGGAACAACATCCAATCTTTATGCAAGACTTTTCACATGATTATTTAATTCAGAAAATCTCTTGAAATACAAGAAAGAAAAATTTCGTCGTAGGGATGGTATCAATATTTTTTATGTAAATATTTTTCTTCCGGTTAATAAGTTTTTGTTTGTTATCATTACTTCTATTATTTTGCCAAACTTGCTTCTTGTATATTCATATGCTCCAATGAAATTGCCAATAAAACACAATCTTACGTCATTAGTTTTTCTGAAAACTTCTACTTTGCTCTCCCAATCAAAATAGTTTTAATATTGTCATATGATAATGGCGCTATCTATCGTAGGAGACCCTATACCATATCAGTTTCCTGATGTGTTAGACCAAGAGAAGAAGCCAGAAATTACTAGTATTACTAGTTACTCACGGTATGTGTTTTGTTCACTGTCGTTACGTAGTTTCATGGTTTATATTTCAACCTTGAACCCAGGGCCCGTGTGTCTTTTTTATATGAAGACGTCGAGACGATGGCCACTCACTTGGAGAAGTAGGTGAAACGCCATTTGATGAAATTTGAAAAGCCCTTAGGAGATTTACTTGCTATTAAAACGCTTATATAGTGTATTTAAGTTCATATGAATAAAAATTACCTCGGTAAGCTAGGAAATGACCTGAACGTGCATGACGTAACGGTATATGACGTAACGGTATATGAACAAAAGAATAAATACACAATTTTGTTTCTATGATCGCAATGTAATTTTTTTATAGCATTTCTCAAGAGGGGCGAGATCTCGCCAAGTAGAGCGTAGAAAGGAAAAACAATGGCCATGAGTTTTGATACCATCTGTTGATGACAAATAATTTTTATTCAGCGAAATTGCACAACAGCGTCTGTGGTTCGGTTTCCGCAATATTTCAAATTAAAGAAACGATAAATTTCTTCTCATTACAAAACATTCCACCAGAATCTAGAATTATGAATCCAGAATAGAAAGATAAATTTTCATACATCATCAAATTTATGAAACAATAAATTTGTCATGCAACCAGTGAATTACATAATTTTATTGTTATTTGCCTGAGGGGGTATGGAAACTAGTGTTGCGGTTTTTTGTTTTCAATTGTTTGTTTGTTTGTTTGTTTGTTTACTCAGAATCAAAATTTCCCAGAAAAATTAAAAATTCATTATGATGAAAGGATGCAGAAAGTTTTATATGACTAAATATATTCGCATATTTACTTATTTACTTATTCATTTATTTGGACCAAAATTACAAATTTGAAACATTTTATTTTATTTAACCAAAATTTCAGCCTGCAACGAGATTTCAGCATTGAACAGCTAAAATACAGGATATAGAGTAGGATTTGCGCTTTTGGTTGTCCCCCCGGTTTTAGCAACCTTTTTCACCTCTAAGTTGGTGCCAGGTTTTTATGATAGATTGAGGAATTATTTAGTTTTTTATTTACGTTGAACTAGGGTTTGAATAATAGTTCCATTGAGAAAATACTGAGACATCAAGTCTGTGATGTTATTACATGAAAACTGGAATTAGAAGTTGGTAAGTCATAATGGCAGATGAAACATGGTTAAATTATTTTTTATCCTAACATTATGACAATCTTGATGTTGTGTTATTTTGTTGTAGGTTAAGAACTTAAATATGTCCAAGCAAGAATCGCGCCCATACATTGTTCTGCTTGGAAATGTTGGGTCTGGAAAATCCACCTTGGTGGAGAAAGTCACAGGTGTCCAGGGCCGTAGTGCAGATAACGATGAAAGCGTGACAAGGGCTTCTGAGTTGTTTCATACTGCTGATAATAGCCTCATTATTTGTGATACTCCTGGTACTAATCCAATAACAGAAAAGTTCGATCATAACATTCAGATTGCGCATGCGTTGAATCTTTGTCCAGTTTCCCGTATCCTTATTGTCGTGCAGGCGCACATGCGTATTGATAACGTAATCGATGATATACGAAAATATGCGGAGAGATTTGCTGATCTGGTGGATATCCTCGGAGTGCTAGTTACACATATGGATGAAGTCTATTGGGAAAAAAGCAAGTTCAAAAGTCTTTTGGATCAAGAACTGGGCCTTACAGACATCGTGTTCTCAGGAATTGACACTGCAGGTAATATCCTTATCAGCGAATTGAAAAGCATATGTGGACAGAAATTAGATTTGACAATCACCAGTGATAATTTCTTGAAGTATTTCAAGATAAATAACAACAATCTCAAAATTTTGAAATGCACAAAAAAAGAAATTGGAGATTTTGAAGTAATAAAACAGGATTTCTATGATCAGTTACATCAAATGGACAGGTTGCAGCAAGTTGATTGTATTTTCGAATTTCAAGCATGGATGTTTGAACAAATCATTGAAGCACAGAAGTGAATTTCTACCGTCAACAATTTTGAGTTTGAAGGTCCAAACATGGCCGATGAAGCAGGTCATATTGCCAATTTGACGAATCAATTGCGTGCTGTTCTTCATGACGTCAGAACACAGGCACTAGGTTTGCAAGAAGGCCATGGTGTTACAAGCTTGCGAAAATGTCCGCATTGTGGTCTTATCTGGGCAAAAGTTGAGGGTTGTGATGGGGCGACCACCTGTGGTAACCGCGTAGAAAGTCTCGATGGTCGAAAAGGAGTTTTAGCCACATTCACGTTTCAAATGATTTACGGAAGATTAAGAATTATCAAAACTGGGGAAAGAAAAGTCGAGCGCGTCTGGGGATCATTAGGAAAAGGGAAAATAGTAGGATGTGGAAAAAGCGTTGAATGGAAAAATATGGCACCTGTCCAAGTTCCAATTGAATTCAATATTATCCAAACCGCCCACACAGAAGATGTAAATTTACTTCCAAGTAGAGCAAGGAGAGGTTGGAGGCAAACGTTCAAAACCAAGTTTCAAACTTTGAGAAAAAGAGTATTTCCATATAGAAGATAAGTTACCAATAGAACGATACTTACAAGATTGCAGGGACGTTATTTAGTGTTCTTAAAGGGATTCTTCTACTTTTTACAATATTTGATAGATTTGACAGTTTTAATACGAACATCATCAAAAATAATATCTTTTTAACTATATTTACTTCCTGATCAAAATATCTGTTGATTTTCATTTTCATATCTGTCCAACATTACAGTTTTTAACTGCTTGCTTCGATCAGCCGAATGTAAACATTCATACAACAAGAATTGATTGCATTGTTGTATATAATGAAAAATGTAAAGTTGTGTGAGCTTGCAATAATTTCTGAATTTCAATGAAAACACAAGGCTAAAAATACAAGGTTTTTGTTGAACGATTTAATTTCCGAACTCCATTGCGAAATCGCAAACATTTCATGCCACAAAAATTTCTTGCCGTACAATAAATTACCATGCCAAAGTTTGTTTAATTTTATTAATTTTATTGTGAGAAGGCTATGGATGTGTAGCTTCTATATAAATAACATATTTTTCCTAATTTTTAGATGGTAGCCAGTGTATTTCTATATAACTTTTTTTGTGCTAATTTTGGAAATTCTGTTACAAAAATATTCTTAACATGTCTTAACTTCAATTTTTCTCATTTTTCAATCTGGGAAAACCATAAAACGTCAATGAATAGTCAGGAAAAAGTGTTTTTAAATTGGTAAAGTAGTAAATGAACGCCAGGGCTATTATTAAAATTTCTTTGATAATGAATATACACATAAGTATAATAATTCTAACATAATGGGAAAGAATGTATGAGAGAAAAAAACGATATAAACACACACAATCATGTTTTATTCAAATCATTCTTCAAATTCTTAAAGCGCCCTTCTCTAATAACGGCTTATTAAAGCTCATATCCTTGAAAGGAAAAATAGAGTTCATAGAATTAATTCAACAAGTAAATACAGTAGTATTTCCATATAACAAACCATGACGTTGAAATCAGTTCGTTATTTCGAGAGATTTATTTTTGCTTTATTTATGAGGGTTTTTCTTTAGGGAGGGAAAAGAGAACTAGATTCGTTATAACAAGATTTCGTTATATCAGGTTCGTAATATCGAGATTATGCTGTAACAATATGACTGAAAACTACAATCGTTTCTCAAGTCATAGTTCCTTGACTTGTGTCCATATAATCCCATCTGTTTGAAAATTTATGAAGTAATCAAATAAATATATCGTATCATGCAAATTCAATTCTGATTCAAATCCCCGTATACCTGATAGCAAAAATGAAAGTTTGTCGTTAAGTGGAAATCTATCTGGAACATGTTCAGATCCGTCGTACATGGGTCTATGACATTGTTGCGAATTATGTTACCGCAAAATTTGTCCTCAGTGTGTGAAGGTTTATCCAATTTCAAATCATACATGAGCGAGGTCGAAGTTAGTGCTGACCTTCAAGCTGTAAGGCTCTTGTTTCCTTTCTCTTTTCTGTATAACAAGCAAGAAAAACTTCTAAAGCCTTTAAATTATATTGTTAAAATCTTTTTTGCCGGCATTCCTTTGATATAAAGCGTGTCTCGCATTTCACTGGATTTTTGGTTTATACGAATGTTTATGCTTCAAACATTGTGGAAAATCAAAGGAATTAGAATATAAATAATAAATCTGCAACTTTCTTTCTGCTACTACTTAATGTTTTCCGGATGTATGACGGGCGTTTACAGCGAATTTTATCGAGTTATGTATTTACTGGATACATTTAGAAAGATGCCGGAAAAAAGCCGGAAAATGTACAGGGAGAAGAATATGTTGTCCCTCCATTCTCTGGGGTTTGAGTAAAACCACCGTCCAATGCACAAATTACTATATTGGAAGATTTTGTTTGTCGGACCAGTATTGTTCATAATAAGTGAAGAGATTTATCATGTCATCATGGACCGGATGATTTACGTTACACAAATCCCTGTTACGCCTGTGTCTTGAAACTTGGTCTGCATGTAGGGGATCTCTATAGAAATTGTTCTCAGAGGACTTAATTTGGTACTGGTGACGTGATGATGACGTCATAGGTCACCTTCGAAAAACAGTAAAGGTAAAGGCTTTTAAGATATTAGGGTTGGTCAATGTTTTTATATCAATAAAATATCAAATCACAAATTGATTGACACGGTACAATCTATTATATTCAACGGTCAAATATAAAAATTATAACCATTTCTCTCTAGGGGCGGGTGTAGGGACCGTGACGTCATTAAAATGTTTGATCTTATTTTTCGTGAACTTTTAGTGGGAGACAAGCTTATTATTCACTGTCAGAGTGAAGTCAGAGGAGAGTCATGTGAAAGAAGTATGAGGACAAGGGGAACGAGTGACTGCATCAGGAAGAGTTTCAATTTTTGATGTCCAACTGATCTTCGCTAGAAGATAAAATACGCAAAGTCTGCCACTTGTAAGTTTGAACCACTACACGCGGACGATTCAGAAATTCTAGAAGAATCATCCATCATCACATCACATCACATCTTCATCACAAATTTCTATTATATTTTTTTTTTCTTTTTTTTTGTACAATCGAATTTTTGTTATATATTTCCCCATAGGGCAAAATATATGTTAAAACCGGCGTTTTCCTTCTTCTCCTCCTTCTTCTCCGTTCACTTTTATAGCCGGAGTTCCAGAGCAGAACTTGTATATTAAAGCTTAGAGGTTGGAACAGGGGCTAGTGTTCAGTGAAGTAGCGTGTTGGTATACACCATTTCTATTAAAAGAGCCCTGATTTGTTTTGATTTTTTATCTGTTTACTGGTTTTGGATAAAGGTACTGGCAACAGATAGCTTGTATTAAACCCAATGCTTGCCAACAAAGCAGAGCAAGATTTTGAAAGTGTTGCAAGCTTATTATTGCGAATTATACACACCACACCACTGTGGATGGATGGAGGTTTGGTCAAGCCAGCCTCCGTTTAGCAGCCTCCGTTAATATTTCATTCATTATAGGGACTGTTAGAAACGAATGTATGGATAAATAAGTGATGGTACCAGTCAGCTTATTACACTATGTAATGTACCTATAAGCCTTTATTACGCCGTATGTTTACATTTTGAAGCCAACCTCCGTTAATTAATAAGTTGCGGAGAAGTGGGGAGTGGTCATGACCACTTACCAATAACGATGAATTAACGTAGTATACATGAGCCATCGAGGCAAACTTTTGATAAAATCGAGGCCGCTCGGGAAAATTTTTTTGTTTTTTTGTTTCACCCGAATTCGCCCGATATCGGGATAACCAGGATACCCGGTTCTGTGTTCCCGATATAGCTCCAACATTTCTCCTTCACATCCATTTTACAGAATTAAAAAATCTGTATTAGTTTTCGAGATATTGAGGTAAGAAGTGGCATCGTTGGGGAAAATTTAATGCGGAGCGGTATGAAAGAAGTTGAACACGCGTGGTGAGCCTCTGTTAAGGCAATTTTCGCAACAAGGACCTCATTGCTCTATAAGAACAGCTTATTAAACTATGTAATGTACCTACAACCCTTTATTACTTCGTATGTTTTTACAGCTTCCGTTAATAAATAAGTTTCAGAAGCAGGGAGTGTTCGGCCTCCGTTTGTTGTACTCGATAAGTTTTATTTTCAGATAATTTGGTGAGTTTCAATGAAATTTAACATTTAACAGGTAAGTTCCATGTAATTAATGTTTAAGTTTAGATGAGAACTTCTTAGCTGAAAGACCCAGGTCAAAAGTGAGACCTCTGCAAAGGAGATTATTAAATACTGTCAGTCGGTTCTGTCATGCCGTCATTTCGAAAATACTGTTGTTTTTATATTTCGTTGAATAAAGATTAATATTCTGATTTTTACAAGTGTTTTAAACAAGCTAAAGAAACAAATATAATATATTTTACCTCCGTATTGTGTATTTTTTTAACGTTATTGCTGTTCATATGTTAACGGAGGCTTAACGGAGGCTTAATGGAGGCTCGCTTGACCAAACCGGTTTTCGATGGCTAACCCACCATATTTAAAACAAGAAGGGAAAGCAGGTTTCATTCATTTGATTACATATATGGCCACCGGTAATAGCAGTCGTTGTTCCATAAATCTACCTCATCTTTGATATACTGTTCTCTGTATGTCAAATCACCTATAACTGCTCCCAGATGTCTAGCTCGTCATCTTTAAACATTTCGTAAGCAATGGTGGAAAAGCTACGATTTCACTATCAGTATAGATTTCTATTATACTTTTACGCATGCGCTACTACCACGGGGATAAAATAACAATCCAAGATAGCAGCACAGCACATGGTAATTTATTTTAGCAATGTGGAAATAGCAATAAGAGGTACTATGCTTTATTTTTTCATATGCACTTTGAAACTTTTGTGCCCAGCAATCAGTCTGAATTCAAAACTGAAAATTTGTTTTTCAGGTCGGAAAATCTTTTTTCATGTTTAAGATGGGAAAAAATATTTTCCAATCAGGAAATCTTTCGTCAATAAACGCGGTGAATTTGCACAAATTATGTTGGTCTTGTTGCATGTACAAAATGTTTGTGGAAATTGTGGCAAGAAAACAAGCACTTTTTTATAAAAAGCTATCTGCCTTCAGTCAATCTAATTTTTTTCAGTCTCGGTCGCAGCAGCCATTGGCATCATCACCTACTTAAACAGTAAATGACTTTTCAGTCAAAGAAATCTACCTCTACTTTTGATTTTAAAATCATCAGACGAACAATAAAGTTAGAGCTGTTTAAACTGTTGGCATTATGTCACAAAAGCTAACAACAATGCAGAACTCTCAAGCCAGAGAAAGAAGCAGTGAAGTTGCTATATGAAAATTTTTAATAAAAAGATTATATAAATGTACTGCATCTATTCTGTTTCACACTGTAACCTTTTACAGAGCATGCATACATTATTTTTACTAATTTTGTTGATAAAAAGTTAATCTTGGTAACTTGTGATATTTAAAATTAATAATAATCTTTAGTGATATTCGCAACACAATCTTAGTGATAAATTTAGTAATAAATAGAATTAAATCAATGGCCAGCACATTTAAACCGATGCTAAGATTGTGATGTACATATAAGGCCATCATAAATTCAGAAGTCATAGCAACAGGGTAAGATTTAACTATTTCAAAATAATTAGTGACGTAAGTCAGAACACAGAATATAAAGTGTGGAGTGGCCCTGACTTAGTTCTTACTGCAGGCTTCATTGTCTGCTGGCATTATGGAACATGGTAGATTTTGTTTCCAAATGGTGCCATACTTTAAAATGAAGGTTTCTAAAATTTCAACTGCTATTTACAATGTCGCTAAGATGTAAACAAATAATGTTTAATAAACAAGCACCTACGTTACTAGTTTCCTGCTGTTACAGTATTAATAGGACAGATGGCTGTTCAAGTGATTCTGCAGATTTCAGCCTGTGTTGTTACGAATGAAAATATATATAATATAAAATATCATAACATAAACATAAGCTTCCATCTGATTGACAGTTGATGTACAGTGAAAACGTTGTTTCCTTTGAATTTAATGAAAAGCTGAGAACTAGGTCTGTAAACATATATCATCACAATCTTTGACGTTCTTTTATAATGAGGGCCTATTCTTGCAAAATTATGTGTTTTAGTAAGAAATTCTTCCGCTATGTTGGTATTGTAACTGTTCGATAATGATAAAGGTGCGATATCAGAAAACGTTAGCGGTGTTGATGCCGCTGAATTGTGAAGCAGGGTTTTGACTTTGTCAGAGCCAGAAATGCCAATGCAATTCAGCGGTAAAAAGCACACATGGTGTAATGCCCTGTCAAAGACATACATTGTGTCACAATTCCACAATGCATTGCAAGACCAAATGGTAAAGAAATACATTTTCTCTTTTGGACTACTTGGTAAAATTCAAAACGAGGGAAGACATACCTGCACCTTATGGTGATGGCCAGGTTATGCTTGTTGTTACGTAAGAGTCTTACTTAATATTGCAATAAATGTCCATGTACTTTCTAATAAACTGCTATATGTTTTAGCATTGCACATGGTTTCATTGTTCAATGAACAGCACTTTTGGCAGCATTTGCCGTTCAGAGAATTAAATGAAATAATCCACCCATTGGTAGCATCCGCATTACACATCAGCGGTGAGGCAAATTGGATGCTATCTCTTATGAAAATTTTATAGGTATATTCTGTGATTTTCTAAATTTATTAGAAAGGTTCATCTTAGACAGACAGATAGTTAGTAGTCATCTGACATGTTGTTTCACATTGTCAGGGTTAAGACAAAACCTGGAGGACATGAAAAAATATAGAGTTTTTGAAAAAAATCAGGGAGCACACTTAGCATTTATACTTACTTTCATTATTCAGTTTAGCACCCGGGGCTTTTTTACATTTTTTGCATGGGCGCTTAATTGAGAGGACTACGATCAAAGACTTATAATCAAATTTTTCCCTATAATAAAGAGTTTAACGAGCCGAATCTGAACATTCTACCCATGGTGAGTTTTTGTCCGTAGCATATTTTATACAATACATGTTACTATGCATACACTAATTTCAAATCTCAGATGATTAGGCTACAGTGTAGTGAAGGTCTCGTATTCATAGGCCTTATTAAAACGTGTCAAATTCCTTGCCAACACAAACAAGAGAAATGATAAAAAAGAAATACCTTTTAAATGTTGGAAAGGTATTCATTACTCTTAGTCTGGTTCTTATTTTGGGAAATCCTTTGAGTGGGTGGCAGAAATAGTTGCTTTTGTTTGTGTTTGCAAGGAAATTGACACATTTTAATAAGGCCTATATGAGTTCCTAGCAACTATTTCTTTTGTTAGTTTAAAGCGTCATAGCAAGACTTTAAACTTTTAGGATAACTTTTAGGATATCTATGTCACTATAAAGTCAAGAAAGTGTTACTACAGTAAAATAAAATAAAATATATACTAAGCTAACAAAACTGATAGAAATGTGTTTTTGGAGAATTTCTAGTTCAAATATTTTGTCTCCCAAGGTCTCTGAACTGAAATTCTAAACTGTGACTGGTTACGTTTTTATCCTCGATTCTTGTGAAACTATACAACTAATTCTCAAGAAATTCAATTTTAGTACCTGGAGGTTCTAGGGATTGAAAATTAAAAAGAATTCTATTTTCAATTATCACTGGCACCACAAGATTTGAGCATTTTTTTCAAAACATGATATCTGTGTAATGATATCTGTGTAACAATTCTACGATACCTGTGTAACAAGTCTATGATATCTGTGTAATGATATCTGTGTAACAAGTCTACGATACCTGTGTAATGATATTTGTGTAACAAGTCTACGATACCTGTGTAACAAGTCTATGATTAGAAAATACAATTGTGTTACTTTCTGTTCGTTTTTTTATGTGGGTTACCTTACTTGTTTATTTTGGTTTTCACCACTCCAAAGGTGTGAACTAACATAAACAGAATCTTCCATATACAAAATTTGGTCACTGGAGATTTTTTGCTTTCAGTTTTGTTTAGGGAGAAGAATAACTGGGTAAAATTTACCCAGAGGTAGATCTAGAACATAGGCGAAATTTATAGAGGAGAGTAAGGTGAAACCCTACAAACAACAAACAACCCTAATGTTGATTTTTAACACCTAACCCTAGATACGCTGGTGATTCCAATCGCCACAAAATTCCTCCTTGAATCAAGGAAATTTTTCTTAAAATTCTGGGAAAACTTATAGGATATATGCCAAAATCGTGCAGAAATATTTTGCAAACCTTGTCTGAACTCGATTGTTCACGTACAGATGTGTTTTTTATTATTTATTCCAATAATATTTTTACAGGATTATAACCCTGTTCAAAATAACCTGCTGTACTGTTGGTCAGTCCTGTATTTAGTAAAAATCTTTTAATTGTTGTCATTTATGTTAACTTTTTATTTGATGAAGGCTTGACGAAAGATTATATCGTTTGAAACAAAATGTGTCTTTATTGTTGAAATGTATGTTTGACGGCTTCTTGTGTATATCTCTCTCTCTATAATATATAGTGAAGATAGAGTATCTGTCATGAACAGGTATATTTCATGTCTGTATGAACATTATCTACATAATAGTTACTTCCAAATTATAATTTAGATATAAAAAATGCAAAAGACTCGGCGGCGACGTAATTATTTTCGAAAGGACTTTTTATCGCCATCATATGGACTAGTTCATAAAAGTGACACAGCAACAGATAATGATTTCAGAAGGAAATTGAATAAAATCGATTGTAAATTTCTGACACGTCTTGCTGCTGTAGTAAATAAATTGGTGGAATTCCAAGAAATTCATGTCTATATTTTTACAGATTGGAGAAGAAGCCCACATGTATATCTCCGTGTGGTTATCTGCATCCGCATGTACATCTCTGCATCTGTTGTGTGCTATTCTAAGTGACAACAGTTACTTGGCATTTTTGGTGAGTGTCTGATATTTTGAATTGAGATAAGATAGATTTAGGGAAATGAGAACTGAAAGTTTTAATCTGCTATCAATTCTTCCACATTTTTCAAAACATTGCTTGTCAGATTTACACACTTTCTACCCCGTAGTCTTTTATACTAAATTCTTTTTTGTATATCACAATCACATTTTGCTTATAGATTTGCAAAGCACAGGAATTAGAGCAGTGCTTTACCAGCTTTTGGGTTCTACTGATAATCCTTACCAAATTTCTATGGTGAACCACCAAGTCTGTCTAAGAGGAGCCTGAGTTGTGACAAACATTTCTGAAGTTAAATTTTACAACAAATCACAGGAAGCAGCAATTGGTGAAAAGCAAAAGAGACGTGAATAGTAGAAAAATAATAAATATGAAAGTATTATTGGAGAGTAAGGTATGTATGTATTTTGTAATGGACAAAAAGCCACTGGACATATATTTTCATAATAAATTTTATATATCGAGTTGTACCTTATTGGGGAAGAATCTGGGAAAATTGACTAATATTTTTGTAAATGACTCGACTTTTCATATGAGTGTTGAGTGAAAGGGAATGGAATTTGTATTTGTTTATTTGTTTCAAACTGAAATAATCTTTCACCCGATATTTCTTCTTCCCCTATTCTTCTGCTTATGCTTCCATTGTTAATGAATGAATATGAATGGAGTAGATAGAGATTAGTTTTCCGCTTCTAATTTATTAATATTTTATGCTCTATATGAACCAAGACTAATAAGACTAATTTGATAATTTGCGATAATTTTCATCAAAACGAGGCGGGGTTGGACAGTTTGGCAAAATATGAAGTTTTAAAAGAATACAATTGTTTTAGTTTTGTTATAAAGTATTGGGACATTGTTTTTTCGCTAATCATTGTGCCAAAATTTGAAATGTTCAAAGACAATTTTTCCACTCCGTGTGCCAGCAACAATAGACTTTGAAAAACTTTGTCTTATTTCTTTCACTTTTTCCATAATTCTCTTAGTTCTTCGTGTTATTAGTTCTTGGAAGACGTTTGGCTCCTTTCTTTTCTTCTTCAGAGAGATTATCGAAATTCTCAGGTAGTTTTTCAGCCATAACAGTTCCAAACAAACTTGAACCTCATCTTGATATTTTGTTGCCATTTTCAATCTTAATTCTCTGTATTGTATTGGTTTGTCTGCATCAAAGTCTAGACCTCCACAAGACCATAAGGCAAGATCCCGCTTATCGAGCCAGCCCGTCTATTCATATAAATACATCAGAAAAAAGGAGGAAAATAAAGAATTGACAAGATCCCGCTCAGTGAGCCAGCCTGCTTTTCATATAAACACCCCCTTAGAATGCATAAAAAATTATTTTCCTAGCCAATTGAAAACTGGAATTAACAAAACCAAAAGAAAAATGTTTGGTACATAAGTGGTCAGTGCAATGTTATTTCTTACTCTTGCAAATGGCTTTGTCTTGTTTAACTTGATTCAGATATTGTGTAAATCTTATTTTACAAAAGAAAAAAACTGCAAAAAAATGAGATGCATGTAGTTGCGGTTAAAAAATTGATTTTCACTGTTTAGATTTGGAGAAGGAATCATGAGAAAAGACAGCAATAATAAAGTTTTGGTAACAAGTACACAGAACGATACAATTGAAGTTGATACAATTGAATTAGGTAAATGATATTTCTTGAGTTACAGAAAAACAAACAAACAAACAAGTAATATTTTCCTGAAGGTGACTGTTCCCATTATTCAGTTATAATCAGGCTTAACATACCACAATGCAATGCTATAAAATGCTTGCTTTGGGAATTGTTTAAGCATGTTCCTTAATAATGTTCCTTTTTGTTTGCTAAACATTTTCATTATTCAATTTAGACATTAAAGCCGGATTTCCATTCAACAAATGTGTGCGAGTGGGCGAGATATATGCTCAGCGAAAATATGTTGAGCACTATTTAAAGCGTATTTTTTGCGTCTTTGTCGGCTCTATCTCTCTCTCAGCATTGCTTTTCTCGCCTGTTCGTACAAATTTGTCGAATATAAATCTGAATCTTTTTTGCATTGCAATGTTGTAGTTTGGTATTACTAAAGTATGGAACTAGCCAGAATCACTCAAATCTAGCAAAAACCACCAAAGTATGATGGTCGTATCGTATGTTATCTTATGTTGTACCATATCTTATGTATGTTATGTTCTGAGGGTACTTTTTCAGACTTATAGTTAATATTGGGCAATACATTAACACCCGAGAATTTCTGACCGATTAATATTTGGCTATTTCCATAGTTTAGTAATACCGGTTGTAGTTGTATGTTAAGCCTGGTATATGACATAAGCATAAACATAAACATAAGGAACATAAGTTCATGTAAGAAGAAATAAAATGTCATGTTAAGGTTATTCAAAGTGATTTTTTTGATTTTATTTCCGATTTTCTTTTATTCAGTAATATAGAATATATTTTTTTGCTCTTTCCAAGAAGTATTTATGTGCATATTATTTTCGCCAAGAAATATGATAAATCAGGGATTAAATTATTATTAGGCCAATTTGGTTTACAGAAATTTAATTTATCTTGAAAATGTTGTAACATTCAGTAATCATCAAACAAAACACAAATATTTGTAAACAATACATCACTTGGAAAGTCATCTATATATATAGACTCCCTTACTACTCAGAATTTGCTGATCTAAATCCTATCCATAATTTAACAGGAACGACAAAGACATGCTGGTGTATATCTATGACCATTGTGTATATCCATCACATTGATGACTAAACTTAACCAAGAAGAGAAAGGTTTGATTTCTAAAACATTACTCGAGGTATGGTTGCTATGAATTTTATTTGATATCTAATCACTTCAATAAATTGATATCTTTATCAAAAAATATGTTCTACCTTAATACATAAAGACATATTTGTTATATTCAAATTTTCCAAGAAATCAAAGCAATGCTTATAAAGGTGATGAAAATTGTATTCAAGGGTTTTATTTATACTTTCATCTAGAATGTAAATTAAAAACCACTTTCAATGTTTCCCAAACTTTTTCTGTATTCTGTTTGGGGGCCAGTTGGATATGAAGAAACATATTTTTAACTTGTGTCTATTTAATCGCCTCCCATTTTCAATTCTCATCACTGGTGGGATTTTTTCCAAAATCATACATGACCTTTCTTCACTTTCTTTATTACCCATTGTGAAAAAGGTATCCCATTGATATAAACAAATATAATAATAAGCATGTATTTTTGTCTTGTAACATATCGTGGAAGAATCAATTACCTTTCATTTCTTGGATATATTTTTTTTTCAAAATCATATCACATTGTCACAATCATCACATAAAATATCTTTGCTGTTTTGATCGCCCATGGCTAAAGACGGTATCTGTCACAAAGAGATAAGGTGTTATCCCCCCCCCCCCCCCCCCCCAATTTGAAGAGTGGAGCTTTGCAGTGGATCGAACGTGAAGACTCCAGTCGAAAATGCCGTTGGTGTAGCATATTTAAAGCTGAACGGAGGGATGACTTTAGGCGCTACCGCGGGTATTGTAGCCGGTGGGACCTTTTGGTGAGTCACGGCGGGGGTGGTGCCAGTTACAGCTATGACGGCTGGGTCATCAGTGACCAGTTGGATGCGTGCTTCAGGCCATCTACGGGGCACCTCTTTCTGGGTGCGGCTGAGGAGATCAGCCAGGATATTGTCCTTCCCTTTGAGGTAGGAGATGCGAAATCCCGGTTCATTGGTAAGTTGGAAGATGATTCTATATCTTCTGGCGTGGGCAGGGTTGTGACCCAACTGTGTGTTATTACACATGGAGATGAGCGGTTGATGATCCGTATAGACGGTAGCTTGGTCCCATGAGATGAGGTTAGACAGTTTGGTATAAGCGAGTCGGATACATTCCAACTCACGATCTGTGGTGCTATCAGCTATTTTCTTCGAGGGAAAGTGGCATGTGGCCATGTAAACGATATGTTTACCTTGTGTGGCAACGAAGCCCGCACCGGCACCACTAGCATCACAGTAAACCTTCGTGGGGACGTTCTTCTCTGGTACTCACATGGCATCCCGTTCTCGCAGTTCGTGTATGAGGTTCATGACTATTTGCCAGTCCTCCGCTGTTAACGTCGGATCCGGGCAGGATTTCGATGTTTTTCGTTGGAGGGGAGCCATTTTGGAGGTGTAATCATGGATGAAATTCCGGTAATAATTCATTAATCCAACAACTCGTTGTGCAGGTGCATTTGGTGTTTTATCTTTGGCTTCCAATGTCCCAGCAGCCTGGAACGTGACTTGGAGTTTCAGGTACAGTTTCTGGAGTATGTCATCAGTGACACCGAGACCGGCTGAAGATATGTTGTAACCTAAAAAGGTGACGTTCTTCGCTCCGAATGTACATTTGGTAGGTGATATCTGGATTCCATTATACCAGAGCCAATCGAGGAGGCCATTTGTGTATTTGAAACAATCGAAGGCTCCTACCATACGTCCGATGATATCGTCCTGATAATTCAGGAAGACATCTGGAGGGTAGTATCCTTCTTCAACACCTTGTGTTAATAACGTCTCAATTGCGGGGTGAAAGACGCCCGGTGACCCCCACCATCCTTGAGTGAGGCCGGTCATTCTATATAACCCCCGGTGTGTGACGGACGCGGTGAGGTCTCTGCAATCTTCGGTTAGCTTCATATTGTAGAAGCCGTGCCTTAGATCAGCGAGAACCCAGTAGTCGCCAGTCTTCCTAATCCGAGAAAGTGTCGTTTCCACGCTAGGGATATAATTAGCATTACCAACCGTTTGGCGGTTAACCTCGCGCATATCCACAATGAAACGGAATTGTGGCGTCCCATCTTTAAGTGCCTTCTTCATCACCATCATTGCTGGAGAGCACGTTGGAGATGTGGAAGGTTCAATATAGCCGTCCTCTAAGAGATCGTCGAGAGCGGCATCCATGGCCTGTCTGGCCAGTGGTGTTAGAGGGTATGGCTTCTGTTTTGTCAGGACCCCATCATGGCGCATTTTGATAGTGACCCATGGGAGTTTCGTTGGCGGGCGGTGGGCCTTTTGGAACCGAAGGTTTTGATATGCCATCCACTCGTCAGTGAAGTATCCTTTGGCGTCTTCATGGATCTCGCCAGCTATTAACGGTCTTGTCAATTCGTCCTGGTCTTCATGAGTATAGAAACCTTAAGCGACATATTCGGAGTTATTGATTTCGTATGTCATGTCATCGCCATCTAAGTCTAGGCCAACTGTCTCAATAACTTTCATAATGAGGTGGTCATTGTACTGTGATCGCTGGAGATCATAAATGCGGAAAGGTTCTACCTTCTTGCCAGGAGTCAATCCTTTCTTCCTTCCTCTGTTCAGTTTAGTGATGTATTCTTCCGCGATATGTTTGCCGTGTAAGATCGCTGCTTTCCCATCCTCTGCCCATAAGGTGATGTCGCTGTTTCGAAGATACCACCTTTTCTTAGTGGTTCCTTCTACTCCAACTTGTAACTCTGATGCTTCTAGGAAATCCCGCCCTAAGAGGACATAGGGGATATAGTCGCTGACGACCACGGCGTGATGGACAGCGAATTGCTTTCCTTGAACATATATGTCCGTATCAATGAGGCCATGTGTCTTGATTTCTTCGCCGGTAACGCCACTAAGGTGAAGGTGTTGGCTATTCGATGTGGTCCTTACCTCAAAGGCATTTACGAGGTCTTGTGGAATTAGGGTTCTTGACGCACCAGTGTCCACCATAACAGGGATCACCGTTCCTTTTTCGGTGCATACTTCAAAGATAACATCGATCTTATCGGTTGCCTTAACCATGTTGATGCTGTAATCTGTATTTCTTTGTCGATTGGCCAGTAGGGTATGGCATACGAGTTCTTTGGGATGTTCACCGCATGTAGGACAGTTTAGTTTTGCTTCTGCAAAGATCTGGTTCACTGTGGTGGCGGGGTTTGGTGCTGAAACGGCTGTGATTGGGACTGCTCGTCGTCGTCTTGCGTGAGGACAATGTTTGGACATATGTCCTTCTTCATCGCAATTGAAGCAGATGAGTGGCACACCAGGTGCTGCTCTAGTGGCTGTTGCTGGGTACTGTGGCATGGATGTTTGGGTGACGGGAGGTCGGCCGGTTGTTCGATTTCTCATGGTGGTGGCCGTCCGATAACAATGTTCGGCATGGTGGTCCTGGGCTCCACAATTAAGGCATCCTGTGAGGGCAACTGGTCGGGTTACTGGAGCCGGCATTCGAACCTTGTTAGGATCCGTTGGTCCTCCTCTCGGCAGATTATAAACTGGATGTTGGCGTGGGGCTGGAGCGTGAGCGGTGCCGTTATGGACATCTAGTGCTAATCCTCCGCCTGGTACTTTACATTCTTCAGTGCGACGGTTGTTCAATTTGGGGTGAAATTTACACACCAAAGGTTCTGTATTGGGTTCTTGTTTCACTTGGACCATCTCTTGTTTATTATGTTTGGGTTCTGGTTTTTCTCGCTTGACCTCCGGTTCGGTATCTTTCTTCTTTTCTATTTTCCGGGTTTTGTCTTTAATATTTCCAACGATCTCGTTGGTCAGTTCTAACCGGATACATTGTTGGATGATTGCATCTACATCGTCATCGTGTCCGCTCATAAGAAAATGACGTTTGTATTCTTGGGTGAGGCCATTGATTAAGGCCAAGCGGAATGTCACCGGGTCAGCATCACATTCCGTTGCTGCTGCTTCTAGAGCGTTGCGATATTCGCCAAACTTATCTTATGTTTTTTTTGTCAAAAAATTGATTCATTATCATTCTTCCATTAGTACTGCAAACTATTTTGATAACCAGTGGCATTAACTAATTGTGTCAATTAATTATGGGGGAGGAAGGTTAGGGGCATTAGAGTTTAGAAGTTAGAGATGGGGAGCTGCAATGTTTTTCGCACAAACGACCATGGGCGGAAAGCAGCTCACTGAGCTTAATAAGGTTTTATTTAATAGGGAATAAAAAGATAGAGATTCTACATATTTTACACATTTCATATTTCACAGGGCAACCTTAGATTATGAGTTAGATTTTCCTTCACTTCACTTGTCACTTTTATGTAAAATAATGTAAAAGAGTTCATGCCAAATTTAACACTTAGCTAGTCCGAGTACAATTGTATAATTCAATGTAAAAAAAATAACTGTTTTAGCTCTTATACGAGTTGCAAGGGCAGGGCACTGCAAGCTAACATACTATCCCAAAATTCAAAATATCTGCTATTAATGTTTCTTTTCTTTCTGGGGATACTCAGATATGATTGCCAAGATTCAGTATTGAGAAGACTGTTGTTTCCAACATATAGAAATGAAAGTCAACTCCCTTCTTCCTTTTGCAACTAGAAACAAAAATTATGAAATTTGGTCAAGTATGAAAAGAATATTTAATTTGCAAATAATAATCACAATCTTCTATGGTCCGTAACATCCATAGCTTCTTTCTTCTTTCCGCAATGGAAATTGATAAATTGTTTTCCAAAAAACTGCAAAACAGTTTTATAATGGGAACCTCTCCAATCGTCCTTAATAAACATTCAAACCTAACACATAAAAAAACATTTCAACATTTTTGAATAATGGGGAAAATATTTTTCTTAATCAAATATGCATTTTAAAGGCCCTTTGTTACCCTTTTTATGGGTATGAGGTATTCCATATCTTGATGTGGATGATTTTGAACGATTTTCACATTATTAAAGTGGCAAATCTGTTCCACACCAAACTTTCTCTCATTCATTAAATTGGGCGCCATCTTTCTATCTGTTAATTTGTGATGGAGGATGTGAGAGAGAAAACATACTTTAGTTGTTGCTACGTTACTGAAATTGTTACATTGTTGTCAATTCTCTTTTATATCTTTAAATATTTACAATAAAACAACTTATAATAGAGAAACAATGTTCACTCCATGGATTGTACAACTGACAAATTCAATTCAAACCTTTCTTTAAATGATCCATTTGTGTCTGCTGTTTACAAGTTATTTTTATTGGAAATCTATTTATTTATATTATTCATGTAATAGATTTCGTAGTTAGTTATCTGTTTCTTGTGCTTGTTAAATTTATTTGGTTCCTTTTTTAAATTTTAACAATGAACAAGATGCTTGTGTTTTTCAATTACACACAAATTCTGATGAGTAAGTTACTTCCAGAACTTGCAAACTGTTTTTAAAAACCAAAAGCTTTCTTTTTTTCAATTTTGTCAAATGATATAGTGAACCCAAAATTTTGCTTTAGAATACAGAATTTTTTTTATTGGCAAGTAAATTATACAGGTTTTATTAATATACTTAGATATATTTCTAACTACTTCTTAAATATTTGGTCTTCTTTTTAAAACTAGACTGTGTTTGTGTTTCTGAAGCTTGAAGTTTGATGATGATATGAAAACAGCTTTTATTCATTACATTAAATTGTAAACCATTTTGGTTTGAGGCTTAATTCTGGATGCAGTTTATCTTCATGTAACAAGTTTTCTCTTTGGTACAAGAACTGAAAGGCTTTGATGGAACGCCTGTCCCCATTTTTCCTTTGTCTATTGTTAAAATGATGTAGATGTCATTCAGCTGTTTTATAATGATAATTCAAGATGACTGCTCAAAATTATCAGTGAAGTTCTTTTTAGATAACAAGAATAAGAACATATTTGATCTGTTAGAACAATTTGAACTACCACTAGCAAATCAAACAATATGGCTATTGTTTCACTTTTGTTATTACCAGTAAATGTTGATTTGTGATTAACTGTTAACAAACAGAATCATTACCTCAATGGCCATAAAATTCCTTGGATAACTACACTTTTCTGTAAGCAATTCAATAAATTTACTGAATATACTATGTTTACAGAATGTTAAAATCAATTGTCTGAGGTGTTGGTATTTACAGCTTCCAGATTCCAGATTTAAATTGCTTGAAGATTAATTTGAAAATTAGATTATGGTAAAGTACTTCTTTCATATAACTGATGATGCTGGATCTGGTTGTGTGCTTTCACTATCAACTTGGGCAGGATGATGGAGGAAATCGACATATTTGCAACTTTTTGAGGAATCAAATAGTGATTTTGTAAATTGAAAGTATACTTATGCCATATTAAATGTTGTGTTTCTTGTTTTAATCTATTTGTTTTGTTTTGTTCTGAAATATTGTACTCAAGCCAATAGGCTAAGTCACACAACTACATAATGAAGGAAAAGGACATGTGTCTACTCTCCTGTCAGATTCAGATAATTTACGCTTTCTGGATTACTTGAGTAGTCTGTTTGTGTGAATTGGGTTATTGGCATACGATATTTCAGCTATTTGGATTGTTTTTTTAACTTGATATTACAATATTTCAATGGAAAGTTTTTGTAGCAGCAACTAAAATCAAATGTTTTATAAATGTTCACACATGCTTTGTCATAACATTAACTGTTTTTTCACAAATTATAAAACGACCACCTCATCAAATGTCCAACCACAACCACCTCATGATATCCTTTGTCTTTGTTTTATCGTCTTAAGAAGTATGATCATTGTTGTAGAGCTTATGTGAAAACGGGAAATGTAGAAGTCTTTTGTACTTGGGAAGATCAAGTTTAAACTGCAGCCAAGTAAACGTTTTTCTTACGTTTTGTAACATTTATTATTTATTACTTTTATTATCTTTATTATTTTATTATGATCTTATCCTATATACCCTTTGTACATGTATATGATGTTCTCATCCTGTATAAATATGCATTAATAAAAGTAATTATAATTGATTTGTTAGTATGTAACAAACAAACAAACTTTATCCATCCAGATACATTGCTGCACTCTAAGAATTTGTTGAGGAATTCTGATTCAGTTGATTCAGATTTTGTTACATGAAATAATAATAGTAATAATAGTTTTCTAACAACTGAATATCTCCTTGGAGTCTTTATTATTTCACACCACAGTCCACAGTTGCCAATGAATCATTCTTCATGGTAACTTATATTCTTTACCATATTGGATAATTCACTGATACTGATATGAGGCCTTGTTAAGAATTCACAATTAATCCTATTTAACTTTAAGCTGAAATCACTATCACTCACAGTATTTTCTCTGCCGTTTTTAGCCATGGAGATGTTCTGCTGTACACATTTGATTCCAATTCATTTCATATATCAAACATTTGCCTTCTGATTAAAGGATTAAAATGTCTGGAAACACTTTATTTGCTGCATGAGGAAAGTGTTAAGGAATTCCAATTCTCTAGTAATAAAATTACCATAACTGATTAAACTGTTTCTTGGAGCATGAGAGAGCTACATTTTCTATAAGGATGTGTGAATTTTTCCTTACTGCAGGGTATTATTTACTCACCCTGAAATCACAAAGTTATTCTTGGAGCAGTTGCCTTTCTTGAAAAGGCTTAAGAAACATGTTCTGGCTTTACATTTTATGTTTTTTGCACATGAATAATCAAAGATGAAAAACATATCAGTTATATAATTGCTATCGTGCAAATGGTTTGTTCCAACAATTTCTTCATCTTTGTTGTCATCCTTTTGACAACAAAGATTTCCTTGAGTGCTGTCGTCATTTCTTTGCTTCTTTCAACCTTGAACAATAGGTGTCTTTCGGGAAATGCACCTTTTTACATGGGCATTATTACCCATTATTACCAAAGTCCAAGTGTTGGAACACTGCCATTTTGTTGCCCTAAAATAAAAAGTATTTTTCCAAGAAGGCAAACACAAGTTGTGTCTGACTCATGGTGACAAAGTAATGCAGCTATCATAAACGAATTTACTTTAGGCAATGTGAGATGTAATGTCATGTCAACTGACAACTTCAAAATGTTATCAGTTGTAAGAATCATTTTGTCTTCCAAACATTTCGGCTGCAAAAAATGGGATATGTATTATAAATCTGGCAAATGTGATTTGAATGTGTACTTCAATTTATCATTGTGTAGTGCGTACCTTTGGGAAATTCCATTTACCTGGGGATAGAGTACGGAAGGATATCCGAACGGCCTCACTTCATTCATTAAAAGTTTATGTTACACATCCCAACAAAAATTTCTTTTCTAAGGAACGTTTAACACAACTGTTATATTTTCTACCACTTGATAACTTAATGTTAGCCCACATCAACTAAATTAATAACACCTACCGGATACTGTTTTGAATGTCATATTGATACTACAATAAATCGTAGTTGATTGAGCAATCAATTATGTTACTCAGCAGCTTAATTCGGAAGGATATCTTTGGAGATAACTGTGAAACCTGCAGTATGAACGAAGAGGATAATTTCTCTATCATAAGATAAGTGAAATGAAGCACATCATCTCAACGTTACTTACTCGACGCTCTAATTATTCATGAAATAATGAAATGCGTTCCTCAACTTATTTTGTCTGACTACGTCGTCCACATCTGCAATTCTCTCTTCAACAAGTGATAAAGGGACTTGTGAAATCAGGATACCGTCTCTTAGCAGTAGCCATGACTGCCTCTTTTATAAGGGAATTTCACTTTAAATATTTGAAGGATATCTTGATCCTTTGGCGAAAGGCCCTGCAATTCATGTGGAAAATTCCTGATCTAAACATTGTACACAGTTTATGTGGACTGTGAATGTTTGTAATGAGTTTACATCATAATGATACGTTCCTACCTGTGGCACAGTGTATCTACCAATTTTGCAATAGCAGTCGTTTAACTTTCTATTGCATTTTTGGTTCATAACTGACGGATACATTTGAAGCCTTCCATACATGGCAGTTTGTACAATAATGCCATGTTTCATCTTTAATCCATGATGTCAGCCGTGAAGACAGGCGTTTCCAATCATTCGTTGCTACAAAGTGAAAAAGAAATATTAACAATTTCTCTTTACATCAAACACCAAAATAATATATGCATAAACGTGTTGGAATCTTCTTAACAGTTTTCTGTTAAAAACTGTTCATACTGATTGTGTGACAAGCTTGATCTTCTGTCTACCGAGGCACGAATAACATCACTATCGACGTCATATATAAGGAGCATCTCCCATGGATGGCTTTCAAAATTACAACTGTACATGGTACTTCTAAAGAAAACATAGTGTGATAAACGTTAACATTTTGTAATAATAGTTTCGCAGGAATGACAACAATAATTGTAAAACATTCTCATTTAACAGGCTGCTATTCTATAAATAACACATAATAAATAGTATAACATATATACAAGTAATATACTGGTATAAACGAAACTCTGTTATAAAAAGACTTGATCGTAGAGGTAATGTTTATTGCAAGTCTTTTAAACACACTTTTAATTGCAAAGAACATCTGCTATTGACAAACTGTAAATTTTCATATGCAGGAAAGAAGTTTGAAGGTTTTCAAAAAGCAAGTAAATAACGAAACTACTAAGTAAAAAAGAAGTAAAAAAGAAACGAAGAAAACAATAAGTGTAACATTTGTTGTCATTCACACATCTGTTATCTTCTTTCTCTTTTTCTTCTTGGCCTTCATCTTAACAGGTTCCTTGTCCTCGTCGTTCAAAGTATCATATAAGGCCATAAGGTTTCGCTTCACGGCTGTTACTTGCTTTGTCTTTGGTCTCTTTGCTGTCATTTCTTCCATCACGTTCCAAATATATGATTCTGCAGACGGGTTCTGCATGAACTCTTACAAACTCTGGATTGTTCAGTATAAATCTGAAACATTATCTTATCTCTGTATTTGTGTCATTAGTTGCATTGAATAACATAAAATTCAACAATTCAAGGAAGTCTCGATGTAAATACTTCGAGGGGGGTCTATACTTTACACAAATAAGATACGATTTCGTTTTTGGAGGCATTATTTCTACCCAGATTACTTCAATTTTATCATTCTCTTGATCTTCTCGTCTTTTCCTGTTCATTCTGCTTGAAATATAGATGCCTACGCCACCACCTTTGCCAGTAGATCTTGGTTTGCTGATAAAGTCGTCATACCCATCGATTTGATAGTGTCCCCGTGTCATTGTGTATATGAGTTTCTGTAAGACCAAGTATGTCAACTTTCGAAAAACTTTGAAGAAATTCCGATATATATTCCAAATTGTTCCATAATCCATGAGTGTTCTGCTGAAAAACCTTTAACCCACGTAATTTAACCAAATTTTCAACCTCAGGTAGGATTCTCTGGTTGAAAGGACCGGGACAGGTTTCAACAGCAGAAGTAGTTGGAAAACAAACAACATCTTTTATATGTTAATACAAATTTTAGAGTTCTGATATCACCACAACTATCTGATACAACTATAAAAGATATGGCTCTTTGATGAGTTACTAATATACAAAATCATTTTTAAAAACTTCATGTTCAAAAATTAGAAGGAATCAGAGCCTCCCAGAAACACATCTGCATGTTGCAGAAAAAAATAGATGATTAAAAAACTTTTATACCTTGTGGAACTGGTAGATTATGAATTTGATCAGCCGTAATGACATGCGACTGAAGTTCGCATTTTCTCAGTGTCTCATTGACAAACAGTAAAAATGATTGAGAGTCATAATGTGATAATTGATGAGACAACATGTATGATAAATATTCTAGTATAGGTCTTCCTTTCCTGTACCTGTGAAACAGTTCTTCCACTATGTTTTCATAACCGTACAACAAAGACTTGGAGAATAATTTTTTTACAGACGGCCATTTTGCAAAAAGTCTTTGGTCAACCATGTAGGCAATCCAAAGGTCTACAAAGAAAACAATAGAAAATTATTAGGCCAACTAAATATGGAATGCCGAGAACTATATACAGGATTAATCGAAAATAAAACCTTTCAAAAATTCCAACATTTTTGTGATCAATCGGTTTCTGCGTCAGCCATCTTGGGATACGTAACCAACACTTTCTCTGGAGTTTTTTGCATTGTCAGTTATCTATAATTATACAATAAATGTGAGGAAGTTTTAATGATTTGTCTAATGACATTAAATAGTACCCAATTATCGTTTAAAGCGACATATAATCAATAAAGTTAATAATACTTACAAGAAATTCCAGATAATTATTCCTATTACTGCACATGATAAACTTGTCAGGTTTACAGGGATGTCAGCCATACTAGTAGGTGAACATGAGGCGCCCCTCTTTTCTGGAACTCGAACCTGTAAAAATACATGTATGTATTCCTCCTTTTGTGTCTTAAAGTAATTGGACACTTCTTTCATAATGATACATGTCGCCATCAGAGCCTTTACAACATTTAATGAAGGTTTTCGTGCATACCTTGCCAAATTGCTGTTTCCGCAGAGTTAATCTTCACCAGTTCATATTGATATATGGCTCTACCACTTGAAGCAAGACTCTCCAATGTCATAGCATAATAGTAGCTAACAAGAAAGTTCCAATATAGTATACCAATTAATAGTATATCAAACTATGTATACACTGTCAGTGCAATTCATCAGCATCCGAAAAGCTTTCTCCTGCTTTTCCCTCCTTTTTACATCATGTACTTCAGAAATTCTCTCTTCCACAAGAGGCAACACCACTTCACATCTTAAACACGCCTGTTCTGATGCTATAACCATGGTGCTTCCTTCTATATGGTGCATTTGGAGAGAATATCTGAAGCACATCTTAATTTTCTCTTAACAGAGACCACACAGGTCGTCTGGAAACTCCTATATCTAGTAATGGAATAGGGACATAAGATAGTTGCTTATTAATTAAATGTTATTTGTATGCGATACCTATGGTACAGCACATCTGTCTCCCATGCAGTAGCACATCAAATTTGCAATAGATTTTTTTATTCCTTACTGCTGGATATAATACTGTTGGCTTCCATTGGAAGCATCATACACAATATTTCCAACACTCTTCTTGGATCCACTTTGACAACCTGGTTGATTTCTGTTGCCAATCTGCAGATCCTGCCCAACAAAAGATAAATTTAAAAAGTTTTGATTTCTATAATCAATGGATGTGTCTCAGGTAAGATCATTTACATGTTGCTGAAGGTTAGTGTGATTCATGTTATTTCAAAAAAGCAACATTTCTTACAGGAGCAATCCAAAGTGGCAATCGGAACATAGATCCTGCTAGCAAGGTCGTGAGAAAGCAAGACCTTCACACACAGTTTTCTGTCATGGTTCGTCACAATGTCCGTTGGAGAGTGGAACTTTCAAAAGGTATGCCTTTGAAACTTTTCTTATGAATAAAGTTTATAGTTTCAAAGTCATCAAATTTTACTCTGAATGATAGGAATTCAAAATGAATTCACATTTCACTATACATGTGATGTATGTGTTAGAACAGTTGATGCGTTGCTATGTGTGCGGACACAATGATCATGGCTGGAAAAAACTTGTCACTGACACAATATATCTTCTGTTCGGCATAAATAACTTCTGTTGTTTTATGTCTGACATGTTACCTCTTTGCTGTTTCAGACGTGTCTCCCCACAATAGTGTGGGTCCTCTTTACATGCACGCACATTTTTGGGTTACAAACATGGTGGAAATCAATTGGAAATGCTTTTCCTGTGCTGTACCTAATGATAACAGCCATCTTGCATTCCTGGTAAGTGTTGAAGTAATGTTGTAAGCTCTTGTCAATGGCACGGTGTTAACACTGCTGCTTTCTCTTGGTGACCCTCTAGGTTTACAAAAACCTATATCGTCCCCCAATTTCACACCAGTCTGGATAACGAAAAAGTATATCTTTCGTCCACGCTATGCAGAGTCCAGTCAAAATATAAATAGTCTTAATATTACACTTTCCTTTCTCTTCAGGATGTACAACCTGTTAGAACTGGGAGTCACAACAGAAAGATACTGGTGTGTAGCAAAGCAGGTTGTGTGGTGAGTTGCTGTTATAGACATGCAGGAGCTCTACTCTGTGGTAATTGCAAGGGTTGACGGGATTCCTGAAGTCAGTAAAATTTTTGAACGACATTAATTTCATTTTTTGATCAGCTTTTGGTTTGGAGCTCTTCAAAGCTTGGTTTCGATAAAGCGAAAAATCTATCTGTTCTGGTCCGCTGGTAAAAATTCAGCAGAAAAAGTAGAATGCTTTTCAACTTTTTTACTGTCCTAACAAAAAGACGTTTATTTCTAATAGTCTTCTATGATCAAATCCGCACCTCTCCTTTCAAGACGTTTCCGGCCAAACAGAAATGAAACTGCCTTCACTAGCAAGCACAATAATAAAGTTAAAGTTAGCCATTTTGAGGCTTTGATTGGAAACTAAACAACAGTGCAATCTTCTAATAATAATATTAAAAATAATAATAATCTTGTCAACTCCCGGAGTTTCTATTTCATATTTTGGAAGTAAGTGAACAAAACATTTTACAGGATTCGTTAATTGGTTCGTATTATTTAAGTCTCGAGTTATTTATGGTCCCTAAAAAAAATAATATATTACTTTATTATTTGTTTATATAATGCGAAAAGTTTCTCCGTATATGTTTTTTCAGGTACTGAGAAATGGAAGAACAGAAAACCTGATGACCATTTTGTTGAGTAGTATCATACAGTATTGGATAGCAACAGTGGAAGTATGTAGACATTTAGACTTGGATCTGTCTGCCACAGGTGTGAGTTTAAGCTTTTGGATAATAATTATGATTGTCAGCACTTTTTTCAAAAATCTTGCATAAATTCGAACCCCTCAAGGCAACCATGAACTTTTCGATGCCAGGTTCCTCTTTCCAATGCAATGAAGAAGGCTAGCTTCACCAAAATAGATGAATATGTATACATAGTTGATACAAACAAATAAATTAACGATGGCCCAAAATACAGTGGCATTATTCATCTTATTCATTGGCTCTCAAGAAGAGATTGAATACTAAATCTAAATTACAAGTGTTGGTAAACTTTTTGGTAAATGTGTACCAAATACAAAACAAAATACAAAAAACAGAGTTAGGTTGTAAATGCACGATACATAGTGAGTGAATTTGAAAAAATATTCTAATAGTCATGCATGGGATATTGTTGTTCTCAACATAATTAAACAAACAAAATACCATGTATTGATATTTTTAGAAAGTGTGACCAATGATTTCTGGTAAAGCCTTTAGGTATGTTCAAGTAGAGAAGATTAAATTGTTCGTCAAGTTGAGAAGATTAAATTGTTCGTCATGTCAGCATAAATGATGTCCAATAATGTGTTCGTCCATCTTTGACCAAACAAAAATGGATGAATTCGTCAAGCGAAGCCTACGTAGAATTTCTGAAGTAATTATGCATGGTGCAGCAAGGAAGTGTGCAGATAACATTGCTCGAGGTAAATATGATAAAATCACCTGAACCTGTCATCTTTGGAACTTTTATTACATTTTTCTTTTCATAAAGGAAACATATAGCCAAATATTTTTTTTAAGGTTGACCAGAATATTATATCATTATGAACATGATCATATAGGAATTGCTTGTCACAGATAACAATTTTTATGGAATTTTATGAAGCCAACGAACACCTTCAAAGAAATCAACGAAAGTAAAAAGAAAACATTTTAAAAACTGTCGCATAAATTTGTTCCAAGAAGATGTAACGAGGAAACTGAAATACGGTTCCATGAAAGACGTGATAGAAGAAGCGATACGATACGGTTCATGGGTCTAGAAAAAACATGACACGTGTTGTGAGAATGAAGTGTGAACTTATTGAGAAACGTGTAAAATGTTTCGAGATTTTGTAATTGATAATTTTATTTTATATACAGTGCGTCCCAGAATGTTAGCTTCAGTAACTTTATTCTCAATTTTCTAAAAAATGAATAATGGTATAATAATGAAATATATACCATTAGAAAGCTGAGTTTCTTGGCTTTCTATTGATGTGGTACCCATTAACTGGTTTTTTATATTTAGCTTATAATCCAAGAAAAAAACAAGTGTTTTAATCTAAAAATTCTTAACGATCAATTAAAACTCAGTTAACAATAAAAATATTAAACAGCAAAAGTTATAACACAAGTAAAAAATTATCATTACAATAAAAACGTTTAAAAAAAGAACAATAAGAAAGTTGTACTTTAAGGTCCTTCTACATGTTCACCATTTCTTTGAATGCAAAGTTGAATTCTTCTTTGCATTTCTCGAAGTGAGTTACGAATAAATTGTTGATTTTGCCTCAAAATATCGAATGTTATCACAATTCTTCCTCTAAGTTTATTTAAACTTTGTGGTGGGGATGTAAACACCTTTTGTTTTGCGTAGCCCCCCCCAAAAAAAGTCACAAGGTGTCAAATCTGGAGATCGTGCTGGCCATTCAGGAGCGAATCCCCGAGCAACAACTCTTTGAACACTGCTGCTAATCTGCGTCTTACTGTTAAAGCATAATGAGCAGGTGCCCCATCTTGGAACCACCACAGATTGTCAAAAATATTTTGGCCTGGCAATGCAGGATAATTTTGGGCCAATGCCGGAAACACTGAATTGTTTAATAAATCAAGATAACTATTTCCGATTACATTGTTTTGAAAAAAGAAGGGACCGACCAGAGTACCATTTCCACAGATACCGCCCCAAACAGTTACTTTTTGACGACTCTGATTTACATCAAAATTGAAAGGAGGAGGGTTACCTTTAGGAGCATACATACGAACGTTTTGTGTAGAAACCTCTCCATCCATACCAAATGTAGCCTCATCCCCAATCACTATATTGTGTAGAAACCTTGGATTATTACAGTTTCTCAAAAACCAGTTACAAAACCGCACTCTTCTTGGAAAGTCTGCTGGTAGCAGTTGATGACGCATATGAATTTTGTATGGATGATAATTAAGATCTAATCTGGCAATCCTGTTAAATGTTGACCTCGATAAACCAAGAGTATTTCTTCGGCAGGTGATATTACCTCCATTCTGTTGTAAAACTTGTCTGACATCATTGAAATTTTGATTAGATCTTCCTGTTCTTCTTCTTCCACACCTCTCTTTATGGAGATTTCGACTTGTGCCAGTAGCTAAGTATTTTCTAACGTTTCTGTTTATGGTTGATTTACTTGGAACGGGTCTATTAGGATAGACTTGTTGAAACCTTCTTAACACTTCTTCGCAGTCTTTGGTTTCCAAATAATGTTGTACAAGAAATGTTCGCTGATCTACTGATAAATTTCTGTTCATTTTTTATTATTATTTTTCTTATCAAAACGCTATGAGCTTTTTATCGTGTAAAACTACCTTTTAATGTTATGTTAACATTTTTTTTATTTTTGGTAACAATTTTTGAGAATTCTCAAATGGTTTGTAAAAAATCAATACCATAATTATAAACAACAATGAATATTTTGCTCATTAAACGAGGTGTTAATTGATCGTTAAGAATTTTTAGATTAAAACACTTGTTTTTTTCTTGGATTATAAGCTAAATATAAAAAACCAGTTAATGGGTACCACATCAATAGAAAGCCAAGAAACTCAGCTTTCTAATGGTATATATTTCATTATTATACCATTATTCATTTTTTAGAAAATTGAGAATAAAGTTACTGAAGCTAACATTCTGGGACGCACTGTATATACAGTATAACCCCGTTAAGTCGGACTCTCAGGGGACCGAAATAGTCGGTCTGACTTATCGGGAGTCCGACCTATCCGAACTTCGTCTTAAGTCAGACTCTACTTAGGCAAATCCAAGGAGGACAAGGTTTTAGTCCGACTTAAGAAAAGTCTGACTTAAACCGTGTCCGACTTAACGGGGTTATACTGTACTGAGTAATATCGGAATTATTGACCCTCCGTGAAGGAGATACTTTTAGGATACAGCCTCTGCATCCATCCTCAAAACTAACTTCTTTGACAGTTATCCGGATCTCCGGGTTACAAGGTGACAAAAATATGTGTCCTCACGATCAGACATTTTTACCAGTGCTGTCTAATAGACTACGATCCACAATATGAAAAAGGCATCAGAAAATACTTTTTGTGACCTCCCCTCTCAGAACCGATTGATTTTAGCGTGTCTTGATGAGCTTATTCCAAATTTGAAAAGTTTCCGAGTTTCCCACCTGCAGTTTTCGAGAAATTAACGACCTTATTGCACCTTATCGATTTTAATCACGATTTCGATTTTTGACCTTGGCAGGGCACGAAGATATAAATTAAGCCACAATTGAAACCCAAACGGTTGTCAAAGATATATCAATATGCTTTACACGTATTTTGAGCCTAATTGCAACCTATTTCATATTTTTCTTTAACTTATCGAGCAAGAATCGTGTAACTATTGATTTTTTTGTGGAAAAACGAATATAATTGGTCCGAGAAATAACAAAGAAAGATGTAATTGTTTGTTAAACATTGTTTTGACAGAAAAGGTTACATTTAGGCATATAACCTATACTTCGTCATCTTTCCCGACTAATTTACCCCTTGGTTATGTACATTACACGACAACAATAAACAACAACAATTCACGGTATAACTTGGTACTGGATACGCAAGGTGTACACAGTGTATGTAAGTTATGAGTCGAAATTTATGTACAAGTATCTTATAACCGCACTATATACATTTACAGTGTGACTAAGCCGGCAGCGAAAAAAACCCCGATGGAGGAAACATTGTCTTCGAACCAAATGCATTAGTCACAGATCCCCCCCGAAGTTTAAGGGCCTATTATCTATACTTTATCCAAAGAACATAAAAGCAACAACAACAACACTAGGATGGTAACCACCATTCGCATGAAACGTAATTCTTGATACCAAATCAGAACACACCAGCTCAGTTTTTCGACATGAACAACGTCTAGTTTCACATCCACTCGCACATCTACAACTGATTAAGTTTAAAATACTATCGATTTCATTTGATAACCGCTTGATTTTCAATTTATTATCTTCCGACATCCAACCATGTGAAAAACTTGGCATGTTTAGCAGCGGTGAAGTGGCATTTTTCCAGATGTAAGCTTTATAGTTGCATCTCATCACATGTTGCTTTAATGCATCTGATGTTGGAGGCAGCTGTTCTTCAGCATACTTACCACCCTTGAAAAGCAAGTACCTTTAGCTCGTTGACTGAAGAAATGGCTTCATTACCATAAAGATGACAAACAAATTTCTCGATCTTAACATGCAGATATGGTGTGATGAAGATGAAGATATCTTTGTACTCTTCTTTCTTTTGTACAACCTTCAACACCGCTACTTTTCCTTTTCCGAAAAATGAACTAGTAGTGTCGCAACCTGAACTGAATTAATCCACACACCTAAAAACATGTTTCATTCAAAACAATTAGAATAATAAATATTAATGAGAGATTCTTCATGTAAGTAACTTGGCTTACATTAAAATCAGAACCCCTAATGTGTAAACCTTTATAAATACCTTTAAAGAATGAAATCCAACTATGGCATCAACAAAAGATTTTCCCCCAATGACCAGCCACTTTGTTAACATGTATTATGCGCTTCTTTTCTTGAGTTTCTTTTCTTGAGTACCAGTCGCAAAAAATACATCAGCGGTTAACTGTGGGACTTTCTTCCACATTTTGATATTACGAAGCTGCATGAGAGCAGTGCGCTATTAAACAAGTATCAACCTCTTCATGGTCAATTTCAAGGGATGTTATCTCACAAACCACTGAAATCTCTATTGTTTTCAACATCATCATGTGACTGTTGTGAGTCCTGTGAGTCAAGGTCACTATTTTCATCATCTAAAATAACTGGGATCTTAATTTCAAAAAAAAACCCAACTCACTTTGTCTTCGATCTGATGGTTGGTGAAACACAAGATCTGGGTAACGTTTCATAAGCCTACTCTTTAACCAACAACTTTAATACTTTCCAGCATCCAAATTTTCAACTTCCTTCGCAGTTTTTATAAAATAATCAGTAAGATTTGTGAGACGGTAAACTTTTTTTAACATAATAATTTTGTTGTCTACAACTTTTCTACAAAATGTTTCAAACGCCAATTCATACTTTGGTAACACAACCGAAGAAAGAGAGAGGAAGCAGGTACGGCTTCTGCTGCTCTGCTGACAATCTAGAAGACTTTCTTTTGGCTTCTGGCACTTAAACAGCCTCTTCCTCTTTTCTTTCCTCTATCTGGCTCTTTCAATCTTGGTAACATCTGTGAAATATTTGAAACATTTCTGATGATATAAAAACGGACAATCATTTTCATTTAAATTTTCAGGAAATGTCGCAGTTTTCCTCGCAATAGCCGTTGCTTCTGACTCTTCATCTGTAATCTTAAGCCACTCGTCGCGTGAAGAAATAAATTTTTGGTAAGTTGTATCGGTAAAAGGTTTTAATTCACCTTCAGTATTAAGGAAATGTATTAAACAAGAATCATTAATTTTGTTTTTTACGAAGAGTAAAATTTACCGAATGCATTTTTTAATACAGTGCCCTTCGAAGAACATATGTTCTGTTTTTTATTATAATAATTCACGATGAAACTCGATAGAAATGGAGCTTCGTGTGAATTGTCTATTTTCCTGAAAAATAAACACTTATTTCTCAAAAACTGCAGCCGGAAATCTTGGGAACTTTATTGATTTTGTAAATGTATGCTCTAAATCACTTTTTCTGAAAGTTTTGTTCAGATCAGTGAGGGAGGTCATGAAATGACACAAACGAAGTACATGGATCGTGGTCTATAAGGAATACAGACTTTTGATTTTTTACGATTTCTTCACCATATGCTCCAATCACAACCTTCGCCTTGTGTCTTAATTTATGCAGGTAAACTTTTCCACTGACTGAGAAATGTATCTCTTTTTAGGGAAATCCATACGTTATAATATATAAGTTTTTAATTAAACAAATAATAAATAATATTTTCCATCATTGGTTGTCCTAAAAGCCTATTTAATTAACTTCTTCGTTTGACAAATAATGAACAATATATTCCTCTCAAATTAATGAACTTTCATCATTTTGTTGGCCAACAAATCAATATCACAAATTTTTCTCTTTCTGTCGACGATTTCATCATAGGTAATACTTGCGCATATATAAGTATGTCCACAATGATCGCGTTTATTATTATTTACAATATCGTTTCATACCGTGCTTTCATTTTTTGTGACACACACTGTGCTTATCAAATAACCTCCTGGCAACAAATATAATCAACTAACACATTTTCTCCCACATTAAATATGAAGACAGTGATTTTGGATTTCCACAATGCTCAGATTCCCATTTCACAAAGCTAGCTTAGATACAGCATTACGATGTCATCAGACTTAATGCCCAGTCTTTACAAAATATAAAAAGAATTCTTCGAATTTTCATCAAAAGATAACATTTGCTGGAAAATTGGCCTTTTTCAGATTTTCTGCTGGAAAGACTGTAAAATAATATCTTTTTTAGACTAGCCTTCTGGAATTGCTGGATTTTGTATTGTAAGTCTGTGGTTCCAAATCACTGGTCAACATAAAGAGTATATGTACTAAAATCAACGAAAGCATCTTCTAATTCGTTCAGGGTTTGATAAATCATAATTTTTTAAAATGCACACATCAAACCTGCTAGATATCATATGATATCAAAATTTGATACTCCTATGTATTTCTGTATTTAATATATTTCTGGGATGTCACAGAACTTTGACCATACTTGACATTCTGCGTTACTAGTTAATTAAAACTTAACAAGTTGTCCGTCCCGATGACAGTCGTCGGATTTGATTAATAGAGACCTTATGCAGCTACGACGGGAACGAGGACGAGAACGAGAACGAGGACGGCGGACGTGAGAGTGATTTACAAATATTCCGAAATCAATGAGAGTTTCAAGAATTGGTAATACCAAAACGTTTCATCGTAAAACTTTGAAAGAACGAAATCCTATCGAAACAGGATAAAACTTATACTTCGCGTCTCTGTTGTCAGTAAGATTTCAAAACATAATTTTTCACGCTGTGTGTAGAACTTGAAATTTGCTCATGATGTATAATTAACTGATAAGATTTTCCCAATGATATAGTATGAAACAGATTTCTATTCTAAACGAAATCCACAAAGAAAACAAAGCTTATGTTTCACTGCGTAAGAGCAGAGGCGGATCTAGGACCTAGGCGAACTTTATGGAGGAGAGTAAGGTCATGAAGTATAAAAGAAAAACGTGCAAACCCAAGTAACACTTAAGTTTTAATAGAAAATTCATGACCCTCTGTACTCCTCCACTTTTTCTTGCCTACGACAAGCTTACGAATGAAGTAAAGTCTTAAGGAAAACGTAAGCGCCACATTTACATAAGATTTCGCAATCCTTTTCGGTATCTGTGGTTTATGTCAAATGTAGTTTTAAGATTTTACGTAATGAATGAACATTTATGCTACGTAAGGGCTTACGTCGAAAAAATACGTAAACGTGAATGTGGCTTTATACTTACTAGTAATTACTGTACAGAAATGTAGTTAAACCACCACTCCACTCCACTCCACTCCCAGGAACAAGCACAAGAATTCTTGCTATAAAACCCCTAAAACTTTATTGGACGATTTAATTTGCGTCACATTTCGTAGAAGTTCATATTCACTTCTTCTAGTGTTTAAAAATAATATAATGGCCAAGCTATTACACGTTGCGGATAGATCACATTCCGGAACGGTTTTCATATCGGATAGGCGTTCTGCCCATACGAAGACCAACATATTCGATATGCGAAAAGGAATGATTCCGCTCCGTGTGAACAGAAGCGAAGCGAAATGTTTTCCTTCCGATAGCCCTATCTGCTAACATGCTAACGTGAACAGATGTATCGTTTTAATGTTCACACTATTTATTACGTTCATCGTGATAACTCGACCATTAATTACAATATAATATTTGCCTTTGTTTGAGTTAGCAAGTCAAAGGAAAATAGATTCCGAATACGTGTGAACGATACAATCCGATACAACAGACAGCATAATGTGAACAACACGTTCCGAAATTAAAACATTCCGGAATGAAATGTATCCGCAACATGGGGAATGGTCTTAGTTGGTTAGAGACGGTACACGTACTGTACGCCATTCGAATCACGTGAATTCTTAAATTCTTGGCTACATTCAAAACTGCATTCTCTTTGTTATGGTTATATATGAGAATTTTTCTCGTGCGAAAAAAACTTATAAAGAAGTTTAATCTTTGTGGAATTCAATTCCTGTTTTATTATATATCCCTTGTGATACTTCTCGACAAAAGAAACCTAGAATTAGAAACATATAATATGTTTGACTTACACGTGTCAAGCGATCAAGTTGATAGTGAGAAGTTGTCGCAAGAAAGGAAGCAAGAAATTATTTTAAATGTAAGTGAAAATAGTTTGAAAACATTGTTTGTTTGTTTTTCGTTTCAAACGTTTTTAATTTTAATTTTCCACACCTAGCCACTGTTCTGGTTTCTATTTTCAATTTGGAAAATTTGTTCGTTGCTTCATATTTGAAGCGCTGTGGTGTCCGGCAGTTTCTTTGGTTTTCTTCACCTTAGGTGTCCTGTTGACTTGTTTACTCTTTTACTTTTCTTTTAAAAATCGACAAAAACATTTGGATGGTACACTGTCGGACACAAAAAACTGCCGGGCATATCGACGCTTTGTATTTGAAGGACAGGGTTTATTTTGGTAGATTCTTTTTCTTGCTGTGCTCTGTTGCTGAGACGCATGGTTTTTATAATGCCGACAATAGCCAATAGATTTTTGAAGGCTAACCATCTATAAACGAAGTGAAGTTGTTCACAGTACGTGCCTCAGTTTTGAAATTGATTTAAATGGTAATGATCAACTCGAAAATTTAAGTTTTCCTTGTGAATTTCGTTTATCTTTTTACGTTATCTGCCTAAAGAATAAAAGTTTGAATTAAAAGTGGAATCATAACAATACTGTACTTATCGTCATGAACCACAAAAACTGTACCGTCTCTTTATCTCAAGGTGTTTTTTTTAGAAAAATAACATCTTGATAGCCTAAAGCATACATTGGGTTGCAAAGATGTTTTTCTGTCATGAACCTCAGCAACATCAACTCTACACATGTTTACAACCAAGAAACGTCACAAAGTAACAGTAGTGCTTATAGACAGAAAATTTCCCTTTTGGAATGTCTTAAGCTAACAAGTAGCTAGGAAACCTTTTTTCTCTCTCGCTCTGTAGCACGGTGATTTTCAACTAGAAATTTGAGAGAGAAATAGCCAGGTTCAACCGTTGATGAAACAGGTCACGTGACAGCCAATAAATTTTTCTACATGAAATAATTATCCTGTTAGTGCTGTCCGCATAGCACAAAATTTTACGCGTTTACATACAAAATATTTTATCTAGGTGAGTTCCAAATATCCTGTTGCTATGACTCTGGAATTCCCCTTTCACACACTAATACTTTTGTTAGCCTTAAGGTGATTGTGATTCACAATGCACACAATAAATAAAACAAAGCTTGTATGCTTTACAGCTATTAGAGAGCTTACGTAATTACGACGACAACGAGTACGGGAACATGAGTGAAACGTTTGTTTTTGCAAGTGGATTAGGTTTAGAAGAGAAGTCTATTTCATACTATACCATTTGGGGATTTTACATAATTAGCATATCTGCACATTCTACATGTATATAAGAACGTGACAAGTTATGTTTTAAAGTCGTACTGACAATTGTACTAGGTAGCTTGAGCAACACGAATTCTGTGACGGGAACGTGTACCAACAATCGCTTTGTGACGGGAACGTGTACCAACAATCGCTTTGTGACGGGAACGTGTACCAACAATCGCTTTGTGACGGGAACGTGTACCAACAATCGCTTTGTGACGGGAACGTGTACCAACAATCGCTTTGGAATACCAAAGTGTTTATGATTTAAGGATTTATCTGCAACACAGTGCCCCCGTTAAGCTTGATCTAGCACGGAAGAATTGAGTTTTTCCCGTCGTCGATTTCTGTGTTTTGATTGGAGTAAAGTTTGTGGAATTTTAGAACATCATTTTTTGAACTGTATTAAGCTACATAATTACTTCTATAATAAAGTTGGAAACTTGATAATAATATCGATTGATAATATTGATAATAGCATTTTTAATACTAAGATGAAAGTTTCATATGGACGTAAGTTACGTCTTGATACTCAATACGACAGTACAAAATCGGGAAGACGGATGTTAATTTTCAGTTGACTACATTTTTATTCGACATCAGTGTAAAATCGAGGGAAGGAACGGATGACATAAGAGACGTAGGAAGTGATACCTAGACAGTTGTTAAGAATCTAAAATTCATCTCTGGTAGTCCTAAAATTCGTCTCAGCCTCTTTTGTCACTAAGGTGACGGAACGATTAAACAAAGATAATGGTGCTTTTTCTTCGCGTTAAAAAACAAAAGAGAGGATGGAAGAACATGAAGATGAAGATATCAATATCGATACCACTTGTACTTTTTACCACTTGAAAATAACACATGGAAAGTTTGACGTGTATCGAAATTATATTAAAGATGAATTAAAGTCGCAAATGCGTATGCTTAAGCTTGGGGGACACGGAAACAAATTCCATGCGATGGCAACAAAAGTAAAATGTTTCAATCGCACGAAAATTTGTTTCCGTGTCGCATGGGTTCCAGCTCAGGAAACAAAATTTGTAGAAACAAAATAATGCAAGTGTTCGCAAAACACAGTTCATTATTATTTAACAAGATGGCGGTTGCAACAAGTAAGAAAAACGTGATTATAGCATCTATAGCACTTCTTCTCGACGAAGAAGAACAACAACGTGTGCATGATAAAGAACCTTCAACACGATCAATTTGGACAAGACCATGGCTTCTACGTAGAAAGACCGATGGAGCCTTTCATACACTGTTCAAAGAACTGAAAGAAGGAGATTTCGAAGGCTTCAAACGATATGTCAGTATGGACGTTCCCCATTTCGATGAACTAGTCAATCTTTTATCTCCATTGCTGCAAAAGAAAGATACAAATATGAGAGAATGTATAAAGCCCGAGGAAATGTGCTGCATTACATTAAGATACCTTGCAAGTGGCGAATCGTTCAGATCTTTAGAGTATCAATTCCGCATCAGCAAGAAAGCAATTTCTTATATAGTTCAAGAAGTTTGTCGTGCTATCTTTGAGACATTGGGAAAAGAAAGTTTTAAGACACCAAATTCGAAAGAGGAATGGATGGAAATTGGGGAAAAATTTCATCAGCGGTGGAATTTTCCTAACGGATTAGGTGCTGTTGACGGAAAGCACATTGTGCTTCAACAACCTAAGAACTCTGGTTCTCATTACAGAAACTATAAAGGAAGTGATAGTATCATTTTAATGGGTATGATTGGACCAGAGTACGAGTTCCTTTTTGCTGATGTTGGAATGAATGGAAGAAATTCAGATGGTGGCAACTGGTCCCAAAGCCCCTTGAAACTCGCTCTAGAGTCCGGCGCACTTAATATACCAGATCCTAAACCACTTCCAAGCCGTCAGAATACGGTTCCGTATGTATGTACAGGTGATGATGCTTTCCCTCTTTCTAGATTTATGATGAAGCCATACCCCCACAAGAGTTTGACATCCGAGAAGCGAGTGTTTAATTATCGACTTTCGAGAATGCGGCGTATTTCTGAAAATGGATTTGGTATTTTAGCCAATCGTTGGAGAGTATTTAGACGCCCATTTTCACTGGAGCCAGAAAAGGTTAAGATAATTACTATTGCTACGATAACACTTCATAATTGGTTACGTAAAGATTCCATTTACGGTAAGGTTTATGTGCCGAAGGATTTGATAGACAATGAAGATGTGGAAACAGGGAAAATAGTTGATGGATCCTGGAGAGAAGACCCGCCAACTGAATCATGATATTCTTTGTCCCTAAACAAGGCTAGCAATGCTACTTATGAGGCAAAAGCAATTAGAGAGGAGTTCAAAGAATATTTTTACAATGAGGGATGTGTTCAGTGGCAATGGCGTTGTGCTCGGCTTGATATCTGAGGGAAAAACAAGAAAAACTGACTCTCTTAGTTTATATTTTTTATATTTTTATATTTAGATTTATAACAGGGTCTTATTGACTAAATAAACTTTACCACTTAAAACAAAATTTAAAAATCTGATTTCAATGAACCTTGGGATGATGTCGAAGCAGGAGAAAAGGCATCAAAGTTAGCCAGGGGATTATTGACCATGTTTAGGTATTGTCCCGGTACAAACTGCTGACGTCCTTGAAATTGATTCTGCTGAAACGTTGGACTTTGAATATTTAGGTGGCTATTGTTAGACTTTTGTTGATCAAAATCGAAGAAAACGTCCATGACTTTCTTCTTAAGATAAGACCACTCCGAAGTGTCGTACTGCGCGAGAGAATCGGCGACAACTTTCCCAAATAAACTCGCCCGTTCTGATATCTCATCTTTTGATGTTTCTGTTTCTTGGGGTTTCAGAGAAGCAGCCAATGATTTCCACAACTCGGCCTTAGAATCATCCTCTATGGTTTGCCTTGTTTTCTTCTGCCTTTTTTTTGGAGGTTGGGATGCTCCTTCCCCGTCTAGAGATGTATAAGACACATCTACATCCCCGGTGACATCAAGAAACTCCATCTGGCCAAAAAGTTCCCACGAAGAGACGTATACTTCAAAAGAACCTGACCCTGAAGATTTAGATCCTTCTTCTCTTGCCCTTTCTCTCTTGTACATGGTCTGCAAATTGTGCCACTCGCGCTTTAAGTCATCTTTGGTGAACTTTCCCTCAAACTGTTCAACGAGTTTTTCAAATAGGGAATCCCTTAAGTTGCGATCCCGATACTCATTGAGATGGTGATTCCATAGTGCTGGGTTTGCACTGAAAAAGTCAATCAGGGTTTCTTTCTCTTCCAGCTCAAATGGCGTTTTCTTCTCTACCCTCTCTGTTTCTTCCGCAAGAAATGACAGTTGGTCAAAGAACTTCCACTTCTTTTTGGGTTCTTTGTCTTTGTACTTCTTTGACTCTCTATTAAACGCTGTGCGAAGGGCATGAAAATTTTTATCAAGAAAATCTTCCGTAAATGAACCCTCAAATAGATTAATCAATTCTTCTTTAAGCTCTGACTTCTCTTCTTTGCTTCGAAAGTTTATAGAAGAAGACCAGAGTTCTTTGTGATCTTTGTAAAAACAAATAAGCTTTGACTTTTCCTCGTCAGAAAGTTTCAGTTTCGGCTGCATTTGTTGATTCTCTGCCATTTTGATTTTGTATGTAGCCACGAGACGAAAGAGACGAAAGTGAGATGTTTGTTTTGATTTTTTTTGAGTTGTGTAGAAGAATTTGATTGGTTAAAAAGAATTGTGTTGCAAAAATTCTACTCAAGGTGCGGGGACACGAGGTTTTTTCATGAGCCTCATTTGCAACATGAAAAATTTGTTGCGGAAACAAATAAAAAATTCAAATCGATTTGAATTTTTGTTTTGTTTCTGAAACAAAATCATTTGGCCAAAAATGTTGCGATCGCATGAAATTTAACATGGGGACACATCTAAACATTTTCATGCGATTGCAACAAATTTTGTTTTTTGTTGCAATCGCATGGAATTTGTTTCCGTGTCCCCCAAGCTTTAGTGCAACGTTCGGTCTTTCATGTTTAGTTGGAAATTACCCAGTCCGTCAACGAAATTGAAACCTACAAGACTTTTCCTGATACACAATTCGGACTCACAATTCGGACTCACAATTATTGCTTTCAATCTGGCTGCCCCTGCGCCACCATTTGAGAGTTATTTGGCCTTTCCATTTCAGCGGCATATCAGCTTTTCTACAAAATTTGTGGAATACGAGTGAGTAGCTGTAGGATGGCTATATATATATATATATTTTCGCCACATTTTTCTACTTCTTACTTCTTCTCTTCTATTCATTTTCTGTTTTACTTCAACAGAAACGACTACACTTGATTTCCTTCTTTTATTCGTCTGAAAGTGCTAAATCGCGTCGATTTCTCGAAAGTTACAGCAAGATGAATTTTGTTTAATTTTTTTCATCCGTCGCTGTCATTGTCAAAGATTAGAAATTTCGATCGACGTTTTTGTTTCTAATCGTCAGTATAAAATCGTAATTTCACGCAGTCGAAGCGATTTTTGACTTCTCGGCTTTACATGGGACGAATGTGTTTTTTCCAGACAGTAAATTTTTCATTCGTCTGCAAGACGTAAAAATCGCCTAGGACGGAGGAAAAGTAGCCGTCTAATTTTTTTCATAACAGTTTTACACTGACGGATAGATATTCTCGTCGGACGGAACTTACGTCAAGATGAATGTTAGAATGTCAGTATAAAAACGGCTGATATCGAAACTTAACTCTTATTGTTTGATAAAAAAAAAACAAAAAAAAAAACATTAAAAAAATTATAACAATGAAAATCAATTTCCCATTCATTAAAAAGTCAATTTCTCATGAAAACCTCCATTTACGAACCTGTTATTTACGAGTTGGTACATTAATTTTACGATTTGGTATCGATTAAAATAAAGACCTTTCGTCTTCTAAAAAATATAAAGCCCACCTTAAAACGAGCCTGTGTATATCAACCTCGTCTCCAGTGTATACCATTCCCGTCTCCAGTGTATACCAGTCCCGTCTCCAGTGTTATACGTTATACTTTATTTTATTTCTAAAATCTTACATCTTAAAATTCATACAGGATAGTCGTTCATACAGGATAGTGGTTTCAGTATATACGTATTTACAAATGTAGTAGCTACTGCTTTCCAAACGAGTCCTGTTATGCATGTTTAAGAGATATGAAAGAAAAGAAAGCAAAAGCCATAAAGTTAATGAAGTGAAACTAAAACTCATCTCAAATAATTAAGGATAGGTTTAGAATTCAAAAATTCACAAATTCAAAATTCAAATCAAATGTCGCAGTGGGCCGTTCAGTCGATATTCATTTTTCGGAAAACGCCCACATTTATTATTTATACAGTATAACCCCGTTAAGTCGGACTCTCAGGGGACCGAAATAATCGGTCTGACTTATCGGGAGTCCGACCTATCCGAACTTCGTCTTAAGTCAGACTCTACTTAGGCAAATCCAAGGGGGACAAGGTTTTAGTCCGACTTAAAGAGAAGTCTCACTTAAACCGTGTCCGACTTAACGGGGTTATACTGTATTTGTTTTTTTTTTACAAGGAGAAGAGATGTTAGGAACGAGAAATACACTTAATGAAACCAGGTGTAATAAAATCGTGAAGAAAAAGACTATTCATTAAATAACTATTCATTAAACCGATCCTACCATCTAAAATGAAAATTTGTCATTTAGGAAAAAACAAGATTGCCATCTGACTTTTTTTGACAGAAATGAATCACTGCTATGCAACACTGCAAAAACGTTCGCAAAATACAGCCGCCATTACAACCTTTTGGTTCGCTCCTTCGATCCAAAATTCAGTTATAGCGTGAACACTTATCTTTACCATGATCACCCACAAGTAGAAGATAGGTAAAATAACAAAAAAGTGGAATGAAATTCAATTGCATTTCCACAAACAAAACATAATATTTTATTCGAAATTCCCAAGAATCGACTTTTCGGTCATTTCCCAGAAGAAAAATCAAAACAAAAATTCGCCTTAACAACCCAAATTGAAAGATTCGACCCAAATTAGCAATATAAACTCTTTTAAGTTCATCGATTTGTTCGAAGAAAAGAAATCAAGGAAATCTCCACGCGAGAGTCGATCATTTGTTTGTTTGCCATTTTGATATAAGTCAGCTCTCCTTTCAGATCCTTTGTTATTGTTCAAATGAGGATTTCCACTGCTGACATCTATCTTTAAGTAACAATCATGCAATCATTTTCAGGCAATACAGTAATATGATAAATGATTTCAATTTTCTGTACTGTCTTGATAACTAAGGACCTTAATACGTTTCTAAATATCGTGCCCGTAAACAAAGGATTCATAGTCGCCGCATGAAAGTGAAACGTACAACAGCGGAGGAGAGTTTTCTTGATAGACATAGCATTTTATTGTCTGTTGCTTCCCCGTCTGTAAATAGGTAGTACTAAACCCTGCAACCATTCCCAATCAGCCCCAAAGACCCAAAAAACTATCCAAGACCCCCAAACACCCAAAAGTATTATTCAATGACGCAAAAAGTTTCAGGTTCCACCCTTCAAAGACTCAAACTATCGACAATCTATCTAACGACCAGCCAAAATGATAATTTTGATGATTCCTTTCAGAGTGGGTAATACGAAGAAACGATAACACTGGAGTTACACGGGTTTTTTTATAAGAAATCTTTTACAAGAAATTTAGCCAAAGGCCTAGTTCTATTAGTTTCTTATGTTTTAGTTCCAAAAGCCATATGAAAATAAAATCATGGAATGTTTTGGTTTAAAATTAGGTTTTTCCATTTATTTACTCTTCTATAATGTCTAGCGGGCCGAAATATGCAACTCTCACTTTAAAAACAACTCATAAAATTTGTACACCAAGTCGTCGATTTCTGATACCAACTCGTAAAATTATACCGCAACTCGTAAATTTAATGTACAACTCGTAAATAGCAACTCGTAACTGGTGACTTAAAAGCCAAAAACTCGAAACTCGTGATTTTATTGTAGCAACGGGTAACTCGCAACTCGCATCTCGTGGATTACTTAACCACCGTTTATTGTTCTTGTTGTTTTATACTCCTGAATTGTTCTTAGTTTCTGAACTTATATTTGAGCGTCGCGTTCTTATAAAATTGTTCTTATAAAAACAAAAGTGTATTTGTTTACATCTTATTTTTGTCTAGTTTGTTCAAACGAAAACAAGGCCGGTGTAGACGGGAGCTTTCGTCACCTTGGAGACATCTTGACGTTCCCGCGAAGATAGGAGTAATTTATGTTTCTCTCCCGTATAATTTTATCCTGTTTCGATAGGATTTCGTTCTTTCACAGTTTATCGATTAAACGTTTTGGTATTACAAATTCTTGGAACTTTCATTGATTTGCTGAATATTTGTAAATCACTCTCACGTCGCAGTTGCGTAAGGTCTATGTTGCTTATCCTCTAGATGGTTCCAGTCCTAAAAGTTACAGAATACAGAATAGGATACCTTACACAACTATGTTACCATATACATTCATATGTATTCATAAATAAAACCTTTTTGATACGATGACATCGAAGGTAATGAAAAGGTGTTAAAGAATTTCGGAAATATCAGAAATGATATTGAAAATTGTGACTTGGAGGACTTGATCAATCCTTGTAACCTTTTTAAGTTGATCTTAAGATTAGTTCAAACAATAGCTGATGAATTAAGGTTTTCTAATAAACGAGGTGTGAGACATGTGGAGAAGTAGTAACAAGTGTCAGCCCACGAAATTGGAGAATTTAATTGGTCCATCCATTCATTCATGTATTCAAGCCTTCTTAATTGTTTTAGGATATTTTGTAGGTATAATTGGTTGGGCGAGAAACCAATCGATTAACGCTCTTCCCAAAGAGAAGAGAAGAGAGGAGACTCAGGTGGATGGACGGCGTACCAAGGATACAACTAAAGGATACAACCATTTCTCAGTAGTCCATGTAACAACATTCAAAGCAAAATATAGGAACGTATTAACCGATGAGCCAGTGCAAGTCGACGGCGCTCGCAGAAAGCCATATTAAAAAGACAGTTTTTGAAAAGCATAATTTATAGGTAAAACTAATTTTGGTCATTGTAAGAATTGTGAGGAGAAATTGGTGATTGATCAAAAATTAGAAAAGTTTGAAACTTTTTTGAGAAATATACTTCGGACATCTGGTTACATGTTACTTCAACTGATTGAAATAAGATAATAAGGGCTCTCTCTCACAAAAATAAGTAGCAGATAATGCAACTTAATAGAACAACCTACTTCAAAAACAGCTTCCCAATGTAGTTGAAATATCTGCTCCGATTTTGCAATAAAAACCAATCAATGTTGCTGATGTCTCGAAATTGTCGATCCTTTTTGATATTTTGGTCAAAGGAGGGAAATTTGGACCAAATTTGGTATCAGTTCTCCCTTTAGAACTTTAGAGCAAAATTAAAGCTAAATGAAAAGTTTATTATCTAGTATTACCTACATAATGAAATTTTTCTAAGCAAAATATCACCAGACTTCTTGTTATTACTTACGACGGTATGCGTGTATATGCGTGTATTGTGGACTGTTATTCCCACCTTGCTATTATCTAAAACTTTAACAGGCAATTTATTTGAGACATCGCTGATTCAACAGATGAAAATAAAGTCAGACAAATGGAAGCCGAACGATCTTCAAGAATTATCTTGAAGTGTGTTTGGAATAATTAATGTTGTAACTGATGCTTTGTCTTTGGAAGCTTACCAAAACAGAATTTTTTTCAAAAGAACGAACAACTATAAAACCATGTTAAGCATACTGTCGTGTAGCAATTTCAGACCATCCAAAATGCGGCCCTCATCAAATTTGTTTAAATGATTAAATATATTATAAAAAGGTTCAATATATAAAAAAGTTAAATAAATAAAAAGGGTTGTTATATGTAAAATGGCATAAAAAGAACTATTATAGAATTTCTTTTTCTTTTAATACATTCAATTCAATTTTATTCATCGTAGAATGTAAACATCTTGGTATTTCTAAAACTTCCATCTATGTTTTGGAAACATCAATGACACCACCTGATGGTTACCATGCTCCACAAGCCTCTCATAAGCCAACTTTCAAACTACAATATTTTATCATAAGCCGCTCCAACAGTATGTTCAAGATTAACAGGTGTCTATGGTTATCTCTAAAGTAAGTCAGATATTCTTGGATAATATGTTGTTGTTTAAATATATAACTTTTAGCTTGCTACACTGCTGTATATTTCGACACCTTTCAAATTTTGAATTGGTAAATCACGAGAATTTTTCACTCGCGAATATAAAGGGGTTAAAGTTTCTGAGTGTTTTCCCGTAAAAGAAGGATTGAAAAAAAAAAATTCTGGATATTCTATTGTTATTTCTATTGTAATTTGAGCACTGAAGATTTTTTCTATTTTTTCTGTTGATACTAAACCGACACTAGTCCGACAGACGGACGACTTCACTAGTTTTGCGATGAAAACTTCGTAGCTAATTTCGGTCTTGGTTAAACGAGGTCATTTTTTGACTTAAACATGTCATTCTGAGAATTAGAAACATTATGAATTGTAGTTTAGCAGACTACTGAATGGAATCTGATTGGATGACTCAAGATTATCCGATCATGATTATTGGTACACCTGCTGTTTCTCGTAAGATGTATTATCTCTTTTGTTGCTATTTTACCTGCGCTCCGCAAATTTTCAATATGTTTTTATGAAAAGTGTAAAATAACAAGTGAATTAGGTAAGAATTCAACTAAAATTAAACTTATAAAAAATTCGGTTTAGAAGTTTTTATTTTTTAAGGCCGTTAACCCTTACATTCTTCTTCGTGAAGGCTATCAAATATCCGTGAACCGAATAACTATTAACAAATAATATAACAAGAGCTAACTGATATCCTAATACATAAGAACAAGACTTTCACACGAAGCGACGAAAATGCGAGCAATGGAGCAAATAAAGAAAATCTCATGGGGAATATTTCTTTTTAATGAATGAATGAAGTAATCTCTTAAATCTCTTAGCCATCCATCGTTGTGAAAACTTCCAAGAACTAATTTCGGAATGAGAACGAAATGTTGTCTCATCCTTTATTGTTTTCCTTTTCCTCCCTAAAATTTCTATTTACAAGTTTAAGCTCAAACAAAGTATCGATCAAAACATCACAATAATTTCCACTTAATATTTCTACTTAATAGTAGTGAAAGTTCTTCTCTAAGATGAAAAGAATTTGGATATTTAAAATGAACAGATTGCCGGAAAGAGAAGATTAAAGAGTTAATCCGTATGATTTGAAGATTGATTATCACCGAGAATTTGAATTGGATGGAGAATTGCTGTTGTTCTGTCTTGTCACACTTATGTATATATCGTACCACTACCTGGATATTCTTTTCCGTATCGTTGGCAGAACAACAAATATGCTCTATCTTTAACTTCTTCGCCATATTTATACCATGTTCAGCAGTATTCTATGAACTTCCGTAAATATTCCTTTTTTTGCATGCATACTACGGGTGATTGTAACAAAATAAGATTGTTATTAGTCCCATTAAAGTTAAATTTTTATTACGGGACAACTAGAGACATTCTTAAATAGAGGTTCTGACAGGCACGATCTAAGGTGTGCGCCGATGCTTCTGCAGTTCTCGGATTGCATTCTGCAGTTTGGACATTCGTATTGCACATCGATCTTCTTTAGACTCGAGTTTGTTGTCGTGGATGACATAATTCTGAGGTTGGTTGTCCCTCCGCGCACATAAACGTCGTAAATCCTACGCACACTCAGTGAAGGGCACACGCGGTCTTTGCGAAGAAGAACAAACCAGTCAGTAACACACATTAATTTTGAAAGCACTTATTTGACTATGAAAACTTCTGGGGAAAACTTCACCCGTCGGCAGATTTTCTTCTTTTCTTCCTTGCTTTATTTAATGTTGGTACACAATAGTTACACATGAACTAATAAAAATCAACAGTGCTCAAAATTCGTAAAAAATATAAAATATAAATTATAGAAGTAATAAAATTTAAAACAAGAACTAAAGAGCACCTGAATGGATCGTTTCAGCAGGCAGGTGATTCCAAAATAAGATTGTTATTAGTCCCATTAAAGTGAAATTTTTATTACGGGACAACTAGAGCGTCCCGTATTAAAACCAGCTTGTGATCCTCCTCCGCGAAACGTCAATCTGCTAAATCAAAATATTTTGGTGAGAAACATCAATGAACAATTCTTAGTTTTTTTGGCTGAAATTATTAAATATGGTAAAACCTCACTCAGCTTCCTATATGCATTTTTATTAATTGCCCTGTTTGCTTTCCTGTTTCACGCTGTTCAGCTTCTTGTTTCATGCTGTTCAGCTTCTTGTTTCATGCTGTTCAGCTTCTTGTTTCATGCTGTTCAGCTTCTTGTTTATTATAACTTTGCAGGTACTCTTATCGTGTGAGCCAAATTAAAGACAATGGATGCATCTAGCGTTATTGTTTTTGAACATGCTGTGAAGACTTTCCATCGATATTTGACTTTAAAATTATGTATAATGGCACACTTGAGCAGACATTTGTCTTCTTTCGTAGTGTACGATTACCTCTACTGCGATCCTTTCTGTACTTGTTGTCCAGGAGATATTTTGTTAATACCACTGCCCGTGGAGGAAATAAGCCAGATTGATCTCTTTAGCTAGCTTGTCACAGATCTTATTGCGACGCACCGACCCCTGTCGCTTGGAACGAAGACAATCGTCTAGAATGTGCAAGTCTGTTTCGGCCTGCGCTCACACCACCTACATTTGTGGTTGGTTGGTTGTAACAGCAATCAGAATCATCCAGCTCCAACAGTCACACACGGGGGACATTTTATTTAACAAATTTCTCACTTTTGTGCAAAGTGTGTACAGTACAGTAACGTAGGGTTAACATTATTCCATTTTTCTTTGTAAGGTCTAACATATTTATTAAAGAAGATTTTGTTACAGACTTCTTTAATAGAAACTATATAATATGTAATATCATCTCGTCATCTTATCTTCGAGATTCTGTCACCAAAGGTTTTCTTAACAGCACATAAATCCGCATCAAGAATTGTAAATGTTGGATGCTTCTTGAAATAAAACTAGAAGCGCATAGGGTTAAACAATTTCCGCAAATTTCACAATCAAGAATCGGAAATAAATATATACAAATATAAATAGTAAAAGTAATGACATTTTTTGGTGGGTGGTAACTAAGAGGTAACTAAGGTAACTAAGGTAACTAAGAGAGAAAATAATGAAATTAAAAGTTTCTTTCAGTAATCAATTCCCAGACAGCCGCTCACTCAACTATACTGGCTTGTCACGTGATCTGATAACACATTTAGTACTGCCTTGTTTCATTGGTTTCCAATCTCTTTCGTAGGGTGGTCATATATGAAAAAATCGACTAAACTGTAAAAAAATCGAATAATAATAATAATAATAATAATAATAATAATAATAATAATAATAATAATAATAATAATAATAATAATAATAATAATAATAATAATAATAATAATAATAATAATAATAATAATAATAATAATAATAATAATAATAATAATAATAATAATAATAATAATAATAATAATAATAATTTACTTTTTACTTTTACTAGTTGTTGTCGGGATTTCTGCAGGAAATTTCCATTGGTTTTTGCAGGGATATCTTCCTTCACAAAATAATGGAATAACTAGTTTAACACCCTTCAAATTTACACGAGCAATAATTCATATGAATGGCAACATTTTTATGGTGAAACTCTTTGTATTTGCAGTACTACAATTTATACATATTGTTTTCGATTCGCGTTTTCGTATTATTTTGTAAAATATGGTTTAATACTTTTATTCAAAAATATCACTACCCGTATACATCTCAAATGTAACTGGAAATATCCAAAAAAGTAAAAATTCATATCATTGAAAATACTGTCCAAAAGATACTTTGACACTTTGGTATAGGACTGAATGTATTCTCTAAAGATAAAAGAAAATTACTGATCATCAATACTGTGTGGAAAGAAATACATAGAATTACTCAAACTAAGAATGATTGAATTACTTTTAAGAAAAGGTGATGTAAATACCTGCATTGTTCACATCCTTGGAGAGATTCGTGCTTAATTGCTTGTGTAAATATACCACCTACAAAATTGGTCCTGATAAACTGCGGACTGGCATTTTCCTCCTGGAACATCGATGAGATCTTCATCGAACCATATCAGTTCCACATCCTCAAAATTATACTCACATAACCATGCCTATACGAAAAGAAGACAAAACTATCTAGAGGATAGAGGACCAGCACTTTCCGGTTGTCTTCCCTCATATCAACTCTTCCAGAGTACATATATATTGGTACGAGAATTCACCTGAAATATAAAAGAAATTTCACCAGCGAAGGGGACTCTTGAATGCTGTTTTGTTGCTAGAAATCATCTTAAAAAAAATGACGACTGACTTCATTTTTAAAATAAAATTTATTGACATGTTTCGATTGTACAACAATCATCATCAGAATAAGTTAAGGCTTACAACAAGGTTTTACAATTCCTGAATTTAAAACACTGGCTTTTCAGTTTGGATGCAATGGTTGTAAAGAAGGAACAGAAAATATCAGCTTTACTTTTTTGTCCGATGCTATTGATAAATGGAACAGAAGTAGAGGAGCCCTTTGATTTACCTGGCATAACTTTTTTAATATGCTTCCAAAAACTTCTCGGGTCTTTTGCGTTTTCATTAAGCAAGTTTTTGTGATATGTGCTTCTTGCAGATGTTATTGCATTATTACACGTATTTTTCTTTCTTTTATAGTTAGACCAATCAATTTCTGTATTACTTCTTCTGGCCTTCCGTAGTAACTTATCTCGTTCATTCATTTGGGCCTTCAAGTCATTCGAAAGCCAGGGACAAGGTTGTCCTTTTATCTTCTTCTGTATATGTGGAGCGTGTTTATCGAATAATTTATTTAAAACTGAAGTAAAATACTTCAATGCAGTATTGACATCACTCATCTTATAAAAGGGATCCCAATTTTCGTTAAGCAAATCCTGCCGCAAAGTATCATGGTTGTACTGTGAGTCATTGCAACAATGTATCGTCTTATGATGGTACTTTTGATGGTTTAGCTTGCGGACACAACCTACCATGTCGTGGTCGCTTAGACTTAATGGGATAACGTCCGTCGTGCTGATGTTGGATATCGTGTTGGTAATTATGACGTCTATTAATGTGCTTGATATATCGGTTATTCTCGTTGGGCATGTTATAACTTGCTCAAATCCGTACAGTTTAATAATATCTTTTATGTCCTCGTTATCATTCTTTAAAAAGTTTACGTTAAGGTCTCCCAGGAGAATTACTTCTTTATCAAGTTCAGTGACAGTCATTAACATATTGCTAAATGTTTCGTTAAAAGTATTTGACAAATACTGCGAGTTTTCCGGGGGTCAATACATACAGCAAATAAGAAAGCTTTTGGCTTTATTTGGAAATATTTCTAACCATATCGATTCTATATCATCATTTTCAAGGTCACGTCGTTCTTTCCAAACCACATCCGATTTTATATTTATAGTTCTGTTATACGGATGTTGCATTTTCGTCTTATTTCCGCAATGTTGCTTCTTATCGATGGGTACGTATTAAAAAATTGTTGTACGTCAAAAACATCGCGGTTTTCTCCAATGACACATATCCAGGCGTCGTAGGATGGGCTGGCCCCTCGGTAGAATCTTCCTATAAATTTGTCGTATCTTTGGGTAAACATTAAGTATCGACTTCCATTAATTATTTCCCCAGCTGGCATATCCATCTTATTTAACATGATTGGACGAACTTCTCGTAAGTATTCTTTTGTATTTACGTGAATTAAGGAAAATTTCTTGCTAGATTTGATTGTAACGTCATATGAATCATACTCGCTTTCATCATCGGTTGTTTTTAGAAGTTTTTTTTTCCGTTTTGCAATCAATGTCGCTAGTCTCGCTGGTGGAACTAACTAAAATCGAAAATGGAATAAGTAAAATTTTATCAAACACAAGTGAGAACTGCATTTTGACTTCATGAAGTAAACGAATCATGCTACCTCTGTTATCTTGCTGCATGCTATTTACAGGTTATTATTTACAGGTGGCGTGGTTTTCACTGGAGCGACGATTAATTCTTCTTTTTCAGAGAAAAATAAAAAAGACATAGTTGAATTTGAAGAGTGCGTTCACCTGCTGCTATTTAGAAGTTTAAAAAGACACACACCCAAAATCACTTGAGGAATTTTTGCGCTAACGTGAGTGTCATCTTCAACACCATCTAAATTGTTTCCAAAATGTTACTGAAATTAGCCTTAACTGACGTTTTGAATGAGTAGAGAAAACTGTTCTAATGTGAAAAATGTGTAGATGAGCAAAATAACTTAACTTCCCATCACATGAGTTCCCATCACGTGACTTCCCATCACATGACTTCCCATCACGTGACTCTGACGAAGTCGCGGCAGGTTGAACTATCGTTCTGTTTGGTTTCCATGGTTTCCAGCCACCTGGACCAGCTAGAAGTTAAGAGTTAAATATGGGAAATGTGTTTAAAAATGCATCATTTTTAAATTAAAAAAAAAAACTACTCGAGTTCCCTTCACCATCATCAGAACTTTCACTTGAGATTTGTTGGAGTCGCGCCCTTTTTAGAACAATCGGAGAATTGAGTGACTCATAAGTAGAACTTCCCGCTGCTTCTTGAAGCATGAAAAGTTAAATTGTGTGTTACGAGGCGTGTTTGGAGAGCTAATAGTGATAATAGACAACGAAACGTACTGTGTGAACTTACCGTTTACGCTGTTGTTGAAAGCCTCACACAGGATATCATCGTTTACACACAAGCCTCACACAGGATATCATCGTTTACACACAAGGACTCCTAATGTCAATTGGGTATAAATCACTGGTTGAAACGGCAGAGAGTTTTCTTTTCTGGTTTTTCGGTATGGAACTGAACGTCCTTCTTTGTACAAAATCCCTAAAATCCCTAAAAATTAAATTAGATTTCTGATCGTTAACGATGCTCGTAATGAAACACGAATATACTTTATAACTGTATAACTTTATTATAACTGTTCTGAAAAGAAAGTTTCAATTACCTTTCATAAAAGCGTTCACTCTTATCGACCAGATCAATGTTTGAATTGATTTGGTTAATCGCCCAACGGAGACATTCCATTGGGTTATCGTACGTCCACTGCGGCGCTTCTGATTTAATGTCGGCAAGGGAACGTGTTTGGTATATTGCCAGTCTCCTTTCCACATTTTCTTGCTCTTCTCCAAAACATGGCAATTTGTTACAGGTGATGTAAATTCCTGCATCGTTCTTAATTATTCGTGGAGACTTATGTTTCAATGCTTGTGTGAATGTACCACCTACAAAGAAACGGAAAAATTAGGCAAGAAAACTGACCGGAAAACAATTTTGTGTCTATGGGCATGTTATACCTTGCAAAAATACCTTGGCCATATCGCTACCAAACATTTCAGCGGACCACTCGTGAATAAAGACCAACTGCGTGTCTTCATTGACCATAGAAAACCCAAACGTCTTTTCTTTGGAAATGCAAGCTATTCTGTTGCGTGGAATTAACCCAAAGAGTACATTAGCCCAAGAGGATTTTTCAGAGTCGGTGGGGCCAACTACCACTAATTTTTTGGTTTTGAGTTGTAACTGGCCAGCCAAAAGACATTGATAAAACTTGTTGAGGAAGTTAACTCTTTCTTCAGCGCCGGGAAAAGAGTTTAAGACAGCTGATGAAAAATAACCCCCGTCACCAAGATTTGATGTGGAGAATGTGTCGAAACATCGTGGAGATATGACGCCCAGGTCATTATCTTTATCCAAAGGAGTGCTGATAAACTGCCAACTTGACAATTTTAAGCATATTCCTCCAAGAATATCGATGAGATCTTCGTCGAAGGACATCTGCTCTACAACCTGAAAAATAAAATGGTATTCATATAGCATATAACATTTCAATAAAAAATGAAAACAAAACTATACAAAGAATATTTCAGCAGATATAATACCTCACAATGAACATTCTGCAGAATTTTACTCAGTGTTGACCAACACTTAACGATGTCCTCCTGCATAGAGGGGACAGACAAAAGCATGTTCAGGTACTCATCCATAGTGCACATGTATTGATACGAAAATTCAGCTGAAATGTAACAGAAAATTCAACATTGAGACGTTAAATGTTCTGTCGTGTAGCTCGAAATGAAATGCAAGTGTACTTTACCGTTGTCAACTCGGGAGTATATTCCACCTCTGTAAATTGCGTGGCCTGACTTTTTAAGGCAAGTTTCAAACGCTTTAAGTGTTTTCCCCAAAGTTGTTGTTGGTGGCTGATTCGGTAGGTTGACAGCCTTATTGGCGACCGTCAAGGAACCATGGAAGCCGTCCCTACTTAAATTGGTAGCTGCATTTTCCATGCTTCCTTGAAGGTTCGTGTCGATAACTACTAAACGACACGGTTTTTGTCGAAATCTTTGTAAAATTGTTCATTAACAATTTGTTGCTTGTCCAGGTTGTGATGAACAAGACGCAAACAATGATTCACACTTTCCTTCATCAAATCGATGGCGTATGTGCTTTTGTGGTCCTAATAGTACAATGCAAAGTGATGTAGTGTGAAACTACATAGGTTCAGTTAAAAACTAATACGTTGAAGGACTAATAATTCCTTAACGATGATTTTTAATTGCTTCAACAGGTCATTTTTGGTGTCACCAGAAACAGTTTTACCTAGAATAATTCACGGTTGATTTATTTCGGTTACGAGTCACACATGAGCTTGAATAAAATGTAAGCAGTCAATGTACCTGACAAATGTCAATATCAAAATCCGTATCATGCAGAATGGAAAAAAACTCATTTTTTTCGACGCCACAACCAACGATGAAGTAACTAATACCAGGTTTCACTTGCGCAGGACGATCTGCATTATCGTTAGCAGCTTTAACATTGGAAAACGTGCCAGTCACACAAGAAAGAAAGAAACTGACACCAGCAACGTTTTCGATCAGCTTGTCAATGACAAGACGTTTATTCGAAATAAACTGGTTTGCTGCATCGACGTTTTTGGTCCACGTTGCCCGAATACAGACCGCGGTACATTTATAAGGAATCTAAAATCACACATGCTCAACATAACATTGAGAAAGAAAATGAAACAGAAACAAAAAGATAAATACGTGTTGCGACATTTTCAAAGCGAAATGAACAAGAAATGATCAACTAACTTAAAAAGAGAAATTATGCAAATCATGCATGTATTGTTTAAAAATGTCATGTATTTTCCTCTTGAGTCATAGATGTTTCAATTATACTAATACGCAATCTTGCTTTTTTCTTACCTAACTTTGAAAGAAAGAACGTTAGGGAAATTTTCTCGGGAAGTTCGTCAATGGATATTTGTTTATGTTTGTTCAGTATTTATGATATAAAATACGTTAGGGAAGACATGATATAGCATATCAGGCGGAGACTTCGAATTACAATCGAACGTAGCAGCTATTGACAACGAATGTAAAATAGTTGTTTGAAGAAAAAAGAAGCGTTTGTTTACATTTTTAAAGACGAAGTAATAATAAGAAACATGCATAAAAAAGACAATTTTTTTTCACGAAGCATAGTTTTTACATATTTACGACTTATATATAATGTTGAAGGTATAAGACATATCAAACGGCATTTTATCCAGTTTCGGTTTGTTTTTTTAGATTTCCAAATAAAAGAAAGAAAATTTAGTGTTGAGCATGGTATTTTTTAGTACAATGATAGAAAAAAGAAAGTCAAGAAGGTATAAAAGATTAGAGATTTGATTAATCTGTTGGTTTTGGTCGTGAGTAAAATTAGTTAATACCGATGGCGTTTTTCTAATTGGCGATCTCTCTGTTCATGGAATTTATAGAGAAAGAAAACTCAGTTTTGAAGAAAGACACATTATTCGGAGGTATGATTCTTTTTAAGATTTAATTAATACCTTATATCTTACATATGTAAATCTGTATATATTCCAAAAGTTAATTCTGCGATGGGTATTGTAGTGTGTGAGTAAGATATTTTACAATTTGTGAATATTTTTATCTGAGATTTAGTATTGATAATTATAAATCTGTTCCCCACAAAGTATGAAAGTATTTTTTTGATTGACTTTAAAGTTAGAAAGTGAAAAGAATTAAGAATTGGTTACGATTCAGAAGTCGAAAAAATACAGCCTTTTATTTAAATTTTTTTATTTTATTAATTTTTTTTGTAGCAAGTTGTTTGAGGGACTTGGAACTATGACGTCATTATCATGACGTTAAAATGTATTGCCGACTACATGTCGGTCACAATTGAATTTGTGTGCATTTTTTCGATGGGCTTAATATATATGACATTAAACGCATAATTGTTGCGTTAACTCTTGCCGTTTTGGGCCCATATTGGCTTTGAGTTATGGCTCAAATTGATTTCTTCAGTAAAACTTTCCATTAAATATGATTCGACGTAAACATGTAATAACATTTTAACAGACAAACTTCTTCCACGTTCTGTGATTTCTATTTTTGGCGACAAAGAAAGGAGAAATCAATAGTTTTCCCTCAATACACGGGATTATCAAATGCTTAGTGTGGCGGGTAAAATATTTATGAATCGATGAAAGATTTTAGGGCGGCGTTTTGGACTGCGTTTTTGTATTACATAGAGTTATTATCAAATGATTAGCATAGCGTGTAAAAACATTTTATTGAGAAAGATGTAAAACATTTTGCACCTATAGTTCAGGCAATTACATGCTCTTTACACTTCTGTCATTTTCCTTTTCTGCAGGGATCACAATGACAATGAAATACAATGAGATAAGACTTCTGTGTGTATTTTCATATGCACTTCGTTTTTTTGACACACCTGGTACTTCCCTTTACTAGTCACTATATTACCTACATAGATCTCCATATATCTCTTCCATCATGTATGCCTGTATATATTCTTCTCTTGCTTAGATTTCAAGAAGAGTAATATTTGTTCTTTAAAAAAAGTGAAACCAGTTAATTGAATAACAAAAATTACAAAATATTTTAATTTTGATTATATATACTTTAAAATACTATCTAACTATAGAGCGCAGATTTTCGGTCTGGTGTTTATCATTGCATTATAAACAAACGGTCCGAAATTCGAAATTTTGCATGTGATACAGCACGAAAACATAAAAAAATTGATAGATAGATAGATTTTAAACTAAAAACTAAAAACTTACTTTAAAAGAAAAAATATTGATTACGTAAGCCGAAATTTGAATGCAATGCATGTTGGTATATCTCTTTGTTTTTTTGGAACACTTCACAGATTTGAATGTGGCTGAGCTAATTTTCTTATCATTCGAATGTTTATTATGAAGACAATTTTTACGCGTGCTATTGTCTATATTCCAGAACAGCCTATATTTAACCAGTGAATATAGTCACTTTTATTCTGTTAATGATCGATTTAATTTAATATTATATCAGTACATCAGTTTTAATTCTTTCCTTATCCTTCTTTAAGGCATGCTCTGCAAGTCATTGAGGTCTATGATTTTAGTCCGTTTCCATCCCTTTCAGGAGTGTTCGAAATATCGTTACTTATGTAGTGAGAAAGCACTATTGCAACATTTTGTTAATGTTACATTTCGTTACATTTACATGTTATATTGAATATGTTGTGCTCGTATAATTTACCAATACAACAATTTCACCCTACAATTTCGAAAGTTTTGAATAGTTTTTGCGCTGTTACGATGTTACGATGTTACGATGTTAATCCACTGTTGCTCCAAGGTTTCGCTCACTTTTTCATACTTAACACAACATTTCGGATCGATATAATGTGTTCGTGTTACAGTGGGTTTCTTTATATTTCTGATATTTCATTTTTTGTATAGATATTAAAAAAAGGGAAAAAAAAAGAAACAATTGAATTTCATCCTAAACGATGTCACATCCAAATAACTTTCTTCTAAATGAACATTGGTCTTGCAACAAATCCATTCCAATGGACTATTTCTTTACTTAAGAAGACAATAGATAACAAATGAAAAACAGTGTTCCAACTTTACGATGATATCAGCACATAGCAGCAAAACCAACACTATAAGATCGGATGGATTTTTATCTGGTGAATAATAAAATAAATTTGGAATTTCTGTAGAGAATGTTAAGAAATTGTTGATCTTCAGCATTCTTCTCGGACTGCATAACAAGAACATTACTAAACAAATTTGAAATCAAGACATTTCTAATACTTGCACATTACTACAAAAGATTTCTGAAATCATATGTACGTGGCAAACAGTTGCTGGGACGGTTATCGTTATACATGACAATTTTTGGTATTCTGACCATGCTGTTTGTCTATGAATTTAACTCCACACATGACTTTATAAAAACTCTGCTTGAGATATTACATGGCATGTTTTCATCAGTCCATCTTATTTCCTGTGGCTGTTACGGTAATCGAAGAATGGAGTAGTAGGAATTTTTGTAATATTTATCAAACACGTATTGGTATATGTAATAGCTTATTGTTATCTGCTTATCTCGATACACGGACTAAACTTTCTTTCCGAAGACGTGAATCTTATGTGATCCGAATTTTATTACCTTGAATTTTTTCACCAAAATGGCAAAAGGAAAATTCTGCAACATGTGTTGTTTTCTTATTAGTGCTTACGCCATTAACACCACAAAAATAAAACAAAAACATTTAAAACATTAAAAGGGAACAAATCTACACGATGGGGGAGCGTGTTACTCCTGTCTAAGTAAATCTTTCCAGACTTTCATTTTTTTGTTCCTCTATAAAAAATAACCGTGCCACCTAAAACCTTAAAAAGTTTGTCTATTTGATTTGAATATTATTTAAAATTATTATTTATTTTAAGTTTAAGAGCTTGCGTTTTACTTTTGTTACTGTTTCTTGATGTTGTTTTCGCTGTTAGCGTTCTTCATCTTCGAAGTTTTCCTAAAGCAAAAAATGCTTAGACGTTGCGTTGCTTGATGTTTCTTGGTGACGTTGCTTGATGTTTCTTGCTTTTTGCATAGGCTAACCAGCTTAGGAGGGTGAAAATGGATGATCATTTTGTAATTAATTGTCACTCTCAGGAGGTGTTTTACTTTTCATCTATTCCAACAGTTCTTGAATTCATTCGAGATGTCTTTGAAAATCTCTCTAGTCCATTTTACCTTGGTCGGAATGCTAAATTTCATCCAAATGGGCATGGCCATCTGAAAATGCGAAATATCATTGATTATCTTTCATAAAGGCAGAAAACATGAAAAGTTGCACTAAAACGGAACACAATTTGAAATGTCCATTTTGTTAAGAATTTCGGTTATCTATGCAAATTTACCTTAAAACGTCAAAAATCGATAACGAAACAAAATTATATCCTATGAGGCGACTTCAGAACATTCGATTAGAAATTAAGGGCAGTCACAAATTTTCCCAACTAACGATGTAGAAATATACTTTATAACGAGCCTAGGTGAAAACGCGGTGTTTAGTTTAAAAAAATTATTAAAAGGCATCGTAATCGAATCTGTATGAAAACGCGGAGTAATGGTCCAGATCATGAAAACGCGATGTTTAAACCTTAACATATGTAATCTTAACTTTTCGATAACAAATTGGTTGTTCGGTGGAAATCCCTTAAATAGCCTGAATTGTGGTAATTTCACCTCGAAAGTTTTTATAATAGAAATTTCGCATGATAGTCGGTATTTTTCGATATTATCGATAAACAAATATGCATATGGAATACTAACTATCCCGGGTAAAAACATTTTATGGTTATTCTCTCAAGAATCATGATAAGAAATATGAAAATGTAAACTAAAATTTTTTTTCTTCATATTTTCCAACTATTGAGTGAAACCGTAAAATTACGTCTTTGCCTGGGATACCTGAATCAAATGTGCTTTAAAATGCTCAGGATACAAACGAAGTGTCATACTTCTATGAATTCATCAAACTATTCTTCAAATGCTTGTAAAACCATGATTAGCACATTCATTCTTCTTCACCATAATTTTTATTTATACTAAATTTTCTAATCTAAAAAGAAAGAAATCGTATAGAACAGAAGCAAGTGCACGATCATTAAAAACAGAAAAATATGTTTTTAAAATGCAAAATAGCACTAACTAACTAACTAAATATCATGCCCTGACTTTTCCACTATATAACCAAGATAATCCAAACTGGGGATTCCTAAGCGACATACGTAAAGCCGGTAACAATCAGTAGTCTACCCGAAAATGCTCGTGATGCAGCAAAACAGCGATAAATTAAAAGAAATATGATATAGATACAGCAATGATTTGGAGAACCATCATATTAGGTAGATGTGATCAATGTAAGGTCCTAAAGCTGCCACCACACTAACAAAAAAACAACAAACTTAAAAATATAAGTCGCAATTACTTTAAAATATATATCGCAATAAAAATATAGCTTAAACAACGAAAAGGAAAAGCTAAAAAAACAAATAGGTACGATATCTCTTTTTTTATGTAATTTTAGCTACACTGAACTTTTTCACATTTTATTCTCCAGTCACATTACTTATTCCCGCCGGAAAAATATACCATTTCGCAACTGTGAAACCATCTTATTTAAGTAAACCTTTTCACTTTGCTTTCTAACTTTCACTAATAATAATAAATACTTCGTTTCATTTTTTCGTTCGCGTGAATCAATCTTTACACTAAAACTAACTCAAATTTGTTTACTTTTAAAAACTCATTTCTTTTCTGCATCATAATACATAATACATAACTTAACCAATATTTTCACAACAACAAACAATATTAAAATATTTCTTCGCTTTTGAACTTTAATCATTGAAATAAAAACAAACAACAATAATACAAAAACACTTCTTCTCTCTTCTTTTTCATTGAAGATATGATCGTTGAGAATATCTCGAACGAAAGAACATTGCATTGCATCGAACTGCTGGTGATATCAATTATGAAATTGGAACTTTATTTGCACAGGAATACCCCTTAGCTTCATTCAAACCCCTTTACTACTTTTGTCTCAGACAGCCACTTCATAAGTTGCCAAGAGCCCCTTAAGATGTCTGTCGTCGTCGCAAAGTATCCCGCTAACTGTAAAACACTAGCATCGACATGGCGAGGTTTGTAACCCCTACTACCGTCTTTCCCTTGCATGTGCAACCTATCTACGGAATTCACTCTAAAGTGATATCCTTCGGAGCTGAGAACTTTTCTGAAGGATCAATCAAGTGATCTTTCGCTTCTTGACCCTTATGAAAGAACCGTAGCCCAGAGACTATAGCACTGTTCTATACCAAGGTGGAATTACGGCTGTTCAGACCCAGCTTTAGGATTTCCCTGGTTTTTGGTCTGGTCGTCAGGTCCGGCCGCAGTGGACTTGTACGTGTCTCTGATGGCACCTGACACTTTGTCGCTGCATTAGGGAGAAGGAAGAACGAATGCATTACCAAAAGCTTTATCGTTTTTAAAATTTTTTTATTTAATTTTTATTTTATTTCATCAGGTGATATGTTTTCGGCGTTTTCAGTGAATTGAAGTGAGATGGAGTGAGAGTTGCTTTTTGATATCGTTATGTATGAATTTCCTAAAAACGTTATTGTAGTGTGGTGGATTATTGTTTTCAACAAATGTCTTCAACTTTGAAAGCGATGAATTTTTCTTTATTGGTATGTATTTTCTTGTTATTGTAAATTAGTTCTGGGATTTCTTTATCTTTGGATGTTTGTTATGCTTTTTTTGGCAATGATTTTTATAGGGTTTATTTCTTCGATGTTTTTTTCTAGCCCAGTGGACATGGGGACGTCCAGGTACAACTTCAGTATGTTCCAGTGACGAACTAAATGAAACGCTTTTGGTCCCTGTCCAAAGGGACGTCTGTAGGGCGTCACGCACGTCGAGCTTGAGACGTCTAATAGACGTCCTAGAGACGTTTATAGGAAATGATTAGACGTCCTAGGAACGCAATTAAGACTTCCAAATTGTCACTTTATATCGCAAACTCCACTATATTTTGCAATGTTTAAATTGTTTTTTTAAAAATTGACACTATATGTCGCAAAAAATATTTCACATTTTCTTTATAAGATATGTTTTATATGCTTTGTTTTAACATTTCAAATATTTACCGCATGTTGTTTTAGTGTTATTTTGATTATTTTTGTAGGGCATCATTTTATAACAGAGTTGGACATGTAAATGATAAGAAACGCAAAAGACAGTCTTTTTTGTCATTTTAACTTATTTCTTTGTCACTCCTTTTATAAAATTGACCATGAGAGTATTTATTTAGTAGGCACGCGATAAGGGAATAGGGTCGAATACATACGTATGCAAATCAAAACTTTCAAACATGTAGTATAATATGATTTCACCTATTTTCATCAAAGACATGCGTGATTGATTCTTATTGTTGTGTTTTATCAACTAATGTAACCCTAAAATTACGAGTTGTAAAAATAGCTTATGATGTCATTGTGACGTCATATATCGTCATATTAGATATGAATTTACCCATAAGTCAAGATAAGGGTGAGCCAAGCAGTGTGAAAAGCTGTACTGTAAATATGGAGAACATCTACTTTCCTTGTAAGCAAACGTTTGGAAGTAATTTGTGTATTTTGAGGACCTCTTATTTGTGTATCTCTTATTTTTCCTTAAATATATTAACAGTTTAACCTGTAACCTGTAACTGTAAATCAAAATTGACATGGAACCAATGTGCGACTTTAGTATACATTATTTGTAATTAGTTATACACAAAATGTACTTTACAATCTCCTCAAATTTATATGTGATGTTCTTCTAGCATACCGTATTTACTCGAATGAGTTTTATTACAAGACTTTTATTTTCACTTTTCACATATATTTCCATATATATTTCCATATATTCTCTGTACTGCTAGTGCACTGTTGCAATAACATAAATCTCAAATAGACCTGATAAATCACATGAAGTTTGTTTTTTTCACTGCATAAATACCAAAATTATGAGTTTATTTAGCAGTTTGGAATCTCTAATGGCAAATCTGTTAGGTATTTTATCGTGTCCAGGTGCTTTGTTTTTTTAGTTTATTAAGTGTATATTCAACTTCTTCGGGGGTTATTTCTACGAGTTTCCCATAAAAGTTAGCGGATAATTTGTTGTTGTTGGTTATGATGTTATTGTCGATAGATTTTTGAAACACATTATTGAAATAAGGGGGGTCATTGTCATGAGCGAATGCAGCTGTGTTGTGTCTCAGATGTAGATGTATGCTAAGCTTTTTTTTGTATTATCTCAGATGTAGATGTGTGCTAAGCTTTTTTTCACTGTCAACAAATTTATCCTGCAAGGCAGGATGCATACTCCTTATTTAACAAAATTCATGAAAATACAAAAGGGAAAGTGCTAATGTTTAGTGAAAAAATCTGATTTTATTTTATTATAAACGTGTAAAACGTGTTCAAAGTATATAAAGATCAATAATTTCTGAGATATCTTAGCTTTGTAAACAACGTTTTAATTGTATCTTGCGTTATAAGGGTGTTAAACTGCCATATGTAGCCTCCACAAGAATTACCAACCAAACCAAGACAATAGACTTGATCATATTATTATTAATTTTCTATGTTGAAACATTCAGTAATTATATAGCAAAGGACACAAGTATTTACAAACAATATGTCACTTGGAAAGTCATCTATAAGCTATGGAAGCCGAGAAAGGACAATCTCGAGGAAAAAAAAATGAAATCCTTAAAAAACTTAAAAATCTGTAAAAATATTTCAAATCCCAAATTATTTTATACATCCACATTTCAAATCCCAAATTATTTTATAAATCCACATTTCAAATCCTAAAATATTTTATAAATCTGGATTTAAAATCTGTATTTCAAATCAAATCTAAAATCCTGATAGAACATTGTTTGGAGCTACTCTGAAGCTTTATGACTTCGCTAACTATGAAGGTTAAGTTTTGCCATAGATGCGGAAGAGAGTTTTTTTTATGAATAGATTTTTCCGTGGTTGAAGAATTCAGCGAAAATTCATTAATGATTCATTGTTGATAATCTTCATCATCCTTATTTGTACATATCCAGGGATTCTTTGCACCATGTCATTGAAAGCCCCTAAATCAAAGTTTCCTCGTACCTTTCCCCAACACCTGCCAGACGTCTTCACAGTGCTAGGTTGGGACCATTTTTTTCCTTTTTTCTGTCTTCATCGTCCATCAAGTCAGTTGAAAAGTTTGTGACGCGGCGCGGATCATGTCCATCTTGTTTAATCATGAAAGAGTTTATTCTTCCTGCCACGAGTGAAGAAGCTCCACAAAGGACATCTAGGTGTATATAGAAGTCTTCGTCTTCGTCTTCGTCAAGAACTACTTGTTTAAATTTGTTCCCAAGAAAGTCAATATCATCACCCATAATGAAGTTTTTTCCTGTAACAAAAAACCAAAATATGAATGAAAATTTATGAATAATTTTGAAAATATTGTCAATTGAGGAGTAGACGTACAACAAGACATCAAACGATATCAAGATACGTTTAAACTATGCTTCAAAGTTAATTATTCCGTTCAAGGCATTTATATGCTACCGAGTAATATGAACTTGAACATTAAGTCAGGGGTACCTGGAAACAATAACAAAATTCTCATATCTGATACTAGCCAAAATCTGGTAGAAACAAAAAAATTAATGCGACGCAGCAGCTTCCTAAACAAACAACCACTAAACATTTTCTAAACCAAATCATAAGTTAAACACAGAACTCACGACAACGAGGCATGGAGCGTTCAAATCTCACGAAGAAGAAAAAATTGCTCTAATTCATTTGTTTACAAACACAAAATTGTTATAAAAATGGATTTATTTCGTGAAGTGATAAAAGAAGTTTTAGAAGCTGATGGTTTACAAAATAGTGTTCGCTACAAGCTTTATGAATAAACTCACCCCGATATAAATCTGCCAAAATGTCATAAAACAATAACGGATCATGAAAGAAGTTTGGAGTAGATTAGACTGGAATTGGATAGAGACAGATTTTAAAATGATGATGAAATGAGAGAAAATGCGCTTCCCCTTCATTAACAGCGTAGTCGAATTTTGGCAGAAGAAAAAAAAAAAGAGTGTGGATAATCGGTCGTGAGTTGTATAATTTACCGACGACGATTTTATGCATCATTGGTAAATCGGTTTTAAATCGGATTCCAACGATTTCATAGGGAATCAACTACGATAAGTAATTTTACTAGTGATGTCGTAAAACTTATAATCACTGGAATAAATTTACACAAAATTGCCACTAAGGGCGTGATGGGTTATCGGAGATAAACAAGGATAAACCGTAGAAAACATTGCGCTGACAATAAACTTTGATTTTGATTGGATTCGTAACAGACTATGGAAGCCGAGAAGGGACAATCTCGAGAAAAAAAATGGAATCCTTAAAAAACTTAAAAATCTGTAAAAATATTTCAAATCCCAAATTATTTTATAAATCCACATTTCAAATCCCAAATTATTTTATAAATAAAATATTTTATAAATCTGGATTTAAAATCTGTATTTCAAATCTGTATTTCAAATCAAATCTAAAATCCTGATAAAACATAGCTTGAAGCTACTCTGAAGCTTTATGACTTCTAAGCTAAGTTTTGCCATAGATGCGGAAGAGAGTTTTTTTTTATGGATAGATTTTGCCGTGGTTGTGGAATTCAGCGAAAATTCATTAATGATTGGATGAGTGGAGATGTTGAAAGCTTTATCAAAGCACACTTTTACAGAGCCACTGAATACATAAAAATTGTTGCACTACTTTGTGAGTACCACGACATTTCTATAACTGTCAGAACTCTTAAACGTTGGTTGAAGAAATTGGGGCTTAAAAGAAAAGGAAGGACAGCACCAAGTGTTTGTGTTAGACGTATTATAGAGTCGGAGATTCTGAGTAGCTCAGGTATCAAAGGTTACAGAAATATATGGCATAACCTTAAAATCAATCATGAAATTATTTTGAATTGAGATCACGTAATGAATATCGTTCGAGAATGGAATTCTGAACAGTCTCAATCAAGAAAAGCACGGAAACTTAAACGTAGGATATATACATCCCCAGGACCTAATGCAGTTTGGCATGCAGATGGGTATGACAAACTTAAACCTTATGGGTTTCCTATTCATGGATGTATCGATGGCTTCTCAAGAAAAGTAATTTGGCTCAGAGTATGTAGAAGCAATAATAATCCTATCGTACCAGTTCACTTTTTTTTTGAATTCCGAGCGGGAGCAAGGGCTGACACCTGATCTGTTGAAAACTGATTGTGGCTCTGAGAATGGCATTATGGCAGGCATTCAGTCACTTATACACGGTGATGTCAATTCTTATAGATATGGATCTTCAATAGCTAATCAGAGGATAGCAAATCTTTCGTCTCATTTCAAACGCATGTACACTACTTGGATCATTGACTTTTTTAAAAGGATGGTACACCTCAATGAACTAAAGCTCGGTAATATTTTACATATGGAGTGTGCGTGGTTTGTTTTTTCCGGTTTGCTGCAAAATGAACTTGACAAAATGCGGGAAGAATGGAATACCCATAGAATTAGGAAATCGAAACACGCAGAAGTGTGTGGAATACCCGATGAAATGTTTTACATTCCAGAATACTACGGCTTTACCAAATGTGGGAAGCAAGTTACATCTAACATTATCATGGATGTTATCCAACACCGAAATATTCATAAAGAAGCAGAAGAAGTTCTTAACGCTTACGATGAAGACCTAATGGATTATTTCAATTATGTAATACGAATCAAGGGTATCAAGATGCCTCCGAAAGATTGGATGGAAGCCAAGGAAATTTACATAATCATTTCGGCTTCAAGTTGACTGTTTTATTTTTCTTAAAAACGAACATTTGCGCAACTAATAAATAATATCAACATCATAAACTGTAGACATCGTAGATATACTATCGTATATATCACGATCTTTAAAGGTGTACCGAACTACCCGGGGTATTCTTGAATTTGGTGGATTTGGCGCTTTAATTTTGAATGTCGTCAGATCCAATAAATTTAAAAATACCCTGGGTAGTTCGGTACACCTTCAATCTACAACCTTGGACAAAATATTTTAACAAAACTGCAAATATGTAACATCTTGAATCCTCCTGCCAATTTGGACAAAGAGACAACGTTGCGCCATCATTAAAAAGTCAAAATAAAAAATAGCAAAACAAAAACAAAACTATGCAACAATGAACAATGAACAAAATTGGTATAATAAGATTTCTTGTTCATGAATCAAAGTTGGCCAAAATGGCAACCATCATGTATGGCTGAATAAAATGAATTTCTCATATCCTCTTCCGTATTTATATGAACAGGGATATTTATTCGTAAATCACATGTGCTCACAGTTGGTAAGCATGAGCACCGACGACCTCTGACTATTTGGCAATCGTGAATGAAATTTAGAACAATTTCATTAAATAAACCTAATACTGGCAACGATGATGATCCAGTTAAGAATTGTAGTAATTCTTTTGATGTTGACATTGCTTGATCTACATTGAAATGAAGTGAAAATATAAAATCATCAAGAAGCAAAGGTTGATACAGCTATTACCTGTAGAAAATATGACATTGAATAAAAATTACCATCTTCAAAACAGTATTCTGCAAAATCTATAAAAGCTTTGTAGACTTGAATTTCAACTTGTTTTTTATTGCCTTCTGAAAATTCAGGTTTTAATGCTTTTGTGAATTCTGGAAATCTCCACGTATAGTATTCGCTGGCACAGAAAACAGGTCGCATCACTTCAGGATTCTGTTTAACAACATTCAGAACACCGTAGCATCTGAGGCCTTCAGAGAGTAAACATGGTTCTAACTTCGCCTTTATGAGGATGCATCTGGAAAAAAGAACAACGTGCATCATTTATCTTATTTTCAATTACATTTAAGTATTTGTAATAAGCAACTTTAGCATGATTTATGCATAACTAACTATTATTTTGATCTAATACGATTTGACATGTAACTAAAATCTGAAACTCGACATGCATATTATAATATTATATACTTTTAACATTCAAGAAAATTGTTATAGTTAACCTTACTCTAAAATAGAATTTTATCATCTAATAAAGCCTTTCTTGGATTCCCTTTGTAGCCAATGGCATCCATCATGTTAAAGCCCTCATCCGTTGAAAACAACTCAGACAATTCTTCATTTGTGTTTGTTTCAATAAGCTAAAATAGATAGATGTATTCCAAATTATTGTTGTATATAGTTTCAAAAATTCATGCATTGAAATATTCCAACAGAAATAAGTACTTTATCATAAAAATCTTTGTATGGTGATGATTCATTAATTTTTGGCAAGCCAACTTTTATAGCACTTCTTAGACCATTTGAAACATATTCGTAGACCCAAGGGGCAAGAAAGGCTGGTGCAGGACCACCATTCACAATTGAAGCTGACATCAAGTGACCCATTGATCTTATAGTTCCATCTGCAACACTTGCTATGCCACATAAAGGTTCCCAACCATTCTGTTCATCACCAAAGAAATATTTAGCTTCTAGAAAAAATATAATAATGATGATTATAACATTATTGAAAAATATTTAATGTAATACATTGCAATTTTCAAGCTAAAAATTAATAAAGAAGGAATGTTAGTGATTCTAATGTAAAATTTCTACAGAATTATTCTTTACATTTCATTAAGATGCAGTGTTTCTATCCCTGGATAGAAACAAGTTAATAAAGAAACCTGTATAGAACTCCCTTGACACTCCGCCTGTGTCCACTGCTGACTCCCCAACTAACGTAAACTTGTAAGGTCTGTTGAGTTTGATTCTGTTCCATTTTTTACTGAAGAATTTCATAAAATCTTCAAATTCATTGCGTCTTCTGATATAAATCAATAAAGGTTCCTCCTTTGTTATCTGAATATTATTTCTCAATAGTACCTGTATTTCATTTAGATCAACTTAAGTTTCCTTTTTTCCTTGGTCAATCGTTTGGTTGATATTATTATCATCATTATCGTCACTATGGTCACTGTCAATTGAATAAATGATTGGTTTCCTTTTTTCATTCAAGCAATCATTTGTGTGTTTTTCAATTAATGAAAATGATATCTTTATATTACAGACTGGACAAACACCAAAAGTACCATTTACTTCAGAAGTAAAAGAATGTATTGGTTCAATAGCAGCATCTTTCTTTGAACTACTAGAATGATCTTGGGAAGTTAAATTATTCAAAAAGTCATCTGGGTTAAATACATAATCAAGTCCTTCATAAATTTTAGATTCTTCTAAACTGTCATTATTTGAAACGTTTTCTAAGTCATCCAATGGTTTAAGTAGCTGTTCCTTCAGATATTCTATTTTGACTGAATCAAAATGCGTTTTTAAGCAAAGAAAAAGGTCAACTTTACTGTAGGGTTTGCACAATTCTTTTTTATACCCTTCCACAGTGAAAGGAACTTCTGACCCTGGTATATGTTTTACCTCCTTATCGTCAGGATACAATAAAACCCAGTCTTCTTCGCTGCAAAAGAACTGATCATGGTTACTATGTTTTTCAACACCTTTTCTGAGGATATACTTTGCATCTGCCTGCTTTGGTACAGAGATGGGAAGTTTGCTGCCTCTGACATTTTGAAGTTCCGAGTGCTTTTCTGACTCTTTTGTCACTCCAATGTTTATGATAACACTGTTAGGCGTAGGTTTCTTCAACTTATTGTCAACAAAACTGATTTTCTTTGATGATCCTGTTGTTGCTTCGTCATCATCATCAAACTCCCTTTTCTGTGACTTTGCTTTTTTTACAAATCTGTCTGTTCTTTCATGTGATTTCTTTTTCAAATAGCTATCAAGTGTGTCAATCTTTTCAGAGTTATTGCTGCATTTAGACATTTCGTTTTGCTGTTTTGTTCCACATTGAAAACAAAATACATCGTCTCTTTCAACCTTTCCACCACACTTTCGACAAAAACGACATGGGTTGTCCGCCATATTTGCTTTTGAAGCAAGCGAAGTGATATTAACCGTTCGGATTTGAAATGTGGATTTGAAATTCGGATTTGAAATGTGGATTTGAAATGTGGATTTGAAATGTGGATTTGAAATCCGGATTTGAAAAATATTTCCGGATTTGAAATATTTTTACAGATTTTTAAGTTTTTTAAGGATTTCATTTTTTTCTCCAAGATTGTCCCTTCTCGGCTTCCGTAATAAGCAGTTGTATTTAATTCATTTGTTTCTTTAGATTGTATGAAATAAAAGGGAGGAAATCAAATCTTTTTTTATTTTATAATGTTTGATGAAGATGATCCTGATGTACACCCGCGAAAGTATCAATTTGATAATAGATAGCAGAATTTGAAGCACACAATTAAGAATGCCAGATATGTTATCATTCAAAATGGCGAAAAGAGGTTTAGTAGAATAATTAATGAACGGAAAGAAGATTTAATGTTGAAAACTAACTGGGAAAATTTCTCTCTGCCATTATCTGTATACGGTAAGGTGATACCAAGTAAAGGTGAATTTTGCAAAAAATCTACCCAAGCAGCTGTACATGGACAAGGTGGAACAATTTCTTTAAAGTTTTAAAGTTGCTAAAAAAAGGGGTTCTGAGCCCTAAAATGGATAGCCAGCTTTCTAACAAATAGATGGCTGACTGTGGTCATGGGGGACAACAAAAGCAAAAGTTTTACCCCAAACTAAGGAGTACCTCAGGGCAGCCCCCTGAGTCCTATCTTATTTATGATATACGCGTCCTCAGTCAAATGTAATCTCAATCGGTCAATTTGCTGATGATTAGATGATATAGCGTGTTGGCCCACATGAAAAACGCATTCAGCAACTCGAAAAGTGATGCAATCTATGGAGTGTTAATCCAAATGCCAAAAAACTGTAAGAATAGACTTCATAAAGAATTATCCGCAAACTTATGAAAAAAGTGATACTGACTGTTTGCACATCTGTACAGAGAAATACAAAGCCCGAAGTCCGAATGTACAGGTGGAGCTTACAAGACCAGTGCTTCAGACCGAGGGCTTTCCATTTCCATTCATGCTTTAGCTTTCATTTCCTAAGTAGCATATCTTCATATCTTCTACAATGTCTCGTAATTCTCACCTTGACTTAGCAACAAAAACTGATATGATACAATTAAAAACTACAATAAACAAAAAAAAAGAAACTTTCTTCACCCAGACACCGAACACCATAACCCTCTCCTTTATCTTTCTTTTCTTCTCCTTGATTTTCTCCTTCCTATATATACTGCACTGGAAAAAATTAAGGATATCATAGCTATGGAGATATAACCGTGTTCGGAGAATTTCCCCCTAAAGTCGGAAGCCTTATTTATTATTTATTAATAGTAGTAATTATAAAAATGTACATGTACATGTTCTTGTGTAATGTTACTCAATAACATGTTCTTATGTTATGTTACTCAAATAAATGAAATAATATTTAAGAAAATTGAATATATTTATATTGTTTGTCAGTCTAGTATTCATAATATATAATTAGAGTTTATCATGTCATAGACCGGTTGTTTTTGTTTGCGACGTTTCGACAGTTACTACTGTCATCATCGTCATCTGTCATTGAAAATAGAATAAACAATACTCGAACTTCAAACACCGAAGAATCAACAGAACAAGAACCGGTGACCACTATTAGTATTCCTTATGTATCTGGTATCAGTAATGCTTTACAAAGAATATTCCGTACACACAACATCAAATGCAGATTTCGATCAACGGAAACTCTTCGTAACATATTATCTCATCCGAAAGACAAGATCTCAATGAACGACACAAATAACGTGATATACCAAATTCCATGTAGTGATTGTGAATCAGTTTATATAGGAGAAACAAAAAGAACATTTGAGCAACGCATCAAAGAACATATGCGAGCCGTACGGAATGGCGATGTAACCAAAAACGAAATTGCTGACCACTGTTGGACTAATGACCACAAGTTTGATTGGGAGAATAGAAAGATCCTTGACAAGGAAAAAGGATGGACTGCTCGAAAAGTCAAAGAGACTATATACAGTGTCAAAAACAATTCCAGTATTAATAGTACATCGTATAATGTTCCTGCGATATGGTTTCCAGCTCTACGCAAAACAAATTATTGACATTGCTTCCTTCCAGGTCCGAAATAATTTCGATCCTACTGAAAACATATATAAACTTTACATCATTCATTTACAAACGCCCGATGATGACAGTAGTAACTGTCGAAACGTCGCAAACAAAAACAACCGGTCTATGACATGATAAACTCTAATTATATAATATTTAAGAATTTTCTTTAAATTTCAAACTACTTTATAGTGCGATAGAACTCGACAGCAAGATGTCATCAGATGTTTTGGCCGAACGGCCGAACGAATTGTCAAAATGGAGACTATATGCCTCAACCAGTTCATTGTTTTAGCTGGTGACAGTTTTCGTTTGATGGCAATTTTCTCAGCAAAAACGTTTCTGTTTCTCTTCCTCGGACTCCCATGTCAGAAAAACAAGTGGAGTGAAGGACCCGTGCTCAACTTCAATAACGTGTCTGTTGTATTGGCGTTTCTTTTCCTTCTCGTTTGAAGATAAAACGGCTTGGAGATCCTGGTTAACGTGACTTCGAGCGAATGGGTGGAATACTCTTACGTCAAAGAATGCTCTCTGACCATGTTGCCAGAAATTCCTTGCTGCTATGTCGAGAGGTGCTCATCCTGCTTGTTAGTTGATCTTCCCCATTGTTCACCGTCCAATGGGAGTAAATTTGGTTCGATGGTTACCTCCTTACATACCTCCTCGATGACAGTTGTGAACGTATCTCTGAGCGCATCGTGGCTGGTGTGAATGAATCCACCTTTCAAACATGAAAGTGCATGATCAACGAAAAAAAGGCATCCCACATTCACAGACGATTGGGAGATATTTCGGTTTCCACCGGTATCGTGAAACGAGAGCGTCTTAAAATCACGTGTGTTAAGGGCGAAGTTTTGATGAATTGATGGTGTTACTGACAGTCAACTTGTTTCTTTTCTGGCTATGATTTCTTTCTTTCTTTTCCAGGACTGACGTTCTTTGAATCACTATGTTGTTCAAAAGCGAGCTTTTTGAAAAGGGATATGGTCAAACCTCCTTTTTAAGTGGTAAAGCAAATAGTTTTCTTTCTTCTTTAGAACAAATGTGTCCTCCCGTGATTGATGGAATGAAGGAGTGATCTATGACTTCATCTAACTTATCAAGATGTTTGCTTAGATCTGGAATCACTCTAATGTGATAGGTTAGTTTGTGGCGAAAACCAGAGGAAAACCCATTGAAGGCAGCTTGGGGTTCACTGCTTGCAATTTCGCATAGCCTCTCAAATTGCCACTTCCAATCTCCAACTAGTGCCCGAGCATACTCTTGATGTTCTGCCTCAGATCCGATGAAACCTCCGAGATATTTCTCCCTCTAGTTATGATATGCAATTCCTTTGAAGATTTCTTTGGCTTTTTTCGTAGTTTTCTGATGTGACGACTAACCACAACTTTCTGGCGTTGAGGTGGTAACCAAACAATGATCCTTAACAATGCTCTCAGATCTTTTGAAAGTTTACGCCTTCCAGTAAATCGTCTGCAAATGTAATATGCTTTGTCTGATCATTGAAGTTTGAGTTATTGTGAACTGGGAGCAAAGGGCAGATGCCAACAGCATAAACCGGCATAGCGTAAGGGTCTCCTTGAGTCGTGCCTTTTGCAGACCTTATTTAAACCACCACCAGCAATGAACAACCTAGATGGTACAAAAGAGCCGTTTCGTAAGCACATTGAAAGGGGTGCACATATGTATCGAATGTTATGCAACATTGCCGCCCTATTTAGAGAGTTAAATGAATTGATGGCATCAACAAGAAGTACAGGTTCAGTTCTTCTTCCTCTTCTTCATCTTATTTGCTGCATGTACAGCCTCCTCACAACCACCAGGTTGGCCAACACACAGTTGAAGGCTTCCTACTGACTCGATTACTTTGCTTTTAACAATCAGGAGGATGGCTTTTCCGATTATTCGTTGAATAATTTCTCCGATGCCGATTGGTCGAACTCCAGGAGGTACGAGGCGACAAGCTGTGTAGGATTCAAGTGGATCTTTCTTTGAGTTATCCTTGGAATGTACACATTCATGAATACACAATGATCTGGCCACTTTTTGAAAAACAGGATTGAAGATTCTCACTTCTTGGCCAAAGCTTTTCGACAGTCAAAGACTGTTTTCAAAGTCATTAAAAGCAGCACAAATAACATAGGATATTGGGGAACACCGGTATATACAGGGAACAACGGTATATACAAACTGGTGTATACAGACCAGTATATACAGTATATTCCGGTATATACAGAGTGAACCCAACCTCATACCCAGGGTTTCTTGCCTTTTTGATATACGGACGGCGGCAAAGAAGACCCTGGTAAACGCCGATTAAAATTGCAATATGATTGGTTGAAGTATAAGCAAAGACTGCTTGTTTGTTTTGTGGGTATTCGGGAAATCGGATATTTTAAGCTAACAGTTGTAGCTATGTTGAAAGATGTTGAGAAGAAATCATGGAAAGTGTTTTAGGAGCAAAGATTTGCCATTGTATGACATCTCCAACGCTCTGATCCTGACACCTTTTAATTTTAAGGATTAGCGATTTATCTTAGTAACAATAAAGAATATTGATTATTTTAACACTTAGTTAGCAGCTTGCACAGGTACTTTTTTCACTTGGCAATCTGCTGGCTAACTACTATAGATATATATATCTAGCTATAAATTTTTATATAGTTTTCACACGAATTAGTGTTTCAGAAAGTCGTTGATAATTATATTGCTTATTTTTCCAACTTGTCTTATATATCTGTCAAACTTACAAAACTCAACATTAATGATTACTACTAAAAGAAGGTGAGCATTTTAATGCAATATTAATAAAAATTTAAATCCTAATTCATTATACTTGATCTTGATACTTGACCTTGAGTTACTGATGCCATTATTAGTGAAACTCAGCAACCAGCAACTCCGAAGAAAGTGCACCAAAGAAATAGTGGCCTTAAATGTTGTCGACTTTGTGGCATTGCACCAAAAAATAACAAACTGTTGCACATATTTCACAAAGCTGGGAAAGCAAAAGATCTTCAGCATAAAATTCTGAAAACCTCAGGTAAAACTGATTGATGCTAGTATATATTTTTTTATCATTTTTGTGTTCTTGACCATATTATTTTGAATATATATAGGTGTGGTTGTTTCAGAAACAGATGTATTGGATACAGCCATCTGTAGAAAATAACTGATCATTTTGGAAGAAAAGCCAGGTAACTCAATTGGAACTGCGAAAGAATGTTTCTGTCAAACGGGAGTGTGTTTCACAAGGAGAGAGTTAGTTAAGTTAAGAAAGCACCTGTTGTAACATCACAAAAAGACTTGATTTTCCTGTAACTCCTTCATTGTAAGAACTTCCAAGTTGCACCGTCAGAAAAAATGCAACTGAAACCACATCAGTTTATCATCCTGATTACAATCAAATTGTCACACCCCCAATAACTGTAAAAGAACATGCATCATTGGTTGCTGCTATTGAAACTAGACAACCTCTTGCAATTGCAAGAAATAAGAAGGCAGTACCAAGCATTTTCTTAGCAACAAAAAGATTGATCACAGATGAAGTGAGTGCTTCTGCAAAGAAACTTTGCAAAAGAAATAATGGTTCAAAGTTAATCAATAAAAGTTATGAGGGTTTGTCAAAGTTTTCTTTGAAAGACATTTGGAAAGAAATGTTCTCAACACAATTGTGTTTAATTGATATTTTTAACTCTGTCGCTGGTCAATACATAGATGCAGATGTTGTTCCAGATCAAGTAATGACCAAATTTGTTTGGTATACTCAATATTGATGAATACACGTTGGGATGAGTTAAGCTTATTTCAAAGGCTAAATACAGTTCTCTTAATTGAAGGAGGGTGTGGTAAGCAGGTAAGTGACCCTCCCCTCCCTGAGCATTCTGCAGCACCTGGCCAGCCCTTTGCTCATTGCAATTTTACTCCGGATGATCCCATGAAAGAAATGAAAATCCCATTTTCTGGGGACCAGTTAACTAGAGTAAGCTTTGCTGGAGCTAAAGACCTTCTTGCTGGTTCCCATACATCTGTTGATCTACTTGAACACTGCGCACCATTCAAACCTGCTATGTGGCATACGAAGGCATCGTTGTTGCAATATTCATATAATTTATTATACGATTCTAGTTCTACCTGCCAAAGGGGAACTTTGAAATACTTTCGTGAAAAGTACAATCGAAAAAATGCAACACCCAAAAAAGTTTTGGACACTTATGAAGGAAGTGAAGAACTTTTATTAAGTGTAGGAGAAGCCTATATCACTGCTGCTGCCATATCAATGGTTGGAATGGGTGATGTAGATAAGAAACCAACCATTCACTGTTTTCCTGCAGACTTAGTTCATAAAAGTATGGATATCAAGAAAAAGTATTTACATGAAATTCTTACATTGTTTATTGATCGATTCCTGTTACAAAAAAATTGTAGACAATTTGGTGATGACCATGTAATGAATTATGGGTTATGCTCTATATATTTGACAGTGCTAATGCTTCAGCTGAAAGACACAGCACGAGAGGGGTGATGGTGAGAGAAATCTTATAAACCAGAAGCTTCTACTTGGAATTTTCAAGTCATTGGGAGTATACAGCAAATATGCAATATAAATATTTTTAAGTGTGAGCCAAATAGAATGTCTACTGACACCTAGATTATCGGAACAATTTAAATGGGGCTTTTTTGTCAATTGGAGAGGTGGTCAAGGTAATAACATGGAAGAAGATCTTGCCCAGGAAATCTGCAACAGAGTGAGTAAAAATATTGTTCAACGCATGGGTCCTAATGAAACTATAGATTCAATCAGTAAAGTCTGCAAAGCATCATCAGGCATAAAAGACATATTGGAAAATATCGATGAAGTATTAGGTGTTACTAAAGTCAGTGTACAGCATCATCACAAGACATCAATGGACGATGAACTTGAAATGATAAATGACACCATTCACATACACAGCTGGTAGAGCACACAATAGCTTTCCTGATATTCGACAGTCTCCAATATTGTACTTAAACTACCTAGATTTCAATAAATGGCTAAAATCACACAAGGAAGAAATATCTTTGTTATGGATATAATTTATTAGCAGTATATAAAAGTTTTTTCGTAATAAAGAACACTCAGACTATGAAGATAGTATCATATATAGTAGTACATAGTATTATGTGTATGTAAATTTAACAAGATTTGTTCATAAAAATATTGTGGTCATAATAGGTATCTAGAAAGACAGTTTGTTTTTGTATGAAGAAAACAGAAGTGCAACTAATTTCCTGACAAACATTTTAACTAAAAATAATTTTAAAATTGTGATACTCATCTGCAACAGGACATGGTAATATCCAATCCTCACTTACTCAGACACAAGTTTTTACCGCAACGTTTTCAATACATCTTGTTACTTTAATGCGTTATTTTATACAACACAACACCTTACAATATTATTATATATACATATACATATATTATATATAACACAATTATTGATTATAAACATATTTACATTCTGTATCAGTATCCACACAATCATAGTATAGGAGAAGAAACCTTATGAAGAAGCTGGAAGGAACTATGAAAAATTTTAAGAGATTTGGATACACTCATATTGAAATATGTTTCCCTATATAAAAGTGGAGCATTTCTCTCAATAATGATAAATATTTTAGACATCAAGTCATTGTCCCAAATACCAAAGTGATCTAACAAATCATCTTCTTCTTTAATTTGTGAGTAGTTTATGCATATTTCATTCAATGTTGTTTTTGTAAATTCATAAACGGGTCGACAATCTCATTCCTTCAATTTGTTTATGTCAAGTAATTTTTCTAACTCTGTTTCAATAGTACTTGTAATTTTGTGGGAATCTAATCGCCACTTTTTAATGTTTCTCTCTCCAATGACATTTGATTTACGGGGTACATTGTCACAGTTTCCACAACATCAGTTTTGTTCGTGAAAGGTCGCATTAAAATAGTCCATCATGTACTTTCGCAAACAAACCATTTCTGCACAATACCTTCTCATTCCATCATTTACTTTCCCATTATTTCTGATATCAAAGCTGTTGAAATACAACGTTGCTGTTGAGTTCTGACCCTTTCGTTCTGCTCTTCCAATTTCTTGTAAGTAGCTTTCCAAGTTAGGTGGTGTTGAAATATGAATGATATTTATGATATCAGGGGCATCTACCCCCATTCCTAAAGCAGTTGTAGCAAAAACAACTCGTATTCAGCAGTTATCCTTCTTCAGCTCATTTATTATGTCTTCTTTCATCCTTACAGTTGTTTCAGCAGGAAATTCCACGAACAGTCTGGCTGTTGGCATTTTCACATCTCCCACATACCGATTGTCAATGATAATGTTGAAAAAATTCCAGGCATATGCGCAGTATTTTAATTTCATGTAAATAATTGTAATTGGATAGTTTTTTCTTTGGTTATTTAACTGTACTGCAATAGGTCTTAAAATGTCATCATAGCTTTTTATCCTCTTGTTGTTAGGTAACCTTTCTTTTACCACCATATACACGTTTGTGCGATTTGGAGATGCTTTAACTACTTTTAAATTGTCACTGGGAAGCTCAAGACTTTCTTTAATTTTCAATATCAGCTGGTCATTTGCAGTGGCAGTTAAACATAGCGTGACAATATCATTTAACATTGTTCGTACTACTACCAAATCTTTGTAGTCGACACGGAAGTTTTCACACCCTAAAATATATAACAGATTGTATATGAACTTTATATGTATGTATGTGATATATATGTGATATATATATATATATATTTATTGCCAGAAGGAAAAACACTTGAAATATACTACTGTAGCAGTTTCATGCTTACGCAATCTTCAGGTATATTATACATTTTGTTTCTACCTAAAAAAATAGAAGACAAATATAAATATCACTTACAACTATATATAATCATTACAAGTTTTATCAAACGTTCTTTATAACATACTTGTTGTTGTGTCGACATTTGTTGATAAACTCTGATTTTTTGTTTATAACATTTGGATCGTCCAGGGAATTGATGATAATAAGTTTCTCACTTAAACACAGTTTACAGTAATTAGATCTGGCTTTACTTTTTATGGTTTTAAGTATTCTCCATCGTATTGTTGGAATTTTTCCTTCATCTTTTAATGACCACACATACTTTGACAATTCTGTGCTTTTCATGTATTTTCGGTGATTCATATCTTTGACATGGTTTCTAAAACGTTCTTTAAACGTAGGTTCACTTAAACCAATATAGATCTTGCGATCATCATTAGTGTTATTTGTAATTTCAGCTTGGTATATAAGCGATGGAGTTAAACATTTGCCTTTCATTGGACACTCTAATTTCTTTCGACAATTGCATCCATATTCTTTATTACTGGGATAAAGGATATGTTTATTGTGTCCAGAAATTATAGTTCCAATGTTTGGCATGCAAGAATAACTAACTTTGATCGTGTTTTTGTTGAAAATCTTGAAGAACGTATGTCCTCTAGGGAAATGTTTCCATACTAAATTCAGAACCGTCTTACCGACATTTGTTTTAACATTCTTTGAAAAAGGCGGATTAAACCAAATTACTTTTCGTTTTCTCTTCTTTTTCTTTTCTTTTTCGTCTCTTTCTAACTCCGTTAACAGAACTTTAGGCATATATATTGGTTCAGTGATGAATCCACTTTTTCTTAATGCATTCTTGTATGGTGTAATCGACGTGTCGTATATTTCTTTGGTCGAGCATAATTCCGATATTCGTTTGTTGATAGATATAGGAAGTTGCTTAAGTATTGGTGGTGGATGGTTTGAATTTTTGTTAACGTATACTGGGGAGTTATTTGGTTTCATGTACGGTTGGTATTGGTTTCGTGTTAAATCAAATTGAACGTCAAGAAAGTTAACTAGATGTAAATTAGTTTCAATCGTTATCGAAAGTCCATAGCTTTTGAACAGCTTTGTAATTTCTTTCTTTTTTCTTTCGGTGTGTGGACCTGACATATTTCTAAACACGCCCAATCCATCGTCACGGTATAAACCAATTGACTGCTTATCTACTACTATCTGTTTGAGTTGTTCTAAAATAAACGATCGGACTAGCTCGCAGATTTCTGCACCGTCGTAACAGCCCATAGGTACGTCGAAGTTTTCTGATCCTGATTTCTTTATCCATGGTTGTTCATTGTGGAAAAGTTGTGTTTTACGTGCTTGCATTATGATTTTTATGTCGTCATCCGTAATATCGGTGATTGTTTTGGCAAATTGTAATGCTTGTTCAAGTAGTTCTTTTGAAATCGATGGGTAGAAGTTTACTATGTCGAAAGTGACAAAAGCACATTCGGATTTGTTGTTGATACTCTTGAACCAATCTATCACAGAATCAGTGTTTTTCCACTGGTTTACTTTTGTGGAAATTAATACTTTTTGGTTAATTGTATCCAATATCACTTTGCTTATCTTCCCTATGTCAGATTTCGATGGGTTAATAAGTCTACACGTCACTTTGTTTGGAAAATTTTCCTTATGATCTTTGATCGTTACGTATGCTTCTGTTTCTTGCATTTTTTCCATGCGATCTTCAATCTGTAGTGTTTTTGCAATATTTTTGGCTTCTTTGTTAATAGTACTAATTTTATTTCTGTTAGATTTCTTGTATTCTTTCGAGATGTTTTCAACCAATATCTTTTTGTAGTCGTTAATATCCATTTTGTAAATATTTCGTGAGTTATCAGCGGGTATAAAAACTTTATTGCTACTACATATTTCCTCTACATTAGCTGATAGATCATTGAGGAACGGTTCGTTTACCTGTCGGAACGTTATGTTTTTTACCATTAACATGACGTCATTTTCAAAGTCAGCTAGTTGTTCTACTGCTGGAGGGCATTTTCGTGAAGGGAAACCATATGTCTTTTTGTCGTTGGACTCAAGTTTACCAAGTAATAACATTGCTCTCCATCTCATTCGTTTAATAAAACTTTCAACTTTCGATAATAATTGTAAATGGTATTCATTTTTATTCGGAATTGGGATGTTCTTTTCCTGAAGATATACCTGAAGATTGCGTAAGCATGAAACTGCTACAGTAGTATATTTCAAGTGTTTTTCCTTCTGGCAATAAATATATATACCGCTCCACACGTTGAGCACTATTTGAGAAGTGACTGACAAGAAATTAACTTATATATATATATATATATATATATATATCTTGGAAAAGTTGTATATTTGTATTTTTAATTTATGGAGATATTTCATAAAACAAATACTACTAATAGCATACCATATTTCCATGCAATGAGCTTTATCAATGACATAAGCAACAACTCTCTCTTGAAATGGAGTTGACTTAAGAAGTTTTTGTCCATAAGTACTAAGAAGAGCTTCTGGATGGGCAAACATTACTTCTACTTATCCCGTTTTGATAATTTCTGGAATTTCAATCACACCACCAGCAAGACCCCCATCAGCATCACTGTTTTTAAAACTCTGTTCAAATAACGATATGGTGTTTTTATGAGAACTAAGATATGGAAGCACTCCTACAACGATTCCTCTTTTCTCCAATGTCTTAATTTGATCTTCTATTATCGAATTGAGGGGACTGACCACAATAGTTATGTTATTGGAACCAGGTTTCTTCGGTGGTAGTAAAGATGATAGTAATTGGTAGATCAATGACTTTCCAAATCCAGTCGGAAGGACTGCTAACACATTAATGCCTTCGTATAAATATAGCAAACATTGTATCTGCTGTGTTTTTTTAAAAAAAACCTTGTATGTTTAGATGTTCTAAAGAAATTTGAAGGCTTCTGAAAAATTTATTTACGCGACTGCTACATCTCTCCATTTTGTAATACGCAAATCTGATCGGAATAGAATCGGGTTGTTATACTCGGGGCGTATGAATTTCAAAATTTCCAGAAATATGGGAAATTTTAATCGGCGTTCGCCAGGGACTTCTTTGCCGCCGTCCGTATATCAAAAAGGCAAGAAACCTTGGGTACGAGGTTAAGGGTGAACCTTAAACTGAATACTGTCTTGGTTACGTTGGGATAGATAGCTATTAACCCATATAATTTTCTTGTCTGAAGTCCCATATGCTTTAAGTTTACCAACCAAAACACTATGACCAATCGTATCAAACGCACAAGATAAGTCCATGAAAAACAGTTCCTACCAACATGCCGGTCATGCAACTAGTAAGTGAACTCCTGGTAACTCGAACACTGGATAACTCGAACTTTTATTATCTAAAACTTTTTTTCTAGGTCCCTTGAACCTTTCCTAATACTTCATTATAAAAATCACTCGTTAACTCGAACCCCAGATAACTCGAACAATCGTTATCTCGAACCATTTTTAAGTCTCCCTTCGGCTAATTTCTTCGTATAACTCGAACTTTTTTCTTGGGAAAAAGAATTCAAAAGACTTGTTAAATTACAAAATTTATATTTCTTTCATTTTTAGGAATTCTTTGCGTAAGACAGACATTTATTTTGCCTGTCCAGATAAAGTCAGTAAGTAAGAAACTTACGAAACTTCTTCCAGTGAATGTTATGATCTTCACTGAAAAAAGAATCGTCCTAACTCGAACTAATATCTTATTTTTGCCAGAATTCGACTTAACGGGAAATTCGCTTAACTCGAACATTCGTTAAGTCGAACTATTTCCCCGGAAGTTCGAGTTATCGGGAGTCCACTGTACTAATATATTACAAATATTTACTAAATATGGCTCACTCGATTTATTCTGGTCCATGGACAAGATTAGGAAATTTTACGGGAATTTATTTTTCCTGGATTAGAGTGAAACTCTGACTTTTAAGCGGAATAGAATGAAATCCACGAATAGAAATTAATTTCTTTATTAAACTTTTACTGAATGATGAAGTGAAGGTATAAAAATCATCAATTACCATATTGTAACATCATTAATTCTGTGACCATCAATTTTCGAGTCCAATTAATGAAAAAAATTGTAAACATTAATTCTTTGCGGACTGATAATTTCGCGAACATTTTGTGAACTGATAATTTTGTGAACATTTATTCTTTGCGAACTGATAATTTTGTAAACATTAATTCTTTGCGGACTGATAATTTTGTGAACATTTATTCTTTGCGAACTGATAATTTTGTAAACATTAATTCTTTGCGAACTGATAATTTTGTGAACATTTATTCTTTGCGAACTGATAATTTTGTAAACATTAATTCTTTGCGGACTGATAATTTTGTAAACATTAATTCTTTGCGAACTGATAATTTCGCGAACATTAATTCTTTGCGGACTGATAATTTCGCGAACATTTATTCGAGAGTGAATGAAAATTAATGATCTTATAATAGGTATTAATCACAGGATTACGTTTTTCCACGATATTGGTTTTGAATTCTTCATATTATATTTATATATGCAAGTTAAAGATAATGAATTGTTATAAGCAAAACTAAGGGTTGCAGTATGCTTATGTCACCAGTTGAAATCCCTCATTTGAACAATAAGAAGTGGGTCAGGAAGGAGCAGCTGAAAAACCGTCACTTTTTGCTGAAGTTATTTGATCTGCACTTTAATCTAAGTGTGTGGAGTAAATGATGACATTTCTTCATCTGAGAATTTATAATGTAATTGTTGCTACCGAGTTCAGTTTCTTGTTTGTCATATGTTTCTAAGGTTTACATGTTTTCAAGGTAAACGCATATGTTTAAATTTCGATATACACTTTTCCAAACACCTTCAAATGTTTTCTTTGGATATTATTTATATCTATAGATCTTTCCCGGATTTCTGTTTAAACACCGTTCCTAGGCATTTTATTGTTTTAATGATTTTTACTGACACAGCTTTTAAACAGAAATTAGAGAAAAGTGTATTGCCTTTAATGTTTAGCCCGTCATAAAAATTATTCGCTTCAAGTCATATCAAGCATGAATTATAGAGTGATTTGGTTGCTTTCTATTCTGTCAGGATTTTCATTTCTTTCAAATATAATTTTTAATGTATCCAGTGGAGGGGATCTAGCAGAAATTTGACTGTTGTAAATTTGGACGTTTGGACGAGAACTATCTAAACATGAATTGCCAATTAAAGTGCAATTATCCTATTGAAAACACTCTTCTCCATAATTTTTACACCAGTTAAATGGTTCCTCGATCCGCCGTTGGTATCCGTGGCTTTTCTGATGTTCTGATTTATACTGACAAAGCGGTGAATCCTTAAACAGCATATGCAATCATACACCATCATCTTTCCAATCCAACATTAAAAAACCATTAAAAGATTTATAGATCAATCTTCAACGTTTAAGAATCTTAACTTGAAAGAAAGAAACGTTCAATTCTTTCATTCAGAGATTGGTATTAAATATCTACTAACCTTTCAAAAGGCCATCCAAAATGATTCTTTCCAGAGGGTAATCATCAGCGATGGATCCAATTGTTATCTATGGAGAGTACAAGATAGAATGATTTTAGTTCAACTGAAATAAAAATGTTTGAGTTGATATGCACAAATAAACATATATAGTATTTGGTCCACCTCCCACTACAAACTTCACAGCAGCAAACATCCTATTTCCTATTCAGAAGATAAAAAGCTAGAAAAATTCAAATTAAAATGAAGGACGCTTTTGGGAATACAAATATCCATGCATTTAAATTACATAAAAATTATCTTATTTTTTTTTAGCGATTTCATTTTCTCCATTATATATTTTTCCTAATTATGACGAAAGACAGTTTCTGAGAAGAAAGTTTTGGTCCCATCATCGACAAATATAAAGTGAGTGTGGTTTGGTTCCAAAAATGACTTCGTAGCATTGATTCTTTGGACTTTTTGCATGTCTTTTGGTAAAACACCCCATGGAAGTATACCAACACATCTTACTTTTAACGCCTGATCATAAGTGGAAACAGTACTGTCTAACTGTGATAATTTCTTCAGTGCACTGCCAGTAACTTTCATGATTCCAACATTACAACCTCCAGTGAAAACCCAAGCATGTGATTTCTGAGCTACCTTATAAACCACGAAATAAGGTACTAAATTCCTAAACATTTATATTTTGTAAAATCCTATAATATTACATTGGTCAATGACTATACCGTAGACAGTCCCTTTTTAAACATAGCCTCAAATGCGTCATTCTCCACATAGCCACCTGCAGATCCAATAACTGACATCAGCAAAGTTGACTTGGGTTTACTAAATCCCCAAGAGTCATATAAAAGACCGAACACATCGTCAGGTTTGGTAAGATTTGATATTCTATTGAACTGAAATATAAAACAATGAGTATAATATCATCGTGAATTGCAAACATTCAGAAGATGAAAATAAAAGAACAGTTTCAAATTAACGTAATTTCCCCGCCCAACTGTAATCGGCCCTCTCAGCTGTAATGGCCCTAATGTATTGCAAAGTCAAAATGTAAACAAAAGTGTGTACAATTGAAATGGTTCGGTTGCCCTATGTTCAAAACCATCCGATAGAAATACTTAGTTGAATAGATATTACTAAAAGTTACTTCAGCATGTGTGTTCTCTTCATGACCATTGAAAGTAACACTTTTCCTCATCAAGTCAGTATCATATTCCTGAAATTTGCAGACGGATTGACTGCATCCATTATAACATTTGTACCTGGTAAAAAGCAAATGACAAATATTCAATAAACATGGACAAAACCATGATTTTTAGTTAAAAAGCAATTTTAATTGAAGGCTTACATTTGCTGGCCACAATTTGAAATGCGTTCAACTTTTTTAAATGAAGTCTACAAAAGAAGGGAAATAACCATCTTCAGTGAAAATCAATACATGTTTTTCACGTTTGCTATCTTTCCTTTTCATGTTTTTATCTTTCCTTTTCATTCAACTTTACATTTTCCCATACATTTATATCAGCGGCGGATGTAAAGGGAATGTCGAAATTTGTGGAGGAGAATGTTTAAAGTAGAAATGTGGATCATGTTAATAATCCCATTGGTGAAATTATGTTAATGTGCTCCTCCACACTTTTTAACACGCCCATGATCCGCCGCTGCATACGTAATCAGTACTAACTTGATATGGCGTTAGAACACTTGCATTAAAAGGGATGTCACCCTCTTCCATCGCTACCACTTGGATGATTTATGTTTAATTCTTATTGAAAAATGAAGATGATAGAAACAATAGAACTTTTCACTAAATTTGAGTGAATATCCGAGGATACCATGTAAGATAATATTAAATTTCATGCAACATGGTCAAATTGTGGGTCACAATTATGACCGGAAAAAGGTTGAACAGGTCATTCCCGCCTGTTAGGGAATATTATCTGTAAAAAAATTGTGCCCAATAATAACTAAGAAATCCAAAATTTGTGAAAAAATCCGAAGTGAGAACAGAAGTGAGAGCGGATTAGCAGTATACATACTTTCAATATCACGACGATAAGCTGATGTCATAATAACAAGTAAGTAGTAACTGGACCAAAATAATTCTTTCATCTAAGCATTACAGGTTCATAGACACTGGGGAGGTGGGTAGGTGATGGGAGTAGGTGAATCACCCAAGATATTTTTCTGCAAAATGTTTTCCATGTTTCTTTTGAAAACTCGAAGCACTTGACATCTGACATCTGTGGCTGACAAGATGAAAACATTTTGTAAGGGGAAATAGAACATCATCAGTGAGGTGTAAAAATTGGATACACTGATAATTGTAGCTCCAGCAACTAATGCTGTTTAAGAAAGAATTTGTTCCGCCCGGAATTATATCAAGACTTATATGAAATCAATAATGATAAGTGATACGGAAAAGTCGGGAGAAATAGTCACTTTCTAGTAACGTTCCAGTTATTGTTTTACAATGTAAAATAAAAAATAACAATGTAAAATATTTTTGATTGAAGATGGTTCCTGTTTACTCTTGGAGTTAATCTTTCAACACGGAATATTGCATCTTCGATCCAAAGTTAATGATCTTCGCGATGGCGTGATCACGCATTCAATACTGTTTTCATTCTTCCCATCTTCATTCTGATTCGAAGGTCTCATTTTCCACGTTTATCAATACACTCGAATAGTTGTCAGGATCTGCTACGCTATGTTGTTCTCCAATTTTTTGTCTCCGTAATACCACTGCATAAGTGTTTGTGTAACCGGCTAGGGACTTGAAATTCCTACATATTTTGTCTTCTCTGGCAGCAAAAAGCCCTTCAGTGGGCGAAAAAAGCACTTGATACGATAAATAATTGGATCGAAAGGTGTTTAAATGTTTAAAATAGTAATTTATAGAGAAAAAAATGTTTTGCGTCTGCAAAGACTATAATCCCACTCAGAAATATATTTCGAACAAGGGAAAATTTGTTGAAATTCATCAAAACAGCGCTGAGAAGTTTTAACAATATGCAAAGTGCACACAGACGATTGAGACAGGCTTTATTTAACTCACCGGTAGATTCATTAATACGTTGGTGATAACCCATGGTTCATTTCATGAAAAATGAAAAATTCAAAAATAAAAAAGTTCTCTCTTTGAATTCGATCACGTGACAAAACCTTTAATCCAACGAATATTCCAGTGGACAAAATCTGCAAAAAGTCTATGAGGAGGAGTGTTTTCTATAGGAATGGCAAGCAATATCGCCTGCTCTTTCAATAAAGCTTTAAGAGTAATTAGTGGTAAAAAAAATATATCGTCTTTAGTGTTTCCTTTGAGATTATTACGACATATGGTTTTTACAGTATCTACTTTGTTATTCTACTATTCCGTGTTTTATCTCGAAATTGTTTTGAAAATTTGGCATGCCGAAAAAATAATAATGTGGTTATATTTTTTATACTAATGTTGTTTTTATATTGTATTTCATATATTACATTCTTTTGAACGTGAATTAGGTTTCCTATTTTAGTTATGGATACTAAATTTGTTGGGACGATGATATGTAAACTTACCTGTTTTAGGGGTACATATACGTAATATATACGCTTGACGCAGAAATATATCGTTCTGTTTTTAAAAACAAATGTGTTTTCTTGTACAAATAATACCTATAGAATGAAATTCAAAATGAAAAACATAAGGAATAATGAAAAATGAAGGGTCTAGAGTGGTAGCTGTATTATGCATGTCCAGAAAGCTGTATATATAAATGTTTAGCCCAAGTGTAAAAGTAACAAGTGTTGCTCAGGAATGGTTTGGGAGCATAAAAACATAAACCTCAATGAAGAATCGACGTCAGTCAATATTCTCCGATAATCCCCTCATAACCAGTTAGTATAGAATTATTATTATATTTACAATTTGTTACAATTATACATTAGGAAATCATGTATGACAAATAAATCTAAAACATTTGGATGAGAAAAATAATAATTTATTGATGGACACCATCAAAACAGGACAATAATCTTTTGCCTGGAATGATAAAAAATATATTTGTTAAGCGGGGTTGACATGATTTGATTTATTAAACCGATTTTTGTTTCTACGACAAATCGAATCGTGAAGACAAAGAAAAATCGATTGGGGAATCCTTTAGTGCCTCACTCCATCATAAAATGTTATAACCCTCAAGTTATGATGTCGAATATAACGTCATTAGTTTTCTAATTTGAAACGAGGCAATGTTTGTAAAGTTCGAAAGCGGCGTATTTAATTAAAAGGCCTTTGTAGAAATAAAGTAAATTCATTTCAATAATTCGAATAATGTAAATCCTAGTTTATACAATTTTTTCTCGTGTATAAGTTGTTGCTGATTTATTGGTATACTCAATCCTTGAAGAACCTTGATTTTGTGGTTTACTCTTAAGATTGGATATCCCTGGAGCAACACGATTCCCCCCACCCATTCCAAGAAAGGTATTCCTCAAATAAGTTCTTACCCCCTGATGCTTTAGTGTGTAGATGATAGGATTCAGTCCTGAATTGGAAATTAACATGAACCGAGCTACTACAAGTAAAGGTAGATACCAAGCAAACTTGTCGACATTGGACTTCAGCACCATCATCGTAAGAGCTAACAAACCACCAAACGAGCTAATAAAAAAACATAACAACAACAAAAATACCAATCGCAAAAATTTACGATTTTGCTGAAGTAGCATCGTTTTATTCAGTTCATTTGAATTAAGTCTCTTTTGCTTCCCTTAAGTATTAAAACGATCCTGTAATAATTTACGACCATCACAATGACAAAGATGATATATAGCAGGATCAGTACAATTTGAAAGGCAAACTCGCAAAAGAAACGAACAGAGAAAAATGAAATAGGAATGATCCATGGTACAGCAATACCCATATAAAACTTCTTCTTTGTCACAACATGGTCATAGTTTTCCAAATGAACCATATGCAAATATCGGTCATATGAAATTACCATCAGTATCGCTACTGAAATAACAAACAATGCTGAAACTGATTTTTGAATGGAAGCCATGGTGCAGTTAGGGATTACTGCTGCTTGCACCACATCAACTGGCACGACCAAAACTCCAACAAGAAAACCAGCGACAGATAATGAAATCAAATGAATATTTGAATCTTCTCTTAATTTCTAGATTCTTACAAAAGCTAATAGCACACAACTGTTCATTATGACTATAAAAAAGCCACAAATTCCATTAACGATAGCACTGTACAAACCCAATTTTTTTTGGGATTTGTAAAAACACATGTAAACAATCCAATTCGTTTGATATGTTCATGGCTGTAGGTCTTGTTGTTTCTGTGTCTGATAGTAACGTCATCTTAACTAGTCGTTAACATTGTTAAATAAACATGTTATTTTAATACTAAAAGAATAAAAAGCAATTATGATTGCAATTATGATTGCAAATGTCAGATTGACTTTATATTGCTTGACTTCTGCGGTGTCTAATTAAGTTCGATCAAGTTACACAAAAGTAGCACACTTGTGTGATCAAATGAAAAATTACTTTATTCAGAAACATGTAGAACTGAGGGTTGCGGTGTCCTGCTCTAAGCGGTTGTAATCCCTTATTTGAACAATAAAAAAGGATCTAAAAGGAGAGCTGACTTATAACAAAATAACAAACAAACGAGGTAAACAAATGATTGGCTCTCTTGTAGAGTTTACCTGACTCAGTTTTCTCACGACTTTATAACAGTTCATTATCTTTAATCTTAATTAGAGCATGTAAAATTTTAAGAAGGTCGCGAAAAATGTTAACGGACAAAAGTTATGCAATAGGATCTGAAACTGTTTAACTGTTTGATTTGTTTGATTTGATTTGTTTGACAAGTCTTTTGTGTCTCTCAATGTAAAAAACTGAGTTGATTGAATTAGACACGACAAAAGTTACGCCATATAAAGTTACTTTCACGTACATTTCCTCTATCATTGTCTGCGTTGCAGAGAAACAGTATATATTGATTTACTCTGAGGATGATGATTCGGATGATGAAACTTGCAAAAATAAAATGGCGTGGTGCATTCGTTACATGACTTTTAACACTCTGAGATACACGATGACAATTTTTTTACCCCACATAGATACGTTTACGGTAGTATTTTTTCACCTTAAAAGTAGCATGGCAAGTAGAAATGCTATCTACTTTTCCGAATAACTTTATTGAAATAATAAATTTAATAAAAACGAGAGGTTAGATGTACTAACTAGGTCAAAAGACGATGTTTGAACAGAACCCGGGAAAAGGGTATTAGGATTAATAACATCCATTCATTCAGTTTTTGCACACTATGGGTACGGAAAATGTTTAAAATCAGTCTGCTAAATGGCGTGCTCACGTGCCCACTTGCTCCACATGCTTAGGTGCTTTGAGTATAGTGACGCCACATTTAAGTCTAATTATTTTTTGTTATTTTTTTTTTATTATTTTTTTTTTTTTATTATTTTATAATCTTTATACAGGAATCATCGATTCAGTTTTAAATACATGTATACATAATAAAAACTGTTCTATCATCGAGTCCTGTTCCGGATTAAAAACATTTGCCGTGAAAGTAAAGAACTTGAAATAATAAAAAACTAATAATAGTGAATTACAAAAAGTAATGAGTTAGCTCAGAGTAATTGACCAATAGAATCCCAAGAATTTTCTATATCGAATACAGCCCTGCAACGCGGGTAATAACCGGTGAATAATGATACGATTGATACGAAGCTAATATTCAGCTTGAATTGAGGTCGTAAATATATATGGAATTAGATTATTTTAATTTTATACAAATATTTTGGATCTTATCTTATCCATATTATTATATCAATCGCGATTGTGCATGACATTTTTAGTTTGGTAAAATATTTTGTGTGCGAGTTTGCCGATTTTTGACGGTTCGTTTTCCACAAGTTTGTCTGGGTAAGTTTTAAACAGCACTAGCAAGTTGTTTTTTCTTTGGTTTTTCTTTTTTTCAATAAACCATATTTGTTTGTTCCAATTGCAATATTACATACATAGCAATATTTACATACATGTCTTAACGCTTTTGCTAAACAAGGGAAAGTTGCTAAAAGATTATGTTTAATGGGTGCTTCTAATCTTGGAAATCGCGTTGGCTAGGCGAATGTCATTTAAGTTTTGAACCTCCTACACACAACAATATTGATCGTAAAAAACTGCACGAGAGTTTTGTTCTTATAAAGTCCGTAACTCTCTGTTCTGTTTCACCTCGTTTCTCTGATATCATTTCTGCAAGCCGTTTGTAAAATGTTTTACACTCGAGTCCCATGCCGCCAGTCATCGAAAACACCAGGTGTGTGAATGTGTCCAGAATCCTGTTGCGCTGATGTCAAGTCGTGCTTCTTGGCTTCTGTTAGCGGTGCGCTGAGAAAGATGTTCAGCGTCCATTTTCCGCATTGTTCGTTTTTTTCGAACATTAAGGCAGACTTCGTTTAGCATAACGGATGTCAGATCACGGATCTCGTTGTGCCTTAATGTAACTAAGCCACCTTTCTTGCATGACAGCGCGCGTGTGATGTCGAATCGGCTTCTGCATACGCATTCGCTAGGTAGTCGAGGTAGCGACCAGTTGTATTTGATGCGTATGGAGTCTTAAAATTGCTCTTTGTTGAATTCGTAACCCAAATCTTTAATTGGCAAGTTTGTTAGCCAATTTGACGCTCCGACCATTGAGTTGGCTTCGTTTGTTTTTTTCTGATCGTCACTCATCTCCGTTCTAATTTCTTCCAAATTTTCTTTGCTTTTTTCTCGTCTTTCGTTTTTGATAGAAGCTACATTTTTCCCAATTTCTTCATTATTCATTCCTAGTATCTTGTTTTGTATGAGCCGTGTCACAGCTTTAGAGTTGTCGTGCTCAACTGGGGCAATTTCGCATAGAGTTTCTCCGTATGATATTAACCTCGTAAAACATAAATTTAACAGAGATTTCCTAAGTCGTTTACTTGAGTTTTCCTGACTATAGATAACAACAGGAATCGTACCCCGAAGTTATCTTGACTACAGGTAGGAAGATACGCATAGTAAGCCGCAATATCATGGAACTCTTTCAATCAATTTTGTTGAACTCAGTAGGGACTTTCATAAAATGTGAAGGCAACGAGGAGGACAACGAGCAAAAAGAATTTTACAAAATTTACGAAACATAGGAATAAAATTCAGGTTAGTTGGAGTATTTTGGAGATTTACTTAGATGAACAGAAATTCGGAAAAGGTGTATTCTGTCTTCCTTTTGAGTAGAATTATTTGAGGCAATTTTGATATCTAAAATGACGTTGAGTATAGTAACTAGATCAAAACATTGTATTTAAACATAAACTCGGGAAAGGTGTATTAAATACTTAACATTTTTTCAGGGTAATTATTTACCTATATATTTTGCTCCTTAACAAATCGCAGTGAGACAATTTTCGTTAATGTTCAGCACAGAATCAAGGCCCGTATGGACAACTGACCCAGGATGCGACATATAAACATGAATTCGCGAAAGGTGTATTCAGTAAAAACTATGAACGAAATTTCGAATAGTTTTAATTTTCATGAAAATGTGCGCGTAAATTAATTCAATGGTCCTGATTTCGAATTTGGAAATTGTTTTTCGTCATTTGCTAATACATTTAAATAAATACCATTTTTTTAAATTTTGGGCAAAAATTTAAAGTTGTTTTATTATGCTATATTACTTAAGAATTGTTAATTAATATTGAAGCTACGTTGTTGCGACGTGAGTTATGAGAAGGTCTACTATTTCGAACTGGGCCACAGACTTGCTGTCGTAAACAGCTGCGTTTTTTATTATTATGAAGCTTGCTACACTAATTAAAAAACATCTTTAGCTCAAATATGGTGCTGACGTTGTATCAAATCTTGTAAATGCAAACCTAGCTTACATGTACTTTTAAAGTTTGAAATTGAGATTTTTGGAAGTTGCTTCTGATATAGCTGTGGTTAACTAGATTAATTTACACAATGTGTTCATTGGAATTTGAAGAGTAAATTTATAAACTAATTGTAATGTAATGTAACGGTATATTTCAGGGCCTATCCATTTACGGAAATGGCTATTCATCTCATACAATAAAAACAGTTAAAATAAGCTATATATATAAGCAGAGATATAGCAAAACCAAGCCACACATAAAATCAAAACAAACGCAAATTTTGCTTTGCTCGCTACATAAGAACGACATAAACAACATTATGTTAAAATCACATTGTTGCGAATGCAGAATGACGAACTGTAAATATACACCAGCTCGCAAAATTGCAGCGAACACAATTTTTCCATGGAAAGCTAGCATGGTGAAACAATTGAAACAGTGTGTAACTCTCATATACACACAAAATCGGTTAAAAGGAATATGGAGCTATAACAAAGCTATAACGAGCACACAGCCAAGATAAAGCGATTATAAGTGCACAGTAAGCTTAGAGAACCGATATCGCTAAACAAACAAGTTCAAAACAATAAATATATTTAAAATTTAAAAGTTTAAAACAAAAGTTATGTAAAATAAAGACAAATTTGAAGCACGTTCGCAAATGGAAAACAAACGAACGAAAACTTTAAATATCAGCTTTACTGTTTATCATCCATGAACGACACAACAACATTTTGTTGAGAATCTTGTTATGTCGTAAATAAAATGAACCAAACCGTAAAACAAAATTAAATAAAATTTATTAAAAGAATCTCCACGAATAGATTATTTTGAACATGAATTTCTGTTTGCACATAATCGTTTTAATTTCACTGATTCACACCTCGACTTTTCGTAATTAAAAGTCCCAAGATATGATATAACTCAATAAAATCAAATAGTAAATCGACGTTTAAATTTGTACCACGCATCATGTTTCAACAGGCGAACGAAAGCAAATTTCTGTAAAAATTACCGAAACTTGGATATGTAAAATGTATTTATCAGAGATTCCTTTCTACAATACCAGACATCTCACTTCGTCCTCTACCATCGATCCAACAGACTGCCCACAACAGACAAACTTCCCTTAAGAAAAACTTAATGATAACACAAAGTATACGTTCATCGCTGACTTAAATGTTCAATTTTCGTGTCAACATTAAACGAGTTTACCATTATGATGAATGAATCATTATTTCACCAAGATGATCTAGAAGTGTTTTATTGTTATAGGATATTCAGATTTTTGGGAAAATCTATTTACTACTTAGAAAGAACATATTTGAACTTAGCTCTTTGTTTCGACTACACATTTTCCTTACTACCTGTCATTATTTGCAAAAACCACGATCCTTTCGACTCCATTTTGGCTTATAAAAAGCTGTCACAGTTGGTGAGATCAAAAACATTATTTTATTCTTTATGATAAACAGTGATTTCAACTGTTTATCATGGGTTAAAATTCAAATACATTTGGGCATGGTGGAACAATTTATTTCTTATTAAAATGATTACAAGTAAACGTTAGTGAATGAACCGTTGGAAGATCGTTGGAGGCCTTTTTGTGTTCACACCAATCAACCGGCTAAATAATAAGCATAGCAAATTTTTACATAAGTTAAAGACGACCAGAAAAAGATACATAGATGCCACCAAAAAAACTCAGAAATTATAGTTAAAATAATTATATCTAAATGTTTGCGTTATCAGGCTTTGTATGAAGTAAAATATGTTCGCATAATAATTCATTACGAATTCTAACATTTCTTTATTCCATCTATTCTAGAATTTATTCCATCGACCAGCACCTTCCAAGCATCTAAAAGTAAATTTTACAATGACTTACTTTTATCCATTATAAATTATTTGTGTATACATGAACTAGTCTCTTATTGAATTTTGTTAGAAACAATTTTTTTGATATACCACTTAGCAAGTATTTTGCTTTTAAACTCAATATATGCATTTTAAAAAAAAAGTTTAAAAACTAAGAATTGTAAACTGTTTTATCACTACAATGTAAGTATTACTAACAAACACCTTTTGAAAAATAAAAGATAATTTTACATAACATGTCTTAGTTTAATAAAATAGTTTTCATCATCTCATGAAACTTTGTCAAATGATATTTAAGAAAATCAACCTTTGTTAGTCTGGAATTAATAAAAACTTCTTTAAAACCTACATATATTCCATGAAATCTGTTAATTCCATTTTAATATCTATTACTTACCTTTATCGATTACTGGATCACTGTGGTGAATGAAGGAATTTTGTGGAGCTAAAAGGAAATATAAAATGCGTTCCTTAGAAACACCAACATTATATTGTCAGATTTATGTAAGTTTTATTAAGTTTACAAGCATTTCCTTCAGAAACTTTCGCAACGTTACAATACCAACAATTAAAATACCTTGCATCGACAAGGCTACAAGCATGCATAACAGCAACAATGTTACAAAAGTCTTGATTATGATCTTCCCTAGTGTTTACTCAATCCAAGCCAAATGCTGATTGAAAATGAACAGCACCTAACAGTTAATCAAACTTAAATAATTTTGACAATTAACTCTATCACTGGTTGTTTCCATATTTTCCATAACTCTAGAATTCTATAATTACTCTAAGTAATATATAGGTACTGTACTTATTGCTATGAGATTTAATAACCATATTCTTAAACAGCCCTAAGAATATCTGGTTTTCTTTTTAAAGCCGTTTATTATTCAATTAGTATATTTTTGATAATAATAGTTGTACGTTGAACTGAGTTATGTTAACAGTTAATTTCTAGTTGTTTCCAAATCAGTTCTAAAAAATGGTTGTTTTGGGCCGTCTTTTCCGTTCTAAGTCTACAAAGATAATTGCTATATTCATTTCATTTCCAAATATTTTGGTTTTCTTCTTTTCAAAATGTATGTCATTACATGTTTAAGTACGTTTTTTTCAAAACTTTTCCGTTCTAATTATACAAAGATAATTGCTATATTCATATCATTTCAAAATATTTTGGTTTTCCTCTTTTCACTATGTATGTCATCACATGTTTAAGTACGTTTTTTTAAAAACTTTTCCGTCCTAAGTATACAAAGATAATAGCAATATTCATTTCATTTCAAAATATTTTGGTTTTCCTCTTGTCAATATTTATGTCATTACTTTTTTGATTACGATTTTTCAAAACGTCCGATTTGAAAATAAAGAAATGTTCGAACTTAACGTCAGTGAATAAATGAATTCTTTATACAAATAGATATGTTACATGAAATTTAAAACAATCCATTTAAGCTACGAATTTGTAGAGAACGATTATATCTTTCCTTCGATACGATCGAAGTACAGAAGAATAGTACAAATTTCATTTGTTTACAAGTGAAAGCTAATTAAAAATATTTCAGCAGAGCCCTCAAAATAATACAATTACTTGAGAAATACTTTTAAGATAGAGAACGGTAGAAAATAAAAGAAATACACACGACCAATTTGGTTTTCTCGTTTCTTTGTATTCGATATTCGTGTATCACTGTGAGTGTAAATCGGAAGTTTGTGTAAAAGATATAACATGCTGTATAAATATAAAATCCAAATAAAGAGAAAATATGGAAAGCTGAAGGAAAAAATATCAGGAAAACGCCTGGTGAAGGAAGTTTCTGTGATGGCAAAAAGGGATCGGCTTGAAACTTTAAAAGAAAATGCAACATCATGTTATATCTTTTCCTGGGACTGCCCATTTCCACTCATAGTGTTACACGAATGTTGAATACAAAGAAACGAGAAAATTAAACTGGTCGTCTGTATTTCTTTTATTTTCTACCATTCTCTAACTTAAAAGTATCTCACAAGTAATTGTATTATTTTGAAGTCTGTGCTTAAATATTTTTAATTAGCTTTCACTTGTAAACAAATGAAATTCGTAATATTCTTCTGTACCTCGATCGTATGAGAGGAAAGATATAATCATATTCTACAAATGTGTCGCTTAAATGGATTGTTTAAAATTTCATGTAACAGATCTATTTGTATAAAATTCATTTATTCATTGACGTTAAGTTCGACGGTACATTTCTTTATTTTTAAATTCGATGTTTTAAAAAATCGTAATTAAAAAAGTAATGTCATAAATAAGGACAAGAGGAAAACCAAAATATTTTGGCTGTTTAAGATAATGGTTATTACATCTCAAATCAGTAAGTTTATTTATTTATTTTTATTTTACATTAAATTGGCTTCAATTTATACAAATTGTTCTTCCGCCTAAACTAAAAAAAATAAAATTAAAATTCATAATGAATAAAATATATCTATTAAAATAATTGCGTTAAAATATTAATAGTAGTAAAATGCAGTTATGATAAAAAAAAAAAAAAAAAAAAAAAAGAACTAGAGAATCGAGCTCGAGATGTGCGAAAACATAGCATTGCAAAATAGAAAGTAAGAGGTAGTTCAAAACTAGAATTGAGAATAGACTAAGGTAAAAAAAATAAATAATAAACATCAGAGTGACAGGGCCCGGGCTAAGGCCTTATCAAAATAAAAGTTTTTGGCTTCTGAAGAAAATTTCTCTAAAGTCTTTAAAGATTTAATATTTTCTGGTAGATCATCATACCAACGGGCTTGACTTTGGAATGATCCATCACCAACAACTTTAACCAATGGCTCTTTGGAAGTAGAACGCAGCGTCTTATTTGGATCAAAGAATTCAACATTAAGGTAACTGGGATGGTTTTTATCTCGACGCGATTTGTGGACAATTTTCGCGGTATTAAATTCCATATACTCTTTGACAGGTAGCCATTTTAATTTAATTACGTCATTCAAGTTAGCATAACGAGATATAACATATCCAGCTGCTATATTTTGGATCTTTTGTAGTCGTTGTATTTGATATTTTGGAATTTGAGCAAAAACGACATTGCTGTAGTTAAGCTTGGATAGTATCATTGTTTCAGCCAAGGTTTTTCGAACATGAAACGGGGTAAAGCGACTGAATTTACGGAGAGCACGCAGTGTTCCTTGAGAAGACTTGATGATAGCATTGATATGAGTTGACCATGATAAATTTTGATCAAGGTGAATTCCAAGCAATTTAACATCTGATTTGTGCTCAATCGATTTTCCGGAACATCGGAAAAGTTGACTTTGATTTTTCGGAAAGTTTCTTAGACGTTGCGAATGGAATATAATGAGCTGTAATTTGTCGTTGTTAAATAGAAGATTATTATCCTTTGACCACGACTGAAGATTCTCGACGTCCTTTTCCATCTCTTTAATGGTTAGCTGCAGATCTTTGACTCTGCAGTGTCGGTAGAGGGAGGTGTCATCTGCGTATTGTATACTTGATGATATCACTTGATCTGAAAGTTCAACAACGTAGAGATTAAATAGCACAGGGCCTAATATGCTACCCTGCGGAACTCCGAAGCACATGGGTTTCGTGGAAGAGGTTTTGTCTTCAACTTGTACATACTGTTTCCTATCTTTCAAATAGCTCGACAAAATTTGAAGAGAATCGTAGGAAAAGTTCATATCTCTTAGCTTCAATAGTAGATTCTGGTGGTCTATGGTGTCAAAAGCTTTTGAGTAATCGATCATTATAGCTAGGGTGACTTCACTTTTGTTCATCGCTTTTTTGATGTCATCTCGAATTTTGATGAGTAAGGTAGCGGTGGAATGGCCTTTACGAAAGCCTGATTGTGTTTGATGATAGAGTGCTTTGTCCTCGATGAATTTACAAAGCTGAACCAAGATGACTCTTTCAAAAACTTTCGATAGTACCGGCAGCACCGATATCGGTCGGTAGTCCTTGATTTTTAATGGTGAATCTATTTTTGGTATAAGTACAGTAATTATAGATTACTCAGAGTAATTATAGAATTCTAGAGTTATGGAAAATATAGAACCCACCAATGATGAAGTTAATTGTCAAAATATTTTAATGTTTTGATTCACATTTGGGTATAAATACAAATTGGATGAGCTGTTGATTTTCATTCAGCATTTGGCTTGGATTGAGTACGCACTAGTGAAGATATAATCATGAAGACTTTTGTAACATTGTTGCTGTTATGCATGCTTGTAGCATTGTCGATGCAAGGTATTTTAATTGTTGGTATTGTAACGTTGCGAAGGTTCCTGAAGGAAATGCTTATAAACTTAATAAAACTTACTTAAGTCTGACAATAAAATGTTGGTTTTGCTAAGGAACGCAATTTATATTTCCTTTTAGCTCCACAAAATTCTGCTGTTCACCTCGGTGATCCAGTGATCGATAAAGGTAAGTAATACATAGTGAAATAGCATTTAGAAACCTCACGGATTACCGTATTTCCTCTAATAAACGCCGCGGCGTTTATTACAAATGGCAGATTTTAGATGCGGCGTTTAATAGAGGGCGGCGTTCTTTAGAGGGCGGCGTTTATTTCAAAATGAAAAAATGACATAAAAATAGACTTTAAACCACAATGTTTTCTTTTCCTAAAAAGCGTAACAAAAGATAAAAATGTATTATACAAAAGATGTTAAGAAAGAATATCAACATCACTGTCGCCGTCAGAATCCTCTTCTATGATATGAAAGCTTTCATAGCTTTCGCTAATGTCAGAATCCAAAATTTGAAATGGATTTTCAGCAGATCGATCTTCATCCAATGCTTTCGTTGCCTGCTTCAATAAATCAGCTCCAGTTGAACAAGACGAATCTTTTTTGAAACAATAGATTTGCTCATCTTCTGATCCATCCGTAGCTAAGTTTAAAGCACATGACTTGAAAGACTTGATAATTATCTGACTGCTCAATCCATTCCACACTTCTAAGACCCATTGTACAAGTTTTCGTCGGGGTGGGGGTTTCTGATTTCCCCCTTTTGTAAACTGCTGTACGCCTTCCACCATCCATTCATTATAAAGATCTATCATCCGACTCTTGAAGGGCTTGTTCCATGATACATCTGGCGCCTGTATGTATTTTGTGCAACCCCCTAGAATTATGACATTTTCAATTTTTCCTTTCGACAATACTCGCTTAACAGAGTCCATGATGTGGCACTCAAAAGAATCCCAAACCAAAAGTCGCCGGTTGAAAGAAAATGTGCCCAAAATTGTTTCAACAAAGTGTAATGTGAGTTCCTCATTCATCCATGCATTTTTTGATGACACAACAACACATTTATTTCTAAATTCAGTGTTAAGTTCTTTACATTCTCGCTTTGCACCACCAAAGACAATAAATGGTTTCAATTTAGTCCCATCAGCTTTTGCTGTCAAACAAACAGAAATTCTGACTTTTTCATGGCCAGTTGACTTCAGCATTACTTCCCGTTCACCACGTCGCTCTACAGTTGTTGGTGCAGCCATATCCGCCCATACAGCTGTTTCATCCATTGCAATTATAGAGCTTGCATTGAATTTGTACTTTCTTGACATTCGCCGGACATGGATCACATATTGTACTAGTCTATCAACAAGGAATGCTGGATCTTTTTGGATTGTTGTTGTTCTGCGCCGCAATGAAAGGCAATTTCGTTTCATAAACTTCTCTAACCAGCCACGGCTAGCCTGGAAACTATCTTTTGCAACATTATCCTCCTCAACACTTTCATCATGGATGGCCTTCGCTTTTCTCATAATTAGTTTTCGAGAAACACGTAAAGAATTTGCTCTTCGTTCATGTATCCATTCGAGTAGGTCTTCCTCTAAGTCGACATTTTTGATTTTACATCCTCCTCCTTCCAGTTTCATTCTTTTTGCTCCTCCTTGTTTCAGCTTATCCGCATTAGCTTTCCATTCTCTCACTCTCTTTTCATCAACCCTGTATTTTCTTGCTGCTTCACGATTATTATAACGCTCTGCGTAATCAATAACTGTGGACTTAAACTCAAAAGTAAAACTTCGCCTTTTTTCCCTTTTATGGGATATAGATTGTTTGTGCACTTCTTCGTTTGGCATTTTTTCTGCTCCGTCACCACACAACTCTGATGAAATAAACTATGAAGACAAAATCTGTCCGTGTATGAGACAAGCTGCAGCTGGCTTTGTTCACACCTTATGATGAAAATTTATCACACCTTCATTCCTTTAAAATTGAATAACCAATTAAAGAAGTTTCAGAGTTCAAAGAACGGTTTTCCTTTCGGTTTTCATTTCATGCACATCATTCTTAATTAAATCACGTTTTCCGAAGCGCTTTCACTCAAATAAGAAACGTTTTTTAGCAGATTACGAAGAGTGATTTCAGTAAAAATGGCTCGAGCGATTCCAGTACAATTTGAAGTGTATTTCAATGTAAGATTTTTTTCCAATATCCGTGGCCATCATCTTTACAAAAACGTATGGACACCTGAAATTGGAGAGTCTTTGGTTTGTAAACGCGATGAGCGATTGGAGGCCAAAGAGTTGGATGAGTATGCGATTGGAACGTACAAGAAGATATCAGACGAGGAAATTTTAGTCGGACATGTACCAATAGAACTGTCCAAACTAATAGCATTTTTTATTGAAGCTGATGATAATCACGTGTGCGCAATCGTAAATGGTAAAAGGATACGAGAAGTTGGCTTGAGTGTTACTGCACAATTCAACTGTTACACATCAAGTAAAGTTCATGCAAAAATTCTTCATGAGGAACTGTTGAAGAGGAAAAAACAATATTCGTTTTTATCTTTAGTTGTGGAAGAATTTGTCGATAGAAAACAAGTCAAACTCATATAAACTGTTTGTTATTGCTTTTTTAGTCAGTTTTCTAATAAACGCCGCTTTCTAAGGTGCGGCGTTTATTAGAGGGCGGCGTTCTTTAGAGGGCGGCGTTTATTACGAATGTTGAAATACAGGTGCGGCGTTTGTTAGAGGGCAGCGTTTATCAGAGGGCGGCGTTTATTAGAGGAAATACGGTATATGTAGGTTTTAAAGAAGTGTTTTATTAATTCCAGAATAACAATGGTTTATTTTCTTAAATATCATTTTGTAAATTTTTCATGAGATGATGAAAACTAGTTTCTAAAACTAAGACATGTTATGTAAAATTATCTTTTATTTTTCAAAAGGTGTTCGTAAGTAAGACTTATATTGCAGTGATAAAACAGTCTTACTTTTGAAACTTGTTTTTAATATTTCAAATGCATATATAGCATTTAAAAGCAAAATACTTGCTAAGAGATATATCAAAATAATTGTTTCTTACAAAATTCAATAAGAGACTAGTTCTTGTATACGCAAATAATTTATGATGGACAAAAGGAATTCATTGTAAATTTTACTTTTAGATGCTTGGAAGGCGCTGGTCGATGGAATAAATTCTGATTGGAGTAAGAAATGTTAGAATTCGTAATGAATTATGATGCAAACATATTTTACTTCATACAAAGCCTGAGAATACAAACATTTAGATATAATTATTTTAATCCTAATTTCTGCTTACATAGGATCGGAAAACAGGCCTCCTACTCGTAGAGAACGTTTCGCAATTGCCCTTAAAATACTTAGAAAATATGGGAATTTAGGTGAGTTTTTTCGGTGGAATCCATATATCTTTTTCTTGTCGTCATTAACTTGTGTACAAATTTGCTATGCTTATTATTTAGCCGGTTGATTGGTGTGAACACAAAAAAGCATCGAAACGATCTTCCACTGGTTCATTCATTAACATTTACTTGTAATCATTTTAATAAGTAATAAATTGTTCAACCATGCCTAAATGTATTTGAATTTTAACCCCATATGAAACAGTTTAAATCTCAGTTAATAATAAAGAATAAAATATTGTTTGTAATTTCACGCACCCACCCACCCACGTTTTTTGGAAATAATCACAGGTAGTATGGAAAATGTGTAGTCGAAACAAACACTAAGTTCAAATATATTCTTTCTAAGTAGCAATTAGATTTTCCCAAAAATCTCAATATCCTCTCACTATGAAACACATCTAGATCATCTTAGTCAAATAATGATTCATTCATCATAATAGCAAACTCGTTTAAAGTTGACATGAAAGATTCAACATTTAAATCAGCGATGAATGTGTACTTTGTGTTATCATTAAGTTTTTCTTAAGGGTAGTTTTTCTGTTGTCGGCAGTCCGTTGGATCGATGGTATAGGACGAGGTGAGATGTCTGGTATTGTAGAAAGGAATTTCTGATAAAATGCAATTTGTACATATCCAATGTTCGGTAGTTTTTACAGAAATTTGATTTTGTTCGGCTGTTGCAACATGACCCGTGGTACAAATTTAAACACCTGATACGTTGTAAATGTTTTGTGTTTGTTGCAACTCCTTTGTTACATTTTGGTGTGTTGTTTCGTCTACGTGAACCAGGTCCTGGATTAAGTTCAACTTCATACATAGCCTAGGAATGTAATCATTTGAATAAAACTATTTTAACTGTAATTTCTATTTTAACAGAATCTTTACACTGCCTCCCTCTCAGAGAGAAGCTTATGGTATTGCTGTTAGAGTACTTAAGAAGTATAATAGATAGAAGGAGTTATTCGGTGGCATCTATACATCTATTTCTTGTCGCATTTTACTTGTGAACAAATTATTAAATATTTATCCGGTTGATAATTCCAGACAAGAACAAGTTAAAAGTATCACGATATTTGGATCTTTTGGTTTTCGATTTTTATTTTCGATTTACCATTTGGTTGTATGAAATTGTATTATATCTTGGGACGTTTCATTACGAAAAGTCGAGTTCTAAATCAAAGAGAAATTCATATTTAAAAGAATCTATTCGCGCAGATTCTTTTAATTAATTCTATTTAATTTTGTTACACGGTTTGGTTCAATTTATTTACGACGCAACAAGATTTCCAACAAAATGTTGTCGTGTCTTTCATGGATGATGAACAGTGAAGCTGATATTTAAAGTTTTCGTTTGTTTGTTTTCTATTTCCGAACGTGCTTCAAATTTGTCTTTATTATATATAAATTTTGTTTTTAATCTTTTTTTTAATTTTACATATATTTATTGTTTTGAACTTTTTTTTTAGCCATATCCTTTCTCTAAGCTTACTGTGCACTTGTAATCGCTTTATTTTGCTTGTGTGCCCTTCATAGCTTCGTTATAGCTCCATATATTTTCATATTTAATCGATTTTGTGTGTATATGAGAGTTACACACAAATTTTCATATGTTTCAGCATGCAGGTTTTGCGTGGAAAAGTGTTCGCTGCAATTTTGCGTGCTGGTGTATATTGACAGTTCGTCATTCTGCATTCGCCACAATGTGATTTTAATATAATGTTGTTTAAGTCGTTCTTATGTGGCGAGACAAGCAAAATTTGTTTTGTTTTGCTTCTAGTTTTGGCTTGGTTTTGCTATATCTCTGCTAATATATATAGCTTACTTTAACTGTTTTTATTGTACGGGATTAATTTCCGTAAATGGATATGCCCTGAAATAGACCATTACATTACACTACAATTAGTTGATAAGTTTACTCTTCAAATTCCAATGAACAGATTGTGTAAATTATTCCAGTTAACAACAGCTATATTAAAATCAACTTCCAAAAATCTCAATTTCAAACGTTAAAAGTACATGTAAGGTAGGTTTGGATTTACAAGTTTTTATGCAGCGTCAGCACCATATTTGAACTAAAAATGTTTTTTAATTAGTGTAGCAAGTTTCATAATAATAAAAACGCAGCCGTTTACGACAGCAAGTCTGTGGTCCAGTTTGAAATAGTAGACCTTTCCATAAATCACGCTACAACAACGTAGCTGTATGACGAAAAACAATTTCCAAATTCGAAATCAGGACCATTGAATTAATTTACGCGCACATTTTCATGAAAACTAAATCTATTCAAAATTTGGTTCAACGGTTTTCCCGAATACACATTTTGCGAATTCATGTTTATATGTCGCATCCTGGGTCAGTTGTCCATACGGGGCTTGATTCTGTGCTGAACATTAACAAAAATTGTCTCACTGCGATTTGTTAAGGAGCAAAATATATAACTAAATAATTACCCTAAAACAATGTAAAGTATCCGGAGATAAATTGTGAAGTCATCTACTGTATCATAATTTTCTACGAACACGTGCTGAAACTGACACGAAGAAAAATAAGGTTACTCCGTATGATATTAACCTAGTAAAACATAAAGTTAACGGAGTTTTCCTAATAACAACAGGAATCGTGCCCCGAAATCATCCTGACTACGGGTAGGAAGATACGCATAGTAAGCCGGAATATGATGGATCTCTTTCAATCGATTTATTTGAACTCGGCAGGGACTTTCATAAAATGAGAAGGCAACGAGGAGGGCAACGAGCAAAAAGATTACAAAATTTATGAAACATAGGAATAAAATTCAGGGTAGTTGGAGTGTTTTGGAGATTTACTTTTAATACATCTTTCCCGAGTTTATGTTTAAACACAATGTTTTGATCTAGTTACTATACCCAACCTCGTTTTAGATATCAAAATTGCCTCAAATCATTCTACTGAAAAGATGAGCGTTTCTCGGTAATTTAATTTGTAATTTTTTTATTCTCCATAATTTAATTTAAAATTTTTTGTAAAAAACTTTCTGTTGTATCAGATATAATTTTTATTTGTTATTTTACAGAAAATAAATTTAAGAGAAGTTGTATATAAAGTCCAAGGAGTATAATATAAAACACTTTTTAGAAACGGAATATGTATGTTTTTTTCTTGAAACTAAAGCATTTACGTAATTTTGTGTGTTCAGATGGTTAATTACAAGTTATGAAACTTTTGAAACTTGATGAATAGCCAGATGCAAGAATATTATGCTGGAAAATGAAAGTGAGAACTTTGATGGTGTATTAACCGGTTATTCTCGATATTTTCTTGGTACAAGTTCTAGTTTAACAATTGGGATTGGGATTTTCAAACTGACTACGACAGTGTTGTGATCTGTTGTAATTTAAGTAGTAGTCGTTATATCCAATTCATGTGAATGACGTCGTCCCTTGTTTCATTTTCACCAAAATTTAAGTGTCATTTCAACATCACCACGACCTATTTGCAATGTTAAAACAACGCAGAAGTGTCCCCTTGAAAATTAATTGGTAACCTCGCTGAGGAAGTGACTTGTTTGGGCTTTTGAGACTCTCAGAAGAAACAAAATAAATAAATGCATCTCCCCCTCGGTATGGCGTTTAAATTTAACTGTGATTGATTATGATTTGAGCAATTTTTGTTTTGTTATCTTTGCGTGTTGTAAATGATCTTTAATTGGAAATAGATTAACCTTGAATTAGTGCAAAGAAGGCGGAAAACGTTTTCCATATTACGGAGACGTCATGCCAACCCAGCACCAAGACGTCTTATTTAAGTCTTTTTCCTGGTTTTTAAGTCTTTCTGAAGAGTTCATCAAGATATGTTATTTTAGTTTTAAATGTCTGCAATTCTGGCGTTTGTTTCATGCCTCTTTAAGTCGAAGACCAAAAATAACTTCATTACTCATTTCCACAGCATAAAATGTTCATATTTTTTATTAAAGGAGTAAGTATATTGAATTGAATTGAATTGAAACATTTATTTTACATTGGTTTGCCAAAGTTAAAAAACAAAATAAATTAATTTATACCTAAAAAATTACAAATTAGGAACCTTTCATTATTTTCAAAACAGCAAACACTTAATTCTTTTTTTTTATTTTAATTATTGCCATTAATAGTAATGAGGCCATTAGTTTGTAACAAAGATTTCAAAATAATAGAAGATTCTCCAAAGAAGGTCTTTATTTAGCAAAGATTTGATGGTGGAAAAGTGTGTGGTATAATAGAAAATTTAAATAGCGGATCCATCTATGGCAATTGCAGCTAATATGCAACAAACCAATGGTATTTGTAGATACTTTAAACAACATTTTATTTTGAAACTACACTAATTTCCATAAATGAGTTTCTGACTTGTAAAAGACAGGAGAGAACCAAAAAAATATATTCAACAAATAAAAAAAATGAGGCCAACCCACACACAGAATATGGCAACAGTCATCACCTACTAAAACTTCAATTTGTTCCTCTTTAGCTCTAAAATTTCTTTTGGAGAATTCCTTTTTAATATATATAACTTTTGGCATATTCCTCAACTACACCGCCTACTGAGATTCAATTTTCTGATTGACGCTTTAAATGAACTTATCTGGGAACAATCTTTTACCCAATCTGGCAGAGAATTCCAGGGTAGACACAAAATAGAATTTCTCGCTACAGGCAGTGACGAAAGATTAACGGTACAAAGATGATACTTAATTTGTTTGGGAATGAACACCTATGGGCCTATGTTGACTTGAGTTTTGAATATTTCGGTGGCTAGGAAACCCAAATGAAATTCGTGGATGCTGGAGTAAGTCAGTGTAGCTACATTCAGAATCTAGAAATAAAGTCCTAAAAGATCGTTTATGTATTGTTATGTATTGTATAAGAGGAAGGCGTTAAAAAGAAGAGGTGTAAGTTAGAGGTAATGTTTTGAATAGGCACTCCACACAGAAGTCCAATTTTTGAATAAGCTTCCCCACCTCTTTTATTTATGAGTCCTGTTATATTATTACATTATTTGTTTGATTAGAACACTGTGTAATGAGTTCGGTAGAATTATTTATGTTCGAGAAAAATGAGCAGAGAAAATAAGAAGAATGAAAGGAAAAGAACTCAATAAATCATAGTTAGATGGTCGTAATTTCATTCCTATGGAGACGTCTCACCTTCAGGCCTCCTTCGACGTCGAAAAATGATCTCACAATCAAACAACTTAAAGTCTTAAAATAAATTGTCTCAAATTTATCGTGTGCCCGCTCAGACAATTTAAATTGTTACGATTTTGAAGTTTTCCTTTCTGACTTCTTTAGCTTTTTCATGTGTCTGTTCAGCCGTACCTTTCCCAGCATGTTGATTCAACAGGGCGTTAAAGCGGTAAATAGGGACCCTAAATCGACTTACATCTTATTGAACTGATTGCTCAAGCGAAATAAATTATTAGTAAAGTATCAGTTTTTTGTAAAATTAACACTGTTGTGTTATGTTATACTTGCATACAAGTGTGTATGTTATTTCTGAGAACAGTATCTTTGAGATTTTCAAACGTTTGATGGTAGATTCCTATAAATTGTGGTTAAACCATCGATGTTTTTCTTTTAAACCAACGATTTAATAAGATGAACCTTAGTTACCTTATTTTCTCAATGAAACGCATCTCTACAATAAACACTAACAAAAATACCTAATAATCTAAAAAAATGGATTTAGTAAATAAATAAAAATAGAGATGAAAAGGAATGTGTCAATCGTGAATGTGTCATGAACAGAAGAATGAACTTCTATTTAGTAGTATTTAGCAGTATTTAGTGGTATTTGGCAGAACAGTGGAACTTCTATTATATATCTTGAGTAGGTAAGATCTCTTTTTACGATTAATTTTATTTAAAGGAATTAAGCTATTTAACAGTTTCCGGGTAAAAAGTTTTTAGGGTTTCACTCAATTTGATTGAAACAAATATGAAGTAAAACAGAAAATTAAGTTTCTATTTTCCTTTTCCTCCCTTACCTCGCAAAATATAAGCTTTTAAACGAAGCATCTGAAATAACATCTTGTCCAGCGCTTGGCTTATTATAGTGATCTAGAGTTACCAAAATAACGTTCTGTAGTTCAGAATGATCTCCTCGCAGTTTATGACGTTCTACACTCTTAAGAAAGTTAAAAAGTTACTTTTGAAGGCAGCCACCGTTTGGAATTTTTCAGTTAATATTTTTTGTGAACGAATTTGAACATTGTCCCAAAACGAAATTACGACTTTTGCCTTGGCCTAATTAGGGCCGCCTAATAAATGTCCGACAAGATAAGGGCCGAATAAAGTATTGTCGTTTAAACTGAAAGATTTACGTTCCCACTGGCGCGTAAAAATAAACGTTAGCAACAAACGTTAATAAAACCGTGCTTAAAAGAGTGTACATTACTAACAGTGACGGTTAAATTCAAAGGGAGAAGTAATTTGTCATGATTAGCATTGCAAGCTGGATAATACATAGATCAAATGTTTACATTTGCTATATGTCACATTTACACCATTACCTCGTTGGTAAAGACCCTTTTGATATTCTCCTATTTTGAATTAACTGTCTCGAAACTTTGTGCACTTGGCATATTGTTTTTTCTTTCTCAGCGCAGTCTTGATAAATTTCGACAAATTTACATAAGAAATGTGAAATTAGACATTTGATAGCTAATCATCGACACGTTTCAAAAAATAAAAGTCACAACGGATCCATCTATAAAAATTCGAGGTGTGAAATTTAAAATAAATAACTTTTCGACATCATGACCGTAACAACAGACAAATCAATTACGATCAAGCCGTTATGAATGGTCGCAATCGAATTCACAAACGTTTTTATTGTAATATTTATTGCAATTCGTAGTTTGTTTGTTTTTCGTAGTTTTCTGACGTAACGACTAACCACAACTTTCCGGCGTTCGGGTGGTAACTAAAGAATGATTAGTACAATGAAAGGGGTGCACATATTTATCGAATGTTATGCAGCATTGCCGCCTTATTTAGAGAATTAAATGAATTGATGGCATCAACAAGAAATACAGGATCAGTTCTTCTTCCTCGATAATCTTATTTGCTGCATGTACAGCCGCCTCACAACCACCAGGTTGGCCAGCACACAGTTGAAGGCTTCCTACTGACTCGATTACTTCGCTTTTAACAATCAGGGGGATGACTTTTTCGATTATTCTTTGAATTGTTTCTCCGATGCCGATTGGTCGAACTCCAGGTATGAGGCGACAAGCTGTGTAGGCTTCAAGTGGATCTTTCTTTGAGTTATTCTTGGAACGTGCACATTCATGAATACACAATGATCTGGCCATTTTTCGAAAAACAGGATTGAAGATTCTCACTTTCTTGCCCAAAGCTTTTCGACAGTCAAACGACTGTTTTCAAAGTCTTTAAATACAGTACAAATAACAAAGGATATTTGGGAACACCGGTATATACAGGGAACAACTGTATATACAAACCGGTATATACAGTATATTTCAGTATATACAGGGTGAACCTTAGACTGAATACTGTCTTGGTTACGTTGGGATAGATAGCCATTAAACCATATAATTTGTCTGAAGTGCCATATGCTTTAAGTTTACCAACCAAAAGCTTGTTTGAGGGGAATCTCGTCGAGCTGTCTTTGATTTTGTTCCTGGCCAACGAGAGGGAAATGCACGGTTTATATCTGCAAAAACAGAATTACCAGAATTTGAGAAAGGCAATCTCGTTTGCCTTATATTAGAAGTTCTTTCTTGGGTGGTATTTCTGGAGTCATCAGAAACGTAGTTGCCAAGAATTTCACGAGCTTCACGAGCTATTCTGGTGAAAGCTTGACGCATGCTGGCTGATTTATCCGCCATCATGATTTAATGTGTTTTCATCATTTCATCACGCTTTATTAATGTCTTCTGGGTAATTTCCAGAAAAACACGCAATGCATCATACAATTACTCCATGAAACAGAACGACAAACAAAGTTTTATGAAGATGCGCACGTGTATAAAAACATAGTCGTGATAAAAAACAGTTTAGCATGTATGAGCACATTGTGCATATAAATAGATTATTAATTATTTTTTTGTGAATAATAGAACGTGTATATATGTAAAATCACAATGTGTAAACAAGATACAGGATAGATTAAATAAAAACGTAATAATGTCTAGTGTGGCGCCCCATACTAAGCTAAAGGTATAATCTTCTCACTTTTTTTAAAAATAAAATTAATCAAGTAATACTATACTTCCATATTACGATATCTTCTGGCTTAAAATGATTTTCACATGTATACACATGATCAGTTTCAAATCTGTGTTTTAAAATTATTATCAACGACCATGTATTTAGTCAACTCGTTTAACCATTTATCGCACCATTCTTAATGAAACTTTTGACTTGGTAATTTAAATATACCAATGCCTTTAGTACGTCTGTTACTTTCACACCCAACAACACAACAATTCTCTCCGGACATTTTAAAAACACTGATGCATTTGTATTTGAATTTCGAGTCTTGGGTTAGTGACATTGGAAGAAGAAAACCACCTGTAATTTTCACTCGCTTTCACCTGGTAAACAATTTAGAGGGGGTTTACACGTAAGATTTCATCCCGGGATGAAACTCATCCCGGGATGAGTTGCTCCCTGTCTCTAGGACAGGGACGAGATTTCATCCCGGGATGAAATTCGCTAAAAAAGACATGTAAACACTTCCTCCCGGGATGAAACTAAAGTAAAAGCACGTGTAAACACATATTAATTTTCAAAGATGCAGAAGGTGCGCATTTTGAACATGATTTTGAGTATTCGACACGAAAAGATTTCTTTTGTTCCTTTTGTTTTGTTTTGTTCCTTTTGTTTTGTTTCTTTTGATTTGTTTTGTTTGTAAAAGCACATTTCATCCCGGGATGAAACTACTCATCCCGGGAAGAAATTAACATGATTTCATCCCGGGATGAAACACACATGTAAACGTTTTCCATTTCATCCCAGGATGAAACTCGTCCCGGGATGAGATTTCATCTCACGTACGTGTAAACCCCCCCATCCTTAGAGAATCTTAGTCAGGATGCTTTGAAATAAATCGGGCCTTATTTTAAGTTTTATCGACTCGAAAAAACGCTGAGCGTAATAATTTGTTTTCTTTGGGTAATCATGTAAATATCTTTTAGGGTATAAAAGATAAAAAGATTAGGTAAGTAAGTTTTTTTAATTCGCGAACTATTTTTTTCAGTCTTTTCGCCTGCTTTAAAAACATCTTTTCTTATTTGTGCAGGCTAGTAATTAATTATGCATAAAAATGTTTAGCAATAACATAGAACAATAGAGCTATGAACCCAGTTATTATATATACACTGGGTTAATGGTTATGCAGGTAATGAGTGTTAAGCATCTTTGATTGGTGGTAGTTGTTTTGTCATACATTTGCCTTTCTTGAAAAGTATCTATATTATCTATGTTACTTTTTCAGCTCCATAAAAATTGCAAACAGACTTTCGTACTTTACTCCAGTAAATGCTTTGATAGTGGAAACCGAATTCAAGCTAAATAAAAGTTTCAATATCTCTTTTTTAAAGGAATTTTATCGTTTTCTTCCTCTCCTTATCACAAAACAAGCTGAGGGAATCGCAACGTTTGGGTCTAAGAAAAACAAATTCAAGGAAAAATCTAAAACCTTTCGCAACTTTTGTTGTTAACAGACTTTGCCTCGTGTCTAAACGTTATAATTACTACAATTTTATGCATATTAAAGGGCGTCATAGATATGCCACGACCATTTAGCTCCCTTCGTACAAGGGAACAAACTCTATATAGAAGGAACAGTCCCGTAATTAATGAAAAGGTCTATATATTCATATGTATGTTTTACAAAATACCTCTTAAAAATCATTGAAAGAAAGTAGGAAATAAAGTATTCGATCAACTAGATACCTATTTATACCTACCATAGATACCTGGCGAATTCATGATTAGTTCTTTCCGTTTATTTGGAACAAATCGATCATGATTTAAAATTTTTGACATCTGTGACTCCCTTCTTCTTTTCTATTTTTTTTTTTTTTTTTTTTATAATCAGGCTTCTCAAAACCACGTGAAGGTCGTCCATATTATGTCCAACTGGTTTGTTTATGTTTGCTTCTTCTTGTTTCATATAAAATTTAACGAGTTGGCCAAGGTTACTCCTGTATTTTGTGTGATCATAATCACCTTTTCCTGTTAATAACTTGTAATCCAGTTTTCTTTCTAATTCCTCAAAGTATAGATTATTTCTGAGACACTGAATATAAGTTATCGGATTAAAGATTTCAACACTATTATTAATACTACGACCTCATCACCATCACCTTCCCTCCTCCATCGAAATGATAGTACCATGATCGATTAAAGGATCTATAAGAATAAAGTTTCCAACATGAAATCTTAAATAATCCTCTTCTTAACCACTCACTGTTAATTTGCACAATATTTAGATCTTTATCGAGTTTGATTACTGCACAATATGGTCACGATGAATTTGTTTGTTTATGTAGCATCTCAATTCTACTTTATATGCTTTTTTTACCTACACTTTTAACTTGCAAGACTTATACAGTTTTTAGTATCAATAGTCCGGGGGCCCTCAAACAGCTATAATAGCTTTTGCTTGGAGAAACTTCGGTAGGAATGTCAGAAGTTGTCAAATTGTCCATATTCTTATACTTATTTCATTAAAGAAACAATGACACTATAACGCTGTATTTAATTTGTCCTAGAAATAGTTGCAGCATAGCTATCTAAAAAGGCCAAAAAGCAGAACACAAATTGAAATGTCCATTTCGTTATGAAATTCAGGTTTTGTTATTGTACTGCATACTGCGCTTAAAATCTCCCTAAAAACGTAAACAGTTGATAAGGGAAAAAATTATATGCGATGAAGCGACTTGAGAACTTTGATAAAAAAGTTCAGGGGCATCCACAAATTACCCGAATAATGATTTCAAACATGTTTTAAGACATAGAGAAAAACTAGGCGTTTTAGGTGGAAAGGCGGTGTTTATTTTTATAAAAGGAAATATAGGTAATCATAACATAATTCTGTATGAAAACACGGAGTAATTGATGCAGATCATGAAAACGCGATGTTTAAACCTGAAACATATTTAATCTTTGAATTCCAATGACAAATTGGTTGTTCGGAGAAAATCTCCTAAATAACATTACTTTGTGGTAATTTTACCTCGACAGGTTTTGCAACAGAGATTTGTCAAGAGAGTCGGTATCTATGGCTATTCTCGTAGTCTGCATATGACATGACACAAAAGAAATATAATAACAATGGTGGTTTTCATGAGATAAGGATGTTCCTAAAAACTCCAATAATGAAGGTATTCATATGAAAATTTAGATTTAGAGGTTAATGTGCCTTTCAAAATGTCCTGGACCTCAACAATAATAACAAATGATGTCGTATTTTGGACAAGTTCTGCAACTTGACATTAGAAAACAAACTGGAATATTTTTTAGGGACTTAGTTAAGATGTACAAAATGGGGTCCCTAAAAAGTGACTTTGGTCAAAATATCTCTTTTGTACACAGCAAAAATAAAATTAAATGCAATAGAAAATAGAAAGGAAAAGAGTTGTAAAAGAAATAAAAACAAAACAAAATTTGATAAACTCAGTGGAGGTGTACTCGGTACACCATGTTAATTGTCTTGCATATTTACAATGATCTGCCATAGAAACTTTCACTATACGAACGTACAGTGGTGAGTTACGAAAATTGTCTTGATCAAATAAATGATGATAATGTTAAACTGTTTTGTACTTATCTAATAACAGTGAAAATCTGCCACGGATATGATGATTACACTGATGTCTTGCGCAGGAGGATTGGTTTTAAGATACCCTTTCCAGGAAAAGATAAATAGGAGATAGCTTTTCCTGAAACTTTTGATGGAATAAAGCATAATAATGATATTTTGAATGTGATTCGATCTGCAAACTGTCAGTTATTAATCAATGATGCAAATGATAATTGTCAAAACTGTAAATCAGTTAGGGACAATATGAGAAAAATTAGACAACGCATGAACACTTCTGCACCAGATCCCTTTACAAGTTTGCAATGCGTATCCTTTGATGAACTTGTGGATGAATACAAAAATCAAGCTGTAAGACAGGTTGCTAAATACGCTCTGTCAATAACCTTGATAAAGAAGAAGTTTTTCATCACAGAAAACTGAATTTGAAGATGATTCCCACAATTCGAGCAAGCATCTAAAGGAGACCCACCATCAATGAGATGGCATCCACTCATAATCATATGGTGTCTGAGTATTTATCCAACATCGCCTGCAGCATATAAACATATTGACAGCAAGCGGAATGCAGTTTTGCCACATGTAAACAATTGTAAAAAAGTGTCTACAATTTGCAGATTGAAAGTTCTCGAAAATTTAAACGAATGTCTGTTTAGTTTTCGATTAAATGAAAATCAAGTTTGGATGGATTCGAAGAAAAATCTTTTCTTTTTTTCAGGTAAATTGATTAGTTTCACTGAATGGGTGACCTGAATGCAGAGATAGTACGTCTTAAAGAGAGATGTAAAGTTAATCGAGAGGAGAGAGATTTATGGTATTTATGGTACGTGAGGTTTGCTCAACGTTGTGTTATCCTTTTGGGTATCATGCCAATTTGGGACTTACTGCAGACCAACTGTTACTTGTGGTATGAGAGGCAACCTATGTGTTGGAGTTAATTAGTTTTAAGGTTCCAGTTTGTGTGTGTAATGGAGCCAAATAGAAAACTATTCAAAGTAAAGGCCCTTGGAGATGACAACTGGACTTAAATGACCTTTTCGAATGGATCGTAATCAACATGGTGGTGAACTATTACTGTATGTAAATGAAAACATTGTTTGCAAGAGATTATCTTTTCCGGGTATACCTGAAGATATTGAAGTTATCTGCAATCAATATACGACAACGTTATTGTAATTGGAGATTTCAATATGAAAGAATCAACCTCAAGTACGCGTCACTTCAAAATTGGTCAATCTCTGAATAACCTAATCAAGAAACCAACTTGATTTAAATCAATAATAAAACCATCATGTATTGACCACATCCGGGGATCAAACAAGGAACGATTTAAAGAGTCATCAATTATCGAAACTGGACTTTCTGTTATTGCTTTCGAGTCGACAACTTCTAAATTAAAATCACGGTTATAGAAAGTTTGATCCTGTGATGTTCAAATCTGAACTTGCAAATTAAGATGATCTCACGGATTATGCAAAACTAGACTCCAAATATTTCACGACTTGGTAAATATAATTATAAAAATCATTCTTGTATCAAAAATATCATGTACAGATTTAACAATCGATCTGAAATGAACTTTAAACACACTACCTCTGAGCAGATATTAGACTGTGTAAACTTATGAGATGATAAGAATGCCTGTCCTGACGATGATCTACCTGCGAAAGTATTGAATGAATATGTCGACCTTTACGCACAAATTAAATTCCTTTTCAACGAAGCATGCGATGATAATGTTTTTCTTGACGTATTGAAAAATGGCAGAGGTTTCTCCTTTATATAAAGATGGTTCTTAATCCTCCAAAGAAAATTTTCGACCTGTCAGTAAACTTCCTAATATGGCGAAGATCTTTGAACGTATAATGTACAAGCAGATTGAAGATTTTGTGTAATAAATTATCTTCATTTCTTTCTGGTTTTAGAAAAGGCTACAGTAGTCAACACACGCTATATGATTAAGAGCTGGCACAAGTCACATACTGACTAAACAACGGAACCACCTGAGACGATCTGAACCGAGCTGAGACGATCTGATACAATCTGCAGTCTAATTGGCCCACCCCCCCTATAAAATCCTAGGGCAATGGAATGTTGCTGAACCTTTTCGAATTAGATATCTATGGAATCGTTAAGTCGTCAAATATGAAGTACCATTTAACTAATTAATAGTATTTAAAACCGATTATTAGGTTTCATCTATACTATTGAACCCGATTATTAGAATTCTTCCATACTATGTTAACCCGATCATTAGATATCTTCTATACTATTCAAAATATTTAAGATAGTATTTAAACATTCTATTACCATTAATTTAATTTTTTTAGGTTGTTATAGCAACTCTGTTGCTTTTACCAAGCGACGAGGGAATCCTTCATTGGAATCAACTATAAAGTTTTTAAAACATTTTAATCGAGCATTTGATTGTTTTCTTTTAGTCAAATCGTTTATCGAACTTTCAAGATTGTTCTTCATGAAGAGGTAACGTACATATTGAGCTAAAAATACCCCCTTGAAGGATATTTTGCAAATCATCGCAGAAACGCAGGTTGATATGATTACCCATCATATTTCACAGAAAAGTATCTCTTTAAAATCATTACACCAATCGTTCTAAGAATTCTGTTACACCTAATGTTATTGCTACTTGCTACTTGAATCTTCAAATACCTCAGATGTTGTGCAGTTTTTACTGAACCAAACAAAAGACATTATATCTTACAAACTAATAGTTATTATACAATGAAGTTTCCTTATCAGATCTTCATTGAATATAAAAGCAAACGCATATGCTGAATAATAACTAATTTTCTATTCTTACATTGATTGTGACACTATATGTCCCAAAACCGCCACTATATGTCGCAACACAATATGTCGCCAAAAAATGCAAAATTTACACTATATGTCGCAAAAGTTATATTCACCATACTCTCATAATTAATGAGAATAACTTCCTGTTAAAATAAGATCTTAAACTTGACTTCAAATCATAAAATCATAAAATCATACCTAATAAGATAATAGATGGCGTCATAGGCTATTTATAGACGTGTTACTTCCCATTTCAGTTAGATGTTCAAACTTGGCACAAAGGCAAAAAGAAAATAAGTGATGTCACGATGACGCTATAGGCTGTTTTCTAAATATTATACTACATGTTTAAAACTTTTGATTTGCATACATATGTATTTGACCCTGTTCCCATATCGTGTGCCTACTAAATAAATGCTCTCATGGTCAATTTTATAAAAGGAGTGACAAAGATATAAATGAAAATGACATATGAAAAGAATTAAGTGGACGCACCTTCAAAATATGAAATTATAAATTATTTGGTTTCAGCTTTATTGAAAATTGCCAAAAAGGTCTCTGTTTTTAAGGTTCACTTTTACTAACGTCGTGTTTCATAAATAACGTCTATAGTTCATGAAATGATTAAAACCAGTAGGTAAAAGTTCTATTATGCTAATACGGAAAGAAGAACTTAAAAAATAGTTTGTTGACTACACTTACCGAAATAAAAAATAACCATTTGTATTCTTAAGCGAAATAAGAGACAAGCAACCAGGCTACAAACTTATCGTATTAATAACAAGACTAGTATCCCGCGTAAAAACATTTAAGAGGTTCATCTTCCTCAAATGAGTTCACCCCACTCGTGTTTTTTCTCTTAACATGGTGGTGACGAGAAATAATGGAATCCAAAAGGATAAGTAGTACCACGCTATAGAGTTATAGAACCACTCAGTTACGCACGACCAAAATTTTTAATTACAACCGTCCATACAAACATTGCGTTCCCGGTCCTTTTATTCACACTGACCAAACTAAAAAGTGGATGCACACCTTGCTATTAATAAAGAAGACTTGTAATGCTTGTAAAAACATTTTACAAGTTCATTTTCCGCATGAGTTGCCGCCCACAGCACCCGCGCTCTTCTTCCCATATATGGTGGAGAGACAAAAATATAAAACCACACAATCTAAATGGATTAGTATCACTAAGTTGTAGAGTCCGAAAAGCTGATCAAGAAAATGTATGGGATCGTCTGTGTTCGACGTTCCTTTACGTAGATATTGCCGTTCAAATATTCTAATGACGTCACACCTATCCCCGGGTAAAAACGTTTTACAGGTTGATTTTTTCGTCACTCCACCGCCAATATCGCACGCCTGAAGGGACGTCAGTTATTCCCATTGGTGTTCGAGAAATTTGCCCCTGAAAATAGCTTTATATTTAGGGTGCAATGCCATGTGCCCACTGACGTCGCGCTACTCCTATAATACTAATCACCATTAAATTTTCTAAATGTATCACTCTCTAAAATAAAAGTGGTATGCACATCTCGCTGTTAGTATATAAGATAGTATCCTGGGTAAAAACTATTAGAGGTTCGTTTTACTTCCATGAGTTGCTATCACAAACTCACCCGTGCTCTTCCTGTTTCCAAATATTACGGTGACCGAAAATCAAATCGCACAAACCAAAAGGATAAGTATCACTAAGTTGTAGAGCTTGAAAAGTTGATTGGGATCGCCTATGTACGACTTACCGGTACTGAGATATCGTCGATCAAAGATTCCAATGACGTCACACCGGTCCCCAAAAGATTTAAACCCAAATTTTTCGACGCCCCATCGCTAATATCGCGCACCAAAAGTGACGTCAGGTATTCCCGTTGGTTCTCGAGATATTTGCCCTAAAATATCACATTCTATTTAGGGTGCAATGCAATGTGCCACCTAACGTCACACTTGACGTCAAACATTTGTAATACTAATCTCTATTATACTTGCAACTTGGAGATATTGTCGTTCAAAGATTTTTTTGACGTCATGGGAGTGACGTTGCGATTGATCCGTCCAAATTGTTTCCGAACCCATGGCCAATATTGGACCCCAATTGACGTCAGTTATCCAAATTGGTTCTTTAGATATTTGCTCTTAAAATACGCGTTCTATTTAGGGTGCAATGTGTGCCATTTGAAGTCGCGCTACTACTGTAACACTAATGGCCATAGGTCATAGGTTATCGGTCAACTCAGTTACGCACGATCTAAAATATCACCATATAGCAAATATTCAGTTCCCAGCCCTTTTAAACGCACTTGCCAACTTAGAAATTGGATACACACACGATTAGTAAAGAGACTAGTCACCAAGGCGGCGTTGCACGCCGGTCATAAAGTGCAACATTGCATTGATGTTTTTGTGGGACTGGGACTGTACGCAAGTAAGTAAATAAGTAACTGGTAGTTTTATGTAACTGGGCTTCCATCCGTAGTGACAGTTTGGAGAAAAATACTTCTCACCGTGTGAAAAGAAATTTCATTGATGATTTGAATGGCATTTTCCTCAAAATAATTCAAAGAAATTCTGATCTTCAAAGAAATTTTGATCTTCGCAGAAAATATTATCAACATATTATCAACTTGAATTAAGTTAATTCATATTTTTTGAATGCAAATCTGATTCTTGAAGTGTATAGCAAGTTTCCCTTGTAGTTTACGGCATTGTTTACATTTATTCAGCAGGGAGTTGTTGCCTAAATCCAGTCCCGATCCCACTCCTCTCGTTTTCTCTGTTACTATATGGTCTAACTTACCTTGGAACATTCCATTTTAAAGTGCTCCAAAATAGCTTTACCTATTTGTTAATGATACCTATTTGTTGAAATCCGATAAGTAAATCAGAAATTGCATTCAATTTATGTAATAAGTTCAAATATTATTGACAAAGGCTTAACTATAGCGCGTGAAATTAAGAAAAATGTGAAATTTGTTACACACCACCCTACATACACCCGTGCTTCCCCGAAAATAGTGGAGACACACATGCGTATTAGTATCCCGGATAAAAACATTTTACGGCTCCACTCTAATGAATCATGGTAAGAAACATGTTTGACATATACTGCAGGACATCACAACATGTTTGACATATACTGCAGGACATCTGGAACACAAACGCTCAACTCAAATGACTGCCATGGTAAGAAATAAAAAACTACAATCTAAAAATCTTTTTGTTATATTTTCCAACTATTAAGTGAAATCATAAAATTATGTCTTTGGCCGGGAATTATGTCTCTGGAATTAACTAAGAATTATGTCTGCACGAAAACGAAAAATTCTATTTCCTGGTTCACACTCTCCTTCAAATCTTCACGTTCATGAAATATTGTTTTAAAATTTTCGTTTGTCAACAAAAACCTTCCATACGTCTTCCAATAAGTGGTTTTTGTCAATAACACATTGGAGCTCTCCTTTCCATCTAGCCTCCTTTTTTATAAGATTTTAAAACAAGAAACATTTAAGAAAAAATACATTCTGTAAAATAGTCATCAAAATTGCGGACATTAGTTACTTTAGTTAGTTTAGTTAGTTTTTTTCTCTTTTTCAGCTTTTAACAATTTGCACAAGAAGTGGTAGATAATGAACATTACAATTATGATCATTTGACCGGAAAAATAGAGGTTGTACCATTTCATCAGTGTATGACGCATAGAATATCCCTGAAACGCAAACAAGGAAGTTGTTATTACTCATTCATTCAGACACTAATTCATCGTGGTAAAACTTTTATTGACATAACAACTCAAAAATGTAACTATCGTCCAATCGAAAAAGTAGTCTCTCCACATCTCAATAATATTTGAACGAACGATTTTTTAACAATTAGAGACGTTTTTTCAAAACGTAAAAAACGTAAATAAATAAAAATAAAAATAAGAAACAACACAAAAGTATATATGCCATAAGAATATCCTACCACTTTGGAAAGGCAAAATATAAGTAACTTGATACTTACATGATATCTTTCAGGTGATGAATCAAAAACACATGTACCATAAGAGAATTGCCATATGGATAGTATGGTAAAGAATAAATTAGTGCATATAACCAAAACATTGTTCTGCAAAATAAACAAAAAATGAAGGGTCATTAAACATTTATTAATTTTGGAATGCCTTTTTAGGTTTCATTTTAGGTTTGATTTCATTTTTAGACGTTTATCTCCAATCTACCATATTGGCCCTTTCTTCACCGGCCCTTAATGTTTATCTGCAAGAGTTTGACGGTGGGTTTTCCAAAAAGGCTTTTAAGGACGGCGTAAAAGGGCCGGCGTTTAATTTGAGCCGACGTAAAAAGGGCCAATAACGTATATTTAACACAATTTTTATATTTAATGTATTTCTAAAAGGTCACTGATAAAGGTCTCCATTCACTAATGGATAGTTCTGCAAAGAAAATGTTTTATTATCATTCAACGATGTGGTTTAGTCAAAATTAAAGCGGGGTCGTAACAAAATTGCATGAACAGAAAACTTGTTATAAATGTAGGTTTCCACTCAGTGGAAAAAAGAAGGTGCACAATTTTATTCAAACCGCTATTTTGTCAATTCCTATTAAAGATAATGAACTCTTATAGAGGTCGTGAGAAAACTGAGTCAGCAGTTTTCTACAAGGGAATCCCCACGAAAGAGCCAATCATAGGTTTACCTCGTTTGTTTGCCATTTTGATAAAAGTCAACTGCTCCTTTTAGACCCATTTCTTATTCTTCAAATGAGGAATTCCCACTGCTGACAACAGCACACCACTATCCTCACTTGTATACCTAACAGTTCATTATATTTAATCACTATTTTGTGAATGAAAACCAATAACCTGAACACAAATCAAATTACTTATCCAGGGATTTCTATTCAAACTTCAAGCATGCGCATAGAAATAAGCTGTTTATTATGAATTAAAGCGTTTATAGATAACAGATAACAGGAATAAATAGAAATGCGTAAATAGAAATATACAATAATGCTAAAGATAAATAAGTAAACTATCGTAATAAGGAAATAAGATATTCAGTATGATCGTGAGTATTATACTGCAATGGCGTGAGGAGATACTTATCGAGTCAAAAAATTTATCAACCAAAACTTGAATCCTCAGAAAAATAATTTTTTGGATCAAAGTTCAGAAAACTATGTCCATCTCCCACCGATCAATGAAATTTGAATATTTTCAGTTTGAATGTTTCAGAACAAGAATATTACAGAGCCTTTTCTATTTCAAAGGATGAAGATTTTGAAATACATTTGAGTAGGATGCCAGATTCTTGTAATGTGCATAATTATTTCCTAGTTTAATTCTACAACACAACAGAATTGAATTATTTCAGCGTGCTAATTATAATGGATGTTGAAGCACTATCAAAAGCTGTCGAACCTCCCTATTATGAACTGCCGACGTGACTTCAACAAATAAACTAATCACAATTGTGTACTGATACATTGAAGGAATTAGCAATTATTATGTAGGATTCAGATGATTTGAAACTTTCTAATCTAATGGAGTCTGTTGGAGATCAAATGCGTTAACATATGTCAAGTTTTGCAATGAAATGCAGATATCAGGCTGAACACCAATGCCTGTATGCTTAAGACGTCTCACAACATGTTTGACATATACTGCACAACATGTTTGACATATACTGCAGGACATCTGGAACACAAACACTCAACTCAAATGACTGCCATGTCCTTCCATCTTATGAAAATCGTACTTACATTTTTATATCTGTGAGTACAATTTTTCTTACACTTTCTGACTTTAATACATGCACTGAAATATTCAGCGAGTGCACCACGACATACTGAAAATAAAGTAGAATATCATTCATAGAACACGTCATTTCGAGCGAAAAGGGTAAAAAATTAAGCGAAACCCCTTACCGCCTTCTATATACGCATAAATGCCGGCACTCATCAAAGCTGCAAAAAACTGAAAATTCCCAGCCTAAAGAGAGATTATTTACAATATTATTTTAGAAAGCAGCAGTATTTAAGAAATGTGTTTAAAGTGTTAGAAACACTAGGTAAGAGTTGATGCTACTTACGTGTAACATTACACTTGCAATATAGGTGATAAGTATAGACACAAATAAACCATATTTTTTAGTGGGTTCGAAAAAGCCTAGAAAAAAAGGAAATTTTAATGAATACTAGAGGTCAAGGCTGTAGTAATTTCAAATTATATTATGTAAAGTTCAATTCATGTACTTCCAAAAGAACCTAACACCAATTAACGTGGCAAATATGTAGAGAACTTTCCAAACATAATTGAAAACTCCTTACAAGGTTTTAAAAAATGATGAACAGTGATATTCCATGCTGGCATCAAATCTGCCATAGAACGTGGCCATTCTACAGTTAATGGATCAACGTTTGGATAGGACCTAAAATAAAAAACTGATTTAAGAAAAGTTATCAATGGCAGTTAAGATGTTTATCAAAACGTTTATTACTAACCAAACTAAAGTTTCTTCAGATTTTTCATCAGCTTGAGTTTCCGGTTCATTGTTATGAGGTTCCTGGGTTGCGTTTTCCTTTGATTGGTTCTCTCCAGGACCAACTAGAGTTCCAATACCGACAATTAACAATAAATATTCTGATATGTAACATTCAATAAAATGTGCTGTTCTATAGCCAAATGAATCCATATATGTATCGAAGCACCTAAAATAAATCAATCAATCAAACACCCACTGCGTTTGAGCCATTTTGAGCGTCAAAATGAACTTTGGGCTATTATTTATCCTACATTGCCGTATATACCAGTCAATTGACGTATATTTTATGTTAATAGTATTGCCAGTCAATTGACGTAAATCCGGTGATCAAACCAACACAGTTAAAAATACTTACGCATTGTTAAACAAAGATGGAATTAAAGATGGCAACCAGGCCATATAGTGTTCGATGCCACAATGTCTTACAAATATGAATATACTGGCAAGCAGCAACGCTTTCATGCAGCCATATAACCAAGAAAAACTCTATAACACAAATGTACCTTTGCTGATAAAGACTTTTATCTTAAAGACACATAACCAAGTTTGTCAAAAAAATAAATATGTTATGAAACTTTCTATACATAGTAACGATATAAATTCTATAGTAAGGATGTAACTTCTTCATTCAAACATTTATGGTTTGTATCTTAAAAGTTTCAACCTTAACCTGTGAACCTGTGAACCAACGTGTCAACCGAGTCTTATAGTCAATTGCATTTCCAAAGGGATCCCCATTCAAACTTGTTTTGAATCATTTAAGTTAATCAGCCGCAACGGAAATCCTTATAAAATATTATGAAGATGAAAGACATAAAAGTTCTTGCTGGTTTCGAATCAAAGAATATTAAAAAAAAAGGAATCATTATGGAGAAAAGATTTCTCTGTGAAATTCAGAATAGTGTAAAATAAATAAATTAGTAGAGACAAAAATAAAGCGAGGCATTGGTTTGCTAAGTAGTATACAGGAATGTTTTGGAAGAGGTTTGTTTTGAACGAAGAAATGTAAGTTCTGATTTACTTGGGGATAGAAACACAAAATAGATGTTTTTTGAATTCTTGATTATTGTCTTACAACTGTCAGCTATTTTTGTGAAATTACTTCACCTTCTCGAATGTTAGTGAAGATTCAGTGTTAATATGGAATCCTTATAAGTGCAATTCGATGACTTTACTTTCGGAGAAAACTCATCGTGAAAGCAAATCGAGCGTATATTTAAACCGTGTTAGAGAAAATGGCGATATTCCAAGCGGTGGTTTTTAATTTTCAAATTTGTTATTATATAGTCAACTGTTTACAAGTTGTTTTAAAAGTTCACAAATTGTTGTGTATATTAATGTCTTTAGACAAAAATCTTAATTTTGGCCAAAAATGATTGCTACGCGCCATAAAACGCATATATCTTGGTTACGAGTTCTTGATAAGCTTTTCCGGTCCGGAAATTGATGATATGGTCTGTACTTTTATGTTTTCCAAGTTGAGTAAAACAACAGTCTGTGTTAAAGATGACGTTATTATAAAGGGTTATATAAAGATTATCAATTAAAAAGAATAAACCTAAGGATTTCCTTCAATTGTTACTCGATAAACAATCCATATTATAGTAAATTGTGTCCCCCTGGATTTTCAATGGACAATCAGAAATCATTGACAGGAAATTAGATAACAACATCCATAAGTTAAGAAGGTTTATTAAAGTGATGTCGAAGAATGTGATTAACAAATAAATCTTAAAAACATTATAAAATCCAATATAAAACAGAAAGCAAAGAAAAATACCAGGCCTGTCACTTTTTCTTACAAACTTTATTTCAACATATTTATGAGTTTTCATTTTGATCACCCTGGATTTCATCATTACTGGATTTTTGGAAAAGTCAGTCTGATATTTTACTATATAACACATTATAAAATCCGGTTGTTCTTGTGGACAGACAAATTTACGTCACCAAAATGGAGAGTCACACCTGGTAAAGAATTATCAGCCAAAAAGATTAAACCTAAGGATGCTCTTCAATCGTTACTCGATAAACAATCCATAGTATAGTAAATTGTGTCCCACTGGATCCCGTCCAGAATGAATGTTGGTTGAGTTGAAGTACATAAGAAAACTCCCGAATGATATAGCATTCTGACTAATTTTGTTATACAACTTATCAAAACTTCTGGTTAAAATATTGACGCCCCTCACTTAAACGATTGGAACAGTTAAAGAATCGTTTAGTTTTGGTTAAAAGATAAATGAATAACTGGATATAATGAGTGTTTGTTTAGTTTCTGCAACTGTGTTTTATAAACATCTGTGACTAAATAGGAAATAAAAAGACAAAGAATGCGGAACTCCATATTCTTTTTTTCCGCAATCTCTCATTCCGTAACCTATACTTTATTAGTGGTAATTCATTTATTGATAAGGAATAATGACTTTAACTCTTTGACATTAGAAAAACAAGGTTTTTAATTGATTAAAAACTCGTCATCGGTGCATACAATTAATTAATCAGGAATGATAGGATAAAAGTGTTAAGTAGACACTAACTGGCAGGAGGATAAGATTCAACACCATTTAAATGTGAATCCATACAACGCGTCTATTATAACTATGGCATTTTTTTTATAAAAGTCACTGCCATCTCACAGTTATAATACATTCAATAGAAGTTACACCTGCCTAATGGAAATAACAAGGTATTTGGAAGTAATTTGTTTTACCATTGGATGTCCATTAAATATGCGTTGATGAACTTTGTATGGTATAAACGCACCACCATTCGTTGTGCTCAGAGGATTAAATGTGTAACCAAGGAGACCTAACACTGATATATCCATCTTGTGTATTTCAAAACAGGCAGAAATGATTCTCATGAACATTACCATGCAATTTCCTATCAGAAAAGTGAGAAAGAGCATAGAGTGAAAATATATATTACAAAATGAATATATATAAGATATGTATATTTAGAATATATAACAAATAAATACCTTTTATCTTTAACCATTTATAAGGATTCATAAAATATTCGCTTTTATAAAATAGATAAAATCACCATTAGTTTGTGACAAAAATATGGACATGCCATTGCAGACAGACGGATTTCTGGATCATTAGCTGATCACAATTGCCATAGAATAAAGAACCAATTCTGCAATTTTCTTTCATAATAATGACAAATTTCGAAGAAGTGCCATAACTGTTATAATTGGAATTATTTTCAATTCTACATGCTAAACAAGCTTAGAACCGTACAGAAAAGGAAAAGATAACGATGAACAGGGAGGATTGTAATGGATTTCCTTTCTGAGTAGAAATCGAAGAATTTTAGCTCAATAGAAAAAACGTGAGAGCATATACTTACCAGTACAATATATATAAAGCTGCTACCATAGACAGTAAAAATCCATTGGCTCTTTTGTTGAAGACCAGTATGTACGTCACAAACAAAATGGAAGGTACTATGACGTAAAATTGCACATATTCCAATTTGTACCACACATGGTAAGCATAGAACATGATGAAAGAAAGGTTGATGGCAGGACGTGGCAGTTTACTCATTGCTAAAATTCTCATCGCTATACACATCAGAAAAACCAGCCAAAATTCTTTCCCGAAATGCTTGAAGGCAGGAACGGTGCATTCTTTATACACACTAAAATTGTCAGCTCTGAGGTTTCGGAATCGCCTCGTAAGCTCCTTTCTGTACGAATCAAACAGGCTAGCATCACTATATATATCTAAATTTCAGAAGAGGAAAATTAGTACGTTCAGCATTTCAATGCAATCTAAAATTGACAATATGAGGCAATAACGGAAATGATGTCTATTATTTGCAATTCATGCCTTATGTAGTAGTATAATGACTGACTAGATGGTTTTAACACAACTCAAGTTTGGAATATTATAATTGCTTTCCACTCTTTGATCTTTAAAGATTCACCGTCACCAAACTGAACATGCGAAAGAACTATTGTTTAAAAGATAGGCAATTTAAAACACAAAGAGATTTCAAGGAATACCTATCATGACATTGTCCTTGGTCCCGGGTGGAAAGAATCCTTTGATATATTGGAGGGTTTCATTAGTAATGAAGCGTCCTGTGTACATTTGCATTTTACCGTGCTCGATTTTGAAGATCTAAAGAAAGTTGACATTTCTTCTAAGGGCACTCCCTAAAGTTTACATTCTAAAGGATCTAAATTGTTTGAAAATAGGATTATGGCACTGATCAAGTAAAGTTGTAACAAAAATATGAAAGAATCTGTAGATACTTACTACTAAGTACTATAAGATACTTTCGGCCAAACACGAATCCAGCAAATCGCTGTTTTCTGAAATGTTATAATCACTTTCATCATCGTCGCTACTACATTCTGTACTGGTGGATTCACTGCTACTAGCCGTGCTTAGACTTCTTTGACGTTTCGGCAGCCTGGAAGGACTCAAATCTGCTGACCGTCTTTTCAGTGATGGTTTCGCACTCGTCTTGTCCTGATCTTCTGTGACATCTAAATTCTTATGAAATAAACTGATCAAAAAACTGTGAAAGAGCCAATGAATCGCCACAAAACAATTAATGTCTGATTACAAGACCAACGAATGGACATGCTCATTTTAAGTAATGAGGTTCAAGTACGTGGAAAGCGTCAAACTTCGATTCTCGGTTTCATTTTTAAATAATGATATTTCCTAATATATTCTGAAGATCCTGCGTTCATTATCCTCCCGCACAAGTTTTCTATTGGCGAGAATGATTTATATTAAACACACCCTAAAAAGTAGTAACACAGTTGCTAGCTAATATGATTAGAGCAGTGTCTATTTCGCATATAACATTTCCTTTTGTCATAAGTATCATACTGTAGATACATTTTTCCACGAAAGTTTCGGTGGAACAACGTATCTCTCTTATTTCATCAACACCAAGAAGTTTTTTAAGAAATTTATCACAGCGAGCAGTATATTCATCAACCTTCTATTCCATCAACACCAAGAAACTCATTTAAAAATTTATGACAGAGAGCAGTATATTCATCAAACTTTTATTTCATTATTCTTGCCACTTCATTATACACCTTATAGGAATGTACCGTAAACACTCGTAGAGATCTCTGTTGTATAGGAAAGAAGATTTTACGCATCAAAACAGTTTTTTAAAAATAAAAATGCATTTTCACAGTGAAAACCTTCACGAAACTTGCTTGTTTGAAACCAATGTGCCTATTGGTGTCATTCAGCTCGTTTCTATATTCTTCCCGTTTCCATATTTTACCTGTTTTGGCTTTCGGTTTCTTGCTCTCGGCCTCCGGTTCCTTTGTTCGTCCATTCTTTCATCGGTCGCTCTTAACATTGCCCTCCTCCTTTAACAAGATCGTCCTAGGAGGAGGTCTTAATAAGTGGACATTGTGAGAGTGGGATAATAGAGATGTATTGTAAGGAAGGTTTGGCTAAAGTAAGCACTGTTGAGTTCCAAAGCATCACTACGTGGGATATCAGCAGTATCTCCAGCAGCAGGTTTTTATGTTATCTTGTAAAAAATCATAATTGTTCGTAACCGAAATATTTTGTTATAGCCAGATTTTTTTAGGAGGCGGAAGGTTTCATTGCTTGAAACGTTATAATGAAAATAAAACAACTGTAAACGGCAGTAAACTCCGCTTGAGTATTCATGAAGTTGTTTATATGAAACAGAAGTAAGAGTTGAATTTGTAACTTATACATATATTTTCTCTTTTATAAAAATCATGTAAATTTGTAACCGGCTGGCATTATAGAATATAACCAGCAGTATAACAATATGGCTCTTCAAATAAATATACGAATTCAGTATTAAAAAAGATGAAAAATATATGATGGAGAATCGTCAAACTTACGACGTGCAAAAGACAAGGTCGAATCCAAAAACTCCCTCGCCGCCTAAGCGCGTAGTTAATGATGATTATTCAATTCAGACATTCAGTTGATTTTCATTGAAAAAATTCTGGATTTCAATTATTTTTCACTTTTTCAAATTTTTAATCAACTTGATTAAAACATCAGTCAACACATGTGGTTTGTAACTGAACTCGGTGATTATGTTGTTGCATGTATCCGGATAAAAACTGTAATAAACATTCTTAACAAAAGCCGAACAAAATTCTTCAATTTAAACCTGAAGAAAACAAAGAATGTTGAGAATAAAAATATCTCAGAATGCATCATCAGTTGATCATGCATATTGAAATTTGAACGCAAGGCATATGGATATAACAAGTTATTTGTTCTTTTGTTAATTCTGCTTAATCTTCAATGATATGTGTGTTTGAGTAAATGTGCATGCATCGATCTTGTGGATTGTTATTATTTTAAATGAAGGAGGACATATTTTTTGAAGTGAACTAGTAATTAATATTGTTATTTAAAACAAAATGTAATATTTTCTATGATTCTTAGAATATTTTATCAAAAGGTTTACTGTAATTTGTTCAAACATGAAATTATCCAGGCAATAATTTTGACATCCCTTAACATAATTGTAAGTTTTTGACTTATGTCATTGCAATTTTTCCTTCATGGTTAAACTTTTACTTGTCTGAATCTAAGAAGTTTTCATCGGAATTTAATTTCGCGAGTTGTCAGAAATTGATTTCGCGAATTTCACTAATCGGTTGTTTTTAATCAATCACCATGGATCAGACAGGGAGGTAAAAAACATCTCAAATCTAAAATTTAACGCCATGCAAGATTCACCGATTTGCTTTGTTGTTCTCTATCATTTATTGATATAAAAAAAGGCGAAAAATACAATGGAGTTTCACAGGAGAAAATCAAATGTTTTTTTTGAAATATCAAACTTTCATGTTAATAGATCATCTAGATCTAGCGTGTATTTAATTTCAATTCAAGTTTCTTCCCACGAAAATTCTTTAATTTGAGGTACTTCCTTTTTGTCAGCTATACCCCCTGGAATTCTCCTGTCTTAGTTCCTCTCGATTAGTATGAGATAAGATTGACTTCTTCGAATAATAATAATAATGTCTTAATTTCTGTATAGATGATATAAAAAAAACATACAGTATTCCCGACAAGAAGTTCTGGTTGATATGTTATTATATGTGTCTTCAATTTCCGATACACGAAGATCACGTTAGTAACAAATCGTTACAATGACACCTTACTCAAATATATATGTTGTCACGATAGGTGGCAGTTTTCTTGCGATATTCTGATTATCCTGTCAAGCAAGCAAGGAGATTTAGAGTTTAAAATTTACAATTTCATCACAAGAGAATAGAAGGACAATGTCCAATTTTTACGACATTCCTACTGAATACGAAGCTCTCCCGATATATTGTTTGTGGATTACACATCTGTTTGCTGGTTCGTCTTTATAAAGATTCGAAGAATGTGGAATTCTGGTGCTTATGACAATAGAAGATTTTTTGGAATGAAATGAATTTTGGATTACATTTTTCATATGTTAATTATAATTCCGAAATATTTTGTTCGATGCATGCACAGAAAGTTTCGTTAAGCTAGATCTCCACTAGACAGGAAATGTCGCAGCGGAAAAGCTCTGCATATTCACTAAGCCAATCAGATTGCAGAAAGGTTTTCCGCCGTGAAAGCGAATGTTCCATTGCGTTGCGTTTATGACTTATTCTTAATCAAATCTTAATTTAAAAATCTTAGTAAAAATTTGGTAAGAATCTCAGAAATCCTAATGAAACATAGAGAAACTCATTGTCTACAAATCCACATGTGTTGCTGATAATGGTGAACGTGCCAATTCATAAAACGTATTTGCATGTGACTTGAACAATCCAATTTTTTTAATAAACGCTGATGAAGTAAAAAGCATGTTTCATTCAAACTTCAAACAACAACCATGAAGTCCCTACTATTTAATTTAATTTAACATCCGTTTACACTACTCGATTAATTTAGGGTTTTTTTTTTTTTTAAGATATACCTTATAAAAACCACTGTTTACATTATCAAAGTAAATCTGCAGATTTTTGTGATTTTTTTTTTCACAATGGTCGTGAAAGAGTTAGTAGTTAATTTTTTTTTTGCACATAACTCTTTTTTTCTGCTGTGACAAAGGCTTTGACAATTACCAAAAACGTGTCGGTGTATTTTTCCTGAGCTTGTAATATAAAAAACTCGCTGCTGCAGATACTGCTGATATCCTACGTAGTGATGCTTTGGAACTCAACAGTCCTTACTTTAGCCAAACCTTCCTTACGGTACATCCAATGACTACCCACCGGACGTAAATTCATCGTAGAGACACCATTTAAAGACGTGTCGCTAAATGATCACAAATGGAAATCCCAAAGAGGTCTACAAAACATTTTCAACAAGACGTCACAAAGACTTAAAACATCTTCTACAAGAGACGTCGCTGAGATGTCGTAAAGACATATTTTCATAGAAGTCTCAAATATCCCTAGTTTCATTTATCTCAAAAATGCTTATTTAAATCCAACATGGCAGAAACACATAATTTCAATTAGCCAAGTACACATTTGAATTTAAAGGCGAGAACACATCCTGATATTGTGAGAGTAAAACGTATCTATTCGTTATCAACATGACCTTAACATCATTAACTGTCAAATAAATGGAGAACACCTCCTCTGCAATTTTTGTGTGTTTTGATAACCTCCTATTTGCGTCATTCCTGTAAGCGTTGCACAAAGCTGAGGTGGGTCTGTAAAATGTGTTTTTGTTAGTTTACATTCTGCTCACAAAATGAACCCATATACACACAGAGAGAACGAGAAAACGTGGTAAGTTAATATACTTTCACGTCTCAAATTAACATAAGTTATCACATAATGTGTCTGTAATAATATAAAACTTTTTTCTTCCAATAAATTAACAGTTTAAGATAAAAATCTATGTAACAAGAGTGCAGCCTGTGCTAGTGCTGAATTTCTATGAAGAATGAAAAACGGAAATTCCATAAGCCGAACTAATGAACCTTTAAGAGTCCAAAATGAATGACTTCGCTAAATACCAATCCAGTTAACCACATCTCTAGAGGTGCTGTTCAGAATCTCTGATTGTTCAATTCTTACTTTATATCACCTTTCTTTGTTTTTATACTTGTTCCGGTAGACTGGCATATACAACAGCTTGATTTACCAATACGTGGCCTCCTCCTATGTTAATCCTAGGGATTAGTTATGAACATTATGGGGTCCTGTCATTTGTAATTTATATTACCAATCCTATGTCCCATATACTGCTACTATAACTATTAACACTTCCCTGTGCAATTTGATTACTTCGTGGTATTTGCCTTTGCCTGGAATGAAACTGCTATGTCAAGCATCGTGTGCAACGAAGATGGGTGCTCGAGACCGAGTGGTGATTCTTCTGATACCAAACCTTCTCTGTAAATTTCGATTGCTTCTTCGTATTTACCTTGCTTTGTTATGCATCGAAGATTAGTGCGAAGGTTAGTGTTCGAGGTTGCTTCAATATTTGTCAAACGAATGTTCATCAGCTGAATTGTTAATTGCTCATGGAAAATATTATTTCAACAACGGTGTTCGGTGCTGATTACCTGGCACAGATGGTGAGGTTGAATATATTGTTTCTGGCAAGTACCCTCCAGATGGAATTTTGGAGGAAACTTGCAGATGGTATTTTTCAAGAATTCTTTTTGCGGGCCAGTATTTTACTGAAGCTTGGAGGGATTTTATGTTTGAATAGTACCAGGTGTGATGCGTTTTTCCTGACTAGGGCAATTTCCTTATAATTATAAAATGAGCTTATTAAAAGTTATATTGGTTTCGCAATAAGAACTACTAATACTCGTAATACTAGTAATGACTTCCATACATAGATTAATGCTTTTGAAGACCTGTATAGTGGTGGGCATTGATGGTGTTTGCTGTTTCTCCTCTATTCCACAGTCATGATAATATTGATAATAATTGCGAGGATAAGACTTTCTAAAAGCACTCGTTTTTTCTCACAGAACGTAGAAGAAGAATATATGTGAGTCTTTCAACTCACTTTTTCCATTCTCTTCTGCAAGTTCTTGGAGACAACGTATAACTTAGGACTTGATTTTTGTAATAGACAACAACACTGATTTTTCTGCTGCAGGTCAGTCACCTTTCTCATGTTGGTTTAAAAATAGAAGAATAGGTTGTCGACCAGGTATATTGTGTCCAGAGTTAATACATGATGGAGTACGAAGTCTGTCTCAAAATCTATATTGGAATCTTTAAAACGTTTCATCATATTCCTACCGTGGCAGATTTGCACATCCTGTCATACCTGGCACCGTTAATTGTTGTGGTGCGAGTTGTTGAACAATCATCTGCTGTGTCTGCAATTGGGTTATATTCCCCGAGTTGCCACCGTAAATAGATCTATCCTGTGTTTTTTTGTTAAGCTGTTTCCACATTGTCTCAAGGCTGGCTATCTCATTGACCAAAACTTCGTTACTTTGGTATTCTTGGATAAGCAATGCATGTATGATTTGATAAAAGTCATTTTGCTTAAATCTTTCAGAGGCGGTATCTTTATAAAATGTTGCGATCTTTTTCGATAAAGTCAAACCAGTCAGTTATCTTTATCATTTGGTAGTTGGCGCCGACCAAATAGTTTTGGATGATGCCATAGAATTGTCGTAATTCGCCTTGGTCAACTCCCGCGGCTGCGCCATTTTGCATGGCCGCGGCTAACCATGCCATTATCTCGGCAATGGGAACACTGCTGTCATCCTTTAACTTTGACGGATGGACATAACATGTAATGTACAATGCGGCCAATACCCGTTGGGTACAAAGGGCTAACAACGCATCATCTGTTTCGGCGGTCAATATCCGCTCGGGATACTGTGATAACGTATATATAATTATTGAGGCGGCTAAGTCACTGGCCATTGTTCCGAGCGGCCGATGTATCCTATTTGCCTGCGCTGAGACTACACGACTGCTTTCCTGGGTGACCCATGAATGTAGTTTCTGGTCATATAAATTTACTCTGTGTTGCATCGAGGCACGGCGCATTTATTGTCTGTGACACACATGTCGAAAGGGCATTTGATTTTGTGGTATCCGATAGCAGGTCTTTTATCGTGGTCGTATCCATAACCGACTGAAAGAGTAAACGGACTGTGTAGTCACTCACAGATATTACAGACGTTGTGATTACCGGCGGCGGTATTTTTTTTGCATCCAAATAAATGTTGAGGCCTTTTTATTGATTGGCGCGCCCTCTTCTAATGTCCGTGTGACCATGCCAAGATATCCATCGCCGAGATCAACAAAGCCTACTACATTAACTTCAAAAAATTTGGGCGGATAAAGTTTGGGGGAATTAATTTTGGGCGTTTTTGGGCGGCAAGGTTTTGACGATTTTGGGCGTTAAAAATTTTGGGCAGGATCGAAATTTGGGCAAAAGTTATTTTTTTGCGTCAAACTTGCCTTGAATTTAACCTAAGCACAGCATTTGTGTTCGTCTTCAAACTTGATAATGCTTCTTGACCAAACTTTCTGATACTGATAGTTCATTGAAGGGAGAGTTTGTCATTATTGCATGATAGGCAGAATGATGCATTTTCACATTTGTTTACATGCCGATTTACAATAAAAAGTCAAAAAATTTTATCGACTATAATGTTGAGTGCTATTAATAATTTTCCTTTCGTTATGTTGTTATAACTTAAAATCGTTCTTTCAAAGATCTTCGTGTACGTTGAAGATGAGGATGTTTTGCTAGGACCAGTGAGATCATTTCAGGGTCATTTCCGATACGATTCGAGCAATCTGGACGAATTGCTTTTTACCTGTGAGGTAAGTGAACTGTGACGAAAGAAGTAATAATTCTATAACATCTAACTGATGGCTCTGCAGGTAGTCGTACAGAGAGCCATTTGCGTGGAATTGAGTGACAAGCCACAGGGATACGTCACTGTCCTTTGTCACGATGTCGGACATGATATAGTTAAGGATATTCTCATGCGGTTGAATGAAGGTGCTGTATAATGCTGTCTCGTGTTGCCATGACCCTTCATCAAACGTACGGAATATCTTTACGGCAACTGCGTCATTATGAAATTTTGCTTTTTGTACCTCCCCATACCGACCACAGCCGATGCACGCTTCTAAAATGATGTCATCTTTGACTCTTCGTAGTAAATTTTTGGCACCACCACCTGACCCAGAAAATAAATCATTTACAGATTCCTCATTTTTCTCCTCTTTCTTCTCCTCTTTCTTCTCTTGCAAGTACTTACGATGAAGCATAAATCTCGTCAGAATTAATAAAACGAATACTATCAACAATGTCAGATAAGTGCGAAATTGATTCTCCGTAATATACGCAGGGTCTTTACCTAAAAAACGAAATGAAATGCCATACACTTAATAATGGAGATACCGATTATGTGTATTGTTGTAAGAGAGTCCGTGAGTCATTTTTTTAGACATACACTCCTTTTTTTTTTCTTACATTTTTCAGGAACGCTTGGAAAGTTTCTTCTTAAATGAGTTTCTTTTTTTCAAAAACGAATATAAGTATATATACCTAGCAGCATATAAAAATACAGAACGTCCCGAAAAAAACTTTATATACACCTTTCCGATGAAAAAAAATTTATATATTACACATTTGAAGTCATTGTATTTTTGTTTTTTTTGTTTTTTTTGTTTTCAATGAAATTTCCTATATATACAACATGCGATTGAAGGCTCTTAACTTCTAAAGGTACTGTCTCTTCGTGAAAGCTAATCTTACGTTTTTTACGTTCTTTCGGGCTGTAATGTACTTGTTTATTTATAATTTTCCAACATTCGAATAAGCATTTGAAATGTTATGAAATGTTATTTTTATCTTTTGAGGCCGGTTTACACGAACGGTTGAATCCCTTTAAGTCTTACCCCAGATAATTGGACATTTGCTAAGTCGGACAGATTTCTTGTCCCCCTTGGATTTGACGATCCTAATCAAGTCAAAATACTCCGCTTAAGTCGTACCCCGGATAACTCGGACATTCGCTAAGTTGGACCATTTTTTTCGTCCCCTTCAGTAAATTAAACCTTGTGTAACCCGGACTTTCTGAAAATCGTAGTCAAATGATTCGATTTTGAAATCGAATTCTTGCAAATTTTATGAAAATCACACGATTTCCTGAGGGCATTTATTCTCTAATTTCAACATGGCGTCACACAGTGAAAAAAACGGAACTTAAATTTTTTTAAATTTTTAAAAATCAATAAAATCTCGATAAGTCGTACTTTTCAAGAAAGTCAAATTATCGATGTATCGAGACTTTCACTGTCTCCCCTGAGGGTCAGAGTTAACGAGATTCTACTGTATATAAATTGTGATATAATTTTATATATTATTACGGTATTATCAATGTTTGCCCAAAAAATACTAAATCGTAGTTTCAAAAGTTTCTTAAATTATAATGGTTTTTATAAAGTGGTTTCTTATAAAAAAAAAAACAACCCAAAAATCAAGAAAACGTATAGTCTCAACAGCCCTGTATCTGCAGAACTCTCATTCCTGATATACACATTTCCACTACACTCAACAGAATATAACATTTTGGCAATGGTAAATGGACATAGACACCTAGAACACGGTTCAGAGGTGCCAGCAGGAAAACGCTAATTTCAGTTGTTTGTTTTTAAAGCCGACTATGAACTCGATGAACCAAATACAATTTTAAAAGGGTACATCATAAAGGTTTGAAATTTTCAGATAAACTGTATATGCAAGTTTATACATTCCCAATATGTATTGTATATATCTTTTGCAAGAAAAGAATGTTTTTGTTAAACAATAGATTTCTTGCATGTTGACGGATTGATATTGATAAGTTTTGTTTTGTTTACATAGTGGTCTTGTTTTTAAAACAAACAAATTGTAAATTGTTATTTATGAAAACGATAGTGACATATATATTTGGAAGAAAATTTTGAATGAGGAACATTAAATAATGAATAAAAAAGGTATCTTGCTGTTAAAAATTTTTGTGTTTAATCGATTTGTAGATAAGAATTTCTTTGTGTACACAGTTGAAACTCAGTTATCCGACCACCGGATATCCAAATTTCCCGGTTCTTCGAACTCGGTGCCTTCAACTTCGCTTAAGTAACTCTCATAGTTTAAACTGACTTATTCTAAACCTTACCGTTCAACTGTAGTTTCAAAATAAATTCTCAAACACGAGCTTCCATTCACTATTTTTAGGACTTGGTCGAAACTTTCGTGTTTACTTTACACAAAACGTCATATGAAAATATCATTAGTGTAATTCTCTAAAGAAATCGTCTTTGTTTCTACTAATGTTAGGTAAATTTTTGTCTTGAGAGTTGAGGAATGTTGGTCGACGTTTTCGTGCAATGTTGTTACATGAAATCGTTAAGTGGAAAATAGTGTACTGACAAAGGGTAGATGTGATCTAAACAATATGGTTTCAGTTCGTTTCATTAAGTTTCACAAAAGAAGTTCGTACATTAAGTTTCACAAAAGAAGCACATTTGTGTGATCAAATGAAAATTTTCTTTGAAACGTTTTGTGTTGCTTAATCAAAATTGGAGCACGTAAAATTTCAAAAAGGAAAACCCGGAAACAATTAATGAATAGACGATTGTTTCCACTTCTTCTCAATAGTCAGGGAGGCAAGAATAGAAAACAGCAATTATGAAAGAATTGGTTCTTTCGTCTTCGCTCATAAGATAAATACCTAAATACTTAATATTAGAACAGAGTGTTATGCACGCAGCACAATGAGATTTAAATAATAAATAATAATATTTATATGAAAGGTTGAAACACTAGTTTATTTACTAATATAGTCTTTTAGTTACACCAACGATACCTACCGTAAAATCCTGGCTATAGTCACCTCGGTTTTCATTTTTGATCACTAATGCTTCTGAAACAAAACCAAGCTTCAGTTTCAGTAGTGGTTTCTAAAGTAAAGACAGAAAATTTATATTTGCTAGTGACAGTCTTCTTGCAGAGAGCACAGATAACACTTTCTTCAGACAACATAGAAAACATTCGCTACAGCTTGGTCTCCACTGGGCGCATAAGTGCGCAAAAGCGCGCAAATCTTATTGAGCATATTTTAATCGGACTTTTGCGCCTAGTGGAGACACTATATAAAAATCACTTTTGCGCACATGCTTTCTTCATAAAAAGTTCACGATGAGTGAGGAGGAAAGTGAATTAGAAGATCTTGAAGATATACTGTTATGTCTCTACTTTCGAAAAAAAACTAAAGAAAAAAAGCAAAAATAAAACGAAAACATAAGTTTTGGGTTAGAAAAATATACCAGCAACGACAAGAATTGGGATTCTACAATACTTTATATTTTGAACTACAAAATGATGATAGAGAATATTATTATCGTTTTTTACGAATGAGTCCTGAAAGATTTCACCATTTGCTAGGCTTGGTAAGGGAAAGAATCACAAAGAAAGACACTCATTTTCGAAAAAGCATTTCAGCAGAGGAGCGTCTTGTATTGACAATCAGATTCCTTGCAACCGGAGAAAGTCAGCAGTCCTTAGCATTTGCATTCCGTGTTGGTAGGCAGAGTGTAAGTCGTATTTACAATTCATTAAAAGATACTTATCTTTCTGCTCCCATAAGTTCAAAAGAATGGGAAAATATTGCAGAACTTTTCCATGAACGTTGGAATTTCCCTCACGTTATAGGGGCTATTGATGGCAAACATGTAAGGATAGAATGTCCCAAAAAGAGTGGCTCCCTCTATCACAACTACAAAGGATTCTTCAGTCTAGTCCTTTTGACTGTGTGTGATGCTGATTATTGTTTTACCATGTTTGACATAGGAGAATATGGTAGCAATAATGATTGTGGAGTCTTATCAAATAGTGTAATGGGACATAACTTTGAGTGTAGTAAAGCAGGTTCACCTGAACCTAGTCACTTGCCAGGATGTAGTTTTTCGCCGTTGCCATTCTATTTGTTGGGAGATGAATTATTTCCTTTAAAATCTTGGTTAATTAGACCATATCCTGGAACAAGTTTGTCAGAAGAGCACCGAATATATAACTACCGACACTCCAGAGCTAGACGAGTGATTGAAAATACTTTTGGGATTCTAGCCGCTCGGTGGCGCATTTTTAGTACTCCTATTAATGGCAAATAGACTACATAAGAAGAACATGTAAAGTTTGACAAAATAGTTATAAAGTCTTCTGTTAAAAAACGTTATATGAGATGAATGTTTACACCCTTGTATGAAATTTAAAGAAGCCATCATATATTTTATATAACACAAGTATTCTAATTGTTTATATATTGTGTGTATGACGTTATATTTGATAGAGGGCTGCTCATTCTTGGGCTATCTTGATTTGATGATGATGCTGGTGATCACTGAAACTATTTTGTAAGTTGAACAATGGGTTAGGTTGGATTTGGTGAGCAGGGATATATTGTTGATTGTACAGTTGGCCTGGTGTTTGTCTTCGTTGTTCATGAAATCTGTTCATTCTGTGTTTAAATAAAATTTCATTAATCTCATGTTTTATCATATAGCGTTCTCTTTCATCAAACTTCCTGAGTTCTAAAGCTATAGATCTTCCGTAAAGGTCTTCAGGGTCTTCAGGATCTTTAGCAGAGCGCTTTGCAGATCTTCTCTCGACAATATTTTGAACTAAACCTTTCATCAATTTCATATCATTATCATCATCCTTATCTTTTGATTCTTGTCGCTTTTTTACTTTTGATTTCTTTGGTGGTAGTGGTGGATTACTGTTTTCAATTTGGGTTCCCTCATTTTCAATTAAGCTTTCTTCTTCATCATTTTCATTATCACTACTATTTAGCCCTTTATCTGGTTCATAGTCAAAATCTTCCTCCTCATCATTATCACTGATACTTGCTCTTTTCTCTGATAAAACATCATCCACATTTGTTTTTGAATTTCTCGGTCTTGTGAATTCGTTCATCCACGTGAAGAAAAGGTACGGCTCAAAATCCTTTTTGGCCTTATTTACTGATGATGATGACGTACCAGAACGGTCAGCTTTCTTAACAGCATTCCCTTTTTTTTAAATATCGCTTTCGAAAGTTTTCGAAACACTGCTTGGCCTGAGAACCTAAAAAAAATAGTTAGATATTTGAAGTATATGTTATAAGTATATCAATATCAATATTAAAGAACTTATATGATTAAAAAAAACAATTTCTTACCATTATCGACAAAATCTAAAGCATCTGCAATTTCTTTCCAGGCGTTCGTTACTGCGTCTCTTTCCTTGTATCCTTTCAATGATTTATCATAGAGAATTGGATAATTTTGTAATTTCTCTGTGAGTTTTTCTTCTTGAAGTAAACTTAAAAACTTTTTTGAAGACATCTCTACCACACATAAACACAACCAGTATAAGAAGAAGAAAAGTTTTCATTTCAACGTGGTTTTGTCTCTCTTTAAATCTCTTGAAAAATCATTTGATGTATGATTAATCGTCGGCATCCTTTGATAGTTTTGCGCCAATATCAAAAAGTTTTGTTCTCGGGGCAAAGCGCAAAACGACGCATAACTACGCATAAGTGCGCAAAAGTGCGTTTATGGAGTGTCTCCACTAGGCGCAAAAGTGCGATTAAAATATGCTCAATAAGATTTGCGCGCTTTTGCGCACTTATGCGCCCAGTGGAGACCAAGCTTACAGGTATATACAACACAACTGTTTGTATAGCGATATTCAGGAATTGCATAGATACGCATAAAAGGGGCTAAAGATACATTTTACATTTTACATTTTGCACCATCCATTTTTTGTATTAAAATTCTTAATCAATTTGGACTTATAGAAGTCTTTACATTTAATTCACACCCTTCTGTAATGGGTGCATCAACTTTCATCCATATAGACTTTAACAACGTCGTGCATTTTATTCCTAGTGATTCATTATTAAGATTTTTGTTGTTGTTAAAAATATTTTGTATGGATTTACGACTAGAGAATTTCACAATTATTTGTCATTTTATATCCTGTTCTCAATGTTTACATCGACTGCTTCTTAGATATCACATACAGATTTCTCAACGTTCTCATTATTAACATCAGCAGGAATGCCACATAATTGAAGTTGCATGTAGTTCCATTTCCAAATTATTATCTCTTTTGTGTTTTTTGATACAGTAAGGATACCTTCTAAAGTTACAAGTTTGCTTATCGTAAAATATCCCTCATTTAGAGTCCTATAGTTATCCTGTCCAAGGCTGCAATCACCATTTATTTTGCATATTTGCATCACCTTTGATATTCTACTGTATTTGTTTATTCTTTCTTGTTTATACTTGTATGTTTTATCTACCCATAAATGACTAATGAAACATTTGTGCGTGAATGGGAAGGACTGCAGACATCAGATTTAGGCTTTCCTTAATATTTTATCTTTGCTAAAATGATTGATTATCTAAACTGCCGCATGATGTTAATGAAGAGTCTTGTAGTATAATGATAGACGCTACATATGCTCACTACGAGAAAGTATTTGTGGCCAAAGAAAAACATTAAGGTTGTCTATGAATCAAACTTCGACTTGAAGAAAACTAATTCGGATGGTCAGTGATAATAAATAGAAAGTTCTCAGACCATAAGGCTAGTGCAACTACTAGAAGGGAGTCAATATAAACACTTTTTTTAATTTCAGTCTTAAAACCTCGCCTCTGACTCCCTCCGCAGCAACTCATAAAAACAGTCACGACAACCGAAATTTACCGCTTAAGTAAGTACTTGCGCAGATAGTGAAAATATCGATGGAATATAGGGTATAATGAATATGTTAATTTTGATGACGTCATCAACATAATTACCATGACAACCAAAATTTATGCTGACATCAACATAAATTACTAACCCATACTATCTGGGCATGCGTCGAAACTATACCTCAAATTTACCGCTCGGTCACGGTTGAATGAGTCAGGGGAATTCCCTGACTCATATCCTAGTTCTGTCCACTAGAAAAATTTTAAAAAGTTGAAAAAGTGTATATAATAAAGGATGTTGAGTTACTTTAAGAATATCTAACTTGTATAACGCTGTTTCAGAGCCTGTAGCAGTGACTCGTGATGCCCTTGCTGAGCAATTGAAAAGGGTTCGCGATTCTGTTACTTCTTTGTATAATTGGACTAGGGAGAGATTAGGCTATGGACAGCAGTCACCACTGATTACAGCGATGGCAGACTACGTTGGTTTGGAGGACGTCAAACACCTATACACTACTCAAGCAAATAATTTAATTTCGCGAATTGAGATAAAATAAACTTTTCCCAGGAATTTAATTTTGTTAATTTTGCCAATAATTAGTTTTCTAATTTTTTAAAAATTAAATATAACCATGCATATGTTGACAGGCATTGAGGCAAAAAGTATTCTTTCCTTTCACAAGAATTTAATTTTAAGAATACGTGAAATCCATTTTTTTCCAGTGAAATTTTCTTACCACCTTGAAGTATATATTTGATATATATACAGCAAATCCTGAAAGAAATTGACGCACCTGTGAAGGAATGAATTTTTACATAAAAAATGCAAAAGATTTGTAAAGTCTGTTACATGAAGTCATTGTCTTCAACACGATTTGATAGGGAAAGCTAACAAACAATGTAAAGTTTTTCTCTTTCTTTTGGATCAGTCTTATCAATATAAAATGATAAAAAGTCTTTTATTCTCGGATTTGCTCTGACAAGTTCAATAGAATCTCCATCACAGTGTCATATTTTTGTGGGTGAAATTTATAAGAGCATATTAGGAAAAAATAGAATTTTTAGTGCATAAACGAATCGGTTAATACACTGATATAGTCAAAACAACGAAAACCTTCAAAGAAAAAAGAAAGAAAAGATTGGTAGCTTACGCTCTTTCACGGAAGAGATTACCAATACCAAGTTTCATATGATATCAATATCAATTATTTTCTTTGATTTATTTGACTGTAAATATTAGTCACAATTGTGTGTAGGGGTGTGCTGCTGTTTAAGTTTAATTTTTGTCGTCTCCCAACAACCATCATTATCCACTATGTAAATTTTCATTAAATGTTTCTTTTGAGTAAACAAGTCTTAACACAAGACAGGACACCACCCCATCATTATCCACTATGTAAATTTTCATTAAAAGTTTTCTTTTGAGTAAACAAGTCTTAACACAACAAGGACAGAGGACACCACCCATTTTTAAAAGTACAGAAACTGCCACCACAACCAGGTGCATCATCACTCTCTGCTCCATATTATGTGTGTGGTGCGGGTGTGAAGTGAATTTATATAGCTAAGAGAACGATATATAGCTACCTGTTTTTTTAGACACCCAGGAAATATTTTGTGTACTTGTATTTTCATCAACAGGGAATTTGTGAAATTTTAAGTGTGTCACATACTTAAAAGGCCACAAAAAGGGGAGAGGAGGGACAGAAGAGGAGGGAATAAAAATCAAAAATGGGATCGAACAGTTTCTCACAAAATCAATGTCATTATAAAAAAGCAGTAAGAATTTTCTAACCTTGAGTGCTGTGTCGTTCTCTGGAACACAAATTAGGATTGCACGTTTTCTGTATTTTAGGCCGCACTCACAATAATTAAATTACTTTATATAAGTTGTAGTTTACCATTCGTACATTAACCACGGTTTGTGGACAGCCTCTATTCCCATGTTTTGCGGAATCAGCCTACAACTGTGGACAAAAAATCTTGGAATTACGTACGTACGGACGGACGGACGGACGGACAAATGCTAATAAAAGATCAGCTGCTTTCCGCGCTGACCAATTATAAAATTATAAAAAATAAGTAGTAGAATAGCAAGCTTAATTTCTCTTGATTTTGTGGAGCTTGATCGAATGTTTTCAATATGGAAAACCGCAAGGTCGCTATGGGGGCAATAAAACACATATTTGACAACCTTGATCGTATGATTATCTCTAAAGTACAACATATAGAAAGAGCTAGTTTCGTTGTTGGACATCTGTGTAAGCATGAAAGACATTACAACCGTCTGTGTTTTTGGTCAGCGCTGCGAGGCAGCTTATCTTTCATTTCCCCGTGTCTGTCAGTCAGTCAGTCAGTTAGTCAGTGTGTAGTTAATTCCACCCTTTCACAACACCTTCCCGAGTATCGGGAATTATTGCACCCGTTTCTTCAACGCCTATTCATCAGTTCGATCTTAGTTTGCTAAGAAAACGGGTTATAAAAATGTCGTAAAGTTCCGGGTTTGTGGATAACGATTCTCGAACGTGGGTGAGAAGACAAAAACTTTACTTCAAAAAACGTAAGTATTCTAAGTGTATTAATACAGTTTTGAATACATTACAGAACTTAGTTTCGTGTGTATTCTTTGTAATGATAATGGGGATAGATGTTTGAGAGTGAAAGTATAGCACAGCTTCTTCACCACCAGCTCCAATTTTTAAAACTTTATTTTTATTCCAAATAGCTCAACAATTTTCTGGCTGCAGTTTCTGTTTGTTTTTAAGCTTCTACATGGCTTGCAGAGTTTTGTAGCTGACAGCACAACCACACGACATTCTAGTGTACATGTCGTAAACCATGTTAACTTTTAAACCAAGTTGACCAAATTCCAACTTGGTTTAAACCAAGTAGGCTCCCGTTATTTTATTAAACCAAGTTGTCCTTTTCGAGTGAAAATTTTGATCATTAAACCAAGTTGACCTAGCATTACTCGAATCCCGAGATTTTTGCGAGATCAAAATTTCACGATCGTAACAATCAAGTTTCTTCCTTTAAAACATTCTCGGGCTGCTTATATCACGCAAATATTTGATAGGAATGTTAAAAGGAATGTTATTTGATAGGAATGGTAAAAAGGCCAAGGAAGTGACAATGAAACTAAACTCTTTTACAAGCTCATTTGTTGAGTATCTACGCAGGAAGATCAAATGTTTTAAGAGTTTAGAGATAGGTCTCAAGAAATAACGGTCCAACACTGTGCAAGTGGACTTGTAACTTTTTCGTCATTTATTACTTGTTTCGATTTTTCACAGATTTGTGCTTATATAAAAAAGCGTGTAGGCGAAATATTGCGGGCTAATCTTTAATCTAAAAATGTTTGTGGGTGCGGAACAGATGTATCAAAATAGTATGGGAAAATCTGTTCGCTTTTGGGGGTGTTCGTTTTAAAAAACAATGAATCTTAATATAACTTTCTTTTTTCAGAAAAAAAACAACAACCATAAATACATCTATAACATCTATAAAGAACTTTGTACATTTAAAAACCATGTCCGCATGACCAGTAGTTAATTTTGTTCCCTTGTTATTAAATGAACGAAAGTTAACCCAAATAAACCACTGGCCATGCGGATTATATACTTTAAAACACAAAAAAGGAAAACAACCTGTATTATTCCAGAATTATGCTGTTTAGTTGAATACCAAAAATATGATTTAGTTAAAGACTAATTATATTATAAATAATGAACCTGTTCTATGTCAATACAAGTTCGTGTAATTGATGGTTCATAATTATAAATTTTGGGGGGACTCGCATCAACATCAGTGTCTGAATCATCAATTTCACAAATATTTTCTAATGGTTTTAAAAAAGCTTCCTCCTTTGTTTTCATATCCTTGTGCTTTTGAATATCTTCAAAAAGATTTTTTAAGCAGCACTTCGGAGGTTTTCCTTTTTCTGGTTGGTTTAATATCAAAATGTACTTTTGGAAGATCATCTTCACTATTTTCATTTGTAATTACAGGCATTGATACCAATTCACCTTCTTTTTCCTCTGACTGAGTTATCATGGAACTGTAGTAACTTTCAGTTCTCTTAGGTCGTAACTAAGTCGTCAGTTAAAAGTGGGTTAAAAAATGGTGAAACTGATGTGGATCTATGACTAAAAATCAACCTGAAGTTAAAAGCCACTATCCCTACACTCATTATATAAATCATACCTGCACACTTTTTAAAATTACTTAAACTTCAAGAAATAATACTTTTTCCTCTGACTGAGTTATCATGGAACTGTAGTAACCTTTGAGTGGCTAGGAATTTTCAAAAGCCTATCAAAACATTCAAGAAGTATTTTTTTTGGTATTTTACCAGTTGTTCACGAAAAAATGGATCTTAAACCCACGAAATACAAAAAGGAGGATTTCAGTTACTTCCAACGCGAAATATATCACTTGAAATTAAGTATTAAGACCTAATACTTAGGTCCTCAAACCAAGTTGACCTTCACTTAAACTAAGTTGACTATCATTTAAAGTAAGCTGGAAAAAGCCTTCAACCAAGTTGAATTTTACTTAAACCAAGTTGACGAAGATGTGGATTTAATTGAATAAGCCTTAAACCAAGTTGACTTGTACTTAAGCCAAGTTAAAAAGTATTATTTCTTGAAGTTTAAGTAATTTTAAAGTGTGCAGGTATGATTTATATAATGAGTGTAGGGATAGTGGCTTTTAACTTCAGGTTGATTTTTAGTCATAGATCCACATCAGTTTCACCATTTTTTAACCCACTTTTAACTGACGACTTAGTTGAATAGTCAGTTATCAGTTTGAATTAATTAAACAGAGTATAATCAACTTATTAAATAACTTACATTGTATTCGGGTTAACCAGCTTGCCCAACTATTTGTTCCAGTGTCCTGCTGGTTAACGGCAATCGTTTCCTCCACACAAGCATTTGTCCTTTCAACCAGGCCTTGCAACCATGATGATCTAGGTTTGCCATTGATTAACTTGCATTCACCTGGCCAATCTTTTACAACATTTCTAATTATATTGTTCACAAATTCTTTTCCTCTGTCTGAATGCAATATATAAGGAAAACCAAAATACGTAAACACTTTTGTACTGCTGAGCGGGGTACATTAGCATACTGACACTTCACCTTAAAGCATGGAAGGAATTCAATGAGCATAATAATATCATAGCACGTGGCACTGCAGAAACAAGCAAAAATTACCTTTTCATAAGTATTCAAATAGCCAGTGTGATTGGTTTGTAGATAATGTATTCTATGGAGAAGTGCAAAAATGTCTTCCTTTGCAACAACTCTTCTAATATGAACAATATCTAACACATTAGTATTAGTAAAATGATGGCTAAAGAAGAAAACAACTGGAGATTTTTATAACTATCAAAAAGTAAATTCATTTATACATACATAAAATAATGTAAAATAGGCCCATTCCCAAGAATGAGAATAAAAAGCCAATGAATAAACATTGTAGTGTGTGTTCTTCGTCCCACCTCCTTCCCTCCACACACACCCCGTGATATCAAAAATACTTACTTGAAACTGCTTTAAAACGCACACACAATCTCTATCACCAGGAAAGCTCGCAATGACAAATTTATTCCTTCTAATACGCTTCTTGAGAATAAGTTCAATGTTACAGCTAATCCCATGACGTTCACATAATAAATAACGTCTTATTTCCTCTAAATTATCTCGATTTTTGACAGTAGAATTGATTTTGCTACTCAAAAGGTAGTCTTCAAAAAGTTTCTTATGCTCTATTTATTATATCTCTATTTCTTATTCTATCTCTGCCATTTTATCCTTCACATGTGAAAGAGGCGAGTTTCTTCGAGTTATCGCGCATATGTTTTAAATGTTAAACCAAGTTGACTATTTTGATAGTTCTGTGACGTCTAAACCAAATTGACTTTCAGGTCACCTTGGTTTAATATCCAAGTCGGTTTACGACATACACAATGTATATATAGATATGCAATCATTTTTATTATTCTTTACAATAAAAATAAAAAAAAGCAAGTAAACTGTCAGTCATTTAAGGCTAAGAAAACAAAAGAAACTGTCGCATTAACGTAATTTCTGTTTTCAGTCTGTATCACCAATGGACTTATTTGCACGCTTTTCTTTTATACTTTAATAGCAAACATTCTCCTCCACAAATTTCGACTACTCTCTAGATCCGCCACTGGCCTTTATCTTAAGGATTAAATTCAGGTATGCATGCGTATAATAGCAGTACTACTATTATACTACATATAATTGACTCATGCATCAAAACTCTTAATCTTAGGAATTTGCATACTTTATACTTAAAGTATATGTGAATTAATTTTTGTGTGGATTTAACTTTGTGGGAAGATATTGTGCAGGCCTGAAGATTTTTTTTTTTCTTCATGTCGGACAAGATTTCTACCAGTAGAACTATAAACCCGGCCCAGACAATTAACATATCACAGTGTGTTTTCTCTGTATATATACGACACGAAAAGAACAATGAAGTGGGGGACGATTAAACTTATGAACCCCAAACATAAGGATACTGATTGCTTTTGGTATTTTATTTACGTTGCACCACACTCGATATTTCTTGCCAGACAATTGATTAGGTTCTTTTGTCAAACACTGTTTTTACGCCTGACAACTTCAGATATCTGGAACTAATATTCAGGTTGATTTAGATTTAGGAAAACCCATGCCAAGACGTTTTTCGTGCATTTTATCGTTCTTTTAAAAAAAAGTAAAAAAAAGTCAACTGACGTGCATGTAAAAAATGAAAACAATAGACACAGCTGTGGATGTTGACATGACCAATAAACAATAGAAAGGGATGCAAAAGCGAGTATGGTGATGATGATAAAACATTATGTATATAATTTTAGATACAATTAGAATTCCTTTGATAATAATGATGAATATACACAGAAGTATAACAGAAGTGCGAGAGAATGTAGAAGAGAAATTTATTCAAATTATTCTCCAAATTGTTGATAAATGACCTCCTCTTATGAACTGCCCATCCAAGTTGCAAAAATTAATAAGCACCTGGGTGGTTTAAAGGGAAAATATCGAGTTAATAGAATTCAAAAAGTAAACAGTAATACTAATATAACTGAAAACATCCATCGTTCCCTGTATTATTCTCTGTAAAGTGTTTTAGGAAAAAAATTGTGCCCAAAAATCTATTTGGTACATTTCAGAAAACAACATTTCAGGATGGGATGGAGCAAGTGGTCTATTATAATTTGTTTACGCTGTCTCATCAATTCCATAGTAGCAGGTAGCAATCACTTTTTTAAATTCACAAACTAGGAAATAGTATTACTGACTAGGAAATTACTAAAATATGGGGAAAAAACAAGGAAAAATAAATTTTGTTTTCGTTAGACTCAACTTTACATTTCAAATAACTGCTACGAATGAAACGATTTTTGTAGGGTAAAACAAAATACGTCATCAAGTGCTCTCGACAGTCTGGCAGGGAAATGCTTTCAGAATTACCTCTAAATGTTAGTGCAGGGACTATCAATGATCTTACAATATATTCTTGTCACGTGAGTAATGTTCTTAAGTGCTTTTGATTGGAAATAACTTTTGTTCTCTTCTAGATTCGTCATTTACATTACAATTAACTGCTACAAATGAAACAAGCCTCGCATTCTCATGGAAACCATTTTTGGAGAGCACAGTCTCCAAATACGTCATCAAGTGCTCTCGACAGTCTGGCAGGGAAATGTTGTTTTCAGAATTACTACCAACTGTTAATAATGGGATCGCCGATGATCTAGCAATATTGACAACATATTCTTGTCACGTGAGTAATGATTATATTTAATTGTGACTGTTCATGTTGAACTAAGAAGTCCTTGGACGTAGTTGGTCACTCAGACCATGTTCACACGTTGCTGATAGATTTCATTCCGGAATGGTCTGTTCACATATTGTTCATTTTGTATCGGATTGTATCGGATTGTATTGGATTGTATCGGATTGTATTATTCACACCTATCTGTAGGACTATGGATTTACCATGTCACTTAACTTGTATATAGCTATTTCTTTGTTCTTTATCATTTAGATATTACACATTCTTTTACTAAATAAGAGAAATAAAGTATAAGAAGAACATAATTGTTTATGTGTAATATCTTATCATCATGCCAGCCATTGGATGCCCGTATCCTGACTGTACCTTCATCACAGACGATGTAGATGCTATTGTTGCTGCCGCACTTCTGACAATACACAACAACACTCATGTCAATGCCGGCCATACAGCTGCCCCAGCCGACCCTAGACAGAAGGCCCCGAAAATTGATCGCCCTGCTGTCACTCAAGGCTCTACCGAGGAGAACTGGAATGCCTTCCTTGCCAGATGGGGCATGTTCAAGAGAGGTACGAGACTGACCGTTGGAGAGACTGTACAACAACTCTTTCAATGCTGCGAGGGAGACCTCTGCGACAATATTTTACGCAGTAACCCAGATGCAACACGCGGAACTGAAGACGAACTGCTTGCTGCCATCAAGCGCCTTGCTGTCACCCCTGTCGCCATAAGTGTCCGCAGATCTGACCTTCTATCAATCAAGCAGGACCATGGGGAAAACGTGCGCTCCTTTTATGCCAGAATTAACGGAAAGGCAGCCACTTGTGCTTACGTAATGAACTGTCCCGGTAATACATGTGGGTTACAGGTTGACTTCACTGACGAGATTGTTAAAGATGTTTTAATATCTGGACTTTCTGACGAAGACATTAGAAAAGACGTTCTTGGATGGTCTGACTTGGACACAAAAACAGTGAAAGCCACTGTAACTTTTATTGAGTCGAAAGAGATGGCACGTGATGCCCTCACTACACAGATACAGCACGCAAGTATCGCCCAAAATAAAACGAGCAAGAGAAAGTGCAAGAACTGCAGCACAGAAATTGATAGATTTACTTGGAATAAACGTCAACGTAAAATGATCGAAGTTTCTCTTTGCTTGCCATGCTGGAAACAGGTCAACCCCCGTAAAGGCCAACAAGGGACAATGTCAGACCAAAAGAAAGGTCCAACCAATGAAACAGGTGTCATCACAAATGCAAGTACCTCCCTGGCAGTTACCCCCAATGACCAGTATCGAGACAGAACAATACTTCTTGACCATCACATCTTCACGACTAATGGATGGAGGCGAGCCTCTTCAATGACACACCCTACACTGAATCTTCAGCTCACTGTTGTCAAAGACGATTACGACAAATTTGGGGTCAAATGTCCAAAAATAACCCCGTCATCTATCACAGTAGTCACAGACACTGGCGCTCAATCCTGCCTGTGGAGTCAACGAGATTTCTACCGATGCGGCTTTACCGATCAAGATCTCTTCCCTGTACGACGAACCCTATCAACAGCAAACAGGGAGGAGATTAACATCACTGGTGCGATCCTCATACGCCTCACCGGCCAAGATGGCAAGGGTAACTCGTACACTACCCCTGTCATGGCCTACATCGGCCCTGATGCTGGAAACTTCTACCTGTCCCGCCACGCTTGCGTCCAACTTTGTATCATTCCAGAAGACTTCCCCAAAATTGGGTCAGCTGCCGTATCCATCATCGAGCACGCGAAAAGTCCATGTGGTTGCCCGACACGCACCTTACCGCCGAATCGTCCTGACAAGCTCCCTTTCGAAGCCGTGCCAGAAAACAACGCTAAAATGCGAGAGTGGCTGATTCATCGTTATTCGGCATCCACATTTAACAGGTGCCCCCACCAGCAACTCCCAGGCATGTCAGGCCCTGAAATCAGGTTGCACGTCAATCCCAATGCAACCCCATCTGCAATCCACAAGCCTATCCCAGTACCTTTGCACTGGCAAGCAGAAGTCGAACAACAAATCAAAGACGACGTTGCACTTGGTGTGTTGGAAGAAGTACCTATGGGTGAACCATCAGAATGGTGCCACCGCATGATCCTGGTAAGAAAGCCAGACGGCAAGCCTAGAAGAACGGTCGACCTCTCGCCCCTCAACAAACATTGTCTGCGGGAGACCCACCACGTCCAACCGCCCTTCCAACAAGCCAAATGCATTCCCCCCATGACCTGGAAGACCGTCACTGACGCGTGGAATGGATACCATTCAGTCCCAATCCATCCCGACGACCGTCATCTCACCATCTTCCTCACCCCATGGGGAAGATACAGATACAGGATGGCCCCTCAAGGATTCCTAGCCAGTGGCGATGGCTACGCAAGACGATTCGACGAAATCATCAAAGATATTCCACGTAAAAGAAAGTGCGTCGACGACACAGCCATGTGGGATAACGAACTTTCCGACCACTGGTGGCGAGTCATTGACTTCCTCGAACTCCTTGGTAATAACGGCATTGTCCTGAATGAATCCAAGTTTCAATTCGCAAAGCGAGAAGTCCAATTCGCTGGTTTTGAGGTGACTGAAAGAGAAATTCGACCACTCGAGAAGTTCATCAGAGCCATTCGAGACTTCCCCACCCCCACCAAGCTGAGTGATGTTCGATCATGGTTCGGATTGGTCAACCAAGTCGGTCATTACGCCAAATTGACAGAGGTTATGGCCCCGTTCAAACCGCTTCTGAGCCCAAAGTCAAAGTTTGCTTGGTCGGACGAACTAGAATCAGCCTTCCAATCTTCAAAGAACATCATCATCGACGCCATCAAGAGAGGAGTGGAAATTTTCGACATGGAGAAACCAACATGCCTCCGCCCTGATTGGTCCAAGACCGGCATCGGCTTCTACTTGTGCCAGAAGCACTGTGACTGTACCTCCATCACCCCCGACTGCTGCAAAGATGGTTGGAAGATTACACTCGCTGGGTCACGATTCCTCAAACCTGCCGAATCTCGTTATGCCCCTGTAGAAGGAGAAGCACTTGCGATAACCTATGCCTTAAAACAAACCAAATTCTTCACGCTTGGTTGCGACGACCTGATTGTTGTTACAGATCACTTACCATTAACCAAAGTCCTTGGTGACCGCACCCTTGACGAGATCTCCAACACAAGACTTCTCAAACTGAAACAACGCACACTCCCTTGGCGATTCACCGTCAAGCATTTACCAGGAAAATCCAGTCATTTCGCCAACGCAACATCCAGAAGTCCTGTCGACAACCCAGAGGATGATGAGTACGAATTTGACGACGAAGACGACATCGATGCTGAACTTGCTGCCCTCTACATCTCAGAGGTTGCCAACATCCGAGCAATAACTTGGGACGTTGTCAAGATGGAGACTGCTTCAGACGTCGAGATGTCCACCCTCATGCAAACTATCGAGTCCGGATTTCCACCCAAGAAGACTAACCTGGAACCACACCTTCAGCCATACTGGAATTTTCGCGCCAATCTCTGAACCCTCGACGGTGTCATCATGATGGACAACCGCATCGTCATCCCTCACGGTTTACGACAAGAAGTCCTCGAATCCCTTCACGCGGCCCACCAAGGTACCACCAATATGAACGAAAGAGCCAAGTCCGCCATTTTCTGGCCAGGTATCACCAACGATATCACCAAGACAAGGACGAGATGTGGCCCATGCAATAAGATCGCCCCCTCTCAACCCCGTCCACCACCCATAGAACCTTGGATCCCTACCACACCATTTGAAGGTATTGCCTGTGATTACTTCCTCTTCTGCGGATGGTACTACTTCGTCGCAGCTGACCGCTTATCAGGCTGGACAGAACAAAGTCGTATGAAAGCAACCGATGGCAACTCTGGATCCAAAGGTCTTTGTAACGCCCTCAGAACACTCTTCGCAACCTTTGGTGTACCGATCGAAGTGACCAGTGACGGAGGCCCCGAGTTCACCACCAAGCAAACAGAAGATTTCTTACAACGTTGGGGAGTCCGTCACAGAATATCATCAGCCTACTTCCCATCGTCCAATGGCAGAGCAGAACTAGCGGTCAAATCAACGAAACGTCTTCTGATGGAGAATGTTGGTCCCGATGGCAACTTGAACACTGACAAAGTTGTCCGCGCCTTGCTCACCCAGAGAAACACCCCAGACCCAATCAGCAAATTGTCCCCAGCTCAAGTACTCTTCGGACGCTCACTCCGTGACACCCTGCCTTACATTGAGAAGAATCTTGTCAGCTTTGAGAACCCACAACTGCAAACCCAGTGGAGAGACCTATGGCAGTCGAAAGAAGAAATGATGCGCCAGCAGTACGACAAGACCCTCATCTCCCTCAGCGAGCACTCACGTCCACTTCCACCCCTCCAGATCAATGACAGAGTATTCGTCCAGAACCAGACTGGGTCAACACCACGCAAATGGGATCGCATTGGTGTGGTAATGGAAGTCAAGCCAAATGACCAGTACATCATCAACATTGCTGGTACTGGCCGAGTGACACTGAGGAACAGACGCTTCCTTCGCAGGATTAGGGAACCCTCACAACCAACGCGCAATCAACAACCACGCCAACAAGCTCCTTGGCTGCAACGACCACCAATCTCAACACGTGGCCTGGTGTTCAACCAATCAGCAGCATCTGCACCCACCACACCTTCTGTGGGAGTTCAGAACGTAAAGGAGGAAGTGCGTGGCAACGCCTCACTCCCTGAAGAGCCAGCTTCCTCCGTTTCAGATGGCATCAACGAATCACCTGACCTACCACCACCCCCACTTCCCTTCGAATCACAACAGACTCCAACATCCAGTCAACCAACACGTCAATCAAATCGCGTTCGTAGACCACGTCTTTTCTACGATCCATCCACAGGTGATTACACCGAACAGAACCCATGAACGTTGACAAGAACATTTTTCGATAGAGACTTGGTTATATTTTGTTGAGGTCTGAGTTCCCCTTTGTTTGGGGAAGATTGCTCATGAACATGAACATGGACTCGAATGGACACGACGCTCCATCGAGGAATTTTATCTGAACGCTTTAGATCGCCCCTCACGTTGTTACGTAACGATCTGGGGGGAGATGTAGGACTATGGATTTACCATGTCACTTAACTTGTATATAGCTATTTCTTTGTTCTTTATCATTTAGATATTACACATTCTTTTACTAAATAAGAGAAATAAAGTATAAGAAGAACATAATTGTTTACTATCCGAAATCTATTTGGCTCTTTAACTTGTTGAATCAAAACAAAGACAGATTATTATTATTCAGTAATATTTTATACAGGATATTTACATTTCAACAAACTAAATTGCTGTTATCAACATGTGTCCTGTCATATGTACAAAATAATAATACTGATAAAAACATTTACTAATATACATATAATAAATAAATACATAAATAAATAGATAATAGGAATGATAAAAAGATATTAAAATTATTAGATTAAGATAGTTGAAAAGTTATCCGGTAAAATGTCGACTCATCAAACTGTAAAAGCTACTTTCAGAGTTTCTTTACAGGTAGAGGCAGCTCGTTAGAAACCTTTGCCCCCCTGAAATCTAAAAGATTTCTTTGCAAATTCCAACTTGATTTTTAGGAGCTTTAAAAGATAACTCCTTTACAGTTATCGCACACTTTCCTTTCCAAGCACTTTTTCAAGATGTTGCGTGCTATTTTCTTCATTTTCTTTTCGATGCAACAAACGTATTTCGTTCCGCCAATAATTTGTTTCGCTCTCCACTCGATCAACAATAACTTTCTTTGCTGAGTAGGTGTGAGCTGTATAACAACAGGGGTACCCCTGACCATTTTCAAAATTTTGCAGCTTCGATACTGAGATACGATCTTATTTTGTGCAATATATTTAAGCGCCCACTGCCTTTCTTGTATGCCTTTAATAAACGAACTCCAAACATGTATTGAAATGAAAAAGTTTACCGGACACGTTTAATTCATTTAAGGAAATTTTTAGGTCCAAATGACGTTATTCTAAGGGGAAAAACTTAAGTTTTTCAAATTTCAATGAATTATATACCATTCAATAGTAATTTTTATGTTGATTGAAAATTATAAGAAGATCTAGTAAAAATAATCAATATTTCTTTGGTAGTATTGAAGCCAATCACATGTTAAATTAGTTTCCCCGCTAAGAATCGCATGTGTAATTGACGATTTTATCCCTTTTTTTCATTGAAAGCAATAGAATATCTTTAGAACTGATTATAATAAGAGGATTTCCACTACTATAAAAGCAGAAACTTTCGCGAGGTCAAAAAATCGCGAAATTTTGCGACAAAAACTTTCGCGAATTTTAAATTTGGGACAAATTTCGCGTAAAAAACTTTCGCGAAAATCAAAAATCACTTCGTTTACAAGGAAAAAACTTTCGCGAACTGCAACAATTCTCTCCTTTTTTTCTTCTTTATCTTATTTTATCAAGCAGACAAATACTAAAAATATTAACAAAGAGCAACTAAGTCAAATAAGTAACCCAAGTAATTACAAAAGTCCGCTTCCTCCCATTCAGAATCAGTTTCGTCGTCTGTTACCTCGTCGTTTTGTTGTTCCAGACTTTTCCCGCATAATATTTCAAACTCTTCGACCGACACATTACCAGAATCACTCTGCCAATCATCGGGTCTATGTCCACAAATGGGTCAATTGGTGGTAGCTTTGACGAACCGAGCTTAACAGCATCGGAGATACCGGCCGCTTTCCACCCGCTATCAATAATTTCTTTTCCTTTTGAAGTGGTCATATGATTATATAATTCCACTAGCCAACCAGCATGAATTGGTTTGATCTTGCTCAACTGTAACCCTACTTCAATGTCATCGATACTAACTCCATTATCAAGGTGTGCTCTTACTTGTGACGAATACCATTTATTGAAATTTCTTTTTAAGAATTGTTTTGCATATCCATTCACAGTCAGGTCAAGTGGCTGGTAATATTTTGTCATATTAGCAGGAACGTTGACGATACATATATTTGCCTCTTCATAAGCGTTAAGGACTTCCGCGGTCATTTGGCCAGTAAAGACGTCCATTATGATCTACTTGGCACGTCAAGAGCTCTCTTTGCTTCATTACATATGGTGTGATGATCTCTTTCAAGAATTTGATGGATTCGCTGGTAATTGAGAAATGCTTTGAGTTGAAACTGAGGCAGAAAGCTTTTGAAAATTTATATTTAGGCAAACTTTGAGAAGTTTTGCCACCGTAAATTTGTTGCATCGGAAGAAAATCTCCGTGTAAAGAAATTGCAAATGTTCCCGTTATCGAACGTTTATCTGCGCTTCCTTCAATGGTAACAGAGGTCTCACCTTTTGGCGCAAGAGTTCCATTGCCAACGGGTACATATTTCAACGGTGTTTGATCAATATTTAAAATGAGCTCGGGAGGGATGTTTTGTTTCTCAACTTTGGTGACTATTTCGTGTAAAAATAAAAATTCGATTTCCTTACGAGCTCTATCGGGGATATCTACTTTTGAAGATGTCTTTCTTCTCTTTACGAAGTTCATCCTGGCAAATAAGATTTTGGCCCAGCGAGAGAAATTCACATCAATATCACCTGCTACATCCCAGCCGGCACAGACGTCTTTTAGACGTCTTTTTTATGTCTTAATTAAGTCTGGGGAATGACGCATTTTCGAAGACTCTTTTAAGAAGTCTGTAAGACGACTTGAATAAGCTAGACGTCTAAAGGACGTCTAAAAGATATCTTAGAAATGACCGGACAAACTTGGTTTTACACGAGATGTCTTTCAGACGTCTTAATAAAGATCTACCTAAGACGTGTTATTAAAGACGCATTTTAGACGGCTTTTAGACGGCTTTTCCCGCGCTTTTTAATTTTTCAATTTACAGAGACGGGGGACTAACTTTAAGTTTTATTCGTATCTCAAACATTGTTATTCAATAAGATGTACAATTAACAAATAGAACTAACTTTTATAAGTTTTATAATGAAGATATAATCACATATGCAACCTTTTTTGAAAAATGCTTGTTTTTCAAACGTAAAATAATTCCTTTGTAACCTTCTGGTGTGTCGGCTCTAAATGGTTTTGGAGAAGAACTGATTTTCGCCTGAAAGCCTTCGACAAGTTCGTGCTTATGCTATATCTAGTAAGTAAATCTTTTGTTTTTTTTGCATAGTAAGCAGAGTTTCCTTGGAAGTTTTGTTGTGGTTTATAAACAGAAAGACAGACAAGAGGGGAGGCAGGGTTGGCTTAATTTTACCTAGTCACTTTCGCAAAGACTTTATTTGTTTTTTAAATGTTTTTTTATGGAGGAATTTTGCTTGACTTTTTCATCAACTTGTAAACAGTTGATTATGTCAGTGATGGGGGAAGACGACCATACGTCTTGCCTCTAGCACCGTAGGCATAGCTACAGCTATAAATGGCATTATATTCTTCATCATCATGTATTTTTGTTTCTCTCATCTTCCAGGGATATTGTTGTGATATTTGTTGATATTTGTGATATTGTTGTTGTGGATTTATTATTTGGTTTCTGAACTTTTAAAATACAGTACGTTTTGGTAAGTTTTTTAGCTTATATATATTATATAAAAATAGCTAGCTATGCGGTGGTCAGCAAAGTGCAGAATTTTCTAAAATTTCTAAGTTCCATTTACGGATCACACAATCCAATTTTAATAATTTCTTTTCTTTTAATTCCCATGTTAGCTCCTTAGAATATGAGCAGATCACAGAAACGACAGAAAAGACGAGTCGTTAAAAGAAAAGTAGAAGATTTATTTGACTGTAACCTAAGTTGTGCGAGGATATCAAGCAGTGATGACCAAGAACTACCGAGTTGTACTGAATCATTTGACATCGATTCACAATCATTAGAATCTGATATTGACAAACATATGGTATCTGTTCTTTCTTCTTCTGATTGCTCTGAATCAGAAACTGAATCCTCAATGGAACAGTTAACTTTTTCTGGAAAATTGGCTGACTGGGCTCTCAGGTACAATCGCTCTAGGGAGTCAATTAACGATTTGCTGCATATTCTTGTTGAAAAAGGCCATAATGACTTGCCAAAAGATGCCCGAACATTATTGAAAACCCCAAGAACTATTGAGACTGAGAATAAATGTGGTGGCACATTCAAATATATCGGCATAGCTCCTGGTTTACAGAAAACTCTGGAATGCTCGCCAGACATAATTTCTAAGTCTGCCTTAGAGATATTTGTTAATGTGGATGGGTTACCATTACATAAGTCGTCAAAAGGGCAGTTTTGGCCTATTCTTGGAAGTATTGTTGGTAGCCCTTTTGTTTTTATAATAGCTTTGTTTCACGGATTTTCGAAACCTGATTCTTTGAACGATTACCTTGGAGATTTCATCGATGAAGTTAATAAACTGAAGGAAAATGGATTCAGTTTTAACGATAAGAAATATTCCTTTACAATAAAAGGTTTTATTTGTGATGCACCTGCAAGAGCATTTTTGAAATGCATTGTAGGTCACACAGGATATTACTGTTGTGAGCGCTGCCAAATTAAAGGTACCTATGTGAATGGCAGAGTTGTTTTCAACAACCATGAATCTGCACCACCCAGAACTGATCGTGAATTTTGTAGCAATAGTTATGAGCCTCACCAAAAAGCTATAACACCATTATGTGGCATAGAACTAAAGCCGATTTCCGAGTTTGTATTAGATTACATGCATTTGGCTATTCTTGGTGTAACAAAACGACTGTTGATGTTTTTAATGAAAGGACCCAATATTTGCCAAATTTCAAATGCTCAAGTTACTCAAATATCCAATAGTTTGAGTAAACTGAATGGCTGTTTACCATCTAAGTTGAACCTTCAGCCCAGGCCTTTATCAGAAATTGCCTACTGGAAGGCTACAGAATTTAGACAATTTCTGTTATACACTGGTCCTGTTATTTTGAAAAGTGTTTTGTCAAAAAATGTGTTTAAACACTTCCTAGCTTTACATGTTGCCTTTTCAATTCTTCTGAACTCAGATTCTGAAAGAAGAAGGGCTTTCCTGGAATACACAAGAAATCTACTTCATTGGTTTGTGGATAATTGCAAACACATACTTGGGGAGACATTCACATTATACAATGTGCATAATCTTCTTCATATTTGTGACGATGCTCACTATTACTCATCATCCTTGAATGAATTGTCAGCATTCAAGTTCGAAAATTTTATGCAAACCCTGAAGAAGTTAGTTAAAAATGCCAACAACCCTGGTGGTGCAAGTAGTTAAAGGACAACGCTGTTTTCAACAATCCATCATATCCACCATCAAATATTCCACAAAAACTAGGGATGCATGTTACCAGCTTCCAAGTGGCAAATATTGTATTTTGAAGGGTAAGATTGACGAAGAAAGATACTGATGTTACTGATGTTTGACATAAATTCTCTGGAAGCTCTGTACACTGAACCAATAGATTCAAAGCAATTGGGCATTGGTTATTTAAAGAACATAAACAAACAAAACCTGAAAACCATACACACATCTACTTTTTTGAGAAGCATTGTAATAGTCCCATATAGAATAGATTATGCGATTTTGCCACTTGTAGCTTGAATATGTTATTGACAAATTATTGCCTTTAAAATTGCTGTCCCAAAATTTATAGATTATTCTCATTAGCTAAGTTATGAAATATATTGAATGTACTGTCTAACGTTATTATTCTGTGTTCTATCGTGAGATTATTGGGATGATTTCTCCCAGAATTATAATTACCAATCATTTAATTATGAAGTTAACCTAAGTATTGAAAATAATTTTAATCATTGGTCTGTATGTCTGTTCAAAAAGTTCATAGAATAAATAACTGGAAGGAAAATTATTTTAAATCAGCTGCCGATATTGTATTTTTTGAAAGAAAGTTATAACATATTTCTGGTGATCTTTTAGTAAACATGTCTCATTGCTGTGTTGAATACTACGAAAATGGAAATAAGACAATGTCCACTGTACCCTCCAACTGGGTTATCGGCAAGGTATTATTTTGGCCGAATTCCATTAATAATCAAAAGCTATATAATGAAAGAGCCATCACAACAAGCCAGTGGTTGAAATACGTTAATGCTAAGGTTTTGTTTCGAGGTATGTTCTGGTAAACACATTTGTATGTTTAGTGTTACATTTTTAATTATATAATTATCATTTTCTATTGCTTGATAATGTGAAGAATATGTCTCGTTTCAGATGTTTATTCATCAGATGAAAACAATCGTTTTAGATGTTAAGTGGCATTCTGTTTATTCTCGTGTCAGATGTGTAGTAAACACCAAAATTGGTCGTATGAGATTTTGCACGAAATAAGAAATGATTGTAATGTAACTCGGGACGCTTCAAGAGATTAAACGGTCCGGAAGATGAACCGCTACTGCAACCTTGTTACCAGACTGCTGAAATTTGAATAATTTGTAGAACTGATTAACATCTAAAACGGGGAGACTTCTAAAATGTGTTAACATCTAAGTCGATCGATGACGTCACGAGTCAACATTTAAAACGAACAAACTTCTGTAACGAGTCAACATCTAAAACGACACTACGAGTCTAGAGACGAGATTTTTGCTCCGAGTTAACTTCATAATTTAATTACCTACTTTTTCTTTTAGTGTTTTTTAATTTTTTTGTGATTATACAAAACTTATTCTATTTTCAGTTCCTGATAATACGCAATTACCAACTAATGAAGTTGTTTCACCCCCACCACTCCCTCCAGTTCGGTTGAAGTGCTTTTCACCCTTACCGCTGCCCCAATTTTCACCCATGGGTAGATCGAGATCTCCCATGAAAAGAAATCTGAAGTAAGTAACATTGTTAATGTGTTACGCTACTCATTTTATGAAATTGGATAGAAGAATTCAATATTTTTCTCCTTCTATTAGCGTCAGTAATGAATTTATATTGGAAAGCCAGCCGCAAGCACTAAATTTAGATGGATCATCTGAAGGAGATCTGAAAGGTACGTATCTTATTATATGCTCTCGACTGTGATCTCAATTCGAAATTAAATTATTCTACAATATTCTGACATCTTTTATTAGGAATGATAACAATGATGTTTCATCGACAGCAAAAAAATGTGCCGGCTGCTAATAAAAATGGAGGAGCGCCTAAATGAACTCTCGGCGGGAACACTGGGTACTGGGTCTTCTACCTTACAGAAAATCAAAAATCTGGAAGAATTGAAAGACCTTGATGGAAATTTAATGTAAGATATAAGTGAAAAAGATAAAATGGTAAAAGAAATTATTACAGCGTTATTATATTTTTTTATCATCTAAGAAAATCAAAATTAAACTTATTTAAATTAAAAGTATTCTTTCGTTAGATTTCAAATATAATCCAAGTTGGTGGAGGAAATTTTAAAGAAGCTGCTAGGTTAATTATGCAGCGTATTTTAATAACTCTTGATGTCATATACTAAATATTTTTTAGTACGCTATTGTGAATACACCTTTCACGAAATTTCGTCAATGTTTTGCCAAACTATCATACCCTGCCTCGTTTTGATGCAATAATTTGATGGAAATTAGCAAAGTATATAATTAAGTAATTACCAAAAAACAATACAACGCACCAAAACGAGGCAGGGTAAGATTGTTTGACATAATATTATCGTTTAAACTGAAATTTCGGGAAAGGTGTATTGAAAATCTTTTTCCATAGATTGTTTTCTACTGAATTGATGGGCGCCATGAACATGAAGGGCAATAATGGGAAGTTTGCTTTTAGTAGCACTATATTATATCAACTTATTCGAGGTAAATAGCAGCATCACTGATCATTTCTCCAATTATTAATTTCGCCCAAAGGTTCTGAAAGATACATGTTTACTTTGTTTTTAGAGGCTCTTAAGAGAAAATTTAAAGATGCGGACGAACAGAGCATTAAAGCGATTATCGCCACGAAACTCAAAAATGCGCCTGACGCAAAAGGTGGTGTTGGACGTAAATAATTAAAATACATTAATATACATAAAATTTAACATATATAACAACATCAAATGTTCTTAAGGAGTCGGAAAAACAAACTACTACTACTTGTCTTGATGATTCTTCACATTCTGCAGTATCCCAATCTTCTTTTTAAAATCTGTATTCTTTATACATATTTATACACATCGTATACTATTAGTTGGTGAATACCCCGGACCATCTTACTGCAATCAGTGCACGAAACCTGTATGCGCACTATCGTGTGAGATAGCAGCACGGAGAGCGGACGTGTTTTGTTCGACTTTTTGGTTTTGCTTGATTTTGTTTTTATTCGCAGTTAAAAATCGTTGTTTTTGCCAACCCTATGGAATAAGCATTACTTTATTGCAAGAAGATGCTTGAAGTGAAGAGAATTTTATTTGTTCATCGTTGTTTGCTACAGAATCTCACAAGAGATATGTTATTGTTATTGCTTATGAGTGGAGACGTAGTTTTATATCTGAACAATTTTAAAAAAATCATTATTCGAATTTCAGGCCAAATCTATTTATTTATTTATTTAGTTAGTTAGTTAATTAAATTTAAATTTAAAACTGATTTCATCGCTTTTCAAATAGAATTTATTTTAGTTAGTTTCTAATATATATATATAATGCTAGATGTTCCATAAAGTAGAACTGTAATTTCTTGTTACTTTAAGCAGTCTCAATATATCTTTGATTTTTTCTCCTAACAGTGATTGTCAATTGCAGTTACCTGTCGATTGACTTACCCTTACGTTAGTTTCTTCAGCTGTATGAATTTGAATTATACTTTGTTTTTAAAGTTCCACTTAATGGACAATGTCACTTTTAGTTGCCTTAGTTTATTTCAACTAATGCTTATAGAGGCATTTAGTGGATTCGGGTCAGTACATGGAAGTTGGGAATGAACGAATCCATCTACTTACAATGTTAGTTCGTCGGCTACCATATGATTGTTAGTTCGTCGGCTACCATATGATCCACTCCTCAAAATGATAAAAAGGTTCTAGTGACGTCAGAAAAGCAGTTGCGAGATGTGGTCATTTAAAAGCATGTAAATGAATTCGTGAAGGGACAGCGAGCACTGAATGTTTTATGACGTCATTACTGCGTTTCATAGAAGAAAAAAAGAAAAAGAAAAGAAAAAAACCAATACAGTTTGTCAAGATATTGACGTTTAAACTGAAACTCGGGAAATGTCTATTCCATCTTCTTGATAATCGGTGTGGTCACACTGTCCACATTGTTGTGGTCACTCTCATCGATGTGAGTTCTCTCATGTGTTCCAACAGCATAAATTTCCAAATATCAAAAAGCCCGCATCGTGAGGACTTTTATTACTTTGTTTTCAAATTAATGACTAAATGATAAAGTAAATAAATAAAAATAATAGAAACACTCATTAATTTTAACTTTTCTTCGTGATGAAGTTAGTAGACTCAAGTGCCATGTTGTTACTTTTCCGTATACTGTATACCGTATACCGTATACTATATCTTTGAATGCATGTAGCAAAGGCTGTATCAACGTTTGTGATACGAATATTGACTGAAGCAATTTTTGAAAAATCATTTTTGAAAATAAATTCAACAGCCTTAGCATCCTTTCTGCCTTCACTGAAATTAAATGACATAAAATAAAGATAGACCTTTTCGTCATCAGCGAAACATGGCAACTCTTCTTTTGACGGGAAATAAATATAAGTTTCCATATTCATTTTCATCTACATACCAGGTATGTAAATGAATATTCAGTTATTCACATATTCCCAGTGGGCAAAATCTTCAAAAAGTCTATGAGGAGGAGTGTTTTCTATAGGAATGGCAAACAATATCGCCTGTTTCAATAAAAAAAACACTCCTCCGCAGATACTTTTTGAAGATTTTGCCCACTGGGTTCACGTACACACGTACATACGTTGGATCAGCAGTAGATTAAAATATTCCCGCAAATGATTTTCTGTATCTGCAATTTTTTTTTAAATATCCTGCCGAGCAAAGTTCTAAGCGGGGCATGAATAATATTTTCTTGTATTCAATGTTCATCCACATCAATCAAAAACAAGATAAACCTGCGTCTCGCTTTTATAAAAAATTGACATAGCAAAAGAATCTTATGGGATTCATTTCAGTAATGTGCAGTTAGTGGGATAAGCGTTATAGGATTTTCATAGCGATCTTAAGTTGAACGTACGTCGTAGACTTTAGCTTGAACGTGAAATCAGCCATATCCACGTTGTCTGGCGACAAAACACATGCATTCAAAATAAAGGCTGAGGAAACACACTAGGTTGCTCAGTTTTGTTAGAAGTGTAACTACTTAGAGAAAAAGTTTAAAGAAAACGTTCGCGGCGCTGACCAAAAAGGCATGTAAAGGTGTCACAACCCTTTGATACTTATTTGGAATTCATTTTCTTTCAATAAGCCAACTTAACGTTCGCCGATTTACAAAAATTTAACAATTTGAGCAACTAACTCAAAAGGTACTGACTAAACAACGTTGTTTGTTGGACAGTTGGACATACACTTCGCTTGCTCTTATACAGTGGAACCTCTCTAAAGTGGACACTTCCTATAGGTTAATGTAACGGGATGCAATCATCACTAGTATTGCAATGAAAACCTTGTTATTTCTGTCTGGGTTATACGAGAAAATGGTTTTGCAATGTCTCGTTCTTTCAAACAAAAAAAGAGACTTTCGACCAAAAAGTTTAACGATCGCATCTTGTTAGCTTAACACACTCCTTCTAGGACCCACATTTTATCCGCTTTAGAGAGGTTTTCTTATGAGAATTCTTTAAGAAATTGTCCGGGAAAAACTGTCTTACAAAGGTGTCCAGAGGTGTAGGGAGATTTCACTGTATAGAATTTCATTACATCAACCTTTAAGGAAAATGGAAAGAGGATTCAGGATAGAGATACTCCATTCTGTTGGAACATAATAAACTTAAAGTTTTTCTGAAACAAAAGAAACCTTTTCAAAATAAATCGTGCAAGCTTGATATAAAACGTACAACTTCGAGCCTACACATCTACTAGAAGGTCAATTTATATAATCGAATAAACATAACATTGTTTGGTTAAAAATACTACATCATAAAGACATAGGACAGCCGCAAATTTCTTTGGAAGCAGTGTGAAAAGGTTCTTTGCAAAACATTACAAAAATGTAGAAACAACAAAACAAAACTTTCGATAACACAAGATTTAAGATTTCCAGTAACGCTAAACGCTGGTCAATGGATTTCCTTTTGTAAATTCCCTAGAAGTTCTCACAAACCAAATATACAGTCAAGGTTATCACCACACGTAAATACTTTTTTCAAATGTCGCCATTATGAAGACAAGAAAGAATAGCAAGGATGAGTTTCAAACATTCGATGTTAGTAGGGCCTGCTCTTCACCTTCAACATCAGGAATCAAAGGAAGGGATTCTTCCGTTTTCTGCGTATTGCGTAAATAGGAGAGTCTCTGGAAGACGCAAGAAGCCGTTAGTCGCACATCAGCAAAATCGTCCCAACATTCTTCAATCATTGTGCAAATTAAGGATAAACTCTGCAAAATAAAAAATATTAAGAAACGCAGTGATAACAAGCGAAAAAGGACGAATTCAAAACGAGTTTCCAAGATTATTGTAAAATCGTTCAAAATTGTATGGCCATAAATGTCAAAAAGATAGAAAATTAAACGCCATACCTTTCGCCCATTTTACGCCCATTTTACGCGGCTCCGGCGTTAGATGTTTGTCTGTGAAAGTTTGACCGTATACTTTTCAAAAATAGCGCCCAATAAAAACCGGCGTAAAAGGGGCCGGCGTTAGTTTTGGGCTGGTGTAATAAGTTCCACCACACTAATCAAACTACAAACAAAATAACTTAATACTGTATCCAATTACCTTGTTCTCTCTCCACTCCGGTTTGATAATGGGACGGCATTGTTGGTCAACCACACATGAGCGCATATCATCCATGGTTGGATGCTGACCAACTTCATGTTCGAATGCAGCCTGATACGGTTCAACAGGACCTAACAGTAAAAATATTTAATATATCACACGTTAAAAAACGTTTTCCTACTTCGTATCACGGAAATGTAAAGTTTGAAATACCTACCTATGGCGCTACAACGCGTTAAAGACTCCCACATTACTAGAGCCAAGGAGTAGATATCAATACTCAGAAAAAATTCTGTTTGAAAGTATACCGCTCCCTGCAATACTTCAGGCGCCATATATCTCTTGGTTCCTACCTGAAACAAATTATAATAATCATTTGATGAAACAAATTATAATAATCATTTGATGAAACAAATTATAATAATCATTTGATGAAACAAATTATAATAATCATTTGATGAAACAAATTATAATAATCATTTGATGAAACAAATTATAATAATCATTTGATGAGGCAGATATAGTTGATATTGAATTAAACGGCACTTGAGTAGAGATAAAAGATGGACGGAGGAGCAGGTTTTCCTTTAGGGTAGAGTAGGGGATTGTGGGTAGAGTAGGGGAAATGTGTTGATGGAGGATCAACTATTACGTTTATCTGAAAGTAGTTAAAGTGACTAACAAAATCATTTCTTTAATCCGCTCCGCACCGTTCTGGTAGAAGTGGTACACTCACAAATTTGAAAAAAAAAAAAAAGAAAAAAAAAAAAGAAAAAGAAAAAAAGATTAGAACAAAAGGATTATGCAACACTATTTTACCTGTAATTTCAACTCATTACTTACACAACCATCATAAAAGGAACAAGCCAGACCAAAATCGCCTATGCAGCAACTACCATCACGTTTAACCAATATGTTACGACTTTTAAAGTCACGGTGACAAATAGCAGGTTTAGGTGGCACTCTTGACGTATCATCTTCATGCAGGTACACCAATCCAGATACAATTGATAGCAGTACTTTCAGTAAGTCATTATAATCAAGAACAGTAGACGACAAATAGTCCGTCAAAGAACCTTGTTCATGGAATTCTGTTATTATCCAGTATTGATCACAACCCAATTCACAACGTTTCTCGGCAGAGTGAAATCTCAACACATTCTCGTGACACAATTGGCAATCACAGTACATAGTGCGTTCGGTCTCCCAAGAATCCCGTTCATTGGGTAATATTATTTTTACAGCAACTTCCTTATGTTCATAGGTACCCCTCATAACACAACTGTATTTCCCTCTTGAAATTTCTTCATGGAACTGAATGGGTTTCGATTGAACTGGTGGACTAGCTGGAATGTGGTCTTGAACACTCCTTCGGTTTGCATAGTTCCTCTTGCGTAATCTCCAGATTATCCAGACTGCAATTGGTACAATCAATAAAAAGCCAATTAAAATCAAAATCAATGTCAACTTTGAAGGAAGTCCTTTTCCAGTACCTAAAAACAAAAAAATTCGCACTTTTACTTACGAAAACAGTAACCCTATCAATCGCACCAGTCTAAATTTCATTCAAATTCTCTGAAATTCTCACAGTTCAAATCATTGGTCAAAAAATGAAGAAACCGAATCTTGAACGAGTTCATTTGTTCCACACACTAAAGGAACTAGAAATAGGCTTTCGCATTGGTATGGGACAAGCAGTGACTTTTGATTGCAGATGTATAAAGCGCAATGGAATTACGCAGCTAAAGAAATCGTTGAGGAAAGCGACTGGGCGGGAGGTCAGGGTTCAAATCCTGGTTGGGTCATGCCAGCGAAGTAACAGCGTGAATCGATCGACTCAGCTAAGCACTCGGCTTGAGAGCAAGATTGGTGTCTAAGGGGGTTGTCTAGCTGAGCGGTTGAAGCAGACATGTGGCTTCCGTAGCCAAACGAGGGCTTCATATATTCTCTAGAACCTCCTACACAGGGCCCTCATTGATAAGAGGCTAACCTGGGCAAACATTAATAAAAAATAATTATAGTACGTGCTGTATATTCAAGGATATATGTATACATTTACCGTAAAAAAACCCATGGAAACCATGGGAACATTCTTAATAGTTTAACGCCAGAAAAGCCAAGATACAATGTCACATAGACTGACCGAGAAACAGACTCTATATTGCCAGCTTAAAATGAATGAATGATGAATTAATTATCAGCAAATCAGTTTTTGCAAAATGTGATACAGTTACGTAACTTTATAGTTGCGCTATTTCGTATCTACTTTCGTAACTCACATAGGTTTGGACAGTAAGAAGATGAGAGAAAAAACAACAAGATGCAGACAGTAGTATTCCTGCAACACCTGCTGAAAAGTTCTTTCTGATGAAATAATGAAATGCGAACACAGTCCACGATTAAGGCTAACCAAGTTTTGTTGTAAAAATGGATGTCAAGAAATAGAAATAAAATTTGAATGTTTTTCGAAAAGCATATGAAGTATACGTATACGTTTACCTTAAAAACATGTACACCTGGAAAACACATTAGAATATTTTTAAGGCTTCACTGTTTTGTCAGTATATATTAGAATAATGTCTGAAAAGCAACATATCATAGTCGTATTAAAAATTGAACTTCAGAAACATGAAAAAATAAAAAACAAAAGTTGAATGGGTTTTCGTGACCAACCAATGACCGACTTAATATTTGAAGCTTGAATGTTGGGAAACAGCAATATTTTTTAAGATGGTCTAAATATTAAAGCGAAGAAGAATCAAAGATAACAAATGATAAAATTTGAATGGGATTCAAAGGGTATATATATATCCAAGTATAATTGAAGATTGCTCAAAGCATGTAACAAAACCCAAAGATACAATGTTGCATAGATCGATCGTCGAAAGGCTCTATATATTCTTAGCTTCAAATGATGACAAACTACTACAAAAAATATTTTACCAAAAGAAAAGAATAAAGAACAAATTCAAACTCTATTCAAGTTGAAAAACATAATGAATAACCAGACCAGGTCTAGAAAAACATAATGAATAACCAGACCAGGTCTAGAAAAACATAATGAATAACCAGACCAGGTCTAGAAAAACATAATGAATAACCAGACCAGGTCTAGAGTGGAAACTGTGCTTATGCATATGCAGATAACTGTAGATATATTATCATTGAAATATACCTCTTTCTTTACTTGATAAATTCATAAAATTAATTCATTGACACAGCATAGTAGTTTTCAATATTATATGAAACCAGTCACTAGCTGTCCCAATTAGACAGAGAGTAGAAAAATAACACCCTAGTCAAGTACACATTACAGTAACCAGCCGGACCAAAGGTACAACGCGAAAACTAGAAAGTGAAGTAGGTACTGCGCAAACTCAAAGACGAGAGTTATCTTCCCATCACCCTTTGTGTTAAGAAACGTTAAGTTTACTAACAACTTTTGTCATTAAGTAAACAATTCTGTCATAAAATAACATAGGGAAATTAAAAGAATTTTAATACAACTGTGGGATAACAATTAGGTCTGGAAAATAAATGGAATTGTAATAATTGTAATAATGTATAAACATCAGGTTAAAAGCACAAAACTCGCTGCACTCTCCCCAGCAACGATTTTAAACACAATTTCTACACACGTTGCAATCGTGAAAAACAGTTTGACATGAAATAACTGATCGGGTAAGAATCCGTATCTTGAAACCCTGACATGCTGACATGGGAGACCCTTTAAACGTGTAAATTATTAAATTGAAGCTACAAACTAAATATCACATATCTTTCTACATAAAGCGGCGTAGCAGAATTCATGTTACAAAAATCTATTCAAAAGGCATAATCTCTCCACTCAAATCAAGTTGAGCAGATAGCTAAATTCTTGATGCACAGATTTCAAATGTGTGAAATTGACCATATATGCGAAAACTGACCTGACCAAATTTGAACGTAAGAATTGAATGAAGTCCAACAACATTGATTTGATGTTGTAAAAGAGAAACTTACTGAGAGTCCATCTTGATGCACTTTTCACAAGGTTACCGTTGCAAAAGTCTGTCGTGCAGCAACATGCAAAGGAATTCACAAAACCATGATGCACTATACAAATGCTTTTATTAACTTGAGGTTCATAGCATTCACCCCAACAGCCTGCATATATTACACGAATGCCTTGAGGAGTTCTATTGTACACTGTATGACATGATGAATATAAAGTTGAAACATTGCAGTTTTGAGGTGTGGCACATTCAGGGACATCATTACAATTTTGTGGATTGGATACTTGATAGCATTGTAAACCAGAAATACCTAAAAAAAAAATATGTTGCACAAATATTTTTCCTTCAAAGGGCAATTGGTAAGACGCAAAATATATTTAAATTTTATTTAGATTTTGTTAATGGAAAATTTACCGAGGGCAACTTTTGTGACAATGGAAAAAATACGAAATTTTCTCCTGGCCCTAAATATGACATTCACGTTTTTGTCTTCGTTGATCATGCTTTTCGTATATCAAAATCAGGTCACGTTGAAAAGTCTGTACTTTTGTACGTTGTTGCTCAAGTCTGTATTTTGCACGATAATAAAAATGGTAGCTTACTAATATAAACATTACATTGCCGAGCGTGCCATGACATGAAGGTGGAGTAAATTTGACTTGTAAACGTGTTGGTCGTGTTTTTTATGTGAAATCAAAACTTTATATTGTATTATAAAATTTGAAAGCAAAAACGTATCTTTTTTTTTTTTTGATTTTTTTTTTTTGCCAGTACCCAAATAGGTAGCCCAATTGGGGACCCTGCGTTTTCACATGACCCCTTTTATCTTCTTATATAAAATCATAATTTAAGTATTGTCCACTTATCTGGATGGTATTGTACGTACCAGAATCTTTTTTACAGAAAATAATATTAATTAAACTTTCAACAGCTTTTAGTTGCTTAGCAACCTCTTCAGATACTTCTCAAGGAAGTTTATAAGGAAATTTATTATAATTTCAAATTTATTATTCAAATTACCGAATATTATTTTTCATAGAGTCAAATTTTATTAGTCTATCATTTAAGACTATTTGTAATTTATTTCGACGTTAAATGAAATGAAAATGAAATTAAATGAAAATAAAAATTAATTCTTGATTTATGTAAGAAGATTGGAGAGGCGATACATTAGGGTTCCGTAAGCTTAATTTAGATTGCAAATTTGTTACAAAATTATAAAATTTAACTTTGATTGGTTGAAAATAAAACCACTTACCAGTTATGAAAAACGAAAAGTTGAAAAACATAAACATGAAATCCATTCTCTTCACCAACCTGGAGTTAGCACCACATTTTCCAGCTCACATTTTCAGCACCACATTTTTTATTTCTCCATTAAGAGGATCTACTTTATTTACGATCTTTTCATTCTTATTTTCATTCTTATTAGACAAATCCCCACCCCGATAGGGTCATTTTAGGCCAAAAAGGAAATTTGGCCACACCCTCCACTCTGGCTGAAAAAGTCCAAATATGGAAACACCTGTGACGCCCGACTATCAGGTATCTTACGAATGAAACTATTTGGAGGCTGGGAACTAAGATGGAAAAACTTTTCACTCTTATTAGACAAATGCCCACCCCAATTGGGTCATTTTAGGCCAAAAATAAATTTGGCCACACCTTCCACTTTGGCTGAAAAAGTCCAAACATGGAAGTGTTTCTGAGTATTACACGAAAACCTCCCAGAAAACATTTTTTTGCAAAATTAAAATTAAAAAAAATCCTTGAATGAATGTAGCACATCTTGTCTACTAGTCTACTTGTCACGATCCTGCCAATATTTTTCGTCCATCTCATTTTAACGAAACATCTGACATACATCTTCTTTTATTTCAGAGATGGATTGTTAAAAAAAAAACACGAACAATTGCATCGTTATCCCTTGGTTGGCGTCGCCTAAAAATTCAGTCCGTCGCTTCCGTCATCGATCTCTTGTCGTATATGTCGTATATGACGTTTTTCTGGATTTTAACTGTTTCTGTTGTGCTTCATAGTGTTTCTTCTTAAACAAACAAAACAAATAAATAAATAAATAAACAACAAAAATATGAAGGATTTACCCCTGTTCTTTAGAAGAAGACCTCACATTTTCAGATTAAAATAAAAAAATGGATCGCTGAAAGTGATCCCAGTGTAAATAGGAGTAGAATGGATAGTATATATAATAATATTGGACAAATGACATGTATTTGCTTGAATCGTGTCTGGGGAAAGTCTCTACCGCGTAATTCTATAATTGCCACAACGTTAACAATTCACCTCCAATTGTTCGACTTGACGGATTTCTTGCTTTGACATTCTTCTTTGCGGCGGTGGAACGACGGTATTACTTGGTTTCCTAGCAACAGACTGCTTCCTTCCTTGGACAGATGTCCGACGAATAGCTGCGGAGCGATCGTCTCCTCCTCGACCAATTACATCGCTAGTTTCCTGATTTTCAAAGAAAATAACATAATGAATAATTAAGTTTTTGTGTTATTATAAACACCTTCTATCTGAACTTCCACAACACGTTTTTTTCATAAGAACACTCAACTCTGATGAAGCCTTCCAACGTTCTTAACTTCTCAACTCTGACGAAGCCTGAAAATGTTCCTTATATATGTTCTTTAAGTTATACACTATTGAATATCTAAAATTCGAAATTCGTTTCCTAAGGGAGTCGATACTGTTGTAAACAACATGATGTTAATATTCTTATGCTTAAACTTCGGGTCGAACGTCTGTACAGCGGACACCATCGGGACCCAAAAAATTGTCCGTTATAAAGAGGTATCCGTTCAGTAGACGTTTGGACTTCAAGGACAAAAGGCATCCGTTCCTGGAAAAAATGGCAGTTATTGAGAGGTGTCCGCTATAAACATCTGTCATTATAAGTGATCTTAGAGCTCCTGCTGTTCCTAAGTAACGAATGTTCTTCGAGTGTTCTTAACGTTTGGAATTAGTTCTTCTTGTAACTAAGTTCCTATTTCCAACTCGAAATAAAGTTTTACTTACTTACGCCATGTTATATCCTTTGTACCTATAAAAAAAGGGGAAGTACTATAACCATAGCAACAATGCAGTATTTTGTCTGTATGACCCGGGTTTTTTCCAGTGCTGGCATTTTGAGGAGTCTGATTGTGTTACATTCATAACAGCACCATTGTCTTTAACTTCTATATTATCGAATTAACATGCACACATGGAAAAGGAAGAGAGAGAAATGACCTAGACCTCAGTATCGCTGACCCATTCTTCTTCTTCGTTACTTTCAGCAGCAACTCCACTGTCAGCTCCTTTCGATGTCTGGTGTGGCGTGATGTGGCGTATCAATACCACTATTGAAAAGAAGAGCAACCACTTCATTATGAGATTCGCACTGTCAACAGTTTTGAGACGCTTTGAGAGAACTGGTTACTACAGAGGAAACTCCCGCTATCTGGATCTCTCATGTTACCAAGTAAAATGTTCGAGATTGCTGTGACTGCATAAGCCATTCTCAATTGTTTTGCATCATACGTTCCAAAGCAATAGAGGGGGATCTACAACCTAGTCGAAATTTATGAAGGAGAGCACGGTCATTAAGCGCATAGAAGAAAAACGTGCAAATAACTTAATCAACACTTATGTTTTTACAGAAAAATCATGACCCTGTACTCCTCCACTTTCTATGACTAACCCTAAATCCCCCGCTGGCAATACAATGAAAATATGAGAAGACTTATACAGCAGGCAGACAATGTAGTTCTAACGAGGGACGTCACATATTGTTCAAACGACGTTGTTTGTCTCCTGGATACAAGTGTTCTTTTTCTTTTTTCCTTTTTTTTACCTCGTTCTTCTTAAAGTATTTGGATCCCTCAACATTTTCATTACGCTAACTTTACGACTCAACTCTTTCTCTAGAAACAAATAAAACAACGGTGTCCGAAAGAGAAGCGTGTGAAAGATTAGTTGGGCACACGTTTAGTTGGATTTGCTAAACTCGTTGCTAGCAACGAAAACAAGTAAACGCAAAGAAATAAACGGAAGAGAAGCTTCGTACTCATCACTTTAAGTAACTTCATGCATTCTTCGTGCCGGTATTCAACGGCAAGATCCAACGGGGTCCGGCCATTCACATCTTTCACGTCGATTTTAGCTCGATTTGATAGAAGCCACTTGACACATTCGATATGACCGCTAGAAGAACAAGCGAACAATCGTGCTTACAAGAGACAGTTTGGAGACGGAAAGGTATCTTCATTGCGTGATGTTAACAAACCTCATCGCTGCTAAATGCAAGGGTGTAAAATCATCAACAGTTCGGGAACTTATGGGACATCCCATCGCCGCCAGAATCTGAAAGATAGAATTAATAATAATAACTCGATCCAAATCACGAACTTCGCATGCCTGATGGATGGTCGATCCTAAACATAGAATAGAAATTACACAGTATGAAACGAATCAGCCAATCAAATTACCTCTCTGAAAGGGGGAATGCGACTTTCTTCATAGACGTTTTAGCTACTTTAAAGCTGTCCGTTTTCTTTAAACCCTTTTTGTCTTGGTTCGCTTTAATACCGGCGATAAATCCAGCCATATACATGTCATCGGACGATTCGGAATACTGAAGATCAAAATAAACCATACAGGTAGCTCCTTCCTTTTCCCAGCTTTTCTTTTAACAACTCTGAACGATCAGGTGCAACGATCATACCGTTAAGGTAAAAACTTCGTCGGTAAAATTTGTGTCGGTTAATATTTTCGTCGGTAAACATTTTGTGATCATTTTTTTTGGATGACGAAGTTATTACCGATGTGCATGAAGGCCTCCATAGAAATCATGAATATCATAAAGGCAAACCTTTTTTTCAGTGATTTTGTTTGAAAACTCGACTTTGTCGTCATCATCCCCGTCATCAATAAATGTCTTAAAGACGTAAAAAAGTATTCGTTTAAAAATCGAGTTGCGGAACAATGGAACAACCTGCCACCGGACCTTGTGCAAGCACCATCTCTTAATTCCTTCAAAAGTCGACTCGATAAGTTATGGAAAAGTGCTGGTATTATGTTCGATATCGATCTGAATCTCGTCGAAACAACAGCCTGTGGACAAACGCGATATCGACAGGTCGTTAAAGATTGAACCTGGTGTTAAAGGCACTTCCAGAAACTTGTATAATATAATAATAATCAACAGCAACAGTTTTTTGTCTATTTTCAGACGGAACTAGTTCTTTTTTTCCCTCTTTCTCATTATCCGATGAGCTCGCAGATGAAGATGTGACACTGCTGACACTGCTAGCAGCCTTAGACTTCTCCTCTGCAACTATTGCAGGAGATGGCAACTTACTTGATTGCTCCTTTGGCGGTGGTGGTTTTGGCGGTGGTGGTTGTGGTGCTGGTTGTTTAGGAGTAATAATGGGAAGCGTTTTTGAATTCCTTTTTGTTGGCGTTTCCGACCAGATCCTTTGCGTGAACTACGCGAACTGTCACTAGACGAACGCCTATTAACCGATCTCGTTTTGGCAGTCTGCACAACACTGTTTATAACTCCACCTAGATTGGCTTGGGCACGGTTTCTCCTGGACATTGTCTTTGCTTCTTCCCGTCTTTTCTGTTTCTCAACTTCAAGTTTTTCCCGTTCTATTTCACTGTCAGACGATGAAGAATACGATTCAGAACTGTTGGAACTTGTGTCCTTGCGTTGGGCTGGACTCTTTGTTTTTTTCGTAAAAGAAGAATTCTTGGGTTGAAGCTTTACGGGAATGTGACGCTGGATGCTCGCTGTGTCAGTATCAGAGTCTGTTTTATCTTCGTCATTAAAATATTCCCTCGATTTCGCTGTTTCTTTAGATTCGTTGTTTTTAATAGTTTTTAGGGAATCCTTCTTCTTGACAGGACTTGATCGATTTTTCTCGTAACTTTCGCGGGAAACCCTCGTTGTTTTGCTGCTATGTTTGGCGTTTGTTTGATTTTGCACAGAAGGTACATCGGACACTGAAAGAAAGGAAACATAATCCGTATGATAATTATTTAAAACGACAACAAAAATAAGAACAACTATAATAGTAACAACAGCAACAACAATAACAATAACAACAACAACAAAATATACCTGATATTTGCTTCGTAAAGGTCAAGTCTCTGACAATTTGACCATCATCCTCCTTTGCAGACAACCATCTACGTAAAATCATCGACAATTCGTTAGAGATTTGAATACAGAAAAAAATGAAAATGTATTTACAAAGTTTCAAAGTCAAATTTCGCATCTTACTTTTTACTTTTTACAAACAAAACTAAACGCCCTCGTCGCTTTTACGCCCTCCTTGATCACTTCCTTCTCTAAGTACCAGCCATCAGCTGAAAGAAATAATGAATGACACCTGAATGACGCCAACAACCGGAAGATGATAAAGTGGAGTCACAGAGGGCGGCAAATAACGGGAACTGATTAGGTTTCCAAGCATTAATTATTAGCAAGTGTGTTTTATATGAGTAAATATTGTTTGGTCGAACTTTAGAAATAGTTGCAATTTTCCAAGGAACATGCTGTCCAAGTGAAAAACATCAATTTGTTAACACAAACAATCAAAATCGCAATCAGAATCGTTCATCAGATAAAGTCACTTATGGGCCACGATGCCTACACGTTGTTTTTTTATATATATATAACGTCTAAATTTTCTGCTGAGTCTGTATGTGCCTACTTTTTCAACCTTTTTCAGCCTCGAAGGTGTAAAACATTTATTAGAAATATATGCAAAACACTGTTCGCTTGCTGGTTTGCGTATGGAAGTTTCTTGTATTCCCAAAGGAAGAAAGAAAAAGAAAATGTTTGTGTCAACTACGAAAGAAATCTTACTGTTGTTATTTGGAAAGAAAGGTTTCTTAGTAATTCTAGCAGCTCTTTTTATTTCCTACTTTAAAGATGATGAACTGTTATAAATAGAACTGAGGGTTGCAGTGTGCTGATGTCAGCAGTAGGATCCCTCATTTGAACAATAAGAAATGGGTCTGAAAGGAGCAGCTGACTTATATCAAAATGGCAAACAAACGAGGTAAACAAATGATTGGCTCTCTGATGGAGATTCCCTTGAAGAAAACTGTTGACTCAGTTTTCTCACGACCTTTATAACAGTTCATTATCTTTAAGATGTTCTTAATTTATGGGCAAATCTCAGCCTCACCGTTCATATAAACGAGGTTCTAATAAAACAACAACGTGTATACAATATCCAAAAGTGAATCAATCGGCATGACATTTCGCTGAATAGTTGAACGTATTAAAGTAACATTTATTGAAGCACGCACATGCACACGCTGGTCATGGAAATGTTGTTCTGAATGACGTCACAGTCATCAAACATTTTAAAACCATTATGAAAGATTGGAAGTACTTTCTAATAAAAACAATAAACTCTTTCACTGAGAGGTACTGGTTCCTCTGCACGTTTCTCTTTTTATTAGAACAAAGGATATAAGAACATAAGGCTTCGAAGGTCTAAAAAGTGAAGAACATGCTAAGAACATTCGAGGCTTTGGAACGTTAGTTCTTAAGAAAATATTTTTCTATTTTACAGGAAAACTTCATTATAATAGTCACAAGAATACTACCATCATGTCGTTTACAACTGTGTCAACACAACAACTCCATTAAAATCGGAAATGTCCATTCGAATTTTAGATATTCAATAGTGTATAACTTAAGAATATTCGAAGGCTTCATCAAAGTTCAATGTTCTTATAAAAAAAACGTGTATAGCTTTCAGTACATTGTATTATATTGTGTAGCATTTCCTTTTCCTTTGAGAGGTTTTAACATGTAAACCGTTGGACGAGTTTGACTTCTTTTATTTCAATTCGTTGTCATTACATAAGAGAAGTCAGAAAAAACTCGTCAATGTCTACCTGGTTTCGTTGAAACGGTGTTTTTAGTGATTTGGGTTTCAGTAGACGCCTTTCACCTGAGTGACTATATTCCCCAAATATATTGATTTTGACATTGGCTTTGGTACTAACACCTAGCTTGTTACCAGTGACAACATAAACTTCATACGTGACTACTAAAAATATATGATGCAAAAATAATTAGGATTGAGATGATTAGACGATGAAAAACAATATACATGGTAGATTTCAGAGGCGTAGCTAGAACTAAGTCGAGATTTGTGGAGGGGAGTTTAGTCATTTAAAGTAGTAAAGGAAAACGTGCAAGTAACCTAATCGACACTTAAGACTGAAAAGAAATATCATAATGTTGGACTCCTCCACTTTTTTGGATTTTCTGTAATTCGAACATCCCAGGGACTGTACAAATTGGTTTGATTTTAAAAATGTTGGAAATTAGTTTTTATTAGTCTTTAGTTCGAATTAGGGAGAATTATAGAGGTTCGATCCACCAAAGTTTGATTGTTAAGATATTTCGACCAGTGATTGAAATACAGATGTATTTCAGTCGGAGAAAGGTCTTTGGAACCCCCTGTGTATTTGTAACGTGACTTAGATACCCTTAGGTTCCAGGCTTCTTTTTCGAGTTTGCGTAGACATATCTTCAAATTTGTCCCAATTGATGTGATCGTTGGTGTTAAATAGTTCGTTAGTTATCGAAGATGTTCGTGAACTGAGTAGCTCTTCGGGCGTATCACACTTTAGTAACAGAGGTTTTTCATGCAACTGAGATTCACGGTTTGTTTGTTTTCCTGAAAGAGTGAAACGGAATGAAACTAAAACACGCGAGTTCATTGCCGGAAATTTCACGAATATCAGATGCACACCACCTACCAGAGTTTTTCACCGTTTGTGTTGATATGTCAGACTTTTGGTGTGCGACGTCGGACCATACAGTTCGTGGCGTTGAATTTAGAGACAGTTCACTGGAGGTATGATCGTAGTGGTCGTCCTCGTCGGAACTTCTCAAAATCTTGGTCGTATGTCCTTCCTCTGTTTGTTTAGGGAGTAATTTAAAAGCACTTTTTGGCCTTTTTGAACAGTTCGTAACAGAAGATGAAGGTTTTTTGGTGACGATGTAACCTTGACTATACTTCAAGAGATGGTAGTCGTCGAGTTCGTTTCTAAATAGAAAGTCATTTCAAAGCAGGGTCTACTGACAGCTCTTGAAATCTAGTCAACTTTCCACGAGAGTCCAAACAAACATAGAGATATCAGACTAAAATTGGGGCTACCTTTTAAGTTCTGCAGATCTGATCCTTTTGCTTTTCAACAAGGACTAGGGGAAAATAGCAATGAATGAACGAGTCTTTTCATTTTTACAACATGTTTCAAGAGAATATTGATAATTATGAAATCACTGCTACAAGTTAAAATTAGGTGGTGGGAAGGAGACAGGAACCACTACCGTAGATCAAAAAGTCGAAGTTTGAGGATAAAGAAAAATGTCTTACAGTGAAATTTTACAAATATGTATTGAATAAATAACACTTCAATGTTTTTCAGTACACATTCCATGGTTGTTATTTGTTTTAATCAAACAGGCAAAATATACACGTTATTTACAAAAGAATAAATAAGATTTGAAATTCTCTATTTTGTTACATTTCTTAGTCATATAATATCTGCAAAGTTTTCAAACACTTTTAATTGCCTTAACATCCTGTAAGACGGTTAACTATTAAATAAACAATGCTTAAAGCTTACTTAAAATAGATTAGTTTACAGGATAGTTTATCGTTTATGTGACCTAAATTATTCAAAAAATCACTTGATTGATGTCAATGAAGAATAAAAAATGAATTTCTATAGTAGGAAAATGTTTCTACTATATAAGCAGAATTTATCTAATAGTTTACAGTCTAACAGGATTTTAAGAAGTCATTATAAATTAGAAGGGGTTGTTTTGCTTCACCTGAAAATGCACTTTTTGGTCGGAATTGTTGCACACGTTTTACTGCAGGTATTACTGGGAAGCTTTCCTAAAAAACAAAACACTTCTTGATCAATTCTAATTGATAAAATAACTTGTTTGTAAACAGTTGGATTCCACTTTTTTTACTGACCCTGAATACGACTACGGGTAAGGGAAAGGTTTAAGAATCTGGAAGCTTAAAATTTTGATGTGAATAAACACCTTTTGGCTTTGTGGTGTAAACTTTGTGAAATTTGTTTGGATCAGTGAGAGTAGAGCCAGTTTTCCACTAGACGGAATATTCAGTCTATCGTTTTCTCCATGTCATCACTAATTGAGCAATTTGATTGTTTTGTAAAATATTCTGTGGCAGAAAAGTTGAACTGGATCCTACTGGATACTACTGGCGGAATTTAGTAAAAAACTAAAGCTGATATAGACTGCAAGCGGAATATCAGGTTGCTCTTGAAGTTTCCGCCGCCACATTGGATTGGTCAAATTCAGATTTTAATAATCATTAGCAACTCCACTGTTTCTTTAACAATATTGTACTAAGCATACAGTTAACGTATCATTTCCAGACGTACTAACTTTGTGGTGTAAACTTTGTGAATCTGTTTTGGTGAGCTTTGATTCAGATTACACCTCACTCTTCAAACACTTTTATGGCAGAAAATTCATGCAGAAAATGTCAAAAATATTCTTTGTTTTGATTAGAAAAGATTTAAAAAAGTAGTCTTCTATTTATTCCCAATTCAGGGGGGGGGGGGGACTTATCTCGAATTGAAGTAATAATGTAGAATTACCTCCGAGCTTGTCTGACTTTCACGAGATTGCTTTCGGTTTTGGGGCAAGGCTATGGTTTCCTAAAAACATAGATCCACCATCATGCATCATGATTAGCAAGGAATCTCCAAATAAAGTTTTCCCGCTAGGTTTTCTTAACAAAGAAACTTACAGTTGCCACTAAAAGCTTGGTGGTCATGTTAACAATCCTCTCTCTTTCCTCTGGAGTAATCTTTTGAGGTGGAGCCCGCCTTAGGATTTTCTGTCTCTCTTTTTTTAAACCTTTTTTGTTTGTAGTTGATTTCACATTATAAGTTGATAGTAGCTAATACACTGATTTATTCCATGTATCTTCTTTCCCGAAATTCTTTTCCTTCACAAGAAGTCTTGGTGTGTTTTGACTCTCTAATGTACTGTGGTCCAAAATATATCCAGCGTGATAATAAAAACAATTTATGGTACATACCTGATCCTCTGCAGTTTTCGTTTACTATTATCACCAACTTTTGCACTTTAAGAATACGGCGACACTTTATATGGATTTCCATGTTTTACCATTTCTCTCTCCATATTCAATTTGAGTTCTGATTCTCGACCAGAGAGCTTTTTTGATGACCGGATCTTATTGATTTCATATTTGATGATGTTAGATTTAGTTATTTCATCGAGATCGTCATTTTGAAAGAAATTATTGTAACGAATCTAAATTGTTATTTATACAAGTTTTTACATTCTTATGCTTTAACAAAAGAGTCAGGATTTCCATTTAACCAAAAAAAATACTATCAAATATGACAGGCTAATGCAAATCTGTAGGTCTTAAGAAGAAGTAGTGTAGGAAATAAGTATCTGTAAAATATCTCTTTCACCTTCATGTTCGGACCTCTGATAAGGGTCAGACAAATCAAAACTTTGCTCTCGCCTTTATTTGAATCTCAAGTTATTTTTTGCTAAAATAAAAGAAGAAAAAAAAGTTTAAACAAGATAAATTAACTCATGTTTCTCACAAACATTTTATAAAAATCGTAAACTTCTTTCTACATAAAAAAACCAATGCAAAGAAAATTGAATTGTATTCATGTGAATCGATTACTGCCGGTAAAAGTGTGCCTGTGTAACATCAACAACTATAACACCATCATGAAACTAGCAATGAAGTTAATAAGATGAGCAGATGTTTTGGTTCAAAGTAAGTAAGTGATTTTAACTTTTTCACTATAGTGTATTTATATTGCAAACAGAAATGTTGGAAAATGAGATTCATTAAACATTAAACACGCAAAAATGTTGTTTTTTTCTTTTTTTTAAATTTGGGTATATTATATTGACCAGCATATTAACCAAGACAAGAAAAAAAACATGAACATATTGTGAAAGCTGATATGAACACTTCTGGTCCCATCAACAATACTTGTGAAATTATAATGTATTATAATCAGGGTAAGAATTTGGAGAAAGTAAAATAAATTCAACGAAAACAAAAAAAGGTGCTGCAGTACAAATGTTTTTGGGTTTTCCGGAGTGTTTTAGAACATTTCCAAAGATCATATTTTTTTAAAAGATCCTACCTCAGGGCAGAGGGAAGACGAAAGTGGGAGTTTCACTGTGAAATGACAACTGGTAAAATTGATAACCCCCATCCAGGTGTAGTGACGTCAATGTAAAAGTGGTGCATGGTGCCACCAAAAAAAGTGGGGAAAAAGTTCATACTTTAAAGGAAGCAATCTTGTTAATAACTTGTTATGAGAATTTGTTCAATAAAAATGTAAATTATTTATTTTTTCAGGAAAAAAAATTAGTTCTTCTGTTGTAATAGTTGGTCACATAATTTAGTATTTATAATGGCAAGCATTGTTAACGACACACAAAAAGATTCTTATATTTTCAAAACATCTTCTTCCCAGTGAGTTAGACAAAAACAAATTAACTTTAAAATCTCTATCTATAAAAGTAAAGTTTTAGAGTTGTAAGGTTTTCTTTCTGTGTACTGTGTACCATTAGTAAATGTTAAAACTATTCATTCAATGATTTAAGGTAAAAGGTATCATCAAAAAGATACGTGGAAATTTACTGATTTGATCTTATGCATAGTACAACTTCTGTTTTATATCACTATGCGGGAAAACCATCAAAGTTTAACTTAATAATACTGTCAGAACAGAGAGTATTGACAAATAATCCTATTGATCATTTCCTTTATAATGATATCCTTATTGAATTTATTGGATAAAAGAAACACCAATATGCTCAATTTTCTTTAGAGAGACATTTTTCTTCAAACACTTTCAACTTGTTTTTTATTTACATTATTACTATGTTTTATTATCTTTCTATTTTTTATTAATATTATTATTCGAACAGGAACAAGAAAATGCTGTGCATATTTACAAATCGCTCGGAGAAGAGAACCAAAAAGGGATTAGAATACCTATCTGGTGTTTATTTATAAATCGGGGGCAAAGAAATAACCTGATACAACAAATCTCTATCGGATAGCTTTTGATTCTTATTAACAAGTCTTACTTTATAAGCCTAATCGAACTTACAGCATTTCCGTTTGAAGGGACACAGAAGGGAGAAATCAGTGTCCTTTTCGATTCAGCAAGTGTACGATAAATTCCTTCATACTAAACATTTAGCATTTAGCAAGATTTTAATGCATCTTCGTTGCGGAAGGGAAAAAACATAAAGAGCAAATGATGGGCATATTCCTCTGGATATTTACTTTTGTTTGGCACATGATAATGCAAAACCGCTTTAACCTTTCTGCATTGTAGGTTTTCTTTAGAAGACATCAGAGGGATCATTTTGGGATAGCCACAATCTGCATGATTTGATTCCATCAATTCATCATTGAGGACAACAGGCTGAAAATCATTTTCAGTTTCATGAAACATTTTCTTGGTGAGATAGTAATGGAACAAAAATTGGGCAAAACAAATGTGTTCCAGAATTCTAAATTTGCCATTTTGAAAGAATTGATTTGGCCTGTCTATATAACGATTAATCATGTTTCGCTGAAATATTTCTGTGCAGTCTTCAGGCAACTCATCCATTTCCTCTTTGCTTCTACATATTCTATAACGTTTTTCAGGTAGATTGTTATTAGCAAAAATTACACCTGGAAAAGTTTTCCTAAGCCATAACTCTGGCATAATTAAGTAAATAGCTTCCTGAACAGAACATTCTCATTTTGTAGTATATGCCCGAGCTATAGCTTTCATTTGCTCAAAATGGTTTTTATTAGAACTAACAGCCTCTTTTGCAGCTTGTTTCATAGCCTGTGAGGTTTCATCTTCTGCTTTAGAAAAATAAGCACACATATAAGTTACGGCCTTGAAATGATTGAAAACTGGTTGAATATCAATGTTAGCCTTCCAAGCTTGCAATCCTTCACTAAAATAATTGTTTACAAAACAGGAATCTGGTGGTCGTTTTAAATGAATTTGAAAGTCTGAGTCGCAGGAAATGCTAAGTGCATCATAGTAATCTGTTTCGGATACTTGCATTTGCTCTAAAAATTTTGAAATACATGGAATGTTTTCAAAATTTTCTTTTGCAGGATCAAGAATATTTCGCTTCTTTGGGTTCAAGTATGTGTCAATATATTCTTTAACAGTTGTGAGAGTCACCTCACCTCACTTAATGGCCAATCGCATTGAGTGCGAGACATTTATGGTTTTCAAACAGATCAGTATCACTGGAAAAAAAGACTATTTTGCATCCCAAGAAAATAAATTTGAATTAGCTGACTTTCGATCATTATGTTATGAGGCATTTCATCAACTGCTAGAGGTCCTGTAGCTTTCAATATCTGAAACAAGGTTGATTTAAAATATAGTCTAAGTCCCATGATTTCCATTTAGATACTTTCTTAATAGCACTGAAGCATATGGCAAGGAAATAATTACCAGTGCATTGGAAGCCTGCTGTCTCACCAAATTTGGAATCGCCGGTGATTCAAATTTTCATCAAGGCGCGCCTTGGATGAAAGGATCCTTGAACTACTTTTGAAAAAGTTGGACCTGTATTACTTTCGATACCATGCACAAGTAATAAAATAAAATTCAACACAGAGAAATGAAGATCAGAGTAAAACACAGTTGAACTAAGTATAACATGCCAATATCTTCTTATACTAATACGCAATCTTGCATTTTTCTTACCTAACTTTGAAAGAAAGAACGCTAGGGAAATTTTCTTGCGAAGTTCGTCAATGGATATTTGTTTATGTTTGTTCCGTATTAGCATAAGGCACTCCAGCTTAGTGCTTATAATTGTTTTATGATATAAAATACGTTAGGGAAGACATGATATAGCATATCAGGCGGAGACTTCGAATTACAATCGAACATAACAGCTATTGACAACAAATGTAAAATAGTTGTTTGAAGAAAAAAGAAGCGTTTGTTTACATTTTTTAAGACAAAGTAATAATAAGAAACATGCATAAAAAAGACAATTTTTTTTTACGAAGCATAGTTTTTACATATTTATGACTTATATATAATGTTGAAGGTATAAGACATATCAAATGGCATTTTATCCAGTTTCGGTTTGTTTTTTTAGATTTCCAGAGAAAATAAAGAAAATTTAGTAAAAACTGTGTTGAGCATGGTATTATTTAGTACAATGATAGAAAGAAGAAAGTCAAGAAGGTATAAAAGATTAGAGATTTGATTAATCTGTTGGTTTTGGCCGTGAGTGAAATTAGTTAATACCGATGGCGTTTTTCTAATTGACGATCTCTCTGTTCCTGGAATTTATAGAGAAAGAAAACTCAGCTTGAAGAAAGAACCATTATTCGGAGGTATGATTCTTTTTAAGATTTAGTTAATACCTTATATCTTACATATGTAAATCTGTATATATTCCAAAAGTTAATTCTGCGATGGGTAATTGTAGTGTGGGGTGAGTGAGATATTTTACAATTTGTGAATATTTTTATCTGAGATTTAGCATTGATAATTATGAATCTATTCACCACAAAGTCTGAAAGTATTTTTGGTTGACTATAAAGTTAGAAAGAGGGGAAGAATTAAGAATTGGTTAGGATTCAGAAGTCAAAAAAATATAGCCTTTTATTTAATTTTTTTATTTTATTAATATTTTTTGTAGCAAGTTGTTTGAGGGACTTGGAACTATGACGTCATTATCATGACGTTAAAATGTATTGCTGACTACATGTCGGTCACAATTGAATTTGTGTGCATTTTTTTGATGGGCTTAATATATGACATTAAACGCATAATTATTGCGTTAACTGTTGCCGTCTTGGGCCCATATTGGCTTTGAGTTATGGCTCAAATTGATTTCTTCAGTAAAACTTTACATTAAATATGATTCGACGTAAACATATAATAACATTTTTAACAGACAAACTTCTTCCACATTCTGTGATTTCTATTTTTGGCGACAAAGAAAGAAGAAATCAATAGTTTTACCTCAATACACGGGGTTATCAAATGCTTAAGTATGGCAGGTAATATATTTATAAATCGATGAAAGATTTTAGGCCGGCGTTTTGGATTGCGTTAGGGTTAGGGTTAGGGTTAGGGTTAAAAAAATTTTACACAGTATACTATTTATTACAAATATAAATATATGTATAACAAAATTATACAGTGCTGGAAGGAGTGTGTTGAGTAATGTTGATTAGGTTAGGTAATGCTGCGTATTTTTTCTGAATTAACAGTTTCATAAAAAAGAATAATAGATAAGTAGAAACGATAGAAACTTACTAAATTCCAGAAATATCCAAAAGTCCCACCAGATACACGGTTAGATACACACGTGGTGAAGGTCGGCACCGCCATGATCACACATGTACGATGATGGCCATCATAACGGATACGAATAAATATGGCCACCTCCGTACAGGAAATATCATCGTATGGAACAACACTCTTTTGCTTCCAATATAACTTGATAATACAAGATAATGATTGTTTAAACAATGAATCACTGTTCTTCTTAAACAAATATATATCTTACAACGCTTTGTAAATAAGGAAATGATGTTTGTCAATGTTGTGGTGACAGTTTATTATACTTGCTACACTTTTTATATATTATAAAGGCAGCTAAAAATATAATAAGCTATGGAGGACGTTATCATCCTATAAAGATGTTGAATTTCTACAAATTGCTGCTTAAACTGTCAATATAGATGTAAAACTAGCTAGCTAACTAATTCTCTCAACTATTTTGATGACTAAAAAACTTGTGGAAGTTTAATTATTTGTGGAAAGAGACACATGAAAATCATTCCCATTAAATTATTTTTGATTGTAACAAAAGAAAAAAATAATACTATTCAGAAGGTCTTGTGCTATATTGATAAACTTTGAGTTATTATATAATGTATAATTTTTCTATTCGTCTGTGAATTCTTCTATAGACAACATTCCAAGTTATATGTATATAGTAACAACATTAGGGATTGTTATCAAAATTTGTTTATTGAAATATAATAAATGGCTTGAAACAAATTTTATTATTCATAAATTTGTTTCAAGTTTCAAAATTTCAAAATTTGTTTCAAGTTTAAAAAAAATCATTTCTTTGCACACTCGGAAACGATTTGAAACGATTCTATATTTCTTTGAAACGATTTGAAACAAATAAGCAATTTAATTGGATGATTTTCAAGATTCTTTCATGAATTAACAACAACTTTTGGAGACAATCTTATTGTTTACTTGGTTCTCTTAAAGATGATAACATTAGATTTCTTTTAAAATACATAAGCACTTTTTGTTTATTCTGTGCATTTTGCTTAAGCTTCATTATAGGCACGGCATACATTAACATTGGAATTTCGTCTATAGTCTTCAGTATATGTGACGGTTTGAGGGAAAATCATAACAAGTTATAATTATCAGTAATACTGATAAAATTGTCAGTAATTTATCAGAAATTTATCAGAAATTATCAGTATTTAGTTATAAATAATCAGTTATTCTGACAGTTTCTGATAACTAAATACTGATAAGTATTGATACATACTGATAAATTAGTGATAATACTGATAAATTAGTTATAATACTGGTTATTGATCAATATTTACTAATAAATTGAATGAATCACTGATAAATCGAACTAATTACTGATAATATATATTGTTTTCTTATCAGTATTTACTGATAAATTTATCAGTAATTATAATTGTAATTATTGTTATGATTTTCCCTCAAATCGTCACATTGATTTTTATGGGTTTTTTATAATGTGTTCATATATTTCAAAATAATTGGATATTCCATGATTGTAGTAATTTATTGGCTGTATAAACTTGGTTATACAGGATCTCTACATTGCTTATATCATCCTGGTTGGGTTCATAGCCATGTTTATCGTAGAAGGTCTTCTCCCAATCTGTAACTTTGCTATTCTTTTGTTGATACGTTTTCAGCACCAAAACCTGTATCTTTGGAAGCACGTTTCTACAAAACTGGCGAGAAATCTGTGAACCACTGTTTTTATAGGCAATATGATGTTTGTCAAATTCTGCAATTAATTCGCTGTAGCCAACAACTCTGGAAATATTTTTTGCTATTGATGACTTCAAATTACAGTGACCTATTTGGTTATTGTTTGCTTTAGAGCACGTGTTCACTTTTAATGTGCATGATGTTCCTAAAATAGTAAAGTTACACTAGTGTAGCGTGTGAAAACATTTTACAGTTTTGCTCCATACAGTGTTTTTACACGCTAATATAAATAAAATTAGAACCTGTAAGATGAAGCTAGAGATTCCCCTAATGGGAGATTCTCCCTATGTAATATGGAAAAAACATAAACAGATATCATTGACAAACTTCCCGAGAAAATCTCCCTAACATTTTCTTTCTTTAAACTTTCGGTAAGAAATAAGCATTATTAGTATAAAAAGATTATAATACAGTATAATGTAACAGAGGTGTGGAATACCATCGAAAAAATATGAAAAAATACCAAGCATTTATTACCTGGAACCATATCATTTGATTTGTCTACATGATTTTTTTCTTGTGTTTCTTCTGGTAAAGCAATAAAATCAACTTCATGACACTCTTCCTATGAAATGAAAAATAAAATGTTACTACTTATCAAATTGATTGTAAATGTTCTTAACAAATTTGTAAAAATACCATACCTCTACATATTCAATATCAAGACACTTTTTCTGAGAAACATAGTCTTCATTATAGTCATAGATTATGAGATTTGGTAATGGCACTTTGATACTATTTTCCACAATAAAATTCCATGTATTTTCTACTTCTTTGTTTAGATTTGACACAGTAGTGTTTGAGTAAAGTCAAACATTTCAGGGCCCTCATCATGGATTTCAAGTTGATTTGTAGCATTGAGAAATATAACTTTATTTCTTCTCTGGTTATATTGCCACCACACACCTTCACCATAAATAAGGTAATCCCCCATTCTTTCCAGATGAGCTTGAAATTCCATGTGTGGTATTTCGTCAAGATTGAAAATAGAATTCTGATCTTTGAGTTCTTCAACTAAAAATATTTCACTCATTTTCATTATTTCAATGAAATAAATCATTCAATAAAGGATTAGTTTGATATACTTACTATTAGAATTTGTGATTTTTGTAATTTTAGACTCAAGATTTCCATAGCTGCTGTTGTTGCTATCTTTGTACATTTGCTCGAACTGCAATCGAATTATACTGTTGTCACAAATTGAATCTAGACTGCGTGAACATGTTTCTCGGCTGATTTGGTTTAAGGTACTAAATAATCTTTCCTCATCTTCTGTATGCAACTGACTGGGGCCATAAAGTCTTGCCATTTGTGGGAGATGTGTGACAATTGAGTGGAAGTAAATTCCAAAAAGTTTTTGATTTGACAAGACAGTTTGTTTAGATAGTGTGTTGATGCAGAGTAATGCGTGTTTGAACGTGACGTTATATATACGCAATATAAGTCGAGGGCTTCTCTTCTGAACATTTTGATAGCAGTGGTGACTTATTTCTATCAATGTTCTGAAAATTTCCTTTATGTCTTCTGTGCAGTGATGTCTCAGGTTGTTATAGATCACTGCTAAGGAATATCTATAATCAGCTCCTAAATGAGTGAAAAAAATTGCCAGATGTTATTCCCGTCTGTTTTCTTTCCTTTTATTATTGAGGCAAATACAAATAAATGGACCTCTTATTTTATCTTTGGTTTTAAAACAAGTCTCTAAAGTGCTCTCAAATATCTTTTTTGCCTTTCCATCTAGAACGGAAGGCAGCACCTGGTAGATATTAGAAATGTGGCCTAAAAAGAAAAATAATAATAATATTAAGTATTATTGATTTTGATGTGGACTTTAATAATGAACCATATGTTGAGGTGTATGTAAAATTCTACCTTTTAAGTCGTGAAGTCCTTCGAACATGGAAACTTCATATTCGCTAAGATTCAGATCATCCATTGCTTTTTCTTCATATCCATAACAAAGAGCGGGAGTACGTATTAAGCCTTTCATGTGTGTCTTTAATAAGAGCTCGACATCTTTTTTGTGCTTTAGGTTTTTAACAGGTATGTTTCTGTCTAATCCTCGTAAGTTTACTTCCAAAGCTAGATCCTGGGCACTAAGGTCTTTATATGGTCTCACTTTAGATCTTTTGCTAAACCTTCCCTTTAATACCACCTAGAATTTAAAAAGTAATTTTAAATTTACAAGCAGCATTCTAATGGAAGATCTATTAGCTTCTATTTACTTTTTGTCATCTATCCTCTAGTGACATAATTTCCATTGATAAGGACAGTGGCAGATTCGTGAATGAAGGAACAGGAGTACCACATGGACGAGGATATGTATCACCTTGACTGTTTCCAGATTCACTTTGTAATTCAGGATGGTCTCCTTTAAAATTAAATAAAAATACAATGGTCATGAAAAGTCTCAGAAAGAGGTTCTTTTGTGAATGAAAGGTTAAAGATATTACCAAGAAATATTTTCATGGTGTCATGAATTTTGACACCTTCAAGTTGAATGGGAATTTCAAGTTGCTTGATGTCTTCTAGCCTGGTGGCTGTATATGAAAGCTTCTCTGATAAAGAATCAGAAACATTGCAGATCATATACAGTTCAGGTGTTTCCACCAAAGCCTGTACATTAACCTCTCTTCCAAATAGCCTTTTCATATCTTCATCGGTGTAGAAAATACTTTTGGTGTATAACACCCTAACCGTCAGGAGTAGATAGCTGTGGTACAGAATTGAAGCATGATCTGCCCATAGCAAAAGATATCGTTGATATTCTTCCATTTTTCTTAGGATACCTGTATGAGAATAGTTCAATACAAAACTTTTGTCATAAGGTATCAATATATTATGTAAATTGGATAAGTTAAAATATTTTAACATTACCTAATTTCAGATGTTTTTCGTACAGTTTTTTACGAATTTCGCTCAGAGGGATTTTTCTGCCACACACCGTGTATTCCTTCTCTTGAATCTTACCTTCGATCCCTATATATTTTTTATATTTCTTAGGTTCAACAAGTTCACCTAGAATATTAATTATTGATTACTCTTTCCCGCTCTCAAGTCTCAAAATATTTTAGTAAACTTCCCTTCTTGACCCACCTAAGGAGTACTTTCCAGATTTTATGCCATTTTGTAGTTCTTCTCTTAATTTTTCATAACTTCGTGGTATTGGTATGGAAATGCCAGAGCCACCTAGGAAACGTAATTATAAATGAATTTGCTCCACAATGATTTTTATGTTTTTGAAGGAAAGTTTAGTGGATGAAATAAGTTATTGTTTTATTGAAATTATTATTTTTTAGGAATTACCTGGAAACTTTGTGTATGCTCGTCGGATTCTTGGTTGTTGTGATGTCTGTGTTTCAAAACGGTCAAGCTGAATTCCTGACTCAAGCAAAAATTCTTTGACTGTAACATTTGCAGTAGTTCCTGACACGCCGTATTTCATTGCAAATGATGACAAATTCAGCTGTCCAAACGAAAGGAAAAGTAGTGTTATTTCGTCACAGAGATTTTCGTTTCTTACCTGAGTACAGAAACATCATTAAGAGGTTTTTCGCTTTTACCTTTTCACCATCAGCCATAGAACGTACTTCTGATAACATGGCCTCCTTATCATAATCAATCTGGGTGTGGTGTTTCGCGTGACGATGGTTTCTGAGCGGAGTTGATGTTGCTTGAATAAAAGGTAAGTTTAATGTTACTTACTTTTACTTAGAAAAAAAGAGAGAGCGAGAGTGCTATTTGGTTACAATAAATTAATACACATGTTTATAAGCTTCCCAACAGTAGGTCAAATTAAGGGGAAATTAGGGAAAGTTATTTTAAACATACCTCTTTCCTTAGCTTTCGTTTTGTCTTCAGAAAAAAGACCAGCTCTTATTTTCTTGTGGCAAGCACCAGATGTTCTTGTACCATAAAGTGTCATAAGATCGTTGTCATTATATTGAAAATTATTCTGAAAACTATTTTTGATCAGTCTGTGTTGTTTGCGTAGTGCTCTTTTTTTTTCAACTTTGCTTTTTCGTGGTGTTAAATTCACTCCAGGTAACTTTGGTATAATGTCAGGGATTTTTTTGTTATATAATTCTAAAAATGTCTGGTCGAGACTTTTTATTGCAGATGAACCAGCAGCCTTTGCGTACAGCGACCTTTTGCTTTTTGTTTTAGGTATTGAGATGGCAATATGCTCAGAATAAATGGACTTTAATGGTGTACTAACTTTGAAATCTATGCATTCCTTACTTGATGTGTCGATGAAAGAACTGCCTGACAAATCAGATAATGCTAACGATGATAAATTTAAACGATCCTGTGAAGAAGACAAATTAATTGACAAACTTGAAATTGTTGTTATTTTTTTACGTCTGTGACCTATAACCAATGGGAAAGTCTTTTGTGTCTTTTCATACAGTTCCAAACACCTCAAACATTCATTTAAAGTGTGTTTTTGCTGTTCTTTTACAGAGAGAGTATTCCATTTCTCTTCCGAAAAGATTTCCATATAATCTACCTTGCATTTACCTGGCCATTTATTTTTTCGTAAAACTGCCCAAGTTCACGTCCTTTTCGATTAAAGTGATGCTTGTCTATTGAAAAGTTGTTATTCGAAAATTGTTTCATGAAATGAACGTATCGTTGGTCTTGCTTAGTAGAGTGATATAAAACTAAACCATTCAGAACTGACGATCTTAAGAAACCGCACGTAAATAAATTAGCCATTTCATCCAACAAATTTTTTTTTGCACGTAAACAAAATATTGTTGAATTCCCGCTAAAGAATGTTATTTCGCGCGTATTTATTGGATGAACAAGTCGGATATTTTCAGTTTTAGAATATCAACAGTGATCGTTAATTTTGCGAGGCATTTGTAAAACATTTGCAACGTTCTTTCCGAGTTCGATTTCTAACCCCGGGGGTAAAAATATAGTTGAGACGCGTAGAATTTGAACTATCACAGGGATTGTGAAGTTAATGTTTGGGCGAACATGTGAGGAATATGGTAGTGAACGAGCATATATCTATTGTTATGAACCCCTTTATCTTTTAATTTGTCACACATGCTATTTGATTGTTTAAGTCGACCAATAAGAGCGCAAAAATGGTGTCCAAAGGTTTTACTGACCAACTCCAAAATCAGCGACTAGGGGATAACATTACATAAAACAGAAAATACATCTGGAATACCTTCATAAAGGTTTTCTCTAGTATCACAAGTGAACGTTCACAACACACGCTCCCCACCCCCGTGTCATTCGAAGAATCGTTTTCTGGAAACTTCAGCGCATGAGTTCCATAAAATTCTCTGGAGAGGAAGCAAACAATACACTACAAAGTTTACTATAATTTTTCCGAACATAAACTGGTGTTAAATGCCAACGGTGCTGGATATTAGCGTATAGTGCGATTTAAAATATCAGAAATGACGATTCGGTTAGACACTAAGAGAAATAAAGAAGTCTTACAAAACAGCGATCGATTACACACGTAGCGAAATGGAGTATATTTTCAAAGGAACTGAAGAAAAGCCATGCAACGAAGAAAACACAGCATACCCACGCCTCCTAAAAACCTAATCCTGGTTTTTATCAAATTCCTTGTGGACGTTATAAATTGTAAACAAAAAGTATTGAGTTCACTATTTCGTCACGTGGATGAGTTTTGGGAAGAAATGACAATCACTTGTAACCTTTGTTTTGCTGTTTCATTGGATATACAGGCATAATTTTAGTGGGAATAATTTTTTTATTTTAGTAGATTATAAGATGATTTTTCTCTTGTCTTGTTTTATTATATACCAATTTCTTTGTTTAAATATTATGATATGGGATTAATTAAATAAAATCCTTTTCATATTACCAAGTTTCATAAAATCTTCAAACTCCCTTACAGAATTACAACATAAAATCAGAAAATTCTTGTTCTTAGGTTGTTTCCTGTTATTCTGTACTATATTCTCTATATATGGATGTAGGAGTATATACATGTGTAATATTATAATATTACTTTATAGCTAAGTAACTTTATTTAACTTTGTTGTGTTTTTGTAATTGATTCTAGTTAGTATTTTCTTGAAATACAGATGCGAATGTTAATCGTGCAAATAAATATTTGTGTTTAATTTTAAATCCTAAGAACACATAACCACGATCAGCTTCCTATTTAGTCATTACCTCGATGCATTGACCGACACAAGTTGCCTTGCAAAGATCAATTCAGTGTGTGTATTACATGACACGCGGAAGCTATTGCAATTGACTGCGTAACTAAGAAAATGTCGGAACTGTCGGAATAGATGTCGGAAAAGTCAGTTCTCACTATAACAACATGAGAACAATTAACAGTAATTAAGTCCAAAGATCCTACAGATCCTGAATTAAACCTAAAAAGATGTTAAAACAGTTTAATTGAATTGAGTAGCATTTTATAGCAAGATTTATCGTTGCTATGGAAAAGAAAAATCGCGAAAATACCGACACGACGAATATTTTTTCAAGATTAACATCATTTCTTACATTTTAAATATACTAACGAATAATTTCCAAACTTTATCAGGAGGTGTAGTAATGTGCTTATAGTGAGACTTTAAAAATCGCAGGTTGGAGTCATGCCATAAGTGACTCGAGTAATATATTTTTCCCTGCCTTCGTCTGCTGGCGCGCAGGGTGGCCAAATTACTCCGAAATATCTAATTAAAGACCAAGTATTTCACCAGTACATACTTTTAAACCGCAACTCATTCGTATTGCCAGCCATCAGACATACAAGTGTGCAGTTTGCGAGGTTGGCATGATCTTTTTAAAAAAACACCAATTTTCCAGGTTCGTACGTTTTAACAAAACTATTTTAAGGACAATCCAAAAAGTAGCTGTTGTTGACAGAGATTTATAAAAGTTTGACCGTGAAATTTGAAAAATAACGCCATTAAAGACCGGCGTGGAAAGGACGGTGTAATAAGGCGTCAATGATGTATCTATGATGGACAACCTAGGGATTAGAAGGTGCTCGATTTCAATACTAATGACTGGTTAAAGTAACAATTTGAAAAAAACTTGACAGTCAAAACTCTATAAATATAATGACTTGAGAAATTGACACGCCTTCCTTCGCATTTCCAGTAATGCGTGTATTTAATGCAAGAATTGATTAGGTAATTTACAGGTGCTAGCAACATAAGGTACGTTGGTGAAAGACGAGTTTATCTTCGCCTGCTTCCCGTTGTGATTGTGAAGTTGCCTCAAAATGTCTGTTGCCATCGCAGATTTCAAGCACAGTTTCCTTCTACACTGCCATGTCCATCTTGATTTTTGGATGGGGATTATAGCCAGTCAATTCAAATTCGTCGAACGTGAAATCGTCGAACGTGAAATCGTCGATATTGGTCACTTTTCGTTTGATTGACAGATTGAGAAACGGCCGAGGTGGTCGCGTTAACTAGTTGAGAAATCACAATAAAATCTTTTCAATGAACGAAATTGATCTTTCCCATTCTTCAGTTATATCTCTTTAAGAAAACATACAACTACCACGATGCAATGCTATAAATACTCGCTTTGGGGTTTGTCCTAAATGTCCCGAAATTGTAGTTAAGGTGGATTTCCCTAGAGCAGCATTTTTTGTAGTACATGCGCAATAGATACTAATGGTTGTGGTTTCAGAGATTTTTGTGAGGTAGCGCGAGAGAAAACAAGCCAATCAGATTTCTTGAAAGTTAAATGATTACGTAATTTTCTTCTACATTAGTTTGTTCAGATTATTCCCTCAGGTACAATTTTGTGATTATCAAAAAAAATCACGATCACATTTTGTGCGAGATCGCATGCACGACAATATCTCCATGGCAATTTATATTTTCCATGGACTGTTTTGACTCATTTTGTTGTCTAGTAAATTACTAGCTGGTTGCTATATAATTTAATTTAATTTATTCGTTCAATCTACATTATCCGCCGCGGCTTCTATTGTTTCGAAGGCGGAAAAAATCGCCCGCCGCAACATTTTCCGCCTAGTGGAGATTCGGCTTAAGGACGATATATGACAATAGGTTTCTAGGCATGACTATCATATTAATAGCATGTTCCCTTGGCTATTTTCGATCAGATGGAAAAGACTTATCTTCGGAAGACTATGGCAAAGATTTGGCAACAGCACAAAGTCTGTTGAAGAAACATCAGTTACTGGAAGTGGAGATTCAAGCATACGAGGAACGAATCACGTCATTGCAAAGCCAATGTCAGCATTTCATTGAAATCAAACATTTTGATGCTGTACGAATTCAAGAGACAACCGAGATCATTGTCACCAGATTCGATAAGTATAACTGTATTCCTTCTTCCTCCATCCAATTTTTATCTTTATCATCCTGTTAGCGTCTATGCAATATTCTTCATTATCCTTACTTATTAACAGGGTGAAGGTGCTAGCAACTACCAGACGAAATAAGCTTGGAGCTTCAGTATCTCTTCATCAGTTTTATCGGGATATTGACGATCAAACATCGTGGACTAGGTAACCAGCGCCTTTTAAGTTTTAAGCGATCTAACTTTTCTTTCGAAGTTTTCTACTTTTCTCCTACATTCTGTTGCGTTCTTTTTTGACATCAGAGCGAATTCCTTTCTGCGATATTTAGGGAAAAGAAACTCCTTGCGTCTTCTCAAGATTACGACACGGATCTGACGGACGTTCAAAACTTGTCAAAGAAGTTACAAAGACTAACAGCAGATCTTAAGGGTCACGAACCTCGAATTCAAGCAATTCTTAAGGGTCACGAACCTCGAATTCAAGCAATTCTTAAGGGTCACGAACCTCGAATTCAAGCAATTCTTAAGGGTCACGAACCTCGAATTCAAGCATTTCTTAAGGGTCACGAACCTCGAATTCAAGCAATTCTTAAGGGTCACGAACCTCGAATTCAAGCAGATCTTAAGGGTCACGAACCTCGAATTCAAGCAGATCTTAAGGGTCACGAACCTCGAATTCAAGCAATTCTTAAGGGTCACGAACCTCGAATTCAAGCAATTCTTAAGGGTCACGAACCTCGAATTCAAGCAGATCTTAAGGGTCACGAACCTCGAATTCAAGCAATTCTGAGGAACGGAGAGAAATTCGTCGAAGAAGATCCAGCCAACGAGGATGTTATTAAAGGACGTCGGAAAATTGGAACGATCTAACCGATACAGCACAGGATAGGTACATTGATTTTGTTATACATTGTAAGTACAAAAAAGCCCCTTAATGCTTCAAGAACAGTACCCGATCTTCAGTCAAGGTAAACATGAAATTGATTGGTCACTGATAAGTATTCGCATATGACTGCGATGTCTAGACTTACTTACCAAATCAATACCAATCGCTGAAGTAGGTATCTTGAACATACCAGTGTTCCTATCCTTTAGACAGAGGAAGCTGGACGAATCTAATGATTACCACCAACTGCTGACAGACGTGCATGAAGAAAAGTCGTGGCTGGCTGAAAAACTGGTATTAGTATCAAGCGACGAGTACCGTGATTCCCTGGCAGCTGTTCAAGGTTTATTGAAAAAGCACGAAGCATTTCAAACAGATTTCAATGTTCACAAACAAAGGGCTGACGAGATCAAGAAACAGGGTGAAGAACTGATTTCTAAAGTATGTAATTTTTTCTCCTGTTTATCTTCTGTTGTTTGTTTGGGTTAGCTATGTAAACATATATTTTCTTGCAGGGAAATTTCCAATGAAATAGAAGAGATCGTTAAAGAGATTATCTGAACTGGAATAACAGGCGGATGTCCGTCATCAGAAACTGCTTGACAATTTTGCATTCTTGCAGTTTAATTGGAAGGCTGATGTTGTGGAATCGTGGGTTGGTAAGCTATACTCACCTGCCAGAAGAAGACACTTAGAATACCTTAGGTCATCCATCACCTATATAATCTTCGTTGATTTCATGTTATTCATATATTTCAGGTGGAAAAGAAAGTTATATCGAAGTGGATCAAGGAAGAAAGGACATATCCACAGCGCAAACCCTGTTAACCAAACAGCCAATTTTTAACTGTCGTGTTAATTGGGAAGTTAAAATAAATACAGATATTCTGATCTGGTCCTTCATAGTCTTGAAAATTCCCTGGTCTGGACACTTTATTTTTCACTCATTTTGATCACGTGATGGTAAATGTATACTTTGCATTGGTTTTAATAAGTCATGTGATCAAAGTGAGTGCAAAATGAACTATAAGTGATCACAGACCAGGGAATTTTCTAATGACTATGTTCATCACTCCTTCTATCAGTATCTCCAAAACAACCTTAATCAGGAAATTTGTTGACTTGTTTGTTTTCATCATTACAGCAAGAGACTTGTTTATATTGAGCTGTGTTGTATACTCCTTTGTAACGCACCTTATAGAATACACCATATTTTCGTCTTCGTTTGTCTACAGCGTCTCTGCTCGGCATTTACTGAACATATAAACACAGCATATGTATTTCTACAGGATAAACGTCGCAGCTTGCATATACGGCTGAATCCACACCAACTTATCAAAATACATGTTTGTCTTAAAAAAAACTCACACACACACACTAAAAAACACTAAAAGTTAACACATCTTAATTACACTACACACGCACACACCAGTTCCTCTTTTTTGGCTAATCAACTTAAATTAATTAATTAACCTTAAACTAATCCAGTTAATTTATCCATTATTTTTCAAGTTATTTCATCTTCAGTTTTTCTTTTATAGGCACTAACCCTTCTATTTCAGTTTTTTTTATGTAGACTATTTTGTGTGACGTATTTGTTTCTGTGTCTGTCATTCATAGATTCTATAGCAACATATATTATATTCTGTTGGCCTGCTCAATGTTTTGAGAAATTGATAAAGGATCTTCAGTTAGCAGCTTTTGCAGTTCCAATTTCTCTTTTGTGGCGAGCGTAATAAATAGAAACTCTAAGAGATATTTTTAGCAGCATTTCTACTCGGTGATGACGTTTCACTTTTCAAGAACCTCTTGTATGATTTTCAGGATACGTTTGATGCTGGTCTGCGTGCATTTGAAAATGAAGGCATCGCACGCGTCACTACTCTCAAAGACGAACTTGTTAAAGCAGAATACGAACAATCACCTGCCATCATACAGAGGCATGATTCACTGAAGGCCAGGTAGAATTATTTTGGTATTTATCAGTTTCCAAAAACACGTACGATTACGTTTCAAACTCGCAGTCCCTTTAATCACCAATAAACCAAGGGAACAGGTGAATTGATTTTGGTTGTTGTTGTTGTTGTTGTTGTTGTTATTTAGATGGCAACAGTTGTTGAGAGATGCGAAAGAAAGACGAGAAAGGTTACTTGAAGAGCAGAAGCAACATCAAATGTTGGAGGACTCGTTCCTGATGTTTGCAAAGAAAGTTTCTGAGTTCAACAGTTGGTTCGAAAATGCCGAAGAAGATCTCACTGATCCTGTCCGATGTAACTCCGTCGACCAAATTAAAGTTCTGCTTGATGCTCATACTGAGTTTCGAAGCAGTCTGCACGAATCAAAGTCGACATTCGTTCAATTAGCTGATTTGGACCAACAAATCAAGGCGTATAATATTGAAGTCAATCCGTAAGTTTCATTTGCTCTTTTACATTTCGAAACATCATTTTATTTATATTTAACCCGTGTTAACGAAAGTGTGGCAGCATGGGCGCTTTTCTGGAAATCAGGTAAATGTCAGAGAAAAATAATTTTGTCAGGGATTTCAGGTAAAAGTCAGGCTATTTAGAATTTATTTTTGATGTTGAAAAGTCAGGGAAAATGACTTTTTCAATGCTTTTGTTTGCGAATTTTTGAAACTTCTTCCAGGGTTTTTTAGTTTTTCTTAATTTCAATTTTGTTACGAAAACATTCATGTTTTAACATGTCTTTATTTTCGATTTTTCGATCTTTTACTTCCATTTCTGTCGATCCTTTTGTAGGATACGTTATTCTGTCAGAGTGCCGGAATGCCGGAATAAGGAGCGATAAGGTATGTTCCAGCAGATAGATAGATACATACGCGTTTTTTACCTTTCAGATACACTTGGTTCGACATGATTGTTCTGGAAGAAACATGAAAGAATTTACAGGACATTATTAAGGTGGATGATTGGCTATGGACCTAATATGCATAAATAAACATTTATATGTTCTACTCAGTACAAGGTCCTGTTTGGTGCTTATCGATACGGTGGAGTCTCGTCATCAAATTTCGAGCGACTAAATGATATGCTCTTGTTTTTTTCAGGATCGTGAAAATGAACTTGAAAAGGAGGCTCGTCGTCAAGAGTACATGACGAGTTACGGCAAGCTTTTGCTTCCAAAGCGAATACGTTTTACCACTTCGTCAGCGAAACGAGGTACGAATTCCCGCTCGGCCTATAATGTTTTACATTTTTAATTTATTTATTTATTTATTTATTTATTTATTTATTTATTTATTTATTTATTTATTTATTTATTTATTTATTTATTTATTTATTTGGTTTGTTGTTGTTTTTTGTCAGAGTTGGTATGGTTGATATCAATGGCACATTAGAAGATCAATTGGCGACAATGAAAGTAAACAAAATATTCACATGTTTTATCTACTGTTAATTTTATTTTTCGTTCACCGTTAAATTCTCATGAAATGTTTTGTTGCTATAGGAAACCTCTAAAACGATCCAATCAAAACGCGAAGATCTCGCTGAAATTGAAGATTTGGGTGCCCAAATGGAAGAAGCGCTCATTCTGGACAATAAGTAAGTGACTATTTATGTATCTTCCTTCTTTATTTTGTCAAGATACATGAACGCGCTTGTTTGTATTTCCTTGGCTTTTCTTACCTTGATAGGTACACAGAGCATAGCACAGTTGGTTTAGCTCAACAGTGGGACCAATCAGATCAGTTGAACATGAGAATGCAGAAGAACTTAGAGCATCAAATCAAAGCCAAAAATATGACGGGTGTGTCTGACGAAACACTCCGTGAATTTAACGTCATGTTCAAGTAAGTCGGAAGTAATTGGACCAATCTTTTATGAAGGCAAGGTTGCCGCATTAGTTGGAATTGCAATTGGCCTTATTCAGATTTTCCACTGGAAAACTGGAACGTAATAGGTTTTTTTTCGAGAAGAAAACATTGTCTATTTAACAGTAATCCTACCAGAGAGAATATATTGTATATTATTTCTTTCTTTTTGTTTAAATTATGCGACAGTTTACTTGCGATGACTGAAGCGGGTAATTCTCGAATTAAAAAAAAAATCGAGTTTTTACACTCGCGAAAACTTTCATTAAACACTTGAAACACTTTTAAAATTAAATCCTTAAAAGTTTCAAAAAAAAACATCTAAGAGTAAAAGTATTTCTGTTTATTTATTATTGTTCTTGTTGTTATTGTTATTCACAGACATTTCGATAAAGACAAGACTGGGTACCTGGACCATATCGAATTCAAGTCGTGCCTCCGTTCCCTTGGTTACGATTTACCTGTTGTTGAGGAGGTGAAGAAGATCCGGAATTCGAATCCATCTTGCGTACAGTTGATCCGAACGGGTATGTACAATCTTATCATCATGAACTGTCAAAGGTTTTTGCAGGGGGGAGAGTGTATGGGAGACCTTTACCGAATTTCTATTTAAACACGCCCATTCCACGTTAGTCGCCCCGTTGTGACTGTTCTTTCGAGAACGGTTGGTCCATGATAAGCGCTTTGCAAACCTATATTTATAAAAGGCACTTCTAAATGTCCTTTCGTGGACCGTACATTTAGACGTCACCAGCGTTGCAGAAATCCAAATATAAAGCTGTAAAAGCGTCGCTGGAATTCACCAAATTAGCTTAAAGCTGCTTCCACGTTCTTATAGCTTTCACTGCACTGGCAGCCACCATGTTCCTGAACTGTTATTAGCGGTGCCTACTGCAAAAGAAATTAAGTATATTTTATGCAAGCTAGTTGTTCTACTTTGGCGGCTAACCTGGGTTCAATATAGTTGCACTTTCATTTTATTCTTATACACTGTGGTGGTATCTTGTAGACTAAAAAAAATGTCCAAAACGTTTTATGAACTTCTCGGAGCTAATTTGTGATATATTTGAAGAATAATTTGGATTTGGCTTTGAGTGATCGATCTATGCAAAAAATTAAGTATTTTTGGAACTGGTTGTCGAGAAATCGATCGGTAAAAATAATTGTACAAGCACGAATTTTGTCGATGTATACGAAAAAAACTTAAGGGGGGAATAACGGTAAATTATTAACTTTGGCTAAAATTACTCCTTATTTATATGTGAATCAAGGTGCATAAATAAAAATTCCTAAAACATTTTAATTAGCTCGTAAATAAGCTTAACTGTCATGTGACGTCATGTGACGTTACAGGGTCACGAGTGTTTCTACTTTTTGTTGACATTCTTGGCTCATGACTATAAATAGATTTAGTATCCCTTCTAACATCCTCAATTCTGCAAAGGCTGAAATATCTGTTTCACTCGCTAAAATTATTAACCTTTCCTTTTCTACTGGTGTATTTCCAAATAACTTAAAAATAGCTAAAGTTATTCCTATTCACAAAAAAGGATCAAAAATGGAGCTTACAAACTACAGACCGATTTCTCTACTATCTAATATAGATAAAAATTTGTAGTAATTTTTAAGCATGCTCTAAAGCCTGTAAACTATGATTTTAGGTTATTTATCAATGGGAAACGTCTTCATTCCAGTCCAACTATTAAGTATCTTGGTGTTCTCCTAAACAATGATCTTAGCTGGAAGTTCCAAACTAATAGTGTTGCAACTAAACTCAAACATGCCAATGGAGCTCTTTCAAAAATTCGCTATCTTGTACCTCCTGCAGTATTGAAGTCAATTTACTGTGCCATTTTCTATTCACACCTACAATATTGCTGCCAAATATGGGGGCAACCTAATTCTGTCCTCATCAAACGAGTCTCTGTCCTTCAAAACTACGCAATGAGACTCATGGCATTTAAACTTCGTACTGAGTCTACAAGCAGTCCCTATTCTAAATTTAAAGTACTTAAGTTCTCAGACATAATTCATTTACAAAATGTTCTACTTCCATTATCTATCCCACAATAAAATGCCTGATGCAATTCAAGCTACTTTCGCCTATAACCCCTTACATGGCAAAACTACTCGTGCATATGAATCTGGCCTATTAAAACTCCCCCTTGTCAATACAACTAGTTTTGGCAAAAATTCGATCAGATACAATGCGCTTTGTTCTTGGAATCTACCTACTAAGCTAACTAATTTCCACAACATTAAGAGTAATCTAAAAAATTGCCTCAAAGCTTCTTACTAATTCCATTCCCACTATCCACACCCCTGATCTACTGTTTGTCCTGTGTTTTGTGGCGTCTGGTGCGTCCTGTTCCTTGTCCACCTGTATTTGTCCCAAGGGGTGGCCATTGCCTTTGTCTTGCTAGTAGCAATGGTCTCCCTCCTTTAGCATATATATATATTATTTTATTTTTTTCTTTGAAACTTGTAATTTTTCTGATCTGATTAAATGTATATATTATGCTATTGGTAAATAAATAAATAAATTGATTGATTGATTGATTGATTGATTGATTGATTGATTGATTGATATGGGACAGTTTTCGTTTGTTCTGTATCAATAAGAATGAAATTCTTATATCTATTTTTTTAGTTATGTTGATTCCACGTACTGCCGTGAAAATCAAGTAAACGGAAATCATGTTCCAACTGCCTTCAAAAAAAACGCTTTCATCTGCAAATCTTTCAGCTGCCAAACAGATATACAGTGATAAGGAGAATCAGTACAATGCTCAATACGATAACAAAAACCCATGCCTGTCTAAAGATGTGACCAAGTGCTCAATGATACTACCAGCACAGTTTGAAAGGCAAGCTTTGTATTCATGTGTTGATCAGAAGATGTTGGAAAGTTTGGAACATCAAAAACGTATAAATTGGTGTGATTCTTCACGATATATCCTACCCATGTTTACTATGGATGATGGAAACTGTTTGTTTCATGCGCTATCGATGTATATGTTTGGTGTGCAGGATAGAGATTTGTCATTCCGAAAGCTTGTTTATCAATGGTTGTTTATGGAGATTTCTACCTTATTCGTACTTTTGAGTAATGCAGGAGAATTGTCTGTTATTCAAAATACACTTGTGTTAAAAATGCCAGGTCTGCCGAAGAAATTAACTTAATTTACTTGACTTGAGGTAGTAATCGAGATTAACTTAATTTAATTGAATATATTTATATTGTTTGTCAGTCTAGTATTCATAATATATAATTAGAGTTTATCATGTCATAGACCGGTTGTTTTTGTTTGCGACGTTTCGACAGTTACTACTGTCATCATCGAGCGTTTGTAAATGAATGATGTAAAGTTTATATATGTTTTCAGTAGGATCGAAATTAGGATCGAAATTATTTCGGACCTGGAAGGAAGCAATGTCAATATTTCGGACCTGGAAGGAAGCAATGTCAATAATTTGTTTTTCGTAGAGCTGGAAACCATATCGCAGGAACATTATACGATGTACTATTAATACTGGAATTGTTTTTGACACTGTATATAGTCTCTTTGACTTTTCGAGCAGTCCATCCTTTTTCCTTGTCAAGGATCTTTCTATTCTCCCAATCAAACTTGTGGTCATTAGTCCAACAGTGGTCAGCAATTTCGTTTTTGGTTACATCGCCATTCCGTACGGCTCGCATATGTTCTTTGATGCGTTGCTCAAATGTTCTTTTTGTTTCTCCTATATAAACTGATTCACAATCACTACATGGAATTTGGTATATCACGTTATTTGTGTCGTTCATGGAGATCTTGTCTTTCGGATGAGATAATATGTTACGAAGAGTTTCCGTTGATCGAAATCTGCATTTGATGTTGTGTGCACGGAATATTCTTTGTAAAGCATTACTGATACCAGATACATAAGGAATACTAATAGTGGTCACCGGTTCTTGTTCTGTTGATTCTTCGGTGTTTGAAGTTCGAGTATTGTTTATTCTATTTTCAACTCTTCTAACAATCGTCCTGTCATATCCATTTGCTTGGAGAACCGATTTGATATGTTTCATTTCTTCAACACGATCATCGTCATTACTAACAATATCTTTCGCCCGATTTATTAACGATGCAACAACACTTTCTTTGCAACTTTGTTGATGGTTTGAGTTACAGTTTAGATATTGGTCTGTATGTGTTGGTTTACGATATACGTTCACTGAAATGCTTCCGTCTTGATTTCTTTTTACAAGAGTATCCAAGAATGGGATGCAATTATTCGATTCCTGCTCGATTGTAAATTTTATTTTCGGGTGCAATCCATTTAGATGTTGATGAAAATTATTCAATGAATCTCGTGTCACTATAGCGTAAACATCGTCAACAAAACGTTTCCATACTCTTGGGGGTTTGTCAGCGGTTGTTGTGGCTGTGGACTCAAACGCTTGCATGAAGATTTCAGCAACTACAGAAGATGCCGGACCTCCCATTGCAACTCCATCTGTTTGAGTGTAATAAGTTTCATCGAATAGAAACCACGTTTTTGTTAATACAAGCGTTATCAATTCCAAAAATTCTGTTGGTGGAATTTTCGTTTTGGATGAAAAGTTTGAGTCATTAGAGATTAAATCTCTAATTATATTGATCGTGTCATTTATCGGTACATTTGTGTAAAGTGATGTAACATCGAATGATACCATTTCTTCATCAACATTGACAGTTTTTGTTCTAACAAAGTCGGAAAACTCTTTTGAATTCTTGCATCGGTTAGTTTGTGTATATGATGATAATATCTTTGCTACGTATTTTGATAAGTCGTACAACGGCGTACCGGTGCATGAGACTATTGGTCGTATAGGTATTCCAGTTTTGTGTATCTTCGGCAGACCATAGAATCGAGGTGGTGGAGAATCGCTTGGTTTTAATCTGAAATATGTTTGTTGATCGATAAAACCATTGTCATGTAGTTTCTGAAGTTTTTGTCGTACTTCTTTTTTGATTGTTTCAGTTGGGTTCTTCTTGAGCGTTTTGTATGGACCATTGTTTATATGATCGTAACATTTCTGGATATAGTTGGGTTTGTCTATTACCACGGTTGTTCGTCCTTTGTCAGCTGGTAGAATCATGATACTGGTATCTTTCTGAAGATTACGAAGAGCTTTTCTGTCTTTTCGGCTGATGTTGTCGGTTGGTATTTTCGATTGTTGTAGAGTTAGACTGACTTTAGCTCGTATATTGTCAGCTTCCTCTTTTGGTAGGTTTTTGATACCACTCTCTACATTTGCAACAATTTCTTTTGTTGGAATTTCAGTTGGTGTTATACTAAAATTCATTCCCTTCGACAAAATATTGGTTTCATCAGATGACAATCGATTCTATGGTCTGCCGAAGATACACAAAACTGGAATACCTATACGACCAATAGTCTCATGCACCGGTACGCCGTTGTACGACTTATCAAAATACGTAGCAAAGATATTATCATCATATACACAAACTAACCGATGCAAGAATTCAAAAGAGTTTTCCGACTTTGTTAGAACAAAAACTGTCAATGTTGATGAAGAAATGGTATCATTCGATGTTACATCACTTTACACAAATGTACCGATAAATGACACGATCAATATAATTAGAGATTTAATCTCTAATGACTCAAACTTTTCATCCAAAACGAAAATTCCACCAACAGAATTTTTGGAATTGATAACGCTTGTATTAACAAAAACGTGGTTTCTATTCGATGAAACTTATTACACTCAAACAGATGGAGTTGCAATGGGAGGTCCGGCATCTTCTGTAGTTGCTGAAATCTTCATGCAAGCGTTTGAGTCCACAGCCACAACAACCGCTGACAAACCCCCAAGAGTATGGAAACGTTTTGTTGACGATGTTTACGCTATAGTGACACGAGATTCATTGAATAATTTTCATCAACATCTAAATGGATTGCACCCGAAAATAAAATTTACAATCGAGCAGGAATCGAATAATTGCATCCCATTCTTGGATACTCTTGTAAAAAGAAATCAAGACGGAAGCATTTCAGTGAACGTATATCGTAAACCAACACATACAGACCAATATCTAAACTGTAACTCAAACCATCAACAAAGTTGCAAAGAACGTGTTGTTGCATCGTTAATAAATCGGGCGAAAGATATTGTTAGTAATGACGATGATCGTGTTGAAGAAATGAAACATATCAAATCGGTTCTCCAAGCAAATGGATATGACAGGACGATTGTTAGAAGAGTTGAAAATAGAATAAACAATACTCGAACTTCAAACACCGAAGAATCAACAGAACAAGAACCGGTGACCACTATTAGTATTCCTTATGTATCTGGTATCAGTAATGCTTTACAAAGAATATTCCGTGCACACAACATCAAATGCAGATTTCGATCAACGGAAACTCTTCGTAACATATTATCTCATCCGAAAGACAAGATCTCCATGAACGACACAAATAACGTGATATACCAAATTCCATGTAGTGATTGTGAATCAGTTTATATAGGAGAAACAAAAAGAACATTTGAGCAACGCATCAAAGAACATATGCGAGCCGTACGGAATGGCGATGTAACCAAAAACGAAATTGCTGACCACTGTTGGACTAATGACCACAAGTTTGATTGGGAGAATAGAAAGATCCTTGACAAGGAAAAAGGATGGACTGCTCGAAAAGTCAAAGAGACTATATACAGTGTCAAAAACAATTCCAGTATTAATAGTACATCGTATAATGTTCCTGCGATATGGTTTCCAGCTCTACGAAAAACAAATTATTGACATTGCTTCCTTCCAGGTCCGAAATATTGACATTGCTTCCTTCCAGGTCCGAAATAATTTCGATCCTAATTTCGATCCTACTGAAAACATATATAAACTTTACATCATTCATTTACAAACGCTCGATGATGACAGTAGTAACTGTCGAAACGTCGCAAACAAAAACAACCGGTCTATGACATGATAAACTCTAATTATATAACTTAATTTACTTGACTTGAGGTAGTAATCGAGATGATCATAATAATAAAAAGTGTTCAACGCTATAAAAACTTTTGTCGGATAGGACTGTTCACACTGCAGAAAAGAAACAGAAGTAATGTGAACGAAAAAAAATAACGGTAGTGTGAACGCAAACCCTATCCGCGATAAAAATCATTTCGGAGTAAAATCTGAATATAGTCTTACTTTTGTAAAAAGTGGTAAATTGCAGGGTGTGTCTTTTCTCACTGAATAAACCAAAACATTTAAACCTATTTGATATGTCGCTCACATTTATTAGGTTTTCAAACCGTATTGGGGAGGGATTGTGTGGTAGTGTTATCAAAGGATGTTTCCATACGACGTGGTATTTGATGTGGAAGTTATCTGATTTTTCTTCATGTATCATCTTTTCTTTTCTGTTAGACATGTTGCATGCACGATGGAAATTCGATCAAAACAAACTTTTTGAAAAATGTCACGTGTTCACAGGCAGTCACGTCATCTGTTGGAGTCGTCATTGGAGTCGGCTTGATATCATTGATCACTGTTCTGAGAGACGATATGAATGCCTTGGGGAAATTCTTTCATCATGGCGAACATACTGTGTAGACCAATAACCATTTTTTGTTGTGATAATAATCAGGGTGCTGCTGACAATTTGAAAGTCACGGATCTTGAAACACTCTGATCAATGTGAAAAATCCCCCATTGTGATTGGTTCAAAAATTCAGATACGATCAGACGATCCTCCACGGTCACTTCCTCATTTTAATCCGCCTGATAATTTTACGTCTGCTTATGAAAATGATAAAGCGATACAATTTACAAGACGTAACCAAAAAAGGGGAGAGTCAGTTATCAACCGTCCTTCGATTCGTTTGCTGGTGCAAGCCCACGTTATATGAATTCAAACGAAAAGATTCTGTGTTGTGTTCCAGGTTGCCATAATCCTCGCACAAATGATGGATATTGTGATCGACATTATGAAAATGTCAAGAAGCTGAAGGGCAAGTGTGCCATGCCAGAGTGTACTTATAGCGCTGACTATGAGAATGACTTCAATTTATGTGTTATGTGTTTTCGAAGTCAAGGAAATATTTTCAAAGATTTTGAAAGGGAGAAACCATCTCATGAAGTCCATAGATCGGAAAATATTGCGCGTGGCCCATTTGATTTTTCTTCAATGGCGACATAAAAGAATTTAACAATAGATTTGAACAGCTTCGGTTAGTTGTTAGTCCTTCTCCATGTTATATACGTCCATCATATCTCCATCATATATCTCCATCATATATTTCCATCATATATCTCCATGTTATATACGTCCATCATATATCTCCATGTTATATACGTCCATGCTCAAAACCAACCGTTAACACTACTAATAGCATACCAATTAATTCATTCGTTTAAGCCGGATTTCTATTCAACAAATTTGTGCGAGTGGGTCGGGGAGAAAGCAACCCCGAGTAATGACATCATGTGCATGCGTACTGAATCAAAACATTCCGACTGGCGCAAAAACCAACGCTCAAGAAATTTTGAAAATTCTAACTTTCTTTTTGCCCTCAAAATTATTAGCCAATCAGTTTTGAGAATTTATAGAAATTGCTGACTTGTGGCAACAGATGAAAAACTATTAGGGAGGAGTATAAGTGTGTTTTTGCTATTGTTCAGATATAAAAACCAGAGATGGAGGAGAAACAGTTCTCAAAAGTGTAAGAGGAAAAATATCTAATTCGAAAAAGAATTTATACTCGAGTTAAGTAACTGGAGAGTTAATTTATATTTTTTCAATCTGGAGTTACTAACTAACTCAAAAACAAATTCATTGTTCCTCCCTCCAAAATAGAAAAATGGGAATTGTGACGTCACAACTGCAAACTCGAAGTGCAAGGATAATCCGCCTCTTTTAACCAGAAGTATTTTTCAATTCGTTTTATTTTGTGGCAATTTTAAAACTACGATTCCTTAGAAACTCCTACAGTCTCAGCCTTGAAACTTTCAGAATTGAGGGCGACAAGATATTTTCTTCTTCCTGTACATTTCCCGGCGTTTTCCCGGCACCTTTCTAAATTGCGGAATTTTTCGTAAAAGATGTATCAAGTAGATACTATTTAACTCGTTAAAATTCGCTGTTAACACCCATGAGCAGACATCTTGAAAATATTAAGTAGTATTTTTGAAGTATCAATCAATGAAAGACGGAGGTTTGCAAACTTTCGTATAAACCCGCCCATGTGTAAACCAAAATTCAGTGAAAGAAGTGCGAGACAAACAGACTCAAAATAAGGTTTAACAATAGAATTGAAAGGTTTTAGAAATTAGTTGTGTGTCCTTCTCTTGTTCTACGTCCACGATGCAACATAGCTTTGACGCGAACTCGATTGTTGTATCCCATCTGCAGGTCTAATGCAACGGTAGTCACTGTAGGGGCAGTGGTGTAATTGGGAATTACCTCGCCAGGAGGTGCGGTATCAAAATTTTAGGGAAAAAAATATGAATTCGTATTTGATAAAATAGACTTTCTTAGGAATAACGAGCTCTTTCATTGATGGTCTGCAAAATATTGAAAGGCGGGTGGTGTGGAGTCGACACATACCTAAGCCATACCACCTAGGAGGATAGAAAGAGAAGGAAATGAAACCCGAGAATTGTTGAAAGACTTTCCAATTTTCCCAACTGTCCCATATCAAGAAGCTGACGCTCGTTGTTCGTACCAGTTGTCGAATGAGCCTATTTTCAATAACAGAGTTTCGTCTCCTTCTCTCTTTCTATCCTAGGTCACACGTGAGACACGGGATTTAGCGGACTCCCGGTGACAGTTGTAAATCTTATTTATGCATAAAAATAGAATGTCAAGTTGTCGTATAGACAGTTGATGCCTTAATAGCGCCTATAACATATTTGGGAGTTTCTTTATTCATAGATAATAGATATTATATATGCAAGACTTTATTCTATAACTTAATCACGCGAAGGTACTTTGAATCACCCGTTATGTTTTCCTTCGTACATCATCCCGAGAGCGACTCCCTACAATAGGTTCAGTTTTCACAAGCGTGTCGGATATGATATATGATCTTTTATCCACACTATAATTGGTTGACTAGACATTGTTGTTGATTTAAGAGTGCAACGTATTTTTGTGATTTTTTTGATGGAATAGTGCAGTAAAACTTTCAGTAATTCGAACATTCAATGGCGCATATAAAATTTTCAGGCTCAAATTACCCCCGGAACCAAGTATATCTCAACTCATTCAATAATTTTTCAAATTTTCTCTCCCTCCTCTGCCTCGTAAGACCATTCATTCACATAATCCCATTTTGCACCATCAAAATGCAAGAGAGGTTAGATCTCTAATAATAAAGTTATTTCCCCTTAAATAATAACTTAAATGCGTTTTTGTTCCACCCGCCGAGTTTCCAGGAGCCCAGTGGGCAAAATCTTCAAATGTCTCTGTGGCGGAGTGTTTTTATTTGAAACACCAGGCATTGTTGCTTTCCATTTCTATAATAAAACACTCCACCACAGAGACTATTTGAAGATTTTGCCCAATGGGAGGTCACGAAGCTTATTTTTTTTGTGCGCATGCGCAGATATTTCCCCACGTGCACTCGTAGTGATTGCTAAGCAAAAAAAATTTTCTGCTGCTCCCCACGTGGAAGAGATAAAGTAAGTTATTTTCCCAGATTCAGTAAAAAGAATGTAGACAGCGAGATTTTATTTCATCAATTTGTTGAACTCACTTTTGTATTTCAACTAGTTGAACCTTTTGAGCTATTACCACTTATTCAATATATTGAAGTGTTTGTCACTGAAAATGTCTTCAATGGACGAAGAGGAGGGTCTTACCACAGTATAGAAGAAGAGAAATGACCAAATGAAAGTGTTTTACAGAGATTTTCACGAAATCTTTCTATCTTTTAAAAAGATTTACAGAATATGTGCAGTGATTCACCATCATGCAAATTGAAATTTTTAAACATCTTCAAAAATTTGATCATAAAAATTTGATCATGTAAATATCGGCTTAAAACTTTCATGCAACATTATGGACACACATCATTCGTTCTGTGATTCAAAGAAAACCAATTTCACATTAGATTAAGTGTTCTCCGTTTGGCATTCAAAAGGGCAAAGTGTTGCACAAACTGTTGTGTGGGTATGGCAAATAAATGCAAAAACACAAATATACAGGATTCTTCACTGCAACATCACTGTATTCAGGGTCAGTCCGAAAAAGTGGAGGAGTCCAACATTATATTTCATTCCAGTCTTAAGTGTCCATTAGGTTACTTGCATGTTTTCTTTTTTCTTTTAAATGACTTAACTCTCCTCCACAGATTTTGACTGAGCTCTGTGTATGCCTCGCTGTAAGAAAATGACCATGTTCATTCAACATGCTGCTTGGTCATGCAACATCCTGCAACCATGCATTGAATGTTGCATCAGATGTTGCACTCTTATGACCAGTGCTTAACAAAAATGCTGCATGCAACCTAAAACATAAAACTGTATGCCCATGGAAATGTTGCCACAAAATGTCATCAGGTAGATAAAGATTTCTTGTTTGTCAAAAGGAAAGGAATATAATATTAGAACAAACTTGTACGGAACTTTGTGAAATAAATTTAAAAAGAGGCAAAATAACGTTGGCGTTAACGTTAACGTTAAAAAATCATTTGGTAATAGCCAGCAATGATGATGAAAACAATCAGGGGATAATGCAGCTCAGATTTCATAGCGGTGATCAGTTTTTGGTATTGCAATTATCATGCCCAAATTCAAGAAAAATCCAAGAAAAAAATGCATGTAAATAAAAAATAGCTATTGTAATCCATATAAAACATTGAATTAAATTTTTGAGAAGCTTCAAAACTACCACTGCCGAAATTGAATTCCTGTATTTTCTCCTGATAATTGTATATAGAGATGACATGTTTGGGCAATGACTTCATGTATCACTTTTATTAAAGAACAACCTGAAAAACAAGAAAGCTATTCCCACCTAAACTGGCAGTGGATGTACACAACCCAGTCATGTTGGAGCATAACAGTTCCTCCAGTTTTTCTGCTTTATTGATAAATTTCTGAAAGAAAATAAAGGAAGACTGATCAATGGATTAGATATAAAAATCACTGACCTTGTTTCTATATTAGATGCTGAGCTATTCATCTTCATAACTGATTGTTTCCTTATATTTCCTTTTCCAGACACCTTATATTGCCAAAACTTTTTGCAGGTACAAAAATACCAGTCTCATAATGGAAACCTCTTTAAAGCTTACACACTATCGTACAGGTGGTGTTCCCTATTGAATGCTTACACACTATCGTACAGGTGGTGTTCCCTATTGAATGCTTGGTCAGTCAGTATGGTTGAGCCATGGATACATTTCTATTATAATTTTCTATTTGTTTTAAAACTTGAATCGATATGCAGAACTGATAAAGAGAGGAAAGAGAATGCAATATAAATAACAAAAAACAATGTTAGTATGGTACTTTAAAAATAATCCAAAGATGTTTTTTCAAAATCAAGTTGAAATTTAAAATGGTTAAGCAGGAAAAATTAAAATAAATCACAAAAAAAAAGGTGGTACTTATTTCTCTCAATCTTTCTCAATTGACAAAAGTGGAGACTAGACAGTGTTTTGTTCAAATGATGTATGTATGTATGTATGTATGTATGTATGTATGTATGTATGTATGTATGTATGTATGTATGTATGTATGTATGTATGTATGTATGTATGTATGTATGTATGTATGTATGTATGTATGTATGTATGTATGTATGTATGTATGTATGTATGTATGTATGTATGTATGTATGTATGTATGTATGTATGTATGTATGTATGTATGTATGTATGTATGTATGTATGTATGTATGTATGTATGTATGTATGTATGTATGTATGTATGTATGTATGTATGTATGTATGTATGTATGTATGTATGTATGTATGTATGTATGTATGTATGTATGTATGTATGTATGTATGTATGTATGTATGTATGTATGTATGTATGTATGTATGTATGTATGTATGTATGTATGTATGTATGTATGTATGTATGTATGTATGTATGTATGTATGTATGTATGTATGTATGTATGTATGTATGTATGTATGTATGTATGTATGTATGTATGTATGTATGTATGTATGTATGTATGTATGTATGTATGTATGTATGTATGTATGTATGTATGTATGTATGTATGTATGTTGATAATTTTCAATAATTATTGATAAAGTTATTGATAAATTATGTACTAAATCTTCTTATATCAAAAATCTTCCCAAGAAATGTCACAGGGTCCTCTAGAACCGAGGTCAGATTTTTAAGTCCAGGGAATCCAACCTGTCTTATATTCTTATGGGTGCAATTTGTCCCAACCTACTTTTTTGATGAATAGATATCTTGAAACGAAATTTTCATTTTTACAACAATAGGATTAAGTATACCAATTGGATCAACGAGAGATGCTATTTTTTGAATGTTTACTCTTTCAGTGGGTGAGACTGATTGGTGAGTTAGTCAGTCATTGAAATCAACTTATCACTAGAATACCCAGAACTTTATTATCCTGTTTCAAATCAGAGAGAAACTATATCATCAGGAATGGTATTTTAATCATTTTGCATAGCTCATTTGAAATTAAAATTTTGTAAGTTAAATCCACGAGCTTTCAAACATTCTTTGGCGTTTTTGAAAAAGTTGAACCTTTCATTGGTGTTGTCTATATGTAAAGATAATAAAAGTTTCTTAATAAATTCTGGTTCGGTTTCAAAATTAGTAACATGATGATATTCCTGTCAATAAAAACTGAAGGTGATATTCCGAAAAGAACTCTACAAAAATGATATTCCACGATTTCATTGTTTTCTAAATTATGATAGTCCAAGTTCCTCATGTCATTGAACCAAAGAAACCTTACATAGTTTCTGTCTTCGATTTTCAGACTATAGGTAATTGTTTACCTGATAAACCTACAATATAGAATAATAAAGATGGCATTACTAAGTCAAAAAGCATTCACTTGATTCACATCAACGTTTGTTAAATGCGTCTGAAATGCAAAAACATTTAACATATGTTCATCAGGCATTGATGATGAATGCTTATTTTTGATAAAAAATTTCCAAGTGTTTTAAAAGCATTGATCACAATGGTGACGAACGTGTATAAACGCTATTCAATGGACGATCAATGCCATAGAATGTGCTTAAGTCTTGATGAACCGTTTATGTAAAACAGAACGAAAATGCTAAGAAAATTTCATCAAAGCATTTAAAACATATATATTGTGAAATGATCTGCAATCAGTTGTTATGATGACGGTAGAGAAAAGTAATTTCAAAAAGCATCCTCCTTTAGAATAATGAGAATTTTTAAAAGTTTCAGTTAATACTATGATTTACAATGAGGAAAAAACACATGTTTCCTTGGTTTGCTGAAAATTGAAGATTGTGGTTCTATTAATTTTTTATATATTTATTTAATTTACACCCTGAAGGTGGCAGATGTGAAAAAAATTCCCATTAAATCTTTTCGTTTACAATGACCCATCTTACGTTCATGTAAAGCTTCATGTAAAAATTGCAGTTTCTTTTTTTTAATCCACTTCTCCAAATCGAACATCTTTTTCGAACTTTGCTCCATAACATGATACTGCAGTTGACGTGTTGTTTTATTTGCTCCAATTGTATATGAAAAATGTTTGTATATGAGCTTTTTAACTAATTTATATTATAAAATTATATAAAAGAAACCCTATATTAGGTACAAAAGTATATTTTAATGATGTACTGTTCTGAGAATGTAATTTTCCCCAAAGGTTCCTGCTTCATCTCATTTCGTAAGTTTCCACATAAACGTCATAGGACGCAAGGGACTGAAGAAAATAATGGAAATATTTAATTACTCGCAATTGAATTAAGCCGCCAGGAAATTCCTATTTTAAACCAATTTTTCTCTTTTTTTTTCTTTACTAGAAAAATCGAAGTCCGATTAAAAGATTGTTTATTTACCTGCTTGTATTGAAAAGCAACGTCTATATCATCGAAAAAAATCATCAATTTAGTTGGTTAATGTAAAGCTGGATCCTGTTACTTAATCCACAATAAGGTTTGAAGAAATAATTTCATTCTGAAACATTTGCATTGTCCGACAGAGCAAGAAGTATATTACAGTGAAAAACATTCTGTGAAGAACATAGATTTTACAAAAAAGATCCAAAAGATTTTACAATCAAAACTGGTTTAAATCAAAAACATTCAAATACACACACTGTCTATATCAGACAATTTCCCAAGAAAAAATACAAGATTGCTCCCCATTCACATGCTCAAAAAAGTTGCAGCTTTGTACTTCAAGTACATTGTCAGGCAATAATTAAATTGTTTGCCTGACGATGTACTTGAAGTACAAAAAGCTTCGCCAATAAATTTTTTTAATACATTTGTTTTTGTTTTTTCTATACAACAAAACTGATTATTTGAAAACTACGGAAATATTAATAAAGATCAAAATTCTTTTTTCTTTTCAGGTTATACTTAATATATATTGTTACTATAATTGTATCTCAATTCCAGTGTGTTTTGGACTGTTTTGGGCAACCTGGTGATAATGTATGTGTTTCGATGTTTCAGCTAAGTTCATAGAAGTAGCAGTAATAGCAAAGTAAATTGAGAAGATGTTGAATCAAACTTTTTCTCAGTTTTCTTCATCAATAAATTGCCATGACTGGCATTTACTATTTGTCCTCCAATCATGAACCTTTATTCTTTTAGTTGATTTGAAATTATATCATAGGTATTTTTATTCCAAAAACTTTGGTTCCACCTATTATTAATCTTGTGTACAATAAACATTTACATAGAAACAAAAGATGCATTTCTAATGTGTTACTTATTTCTTAAGGCTTTACTAATTCACATTGTACTTAATGAATTAGAGTTTGCATTGGTAAAACTGTATTGATTGAAAGAAAGGGACTGTTGGTATTACCAATATACTTTACCATGACAACACCTGACACCATGGCAACATGTGTCCATATACAACATTAAGTATACAACAAAACTGATTATTTGAAAACTACAGAAATATTAATAAAGATCAAAATTCTTTTTTCTTTTCAGGTTATACCTCAATTCCATTGTGTTTTCACCATGATTTACATACTTCACCTTTCGATGTGTCTATTATTAATCTCAAGTGAGTTCTGAACTACAATATTTTTTTCAGATATTATTTTCTTATACTTTTATGTATTATTTATTATTTTCAATAAGTTGATGTTGTTATTACCACTTATCGCTCACTAAATTTGATGTTCTAACCATTACTATGTAGTGTTCTGTATCAATGTTGGTCAGGAGATTAATCAAGGTAGTTTTAACCGGACAAGATACGAAGGTTACAAATTAAGACTGGAATGCAGAATATCAAAACAGAAACCAAAGATTTGGAAGTGGTTTTTTGAAGGCAAAGAATTGGTGCCTTATAAACCCTACAGGGTGAAATGGAAGGCACTGAGAATTCGAAATGTCACAGTGGCCAATATTGGACAATACATTTGTTTGCATTCTGATGGCAAAATTGAAAAAAGCCTGACATTCAATCTGCGAGTTTTTGGTAATGCTTCAATTCATTTTTGCTATGAGTTTCCTTATTGTTTAAGCACACCAGTAGTTATTTCCAAAAAGGTAGTGAAATTTATTCAAAACTCTTGACATAATACTTGATGTCAAATTACAAGAGTGGTTTATTTCCAGTAAAACTTCCATCTACTTCAGATTATACATGTTAGAAATATCTGAAGATTTTATCTTACAAAGCAGCCATTCCTGATTGAGTTTTATTTGTTTCATTTTAGGACCCAATTCACCACTCATAGATGATACAAAAGGTAAAAACAAAACTAAGGAAATGGAAATCTTGCAAAAAATGCACAAAAAGCAACATGACACAGATTTAACTTGTAATTTTAACTATTTGATTGACAGTAGTTAGTCAGGGTGCTGAGTAATAACAACAACAGCAAAAAAACTGTTTTACTTACAAGTCATATGGACATTTTAAAAATACGTGAAAAACATTATTGAAGGGTTGTAGGGCCTGAAAAACATGGTGACAGCATTACCTTTTCTTGTAATGGCAACAACTAATCTTGCAGTGTCTTAGTTGCCATCTTTTCTTCTCTGCTCTTGTTGTTTCACAAAGATTCAAATGTGTTTCAAGCAATGCAAATTCCATACAATTATAACGCTGTTTGAAAATAAATGATTTTTTAAGTATTTTATGTTGCTTTTTACTTATTGTTTGTTAAAAACTTCTATAAAACAAGGAAACATACAAGTTATTTCACGACATGAAATTTTTTCAAAAGAATCCAAATCTATTATAACAAAAACGTCATGGAATATAATTAATTATGGTAAACTGTGAAACCGAAACAAGCGGAGCAATAGAGAATGAAGTTTTAAATATTACAACCTAATTGATGATTATGAACACACTATGAATAAATCAGATAAAGAAGTCAAAAATGTTAAAAGAATCAAAGGAAAAGAGTTAGTGAAGCTGTATTATTCAACTAAAAGTACATGCTTTTTTTAAAAATAAGAATGTAACAAATCCGAGTAGGCTCATAATATTCTTATTGAATGAGATGACTAAACCTTTTGCCCGGAAAAACATTCAAATTTTCCATTTCCGATAAATCACAAAAAATAAATGTCCATGAAATTTCAATTCTTAAACTTTAAACGTTAAAAGCAAAGTAATCGATCTTTCTGGAAAAATTAATGAGCAACCACAGCCTAAAAATAAGCTGAAGATAGGACATCTGTACATAAAACAAAATGGTTTAGTTTGTAATCAGATAAAGAGGACCACATTATTGTAATAGGCCCTTTGTTGCTTTCCTTTATTGGGTTAAAAACTTGTGTGAAAAGTGCAAACAGATTTGAGTTCTTCCTTGTTGTGTAAATAGATCGGTGTATCTATGACTGATGACAATGCTAGGACACACGTAAGTAATGAAAAGGTTCCAGCTTCATTATTGGTCATTGCTTCCAACTTGAATGCATCAGTGAGTTTGGATTAATTATCTAGATAATGGGTTGATGAAAAGTGAAACATTGGTTTGATCATGCTCAATTTGTTGGTAAACATTTCTTTGCCATTTCATCAATCATCAATTTATACTTCATCCAGTGAGGTACAAGCTTAATCGATGTGAGAAGCCTCAAAATCAGTGGAAGACCTGAAAAAAATTTTAAAAAACACTTCTAAAAAAATCTAACTAGCCAGGTGTGTTTTGATAAAATTTATTTTCGCAAAGTTGCGTGTTGTTTTTTTAAAGTGTGTTGACAAGTTTCTTGTCTTTCTCATTCTCATATCACTGGATTTGAATAAATTATTTAAATATTTAAATTTTATTGACACAGAAATTACAATTAAATATAAAAACAATTGCAAATGTTTTAATCTAATGATTCTTTGAAACACAAAAACAGGAAAAATTCTCAATGTGTGTTGTTAATACTGAAACTTCCAACGTTTGAATATTGTTTGAAATTACCTTTATGGCAAAGATACACTAAGGTTTTTTGTTTAAAGAAATGAAAGAAAATTTTTTTGGTGTATCATTTCCTTAAAAAGATTGAACAGTAACCCCAAGCGATTTGCATGTACAAATGTGGAAATTCTTTCGAATGTCTTGGAATGATACGAGCACATGGTTTCTACTTAAAGAAGGAATACTTTAGGTCTTTAGGATCTCTTTCAGTCACATGATTTGTTTTGAGTTTAGAACAGGTATCAAATTCCTTTTAACAGTGAAGAGATATCTATTGCAAAATGTTTCTTTTTTATCTTTGTGTTTTTGTGAAGAGTTTAAATGCCTAGGCAGTAATAGCGTTTTAACGCATTTTGGAAAAAAAACTTTAATAAAAACATTGAAACGTCTACAAGCGCGTTTAAACTAGTTTAAACACCTGAAATACTGAAAAAATGGAATGGTCCCTTTTCATCTGCATAGTGTAGGCAGTTAACATCTGTATGTCGCTTCATATCAGCGCCATAAAGATTGAAAAAGATCGGTTCCATATCTTTATATTTTTATTCAGTTTTATTCGCTGTGTTTGCAAAAAAAATTCAAAAATCAACAAGAAGCAAAATAGAAACAAAATGGCTAGTCCGGATTTCGATATAGAAAGTTATAGAAACTTTGTGTTACAACAGCAAAAGCAGTGTCGAGAAACACAGCAACAAGTACAAACCACAGCTTTATCTACAATAGATGGGGCTGCTATTAACATTAGTAACTTTTATGATCCTGTTGATGATTCACATTTCACTAATTTGATTACCTTTCTGCTATAATTATATTGCTGGTCAAACATTCTTATTTGGGTGAAATAATGAACAAGATTTTTTGATTCACGAATGTCAATAAGAAAGATCTAGATCTAAAGATTCGAATATTGAGGGTTCATTATTACATTCGATTATTGAATGTTCAGAACCTTCAAACATTCTGTAATTGAACGTTCTGAACGCTCCACCACTCAATGTTTTCTTTAAATGAACGTTCAATTATAGTTCAGCTCAAAATAAGAACGTTCTGAATCGTAAAATTTGTATCCCATTTTCTCTGGAACGTCACATATATAAATAAGTTTAGGAAATGTAATTGTAAATAAACATTTAAGCAAAATAGCAAATTATTATACGCAGTCGTAAGATCACGTAATTCGTGTCGCAGGGAAAATATAGCACGTTTATGGATATAGGTGAAATATGTTTTAACCGATTCGGAATAGGCAGAAAAACTCCCTTCACAGGGAAATCTTATTAAAGAAACTGGAATTAGAACTGATAAATAAGAATCGTAGCTTTATGGACAACAAAATAGAATAATAAATATCTTGTAACATTTTACAATTTTGCTCCATAAAATGATTTTACATGCTATATACTGTCGGTGTATTTACAAAAATTGTTGTGTTTCTCCATGTTGGAATCCATCTTTCATTTGGTAACTTTGACAACCAGTGGATAAAAATATAATCACGTTGCCTTCCTGACTAACTGATGCTGTTTTAATAGTAATCGATAGAATCAAATTTAGACTTTGCAAACAAATGCTAAATCAGATCAACTGATTACTTTTTTGTCTGTTTCGTTGCCACTCAATATTACCAAGGTGGTCGAAGTTACCAAGTTAGTTGATTACTAAAAATTATTGAAGAAATGAATAAATTCAAAGATCAAATCTTCATAATAATATATAAAGTATCCCTGCCTTCATTCCTACTGCAAGCTGCATTGTCTGATGGCATTACTGAGCATGGTAGAGGAAATATTTTTTTTCCTAAGAGTGCTATACTTCATATAAAGGTTTCTAAAATATCAACTGTTATTTACAATTTCCCTAAGACTGGTTATGAAGTTAAAGTATGTCTTATGTACGGCTAAAAATAATTCAGAGTACGCTGATGTACTAGTGTGAAAAGTATTTTCAACGCCTGGTTATATTATTATTATGACCAGATTCAGCAGGCCCTTCCTATAGATGGGTTTTCAAAGAAAATACTTTGTTTTGATACGTCTCACTTATTTCAGTGTAAAGCTTAAAACATTAAATCTTAGAACACCAGATAGCAATAGACGGTTTTAACTTTTAGGTATCAATTACATGTTCTATATTTTCTTTTTCGATGATAGCTAATGCCTTTGTATCAATTGAAAAGTTGTATATCAAAGTTTGTGTTGTTTCTCCAATATATCTGCATATTCTCATTTGTTCTATGCTTGATAGCACACCATGAGTAGAATTTGTTTGTAATAAAAGCTTCAACTGGTGAAGATCAGTCTTAATATTGAAATCTTTCGGAATTATCTGCTGTTTTTTCTTTTTCTCCATGTTCACGATACAAGATGAATGATTTTAAACTGAAAACATTCTGGTCTTCTACAGCAAGTGTTTAACTTGGTTATTAAAGCCGACAGCGGACAGATTCAATATTTAGGCTGAACAAGTAAACAATTTTATCACAAAAACTGTTTCATGATATGAAATTCCGTAATACATGCCAAGGAAAAATTTATGTGGAAAACAGCCTTAATGTATTTATGTTTATAGCTAGACAATAGTTTAGAAGTTATTCCATTAAATATTATTAATTCATCAATGTTTCATGTGAATTGGGCTGTCACATCGGGTCTGGATTTTTAAATGCTAGAACTGGTGTCACTTCATCAATGGTGGCAAACATTTTCTTGTCCTATTGCTTCAAAGTTTCAATAAACTTGTATTCTTGATGTCCTTTTTTTAAGCGAAACGTGGCACTCATCACCCTGACTAAGTGTGCTATTATTCATTATAATTACAAAGTGAGTGATTGGTTAGGCTCAGGAAATGATAATTACTTCCAATGTAGCTTAATGTGTAGTAGACATTAACCTGGTCTTTATTTCTCCATACAGGATACTGCAGGCAATACCCTGTTAATAATCAAATTTTTATTGATAGATCCACCGTTAATTTACTGGCATGGATTTAAACATCCATCAAAAACTGTTTTGAAACATGACACATACTGGAATGGTATTGACTGTGAGTTGAATGGGACAAGACCACTAAATATTACATGGTATATAATTCTTCACTTTCTTACCTTATTAGTATGGTTAAGAATGAATACAACATTCAATTAAACAATCTCTTGGGCAATTTTTTTACCAGCAGAATAATGCATAGAATCATGAGAGACTTGCTTTACGATGATGATGACGATGACGATGACGATGGTGATGGAATTTATAGATTGAAATAATAGATAATCAATTCTGAGAACAAAAGAATTATCTATAAAATTTACCTATAATTTATTTATAATAAATAAATTATAGGAAGTTGTTAACCTGTTAAGCTTTAAATTTTAGAGATACACCTATAATATAGATAAAATTAGGTTTTGTGTGTTCCATCTTATTGGTTTCTCCTGCATATGTGACACCACATGAACAACAACCTTCAGAAATTTTACAGGATGGGTGTATATTTTTTATTTTCAATGGAAATAAGCTGCTAACTTTTTCGTGATCCACTTCAGAGCTGTGTCATATCTTTCAGAAGTAAATTCATAAAAATGCTTGACAAAAGTTTTAGATAGATTTTCTTTTCATTCACAATATGGCACATCAGGTAACAAAAATGATTTCTTCTTTTTGAACATAAGAGTTATCCAATTCTTCAGTGTTCTAGGTAGGACATTTTTGAGATTCAGGTCAATTCAAAATCAGTTCCCATGTGCAATTCATTGAAATATTTTCTTCTTTTCCATAAAGGCTATTAACTTGCAATTGTTTTTCACTAAAAAAATTATGACAACATCCTATTTAAGATCCATAAATAGGCCCTAATATATTCTAAAATGGTGAACATTGACATTCTTTCTAAGTACCTGTGAGAAATATTAGATTACCTCCAAGAAAAATAGCATAAACAAAATGCAATTTGCACATGCTCAAACTACACTATAAAGAGGTATATTATTTTTACACCCCTCAGATTACACAGACACACGTTAATGCAAGTGATGAAGTTTCTTCCAAATTTTAATAGTTAAATATTCATTTATTAAATTTTTTTGAATGTAGCAATTGCTTCTGCTTCTGATTAGTAAAAAAAGAATGAGGGAGCCATTACTTTAGTTGAACCATTGTTTGTATTCATATCATTTTCTTATTATCTATGTTGTATGTCCCCAGGTTCAAAGATGGTCAAAAACTACCTTCAGAGGAATCTCCAAAAGGTTTTGAGTATGTCAAACGAAGGCAGTTTCTCAAATTGAATTATTTCATTGAATATGATGTTGGAAACTATTCTTGCATTGTAAAAAATAAATATGGACAGATGTCTCATTATATTCGAATAGGTGTGTATGAACTGTTTTCCTTTGTTATTGTTTATTATTTTTATATATATTATTGTGATGATGTATTATGATGTGAAAATAATGAATCAAAATCTTAAAAAAAAACCCAACAGGGTAAAATAAAAAGTACCTTTCTTAATTGTTAAAGAGATTTAAAAGAGAACTTAGATTTTACATTGTCTTTCACCCAGCTATGTAGCTAGTCCCACTCAAATCAAGTTCCTGTGTTACTCTTTGTGTTTACAATTGAGCGTTCTCAAACTCATCATTGTTTAAAATGTTTTTTCTTTCTAAGTACTTACCCATCATGAACATAATTTAAATTTTTTACACAATATGTTTTTTCGTGTTGTTTTTTATTAAGCCTTGTTAACACTTTATATTTTTTAAATAAAATTGTGTCTTCTGTGTAACTTAGGCTTTGGAAGATGACGGTTTGATTTGGGTTTAAAGGGATCCTACCATCTAAAATGAAAATTTGTTATTTGTTCATAAACCAGGAAAAAACAAGATTGCCATCTGACTTTTTTGACAAAGGTGAAACACTGCTATGCAACACTGCAAAAACGTTCGCAAAATACAGTCGCCATTACAGACTTTCGCTTCGCTCCTTCGATCCAAAATTCAGTTATAGCGTCCAGTCCCCACGCGCCGTGTGACGTATGAGTGGACTAACGAATATAGAAAGACTGTACTCACCCAGTGGAGATGCACTTGTTCTGACCTTTTTAAGGCTTGTTAAACACATTTATCTTTACCATGATCAACCACAAGTATAAGAGAGGTAAAATAACAAAAAACTGTAATGAAATTCAAATCCATTTCCACAAACAAAACATAATATTTTGTTCGAAATTCCCAAGAATCGACTTTTCGGTCATTTCCCAGAAGAAAAATCAAAACAAACATTTGTCTTTACAACCCAAATTGAAAGATTCGACCCAAATTAGCCATATAAACTCTTTTAAGTTCATCGATTTGTTCGAAGAGATAACGAAGGTTGCGAATCAGACATCTTGGAAAAGTGCTCACCGTGCTTGTGTATATTTATTCACACCAAATTGAACTCTCTGGTATGATACTTGGCGTTTATGATTAGGGACTGGGGGCTACTCCGAAGTTTGTCTTGATGAGGAAGAAGCGAATTCTCGGAAAGACGGTACAATATTAAAAAATAATTTGGCTGATTATCGACCCTGCGGTGTTTTTATACCTTCTAAGATATTGCAACCTTGTTTTTTCCTGGTTTATAAACAAATAACAAATTTTCATTTTAGATGGTAGAATCCCTTTAATGAGAGTGGTGTTTCCAGCTAGAAATAAAATCAAGCTGACTGCAGACCCATATACGACAATAAACCTCAGTGAAAAGATCTACCCATTTGAGCCAGGAACGTTAGATTTTACACACGACAACCAAACAAAACAATCACATGCCATTACTAAAAAGCTATTCTTGGCGCGGGTTATTGGTATGTATTTGAATGTCAACATCACAGTTGGAAGCTTATCCTCTGGATGGGCAAATGTGACCATAAGGGCTAAACCTTTACAGTATTCCGAAGATAGTGTTGTTATTTACATTAAGAAAAGACCTGAAGGTATTATTTATTATTGTACGTTTATTTTATTTATCTCCTTATTGAATTTTTTTTTATTTGTTCACTTTTTATTTTCTATTTTAGTGAAACCTCTGGATAAGGACAACAATAAATATTTTTTGTTATACGTCTTTGGCCTAGTTTCATTTTTTGCCATATTGATTGTCGGTTTCTCAATGCTTATTTTTCGTGAACGCCTAAGTTGTTTTAAAAGCAAGGGAGAAGACCTTCAGGTCACATTAAACCTGAAGGATATCCAGAATTCCCAATGGAACATCCCGTTTGATAATCTGGATATTGAAGACATAATTGGTGAAGGTGCCTTTGGCCATGTAGTTCGGGCAAAAGTATATGGAATCCCAAAATGTCCTGGTCTAGTTGTAGTAGCGGTCAAGATGATGAAAGGTATATAAACAATTGTAAATAAATTGTAAATAGACAAGTGTTTATTTATTTGAAAAGTTTTTTCACTCTCATAGCTGAAGCGCAGGAAGAACACAAGAACAGTCTTGTGATGGAGATAGAGTTTATGAAAGGAATGGGAACACATCGTAATATTGTAAATTTATTGTCAACATCCGTACGAGAGGGTAAGTGCAAGTACAAAAATTAAAATTATGAAAATTTCTGTTTCTTATGTCTTCCAATATCCAAATCCAGTTGGTGTTTAAACTCACATCTAAAATCCTTTCTTCAAAGTTTAAGCTATGTTTAAAGGTAATAGGTTGGTTTGTTTAAAAAAGATTTGATCTCCTTTCTCATTCTTTGATTTGTTTGTTTTTATTGACCACAATCCAGAAAGCCCTTTCCACATGCTTGATCTCTTTTTGCATAAACACTCTCCTTTACAAACTTTATAAACAAATGATTAAAATGAGTATCTTTGGTGGAGAACGTCTTTTAATTAATAAAGCGCTACAGACAGCTGCTCATTTTCCCCCTTCTTCGTGTTTATTTAACGAACATGCAACTGAGAAGCACTCTGTAAATAAGAAAAACTAGAGATTTCTGAAAAAAAACCTTTCTTTTGGAATGTTTTAACTGGCTTGCATCATCTACAACACATACCAGGTTCCAATTGTAAAATGCCCTGTAACTTCAATTTGGTTCTTTTTTTTTTTTGGTATCTTTTGGAGGCAGAAAATGAAGATCTCTTTCAATATTTTGAACCCTGATGGAAGGTAGACTTTCTATTAATGGTTTAATTAATTAATCACACTTTCTTTAAGAAGAGAGATAGTCATCTAGTAACTGACGAGTCTGGTACAGCTTAAAACTGAAGTGGATTATTGTTTAGTAAGGAAAGGTCAAAATTAATTTGTTGCTTAAAGATCAAGAAAATAAAAAGGACTAGAAAGAAGTTTATCTCAAGGAGGAAGATTTGGAAACTGCATGAAAGTTGTGTAATAAGTGATTTTAGGTTTTAGCTGGTATGTTAAGAGTTTTGGAGAGGGTTGCAGACCACACCATTCATCGATGGTTACTAGAATGTTCTGAAAGTGTCTTTGCTAGATGCAGCAGAAAAAAGTTGTGGTTGGACTGAAGGTTCACCTAGAGATAAGGAGATGTGGTGGAACAGTGATGTGAACAGTAAGTTATGGAAAGAAAGATGGTAGAAAACTAACTTTATCAAAGAGGCTAAGAGAAATACTTGAAGAGCAAATGTGAAGAAGACATAATACAACAATAAAATCTTCTTCAGTCAGATATATATGTTACATAACAGAATAGATTCACTCTCTTTTCTAAAAGGACTTTCCTAGGAGTTGACTATTATCCAGTCCTGACCATTATTCTGGGCCCTATCGAATATGAATACGCAATGTCAAACAAATTATAAAAGTCTTAATGTCAGTACTTTACACCATTTTTGGCAGTGTTTAGTGTATCTACAAGTTTAAGTGATGACACACCGTTCTTTGTTAATGTATAAGCAAGTTGATTATTGGTTTTGACCCAATGAATTTTCAGCACTTCCTTGTCATTAATTCTTTCATTTCTGGGTATGATGACAATGACGACATTTCCAATTGTATAATGCAGCAATCGTCATGAATATTCCCCAAGTTGATTTTGACGGTTTAACTGCTATTCTGTTACAATGTAGGGGGAAATAGTATTCTGACACATTGAATTCTGTCTTATTTTGAAGCTCTATTTGGTTTTGACTCCTTGGCTATAGGTTGATCATGATCAGCAACCAACTCCTTCAATGTTTGGTTGCTTGACATACTATTGAGACAGTTGATCAAGATCCCCATCTTTTGTTTTCATTATTTTTTTTATATAAATGCCCTCGTTTGTGTAAATGTCCCTCTTGAATAATCTCCCCTCTCCAAGATTTCATATTTTAAAAAGACACCCCATTTTTTGGTTTTAAAATAATTTCCCCCTGCATTTATTTGATAAAATATGGTATATCTGTCTTTGTTCCTCTTAGCATTCGTCACTTGTCTACATATAACAAGTTAAATAGTTAATTTCTCCTTCTAGCTGTACCATGTTTGATTATGGAATACTGCTGTTATGGAAACTTGAGAGATTTCCTTAAAGATCGCAGACATCTAACTGCTGGTTTGTCTCCGGATGACTTGGTTAAGCATTTGCTCTCATTCTGTGTACAATCTGGCCTACAATATCTTTCCGAGAAAAAGGTACTTAAAGCAGGACTTACTTAGTCCAAAAATTAGTAATGTTTTTCTTACAAATTTGATATTATGAGTGATTTGAAAAGAAGACGCCTTAACTCTCTCAGTACCATAGCTTACTATTACTTATTACTTATTTCGAAATTTTTGCTGTTATTGAAATAATTTTTTAATAAAACATTTTGTGTATTGGTGTTACGAGATTGTATAGAAGCAAGCAATTCTTTTATTTTTGTAAAGCAACTGCAGTAGTTTGGATAGTAATTCGGAAAGTTTAATTCATAGAGTGACTGGATGCCATAAATTCAGCATTCATTCAAGAAATCATGAACATTTGAAAACAGTTTTAACAAAAAGTTTGGGTGTATTTGCTGCTATCGTTTAGCAGCAAAAGAAAAATAATAATGTAAAATGTTAGGACTGCAAGTCAAAACACATCTTATCACTGTTAGAACAAAAGTTTCTTTATTTTGTCCGAATTTTTTATATAATTCTGATATTTTTTGCACTCAGTAAATGATAAACAACAATCATGTTTATTTGTTTGCACTGTGTCCATCGTGATGTAGCGGCTAGGAATGTCCTTGTGGCGGACAAGTATGTAGCGAAAATTGCCAATTTTGGACTTTCACGCAATCTTCAACTGACTAAAGATTATTATCGTAAAATAACAGATGTAAATACACTTTTGTTAAATTCTTCAGTGTTTTGTCTTCAATTGCTGTGAAATGGCCTGACATCTTTTGTCAAAGCTATTCTCCGTGTCTTTCAAATCCTTTTGCTATTTTATCTTCGTTTTATTATAGGGTTTACTCCCAATTAAATGGATGTCAGTTGAAGCCTTGTTGGACAGGGTATTTACATCCCAAGGAGATGTGTAAGTTATAATTTTTTTTATGATGTCTCAGTATGTTGTAATCTTAGTTCATTGAACGTTCATTTAAAAAAAATATTGAGCGGGGGAGCATTCAGGAGGTTGGACAATAGAATGATTGAAGGTTCTGAACGTTCAACAACAGAATCCTTGAGTGTCTGAATGTTCAATAATTGAATGTAATAATGAACGCTCAATATTCGAATGTTTAGATCTAGATCTTTGTTACTGACATTTGTGAATCATAAAATCTTGTTCATTAATTCCCCCAAATAAGACCATTTGAACAGCAATATTATAGAAATAGAAAAAACCTGGTAGAAATGTTATCAAATTAATTAAATGTCTTTCCCTTATTATTTTTTTTCATTTTGTAAATATAAAAGCATGCATAACAAAAATAAATAAGTTTTTCTTCTGAACGTGCTTTTGATTTCATTCATTAACAACAATTATGTAATACATCCTGAAACAACAATCTACGCGTACTTGTATTGACGTAAAATGCTTGTGTGTGCATGAATATGCAAGAATTATATCGAACATCTGGTAGAAAAAAATGAGACGTGTTGTTTTAATGATGTATTTTCACCATTTCCCATTTTTAATTCAAGTTTGGGTTGTTAACTGAAAGACTGTAAACAGGAATGCCCTCCTCTCGCCGCTTTGTAAGCATAGAAAATAAATTTTATTGAAACACACCTTGCTAGTAAGAATTTTTGTAGAAGTGTTTTTTAAATTTATTTTTTTTCCAGATTGGAGAAAATAATGATTCATTGATATTTTGATCAATGTCCATATGTTATAAGTCAAACAAAAATTAATTTCAATAACTTTAATAATCAATAAAAACTATAACTCCAAAATATAAATAATCCCAAGTAAGTAAAGTAAGTAATTTATTGCAAAGTTATAGTCAACTAAGTTGAAAGTTGTTGACACAGCCCCAACAACATACCTCCTCCCCAACCTCCTTGAAACACTATTTCCACTATTGTTGCAATCATGAATAAGCTTTCCAATGGTGCCAGACATTTTGAAGTTAGAATTTATTCTAGGTGTAAAGTTGTATTGACTATTGGTTGTTAGTTATACTGACTATCAGTCAATCAATCAAGTTACTGACTTCATTTTAGATGGTCATATGGAATCCTCTTGTGGGAAATCATAACCATGGGTAGGTTCCTGAGAACTCTTGCAATGTTTCCCATTTCTTTATGAGACATAATGGCATTGCTTCAATTTTGTTTAAAGGTGGTACCCTTTACCCTGGCATTACTCCACACATGCTGTTCCATCTCTTAGCACAGAAATATCGAATGGAGAAGCCCACTGGTTGTACCCAAGAACTGTAAGAGATTTCATTACTAATACATTAATAATGTTTAAAAATAAAGCACAATCAAATCTTCATTATAAAATTTCTGCACGTGTTTCGAAAAGTATTTGTGAAGGAAAATTTGAATGCTTTATAATTAAGTAAGTAACCTGTAGTTTGGTGTTCTTGTGGGTGCCACTCATTCGCTACATGTATGACCATACTGATATTTATTTCGCAGCTACGACTTAATGATGCTTTGTTGGAGGCAAGACCCCAATGAAAGGCCCTGTTTCAGGGAAATTGTTAATACATTGGGGCAGATGGGTGCCTCATGCTCGTCTGGGGATCTTGACACAGTAAGTTGTCTAGGGGCAAGGATATTCAGTTTATCTTACCATATTTTAACGTTTGTTTTATTGTTTACAATATAAAAATCAAAGTACAATAATTATTATGTTATTAAAATATTTTTGATTTTTCCGAATTTGAATTCTGCGTTGAAATTTGTGAATTTTGGATGGTTAAAGTTCCTGTAAATAAATGTAAACAAATTTTTGTGAAATCCATCACATTCTTTATTTACACTTTTTTATATATCATAACGCAAGAAAAGAAATTATATCACTCAAATACAAATTACATCACGCAAATAATTCTGTTCTGCATCTGAATTAAGTTTTCAAAAATATGAATAATCAAATCTAATTATATTCATGTTGAATCTAGGACTATTGGAATCTGGCTGCTGATCACATAGAGCAGTTGGCCTAGTGACACGAACAACAATGGTTTTATATGATGGGTTTCGTTGTTTGTGTTCTTATTATTATGTTTGCTTTTGTTATTTTATTTTGTTATATTTTGTTATAAATGCTGTTGAAATTCATCTATCCTACCCATAATTCTATTTATGCTTTGAACTTCAAGTTATGGGGTTTCGAATCATAAAACAAATATAATGGAGGCTATATGAAATAATAATAATCACCTGGCACGTTGCATCATCACGTAATATTTAACTTATTGTGCTATTAAAGGAAAAATTTCTTGAACGATGTGCGAGAATCGTTAATATTTAATATTTAAATATTTACCATGAAAAATTGAAAATTATTTAGCAGACTTTCTATAGTCAAATTTTATTTATTTTAGATTTTTTATATCTTGCAGACAGGGACTGAATAGGCTTGGAGCTACTACAAAGGGTGTCATTTGTTTTGTATTTCATATTTTGAGTGCCTTAATAGTGAAGTACTTTCTATGACTCTTTCTGTTTTGGTCCCTGTTTTTGCGGATACCGATCTGTAAATATGGCTAAAGAGTTTTGTTCATATGTTAATACTGCTATTGTTTGTACATATTATATTTATATACATATTATATTTATATACATATTATATTTATATACATATTATATTTATATATATATTATATTTATATATATATTTTTATTGGATACCGATCTTTGCGAAAGAAATTTCGAAACACACAAAACATCACAGTTATTCAAGTTTCACAAAAGCCGGGTGTTATATATATCTGCTTTGACACTCGCAATAACGGTAATGTAAAAATTAAGAGAAAAACCATTGTTGAACAACCCATGGTGCAGAAGATACCTCAGACATAATTTCATGTTTCGATCTGTTAACGATTTGCAAATCAATGACACCTTTATATTTTGTGTTGTGAAATGTTGACATTGAAAATGATTGCACTGACTAGGTGCAATCATTTTCAATGTCAACATTTCTCTTCTTTTTTTCTGTGAACTTTGATTCATTAAAGAAAAAAGGATCTGGGAAAACAAATTGTTGGCTGAATGCGCTGACTGAGCCGACAAATTTGGGAAGGTGTGTTCCAAACGAACTACATCCGATTACATATAAAATACAGTGTAGCACTACTTTTTGTGGTTTTCAACGAAGATTTTAAAGATGGTCGTATGTTTTTGAGAAATTGTATTTAATAGTGTTACAGTCTGTCTTAAAGTGTCCGCTTTAGATAGATGTCCCTATAGAGAGTTTTCCTAAAACTGATTTTTATGGTCCAAATTTACCAAAAGCTGTATTTTTATCTCGTGTATTTGAAATGGTTTTCAAGATTTTCAGAACGGTTTAAAAAGATTTTAAAATGAATTGATGCAAAATAAATGAAGTTAAAAGTAAAAAGTAAAACTTCAACTGTAAATTTATTTGAGTTCTTGGACATATTCAAACTTTTTTCTACTGTCACATTTAGGCCTAATTCTTATACATTGTGTCACAATTTTAAAGGAATTCCAGATCATCTGCGATTAATGATCAGGGATTCCCAGATCGTATGCGATATAGGTAGGCATATGTTTCATGTTTGACATTTCAATTTACATTTCAAGAAGGTTGTTATGTTTTTTAGTATGGAAGTGGATCAGTTGGTAAAACTAGAAGAACAAAAAAATCCTCGTGATCTTGATATTCTTAATAACAACAATAATAACAGAGCTACATTGCTCCTACACTTACATGATAAGCATGATTTCAAAATCTTATATCGATGCGGCATATGTGACTTGATTATGAAATCCGACTATAAGGATTATGCTGAACATATAGAAAGTCATGGAAGTCTGATGTGTCTGGAAGATATGAAGTACTTGCTGTGCAGTGTTTGTGGCAAGTCGTTTGCAGATCGTACCATTCTGAATTCACATTTATTAAATCATTATTATAACATGTTTCCCGAGAAACGGCCATTTCTTTGCTTGAAATGCAATACTTACATGTATGGCGAATCAGACTTTTTGAATCACTATCTAAAACATCTTGAAACAGAGCACGAACTAGTTAGTTCAAAGTACAAAGCAGTGACAGCCCAGCAAAAGCTTTATTGCCATTCTTGTAAAAAAAATCTGATTGGATCAAGGACTTTTTTTTGTCATCATACAACTATTCACAAGTCACCCATTCAGTGTTCTAAGTGTCGTATGGTGATGGTAAACGTTGAAGATTTGGAATGCCATATTATGAAACACGAGTCTGATTCTGCTAACAAAGATCCAGTTATGTTTCTTTGTTTCATTTGTGACGAATATCTTATTGGTGAAAACTCATTTCGAAACCACTTTTTTGATAATCATATTTCATTGTTACTGGCTGAACACTCCTGTTTATTTGCTGGGGAAAAAATATAGTTTGTTTATAATGTACATACATCTTTATATTGTGCATTAACTTTTAACTTTTTTTATGTTTCCAACTTTATACAGTTACATACACCTTTAGCTTGTAACAAAATATTTTCTGTTATTTTGTTATATTTATCTACCTAAATATCTTTAAATACATTGGTTTTGTATCAAAAGTTTTGTGCATTAGGTTTTCATTCCTTTGGAAGCCAAGCGTTACGTACTAACTTAAAGCAAGAAATTATTGTGGCATGAAATTTTGCAGTTGAGATCTAAAATCTGCAAAATTAAAATGCCACCAAGCATACCCTTTTGAAGATCATGATTTGTAAAAATAAAATTAAAGAAAGTTTCACAATGACGTCTAGTATTTTTTTATCATGTGGCTTCATTGAAATTCTCAAACCCTTTTCAACCCTACTAAACTATAAAATTTAGAATTTTGCAAAAAATCGTATTTCAATCAAAATGAATTTGGAATTTCTTGATGCCGTAAAGTTGTAAAATTGACAAAAAAAAATTATAAAATGCGAAATTATAAAATGCCATAGAAATTTCATGCTGCAAAGATTTCTTACCTTAAAGTATACAATGGCTTATTTTGTATCTTTTGTATCTTTATGGCTGTGATAAGTTGGCATAATCTTTTATTTATTTTATCTTATAAGTATAGTATGGAAATACTAAAGGAGCAGGTCAGCCTCTTTAATAAGGTGTTCCTTCGTGTTAAAATTTGTGATCTGTATATACTTACATGTATGGAGAATCAGACTTTTTGAATCACTATCTAAAACATCCTGAAGCAGAGCATGAACTAGTTAGTTCAAAGTACAAAGCAGTGACAGCCCAGCAAAAGCTTTATTGCCATTCTTGTAAAACAAATCTGATTGGACCAAGGGCATTTTTTTGTCATCATACAACTGTTCACAAGTCACCCATTCAGTGTTCTAAGTGTCGTATGGTGATTGTAAACGTTGAAGATTTGGAATGCCATATTATGAAACACGAGTCTGATTCTGCTAACGAAGATCCAGTTATGTTTCTTTGTTTCATTTGTGACGAATATCTTGTTGGTGAAAACTCATTTCGAAACCACTTTTTTGATAATCATATTTCATTGTTACTGGCTGAACACTCCTGTTTATTTGCTGGGAAAAAATATAGTTTTGTTTATAATGTACATCTTTATATTGTGCATTAACTTTTTTTATGTTTCCAACTTTATACAGTTACATACACCTTTAGTTTGTAACAAAATATTTTCTGTTATTTTGTTATACTTTTTGAATCACTATCTAAAACATCTTGAAGCAGAGCATGAACTAGTTAGTTCAAAGTACAAAGGCTCTTTCCAAAAAGTATTTATGTGAATGATATTTTGGTCAAGAAATAGGGTAAATCTGGGATTAAAGTATTTTTTGGCCAAGTTTGTTTACAGAAATTAAAGTTTTTCTTTTTCTCAAAGAAATATTTTCTATAAAAGTAATAGAAGATTTAAAAAGAAACTATTAAAATGTATTGATCTTCATTCAATTTAATTTGTATAGGTATCCGACCTTATTGTTTGGTAGTTTTAAACAAACTGGTAACTCACGCAAACTGAAAATTCATCTTAAAAAAATATTTTCAAGGGGGTTCCTGTACATATTGAGTTTCTGTCTCAAAAAATATATATACTAGCACTCTACCGTTTTTTTCATTTGAAAGAGGAGACTGGTAGCTAAAAAACGGTATTTTTTTAGCGTATAATTCATTAGCCCCCGGATTTCTGAAAAATGAGAATAAAAAAACTATCTACATTAATCACACTATAATTCTTTTCGAAATTATTTGCAAAAATTCACCAGAGAACATTTGTAGCCTAAAGTATGACGAATCAGATGATGGTATTTTGTCAAGTTTATTCGATCAGCGGTTTTGAGACAGAAAGTCAAAATGTAAAAAATGGAAGTTTTTGGAAAATAACTTATATCTTCTGAACAAATTGACATTTTTTTATTCTGTAAATTGCATTATCAAGGAGATTTAATCAGCTTTCAGACCATATGATATTAGGTAAAGAAAAAATAAACGTTTATGGTCAATTTTTTAAAATAAAATATCATACTCAAAGACAGTGATGGTGATTTATATAAACATTTATTTTAAAGATGCCATCGAAGAGTTGCAATAAAAAGACTGTAAAAAATGGTGTTCAGAAAGAAATGGAGAAACTGGCAGATGCTGATAAAGAGAACTACACTGTATTGAACCAATGGCGCAATGACCTAAACGAAACCATGAAAGAAATTCACAAAATTCCTGGATTGAGTAATGGTAAGTGTCCTTGTTGTTTACTTTTTTTTTTTTTTTTTACATTTTATATATTTTTGATTTTAAAACAAGAAAGTGATGTGTTAATGTTTTGATTGTGTATTTTTTTTAGGATTGACCACATCAAATGCAACCAATCCTAAAACTGACGACCACTCTGCTGTGGATTCTATAAAGAAAATTCTCATTAATGAAAAAAAAGTTTCGTTGGTTGTTCTTAGCAGACTCGAGGTATAAAAGTTGAGGAAATGATAATTTATGGAAGGAAGGATTGGCAATAATGGCATTAAGTAAAAAAAAATTAAAACCTCAGTGGTCTAATATCGATCAATATCGATAAATCATTCCTGGTATTGACATGGAGCACATTGTGTATTGCTGAGTGTTTATGTAGGATCCTATCATGCTTTCTTACTAATTAAGACTTTTACGCTCCTACTAATTACACCCAAATTAATTTTCTGTATTGAAATGAATCAACTGTATGACAAGATTTAAGCCATTCTATTTTGTAAGACCATAAATAATCTTAAAGGGGCTGACCCACTTTTATTTCTTATTGCCAAATATTTTTACAAGACAAGCCAGATTACTCATTTACTTATTGTTATGGAGGACTTCTTATCAACTCTGAAGCTCATCAGGAAACAAGATCTGTCCGTTGATGTTGATACAAAAAAATTGCTTTTCACCATGCATCAAATGTGTTACTGTAATGTATACCAAAACTTTACCAAGAATCGACTGATTTGACCAAAGTTTTCCAGCTTCGTTCGTGTAGCATATCTCTGTTATCGTTTGGTAATTGGGAAGAACATAAGCTACCGACTATGATGCTAGAATTCACATCACATTGGGCGAAGATTTTTCCTCATCAAAATTGTGTATTTGAATTAAATGCAATTCTGGACACTTGTCATGAATTGATCTGCACCACTTCAGCTAATATGAATGAGTATTTCAAATTACAAGACTGAGGATCTGAACCCTCCATAGCAAAATGGAAATTGTTATTTTTACATTACAGTTCTGGTTAAAGATACTAATCCTAATGGAACAACAGAGTGGAAATGTTATTGATATTTCAAACTTTATATTTCAACTTGTAAAAGAGTGTTGTGTTACGCTGAGAGATTATTGCTGCTGTGTCATTGTTGTTGTAATTTTTCAAGCGAATTTTTGTGGCTGTTTTCAATAAAGTTAAAGCTCTCCCCTCCCCTTCATCATGTCTGCTTTATTTAAATTATTCTACCTACTACCAGCATCTTATTTTGATTCTGTTTTACTGCTTATGAATTTCTCTATCAGAAATGAAATACATAATAGATTTGTGTTTGGCTCTGAGCTGTACTCATAGCATATATCTATTTTTTTGGTTTCTTTTTCTTTTTTTTTATAATAGGGTATGCATAATAGTCACAAGAATGTGAAAAGTTATTTCTAACGACGGTGTAATATTAGAGTTTGTTGTTAGAAGAATTATCGTGGCTGACAATATATTATTGGCATATTTATGTTGAAACTTTGGAGCGAGATGGTGTGGTTTTAATGATGATTGATTATCCCTGTCCTCTACCCCTACCAACACCACTTACTATACCAAGAGAATTATAACTGACCACAACACATCGTTCGGATCAGGATGTTGGCTGAGGTAGGAATTAAACGTTTCCAAGTACAAACATTGCTCGTAGAATGTAGTGTATCCAAAGGAACGTTTTTTCGTCGCAGCGGAATGCGAAATGAATCTGCTGTAAAGATACTAATCCTAATGGAACAACAGAGTGGAAATGTTATTGTTATTTCAAAGTATTTATATAATGAACCAAATGATATGCTTGGTTCCGAATCCAATGAATTTCATTGCATGCAACGCAATGAGATAACCAGGTAATTTGTTTTCAAGTATAGATGCCTGTACTTCATCATCCATGTGGTTTTATTTCCTTTTGATCCTATTTCCTTGCAGGTCATCATTTTGCAAGTGTTATGAGATTCTTCTGGATAGTTTTTCGAAATTAATTCCTGTTTTAAATCTGAAAGATGTTGATGTTATGAAACAGATTGGAAATTATCTCTACAGAATAGCAGTTTTGTTATGTCATGAGAATCTGTGCAATCTGGCTATGAGGAGTTTCGACCTTTCAATACTCATATCTGTTCATATAAATCCTGACCTCACCACCGATAACATCAAAGAGGTAAGCATCTTCGTTATATCTAATATCACAACATTGTGTATGCTACACAGTGATAACAGTTTTACAAATGCAGAGGAAATATCTCCAGTATTGTTTTTGGACTTAAAATTCCTGCTTCATCAACTTTTCAAAATTTCTTTCAGAGATTATTTCTCCCGAATAGTTTTATCTCTAACAACAACAAACAACCCTAACAACAGGAATATATGTTCGAGAATGTCAACTATTCCTCTATATTATATATGGGGCAAGTTCTGCATAATATATTTAGATGTGTGGAAAATACAATACTCTTACCAAAGGCATAATGAATTCTGGACATTTATCTTATGCTTATGACAATAGTAGAAAGGTTATTTTGTTGTTTGGGAAGTGCAGAGAAATATCTGCAGATCATTTACCTACACTACAAAGTCAAGTTCAATATGCAGTCATACTAAAACTGGAATTACTAGAGGAGAATCCAAATGAAGACACATTATTAAAAAGGTAAACATTTTTGGTCTTGGTTAAAATATATGTTAATTTTAATGATTTGTAAATTCTGAATTCTGTCTAAAATCTAAAATACTTCAGTGAACTTAAATTAAAACTTAAATTCGAACAAAAAATTTCTCATTCCATTTGCAGTTTGTATATTCCAATGTTGGAAATAAGCGCTGTCCTGTTAGGAGCACCATCATTTCATAAGTGCACTCCAAAATAATACAATTAAATAGGCACATTTTTTATGTTCATATTTTGAGTAGTTCAACAATGGTTTTTATTTAATGAATCAGCACCCTTCTACTCATTCAACATCATGTTAATCAATATAAGGACTATTTGTGAATTGGTTTGTTATTTAAGATTTTGATTTTAGCTGTTGGCACAACGAAGCATCCATGACTAAAGCTGATAGGACCTTTTGGACACTAGTGGTTCTCAATTCGCGGTGTTATGACGTCAGACTTCTTCTTCTTCTTCTTCTTCTTCTAGTAGACTTCTTCTTGCTTTCTTTCAATTGCACTTCAATGTTAGCACGATTTTCGCACTCGATTTTCAGTTTGCGTTCAAGTGAGGTCACCAGTGACTTATCTTGAGATTTGGACGAGTTTAATGCGTTAATTCTAAACAAAAAAGTCCAGGTAGTGCTTCTTTTTTAATCCTTCCTTCGTTCTCATTTCTTATATCATTCTCAGTCATAAAAATAATGGAATACCTGATAAAATGTTACAATTGTTGATCGAGTTACGTCGAGATATTTTTAAAGAAGAAGGTGATTTGTTGAATTATTCACTCATGATGGTGGAGTTGTCTCTCCTCCATGGATGTGCTCAAAAGGAGAGGTAAGTTTTGTTACACTAAATCAATTTTTATTAACCATGTGGAGTAAGGGTAAAACATGGGGAAAAAGTCAGGGAAAGGCAACATTGTCTCATCAATTTTGATAAGAACTGGAGTTGCTCAACTTTTAAATTGAAACCAGTGCTCAAGTTGCTTAGCTGGTTAATTATATTAATTGTTTTTTCAATGTGTTTACAAGAAAGCTTGTGCATTTTTGAAAAGATAGAAGAGACCATTTTACAAGATTTCTAACATAAATATCGGGTCATGTGAAAATACAGGGTACCCAAATTGGGCCCCCAATTGGGCTACCTATTTGGGTACTGGAAAAAACAAAAATGAATTAGTTTTTTTCATCAGAAAATCTGTTGCCTTTGCTAAATGAAGATACGCATATGCCCTAATACATGGAATGTTCTTCTGCCCTTTTAAGTAATGGTTGCCACGCCTCTGCAACAATTTCTCAATTTGGTCTTTAAAACTTTACAGTGCCCAAATTGGTAGCCCAATTGGGGCCCGTGCGTTTTCACATGACCCCAAATATCTATTAGCTGAAAGATTTCTAACCTAAATATCTATTTTTATCTATTTATCTATTTATATTTTTATGAACAAATAATCCTGACCTATATGTGTGGTGGTTTTAAGAGATTTTCAATGCATATATTTTCTTTTTTAAATTTGTGTCAGATACCATTGGTGTACAGAGGCTGTGTCCGTCCTAGAAGAGATGTAAAAGGAATTGGTATGACAGTGGAGAACTGATTGAGCAGCATGTGAAAGATGTTTTAAGTGTTGCGTACTTTCAGATTGGTGTGATGCAGTATGAAGAGAAAGTGAATCAAACATCAATGAATATCGGCGAGTCAACGAGCAAGGTTGCTGCAAGTTGTGTGGAAGATTATTGTAATGGTGATGATACTTTGAAAGATAGTGTAAGTAGTTGCCATTGGTTGTTGTAAGACTCAGATTATTTTCTGGTATGAGAACTTTTCTACTTTTGTCAGAAATCCAGTATATTTTTAACAAATTTGTGAACTTTTTATTCCATAAGTACATACCACCGATAATCGCTACGGTCTATACACATTCTTCATACTGGCTTGTTACAGAATCTGATAACACATTTGCCGGATGTTCATAATATTACCAACGTTTGTAAGGTTCCCAATCTTTTTCATTAGCACAGTCAGTCATATGAAAAAAATTGACCAAAGTGTATAGACCATACCGAGTTAGTGGCGGTCTAAGGCTAGGAATTTTTATGAAGTGGAAAATAAACGTAATACTGACGTAAAGAAGAATTGGATGGCATTGTGTTTTGTTACAAATACTGTTCCTTTATAGATTGATGAAGAATTTTTCAGTCCACAATTTCTGGTTTCGCTCAACTCATCAGTGGAACTTTGGTCAGAAATTATTGAAGAGATTCTCCAATCACCTTCAGAAAAGGTAGGTGCTTATTTTTAATACTTTATACTAACTTTCGTTTCGTAATTAGATCTTCATGTTCATTATCTAAAGGAATCCTAAATATACTGTAAATCCTAGAATAACTCACCGGGGCGTTTTTACCAACAAGTGTGATGTGAGGTCTTAATTGAGCATGATGCTTTTTTTTCTAAATTTCGGGCAACACAATAATGCAGGTTTCAGCGAGAATTTACAAAGCTGATAAATTTTCTGGACAACCTATGCAGTCCTAAGATCTTTTTTTATCGGTGCCTCACCAATACATAACTTTATTTTAGAGAAATACCAGTATGTTTAAAGATGCTAGCCTGACTGCTGAATGTCTTCATGTTGTGTCTATTTTGTATGAAGGCTTTGTTGAAAACTAATATAGAAAAGTGAAGTTCAGTAACAACGATGTTGTATCATTTTTCAGGGCTAAATTTTCTGTGTACAATTTCTCTTTGTTGGTTTTCCGTTCTACTTTCTTTGTGTTGTGGGTATGTATTACCTGAGCACCAATAATATTCATTTGAGATTTCAACTTATTATACAAAGTGAGATTAAGAATGCATAAATATGTTGACCTGAACATTGAACACTTTATTTTGTGATATTTTATTTTATTTGTGATATTTTAATTATTGTAGATTAATATATTTTTATTTTTTTTCTATATCAGACTATTTCATCGATCCAAGCTTCATATATGTCTGGATTGATTTATGACATGTTAGCACTGGAAAAGCAAAACAATGATTATACAAGCAGAAGGATATCAGCCTGGGTTTGTACTGCACAACAGCTGATGGTTGTCAGTCATACAGATCAATTGGAAATTTTGGTGCAGAAATTACGTGAAATGGATTCTGACTCTAAACTTTCTTTCTATCAAGTAGAGATTCTTGATGCTACATATATGTTGTATAATGGGAAGGTATGTTTCTCTTCATATGAATGTCTTGTACAAGAGATGTCGATACTTAGTGAATAGGTGTTTCATTCTTGCAAATAGTCTGTCTTGTTATTTCAATACAATAAATACCATTCAACCATGTTTCAATTGTTTTGTTTTAACCTCGACGTTTTTGTCCTCGTATTCACTTTGAATCATTTTGAATCTTCGTTTTGTTGCGACACCATTTTTGTAGAAGATTGTTGCCATATGTCAAAACTTTAACTAGAAAAGTGTGACAAATTCGTGTTTGTCTAGATTCAAGATGGATTTGAAAAATTACAATCTATTTTAAAAGATTCACAATTCACAAAATCAACAAAAAGTGTATTGTCGATCAAAAGCGATATCTACTACTTACTTTCTTCTGCCAAACTTCTTCCATCTACAAAAAGTACGGAGATGATTTTAAAAGGTAACAAAGAAACTTCTAACTTCACTCTATTTCCATTATGACATTTCTTTTGACTGTTATTGTTTTTCTTATCATTACTTGTAGATGTGCATTATCCAATCACATCTCCCTTTCCACCGTTAGCTGATTGCTTGAAATTTTTGAGAAGTTTATACGAAGTATAAATCATGACGATATCTACTTGCCAGAATTTGTTGGTCATGACTCCGATTGTTCCTGTTCTTACTGTGTATATCCAAAAGTTCATGAAGTTCATATATGTTTTTATCTTCAACAGATAGAAAGCTTGAAGCAATTCTCATCTCATTCTCTCAACCATGAAGCTTGTATGACTGCGATTGGTGAATTAGTGGAGAATGCAGAAAAGCGTTTCCAGGTTGTGCTGAATAATGCTACCAAGTTTCTCCAATCAGAGTGTAGAACAGAAGCTGGACCTGAAAAGAGGCGTCAAGGTAAAGGGAAGAAAGCTAGCAGAAAACAACTATGTAAACAAAATGAAGGTTTCTTTTCCAAGTACAATGTTGAGGCGAAAATTCTACACCGGTCGAGCAGTGGTAATAACGGTGCTATCCTGAAAACTATTGAAGATCTCATTACAAAATTAGAGAAATATTGGTCGGTGCAAGAATCTCAACATGAATACAACCGATTGATAGCTCACTTGTACTGTCTACGTACCCTGGTGTGTATATGGTTTGTATCGGACAAAACACCGTGCAGAAACAATGGGAGAAAAATGCTATTTCTGACGGAAAAGACAGATCTGAAAGGAAAAAGACAAACCGGTCACAAAAGGATGACAAAAGAGAAGATCTACCAAAACAGAAAATGACAAAACAGAAAACCAAAAGAACCAAACGAAAAACTCGAGAAAGTGAAGTAGAGGATGAGCCTTTACAGCTGTCAACTTCTGCAAAATTTAAGCTATCTGAATTCATACAAGACTTCGTAAGTCATTATCCAGGCTAAATTCTTACACTGATACTTTGATCATTTAAAGTATTTATCAACTGGTTGCACTTGTTACTGGTGTCTCCGATGCCAATCTGACCGCAACAGCACAGTTGCTATCATCAGCAAGAACATTACATCAACAAGTACTTACTTCTTGTGGAAAGAAATTACAGTAAGTTCAATTGCGTTCATTCGTTACCAAGTCATTGGTTTCAATCTGTCTTATTGGCTCTTTTCACGTTGGCTCTTATTGGCATTGATTTCATGACTTGGTGTTAAAAGGGCCGACGTTAGATGTTGGTCTGTGAAGGTTTGACCGTGGACTTTTCAAAAGTAAAGCCAATAAAGATTGTCATTAAATTAGGGCCGATAAGGTGACAGGAAATTATGATATAAATTTGAGACATGGTGTGGTGAAAGAGTGACTTGACGTAAATGTTTGATTGTGTTTTCTTCTATTATTTAGAAAATTGAAAGATTCGGCTAAGGTAAGAATCTATGAAAAAATAAATCAGATATTTTTAAGGAAGTGTTGAAAACCGTTTTAAAATTGTCTGATTGAGTGGTGACATGAAATCTCGATTTCGTGTGAACCCAGTGAGACAAGAAGACATAATTGTATTTTATGATGCAGCACAAGCATTATCTAGGCGTGGGCCAAATTGACCCCCTTCATCCATACAAAGGACAAAAAAGCTTGGTAGGAATAGGGTCAAATAGAATAATTTATTTTGCAACATATCGCACGTCATATGGTTAGACCTTTGTTCTCTTACTCGTATCGAACTTTTTACTCGTGTCGAACTTTTTACTCGTGTCGAACTTTTTACTCGTGTCGAACTTTTTACTGTTACATCAATTTATTATTTATATTATATTATTATTTGTTTTATCGATTATTTGTTTTCTAACCCATCCTGTTTTCAGATCATCAGCAAACGAATGAAAAAATCTTCCACAAGTAAATCCAAGAAAGAAAAGTAGGACTTCCGTTTTCTTTTATTTGCACTCTCCTTCTCACTGGTTTTCAGTTATTTTCAGTTATTCCATTTATGTAGGTAATTTCAAAGACAGCACTGAAGGAGTGCATCATATTATGACCTTTTCTTGCTTCTGATCATATTATTCTCTGCCACAAATTTGCTTGTATTTTTACACCCTCCATCGTCAGTCCTTATATTCATCTCCATTTTATTGCTTTTAGGTCTTCTTCAAACGTCCAGTCAAGAGCACCCGTGATTTTAATTCTTGATCGTGTACGAAGAAGTACTACAGGCTATAGTAATGTCCTGGGAAGTATCAAACAGTTTTTTGCCTTTTCAGATACCTTATCAGATACCTTATCGGGAAAAAAAATATTTCCCGATTCATTTTTTACCCGACTGGTACTTTATTTTTTATAAGCTTTAGTTTCGCTTTTAGAATCTACAAAGATTACCATGGGAAAGCATCCGGCTATTACGAGATCAAGAAATTACTCGGATGCCGTCATTATTGCTTACGGTCACACATTGCATGAATAACAAGGTCAAATTTTGTGTTTTTATTATTCCTTGTACTTTTTTAACATTTCTATTTCTATATTTCTAATAACTATTGTACTTATCATCCCTTAGGACTTGTTGAAAGAAGGTGTGTCCACTGATAAAATCTTTTACATGGTCAACCCTCGGAACGATTTAGAACGTACAGAAGAAAAATTTGTCAGCTGGTTCAAAAGGTAAACGAATAAAATTGATTCTACTTTCAACGAAATATTGATCTGGCTTAAACTTTCCGTTCGGTTGTTACAGGGAAGGTTGGCAAGGGATTGTGGGAAGGCCTCCTACTGTTGATGAATACACTGAAGCTCTTACGAATAACGATATCTTCATGTATGGCTTTTAGCTTGTTTGTATTTTTATTTTATACTTTGCTTCTATATACTTTTCCAGTGTTTGGAATCGTCCGTCCACACGATAGAGAATTCAGAGTCTGTTTGTCTGACAAGATTCGATCTTTAATTTTTTTTTGAAAGTCTCTTATTTTCGTTTGAAAGAACGAGCCATTATGCAACAATTTTCTCGTTAACCCAGACAAAAATAACAGTTCTGACCGAAAACTATTGATGATCCTGTTTGGCAAACCTGTAGTTAAATAAATTGCGGTGTTTATTTGTAGATACTGTGGACATGGCAGTGGACAAGAATATCTTGGCTGGGATGCTATGCAACGTTTACAGTGTCGATCTGTATCTCTACTGATGGATTGCAGTAGCGGAAAGCTTCAAGTACGTACATACAGTTAATGGATGTACAACTTTTCCACATGATATACGACTTTTTGCATGACGTATTGATTGCCGGCCGATGTTTTGATGACCAGTCGTAGTAAACAGAAGTAAAAAGGATTAGAAACTGTTTTCAACTGTTTGGCGTGAGACTTTCGATTTCATTTTTAGGTTGAAGGAAATTTGGAAGCTCATGGAATGGCTCAGTATTATTTATTGGCTGGAAGGTATTTCATCTGGTGAATTATATTGTAACCAAAATGTTCCTTTTTGTTTGTCTTTATAAAGAATGTTTTTTAGTGTCAGAGCAGTTCTAAACATGGGTTACTGTGAACATGTGATACTGTGAACATGGGTTACTGTGAACATGTGATACTGTGAACATGTGATACTGTGAACATGTGATACTGTGAACATGTGATACTGTGAACATGTGATACTGTGAACATGTGATACTGTGAACATGGGGAGCGAATAGTTTGTGGCTCTTTCTATCGAACGGAAATGAAACCTTCAAAAAATATGTTATCATCACTGAAATGTTTTTGTATAACGTGCTGAAATTATTTTTGAATACCATCAGAAGATAGTTTTTTCCTTTAAATAGTTTCTTGCTCCTTTTTTGTTCCAGCCCTGCTGTTGTGGCTAATCTTTGGGACGTGACGGATGTCGATATTGATTTGTTCCTTGAATATCTGCTTATGTTATGGATAAAAGATGACGAAAAATCCAATATTTGTCAATGTGTTGCAAAAGCTAGAAATATTTGTTTCTAGCTGGAATACCTGATCGGCGCGGCGCCTGTGGTTTACGGTTTATGACTTAAGTCTTTAACTTTCTGACCACACAGGTGGTTTATGACCACACAGGTGGTTTAGGGTCTAATCTTATAGCAAGGAGGGAACGTTAGGTGTCTGGACCCAACTTGTGTTGAATAACCCACTTTGAGTTAACAGATTAAAAAGACTATGTTTTGGTGAGAAACATTTGTTTTTGTGAATGCATTGTTATTTGTTCTTTGTAAGTCGAAGTGATATAAGGGCCTTCCATTAATTAAGAATGTACGCACCAATACACTGAATTTTGAACCCCTTCCTGCCCTGTAACAGAATATTGGCCATTTCCCGAACAGTCAGTTAACAGTCACATCCTCTGAACCATGTTTGGTTGTTGCAGTTGTCATGAAATTGGTTTCAGAGGTTCCTTTCTTCATAGGTTCGCATTATGAATTTATTCCCTTGAAGTAAAAATAAATTAATTGTGTGGGTTTGGTTATAGCCTCTAAAGACTTCAATCTTTTGGGGGTAAACTTTTAAACGATCACCAAATAACTCTGCTTCTGGTAGCCTGGCTCTTCTTTTCTTTTCTGGAGGTGTAGACTTCAAGCCAGGACTTTTAGGCTTTTTGTAGCAGTTGTATGATGGGGGTTTCATGTCACGAAATTGTTTGACACGATCTGATTTCTTTTCTGTAACCCATTTCCTCCACTCAGTGGGACCCATATTTTGGCTTACCAAGGTTCGATGCATTGATTGTAATGAATTTAATTGATACCAAAATAGTTGAAAGTTTTGAAATTAAAAACGGAAATCGAAATCACACGAATCAATCCATAAAATTTCTTGGTACTTGGTGCTCTCCGATTTTGTAATCAGAATACTACTAAAAATTCAGGATTTAAAATAGTATCACGAAAGTTGTTAAATAGTCACTTTTTTTTGCAACACACAGCGCCTGGACCAACTCCACGACTTTCATTTTTCGATTTTTGTTAGTAACTCTGTATTTTGGAATATGAAATATCGGGTCATCTGAAAGTAAGAAGATATGAACGCTTTTGTGTTGTGGTAATAATGCAATTATATCCGAAGGTTAAGAAATAAATATCGTGTATTCCAATAGAAACTGTGGCTACTGGTAAGCACAACAAACTTTTTCGTTTAGGGTTTACAAATCGATTTTTACTTCTTGTGAATACAAACTAACCTCTTTAAATACAAAAACGCTCTGTGTCTATCTTTTTTTGTCATGTGCACCCCCCTGACCTCGTTCCTATATTTTCCTTAATATATTTTCATGTGTTTCGTGTTATGTTACATACGGCTTCCTCAGAGGGTACTCGCGATTTTTCTGGGGTTTTGTTATTTGGTTTTGTTCATCACGTGTAGCAGATTCTATTGTAATAAAATACAGTTCGAAAAACGAAGGACTTCACATAAAGCCTTCGAAGTTTCCATTGAAAGTACATTTTTCTTATGCTTTAATTCGATGGTTTGTTGCTTTGATTTCGTATTAAAAAAAGAGATTAAGGGGCTGATCACATGAGGTGAGCCAGCTCGGTAAGGCGGGCTGAATTATTTTCAACCCATCACATGAGAAAATTTCAGCTCGCCTTGCCAAGATCTCGGTTAAACAAGGCGAGAACTCGGCAAAGCGGGCTGGCTCGTTTCTCATGTCATCACAAAATTTATAAGAGTTTTTTAATGATAGCGAGATCTCGGTTAAGCGGGCTAGCCCGCTTGACCGGGCTGAATTTTCTCATGTGAACACCCCCTTAATTTGAAGAAAAGAATGAGGAAATTCTCACAACAATAAGATGAGATATCTCATCTTCAATAAAATTCATAACCATAGTGGATTTTTTTTATCAAAGTTGAACTTGAATACCACCTCACACACCCCACACGCCCCATTAAATAACCGCCTTCCCCGAATAAGCGACCCGTGTAATGCGCCTCAATAAGAGTGTATCATAATGATTTCATTAACAACAGTATTTCCTCCCTGGTTTTATCATTTTCTAAATAAACGCCTCCAACTATCCAACACCCCTCCCTTGAATGTGCGCCTTCCTCAAATAATCGTCCCTTCTGCAAGTCCACGAAGGACTCTTATTGAAGGAAATACAGGGTTGACTATAGTTTCCGATATTTCATTTTCGGGTTTGTTCTGACGTTCTACGTGACGTTCCGATTTTAACTTTCGAATTTTTGAAATTTTAAAATATCGACTTGTTTCTTTTTCTTAGGAGATGTCCTATCTAGTTAGAATTCTAAAATTCGTGTTATATGGTCGAAAAAGTATTTCATTCATTTCATTGTGCAGTTATCTTTTTTATGTGCCTATGTTAATTGTTGTTGCCATGGTTTTGAATTATAGAGATGATCTTTTATTAAGACGAAGATCTCATTGTTAAACAAAATGTAGAAGCAAAGTGTTGGTGGTCTATTTGACTTTTTTTTATTATTAAATGTGTTTATGTCTGCTTTCCGCAGAGTATTGTCGTATGTTTAAATTGTTAATCTTCGATTTTCGTTGTTATGAGAGATATAACAAATGTTAATTGTCATTGCAAATAACTTGTAGTTTTCTGTTTACTTCGTTTGCTGTATTTTCAGATGATGATGCCACTGTGTTCTCTGTTCAGATGATTACTTAACTTCCAACCCTTCACATATTTTAACAAACCTACTTTGTTGGTCACTGGGGCGGATTTCGTATCTGTTTTATTCGATAGATTTTAACGATATCATTATTCTCACGGGCCTTGTCAATGATAACATCTTTATTCTTGCTTAGACAACTCTCATCATAAGAGAGCACATCAATACTTTTAGGTGTGATTTCTGTCTTATCAACAATTAACCAGAGACGTAGCTGGAGCTCAATCAAAATTTGTGGAAGAGAGTTTAGTCATTTAAAGGAGATAAGGAAAACATGCAAGTAACCTGACATGGAACCTAATCGACATTTACGACTAAAAAAAAAATCATAACGTTCGACTTTTTTTGACAACCTCCATGATTCACTGACTTTTTTAAAGTTTTCAATACTGACATCTTTATCAAGCATTTTCAATTCATTAAAAATATCTTCCATTGTAGGTATTTTCTTCTGTTTTGTTTCTAATGTTTGTCACAACATCAAAGATCCTCTTTCGTATTCATATCACTTTGAGACAACACGTCCGTCTTATTCGCCGCCATTTTAAGTATATGCTATATTTGTCATCTTGCTACTTGCTTGTTCGCCGCCATTTCTCAAATCAAGAAGGCGAAAATGAGGACGAGGTTGGCTTGGTCTTATTCTGGGCGTACGAAACTGTTCTATAGCATCCGTTTCGGATTTACTCAAAATAATTTTCATAGAGATTATTGCATGATTGACAGTATTCTGTGTAATATAAAAAAATCACTGTTGTCAGCAGTTCTGCACCAAGAACTCTTGAAGTCAGAAGAGTTATGATCACATCCATCATGTGTCAAATTAGTCCAAAATATATCTTCTCTGTCTACAATGTTTTTCTTGATAACCTCCTTACTTAGTAACAGTTATCGTGTTGTTATAGAAGATGCTTTTTAGAGATACGAGTGGCGTACGAATGAGGTCAATATAAGGAATTGTTCGCTTTTGATTCGCTATATATAGCGCCAGCATATATGAGGATTAAGGATTTCATCGTAAGTCACACTCAAGTTAAGGAATGAACGAAGCCACAAAAGCTGGTTGTTGACTGGTTTTATGCATATACATTAAATTCTACATATAAATTTTGCTTTTCTACATACAAATCCTGTTCTTCAAAATTGTATCTTCACATTGATCCCTAAGAACAACTATCAACCACGAAGTACCACAGGAGGAATAAACACCCAAAGTCAAACAGCGTTTGCTCGAGAGTTTCGTAATTAAGTGGAGAGGGAAAACAAGCGCAACGTGTAGGTCCAACATGTTGATTTCTATTCGATCGATTGTTTTTGAGTAGATATATAAAAAAAGTAGGGTGAATGTTGGAACGTCGGGATCAGACTGTAATAACCATCCCTATCGATCAAAATACATAGACGCTAGTTAGCGATGCTCTGTATTTATAGGCTAATTCAGACATTAATTCAGTATTATTATACGAAAATATATCGGTGTAACACCACCCAACATCGCCTGCAAATTCATTCACCATTTCTCATCCGATAGAGGACCGACATGTTGGACTCGTTTTCCCTGTTTTTAAAGGAAAAAATCACTTTAAATTTAGATTTAAAAATTTATTTTTCAAAAAAAATTATAACAATCAAAATAATGAGAGTAAAAATATAAAATTTATGAATTCCACGATTCCGATTATGATTCCGGAACATCCAACTCGTTGATGGTATTCGGAAAATTCTCCGATATTTTCTTGAACCATCTTTTAACGTTCTTGGGCAATGATTTAAGGGCTTCCTTTTTGTCGAGCATCGCAGCAATAATTCCAATATCAGCTAACGTCAGATGGTCGACTAAATAGTCTTGCTGATCCAGATGAGAATTAAGGGCTTTCAGTACATTGCCACTTTCTTTCGAGTTTCCATACGACAGCTACAAAAAGGAAAATAGTCGGAAATAATAGGAAAGGGATCTTTTATTTAAATTTGATGAAACAAGCCCACCTAAGACATAGTTATCCTTATTATTTAAATTTAAAACATTTTCCATGCACCCTTTTTATAGCAAAGTAAACAAAAAACAACAACTTCGTTGCAGCTCTATTTGTGAATTTTTATAGGATTGGGATGTAAAATAGGGGAATCAGAATGCAAACCAAACTGATTAACTGAGACAAACAACCTGTGTCCCATGATAGTTCACACTTCAAAAGAAATGGAACTGACAACAAACCTGTTTAGCCAGTTCTAACCATTGGTCAATGCAAGCTGCAGTTACGATATCGCATTCGTCGTACAGTTGTGGTGCCATCAGCCGACAGACATAACGTGCAATGTTGGCGTCACCAAGAATTTTAGTTTGTTTTGGTGTTGCAAACATTAATGACGGGCAGAAAGAATTCATAATGGCGCATGACACTTCTAGAGAAGAAAGTGATAGTGAAAATTAAAAGTTCTCTCTCAGCCAATATAAAAAAGAGCCTTAAAGTTCGCCTGAAGCACAGCTACGATTTCATTACAATATATTTACTATATGCCTATTTTTCAACAATATCCTAAAATACCATATTTCCTCTAATAAACGCCGCCGCGTATATTACAAAAATCCAGCTTTTGGATGCGGGGTTTAATAGAGGGCGGCGTTTATTACAAAATAAAAACATCAGATAAAAAAGATAAAAACAGACTTTAAACAATGTTTTCTTTCGTATATTGTAACCACCTGTATGCTATTTCTGATTCAATTTGAACATGTTTGATTTGAAAGCCATATTGTAGCTAAAGATGAGATAACACGTGAAATTATGTCATGAAAGGAAATCTTAAGTAAACATTGTGGCGATTAGTAAGCATATTTCAGGAAAGGTGATTTATCACGATATATTTATCACGATATATTACGGGATATTGTAAACAGATAGTACGGAATATTGTGTGTGTATCAGGCGGCCTTGAGAGCTGCTAACACGTGAATCATGAGATTTTTGTGTTTGTTTACCTTTTTATCGTCTACCGTACATTTAGTGCATTTAGTACATTTAGTGCTACTTCGCCTCTTCTTTAATGCAAGACGTAAATCAAATATATCAAATAAACATAGAAACTCAATTTTTTGACACTTTGTGGTAAAGCTAAGAAAATGACAAGTTCCTCATGAAGTAACAATCTTATAGCACTGGCTCCACAAAGTATCACAGTTTCACAGGGGATTACATTCTCCATGAAGTAACATCTTACCACAATATTATACTGCTGGCAACACTCTCATGCTGTTGAAATATTCAAATATTTTTTCAACCTTTCAATTATTCAATGCGTTTTAGTCATTAAAAAACCCCTCTAAAAATTAACAATCTCTCAATAATCTCTCCAGATATTTTGGAATTATTCAGTTACTCCAATAACAAACCTACCGTCTTTCCATACATATGTCAGCATATGTTAGGATAAACATCTTAACTTAAGGAGAATTAATGGCAAAAAACACAATTTGGACAGATTTCGATGAATCATTTTAAAGTTATAAGGTAAGGGCATATATTCTGAGCAGGATCTATTCTTGTCACTATGTTAAAATTGAAACGATTTAATCAATGAAAAAAATTGAAAAACATTTAAAATGGAAGCTTACAGTAAATAATGTTGACCCAATAGTTTAAATTTGAAATATCACTTCTTAATTGGGGGTAGATTCATGAGGATTCTCAAAATATTTACAATAGACCTTTCCATAAATTACGTCGTTACATCTATCGCCTCGTTTTCGCCCTGATACCTCAGGGAAAACTGTTTTACGATGTTCTTTTATTACGTTAAAGTACGGATTAATTATGAAGATTAGAAACGAGGCGATGGATGGTTAATATGATGATAAGTATAAGCCGTGTCTTAAAAAAATATAAATAAATTTTTACATATTTTTTTTTTTTTTTTTTTTAACAAAAGCATAATAGCTCAAGGTATAATCTGGTATCAGTAAAGTTCATGGTGTAAACCTTGTAGAATTTGTTTGGGTGGTTGAGTTTATGAACAACTATTGTCTCGTTCTTTCAAAAACTTTTATAAGAGTTCTCACCGAAAAGTTTGTGATACGAGAGTTAACCTTGAACACCCCTCGTTGAAACCCATGCGATTCGCGTTGTGGTAGTGTTCTATGTTTTACTAAAGATAACTTAATAACAAGAACGACGGCCGATTACAATTACTGCTTTATAAGTAGGTATCAGAAAATACGCCAATATTTTATGTGCAGGGAAAAAGAAGAACAGGTTTTTCAAATTTGTGAAACGTTTCACATGGCAGAGTAGATTTAGAAATTGATTCCCAACCTCCCTTGTTGATGACGCAATAATGTTGAAACACAGGTGCACTCTTTGCTACTACCCTTCTGTTATATTATATCACGTGATTACTATCCTTCTCTGGATTTTCATTGAAACCTTACCGTATTTATCTGAATTAGCGCCCAGGGTTGAATTCTTTGGAATTCTTGGAATACTTTACGGGCATGGTAACTTTACATCGACTATAAATAAAGTTTACATAATGTAATCAGGGTTTAAGTACTGGGATGTCATCGAAAATAATCAATCCGGAAGTTTATTTTCAATATAATCTAACAAAGGTGATTTGTTAATTAATATTTTGCATCCAGGGCGGAGCTTAATTGAGAACATTGGCATAATACGCCTTTGTTCACAAAAGTTGTTTAATTTACCGCCGTGAGGGTGGAGGATGCGCTTGTTCGAGTGGGGGCGCTAAATCGAGCATTTACTGTAAATGCCTTTTGTATATTTAGAAAAAGAAAATGGTGCATGTGGTACAAGTATCGTATCCGATAGGCTGCATTTTTACATGTGGGTTCTTAGGCGCTTGTTATGGAGGAAATGAGTGGTTGATCCTGAAAACACTTGACGCCACAATAGGGTTGTGGAAAGTATGCTTTCTTGGGGAATGCAAGGGTTTATACGGTGTAGATGAATCTTACAAGTTTAAAGTACCACTTTGGTTTCAAGCTGTTAGAGGAATGTCAGTTGCATCTGTTGCGTTGTCCGTCGGTGGGGCAGTCGTTGTGACTCTATCAATGGCTTTCAAACAAATTAAAGAGTATTGGGCGTCGATGTTTTACATTCTTGCGGGCGGGTGTATGATGATGGCGTTATCGATTTTTACAGTTACAGATTTTCCGGAGATGGATTCTGACATTGCATTTGGTTTGGTTCGTATATGTTGGGATGGGTTGGCGTCGTAGTATCTTTTTCTACGGCGTTTGTCGGATTATCAATAAAAGTAGCTCATGATAGGTCTAATCGGTTTGTCTTACTAGTAGAAGAAGTTCGATATTAAATCTCGTAACAAGTTCGATATTTAATTGGCAATTCAATCTCATTAAACAAAAGATTTCGAATAAATTATCTATACCGAGAACTGGGACATTTTTCTATACTTTGGGCAGATTCTTCTTCCTCATAATTTTTAACATTGATTTTCAATTTCATTTTCATTTGAACTGTCACAATATTTTACTATTTATTTATTTATTTATTTATTTATTTATTTATTTATTTATTTATTTATTTATTTATTTATCAGAATATATATATATTTTTGCTTGATTCAGTTTTCATTATTGCTTCGGCTGGCATGATTCAACGTGTAGAATGAATAGGCTTGAAAAGACGAAACTGCTGTTTGCAGCGTCTCTAAAGGCTTGCATTCTGAGAAATACGCCGACAAATTCAACACGTCAAAACGAGAATACTCGTTTTCAGCAATGAACGTGTTAATTTGCTGTTTTGCGACGTAGCAGGGTGGAGTAGGGTGAGGAAATTGGGCAGCAGCGGATCTAGAGAGTAGTCGCAATATGTGGAGGAGAACATTGACATAATTTCTGTTTTTAGTCTGTATCACCAATGGGGTTATTTGCACGTTTTTCTTTTATGCCTTAAAGGCATATCGAACTACCCAGGATTTACCGAGATTTACCGAGATTTTTGAGAGAGAAAATGTGGCGCCAAATGAGTTAAACGGACGAGTGCAGTAATTTTGGGTTCTGTAAATAAATCCAATGCTGATCATTGTAGCAACTTTGAAGTTGGGCTGGGTTAGATAACAAATTAACAACGATTGAAGTCATTGAATTTACCATATTGAAACACTACATAATTATTAACAATTGTAAACATCAAACTGCGGCCCTCTCTTTTTGCGTTGCTGGCATTCTGAAAAATGGTTTTTACATTCACCTTATTCCTAAACTTTCATTTTGCAGGTCAACTTCCTCTATCCATGATAAAAGACATTTCAAATTGAATGAATATGAAAGGGAATGCAACAATAGGCTTCGAGATTTCATGCATACAAAAATCGGAGACATCGGGGAGTCAGCAACGTAAGATCACACATAAATTATTTTTTCTTTTGCTACGTCAATATGAAACCGATGCATTGCGACCCAAATCGAACGCGAGATTTGGGGAAAATTATCTCGAGAACCAATAAGAATAACTGACGTTTTTGGGGGTCCACGACATTGGGGATGGGGTGACAAAAAGATTTGGGCAAAATTTAGGGACGGGACCCTGTGACGTCATTAAAATCTTTGTTCAAGCATATCTCTGTAACGGTTCGTCGTAGACATATGTTCCTTTACATTTTCTTGATCAGCATTTCGAGTTCTATAAGCTGGTCGCACTTTCAAATAGCTTTCCTAATTTTTTTTTTCTTATCTGGGAGAACGCACACTTGAGAACCAATAGGAATAAGCATGATCAGCATTTCGAGTTCTATAAGCTGGTAGCACTTTCAAATAGCTTTCCGAAATTTTATTTTTTTCTAATCTGGGAGAACGCACACTGAAAGTTTTCATGGGCCGCGAGCGACGCAAAAAACCTTTTCCTGAAGTATCGTTTATATTTGTAAACGAAACAAATGTCATAATCATTCATCTTAAGAACGAAGGCACGGCTGTCTCTTGACGTAATTCATGGGATGTTTATTCCTGTACCTTGAACATGATTTGACATGAACTGAAAATCATGTTTATTTGCGACTTCTGGTCGATTGTCGTTGCTCCACGTGCTAGTAATAGGTATTTATTATTAAGGTAGATGAAATTGACGCGGATTTTTAAAAAACCTCGTTAATTTCATAGCGCGTTAATTTCCTAGAAAAAGGCCTTTTGAGAAAATGTTTCCCCATAAATTCAGGATTTAGATTATTAGATTATTAAAAAAGATCACTAAAAGCTCAACGATGTTTGTAGCTGTTTTGGAACAATCCACGTTTTGCATATAATGCTCTTTTGTGAGTGGCGCCAATAAGGTTACGTCCCACTTATCACAAAACATCCGTATTAATGGGCAATTGTCGAAACATTGTGTTGTAAAAATACCAAACTATCTACGCGCATTAAATTGGAAAATCGACAGTTTTCACATTAACAAACTTGAGCAGATGTTGGTCCAAATTTTGCCCGAATTGCCCTTTTTTGGCCAAAATATGAAAAAAGATTCACAAACTTAAAACCAGCACTATTGTATTATTCTACTTTTTCATGAAAATTGAAGCACTTTCGAAAGTTAGTACAAATTCTACCCGAATTGCCATTTTGATTGACACATCAACAATAGCACATTAAACCACACGAAAAATTTGATTTCCAGTAAATAACCCACGAATAATGTGATTCTGAATACACTATTCACGAAATTAGAATGTGAGAGTACAAGAAAATTCATTCCACGGATTAACATCTAAAACGAACAAACTTCTAAAACGAGTTTACATCTAAGTCGATTAATGACGTCACGAGTCAACATCTAAAACGAAGCGATGACTCAAGAGACAATATTTTGGCGCAGATATTCAAGATATAAGAACGCGTAAAGACCCCGGGAAAACTATTGCTTTATTTTCAGATGATACACATGCGTAAGTTCTCTAATAGCAGAAGGATAGGAGAGAGAAGACTTCTTGAGGTGTATTCTTGAAGAAAAGATTGGAGTGTACATAACCAGGGGGGTTATCTTTTTCATTATTTTGTGTATAACAAGTTGGGTTATTGGAAATCATTTCCCCCTGTAAAACAATAAAATGAAAAAACAAGTTTACGTACGAAGTTTCATTGAGGATGATATTGTATTGTTGGGGTAGTTGGCCATTGTTTACTGGTTATTTCAATGAAATAACAAGCTGGTACTTTTATAATTAGTTCAAGGATCGAAACCACGGTTGTGAGCAGAATTTGTAAAAGGTAAAAAATTTTATCAACCTTAACGCCCGGTTTCTCTAATACTCTAATTTATTTATACGTTTACTTATTTATTATTCAATTTTCAGCCTATTTGTTGTTTTGATGCGATGGAGATGTACCTAATCAATCATTTGTTTATCATTGGTATAGCATGTGTGGCTTCCGGTCTAGCACAAGTAAGTACCACATTTAATGAATTCATAGAAGAATGATCCTTTTTCATTTTTATATTTCTTATGATTCTTGAGAGTGGAACCGTAAAATGTTTTTACACGGGATCCTAATTTTGCAAATTACATTCTTAGGGGAAAAGAGCCACAGAAATGTTTAATTTCAAGCCGACTACCATTGCAGAATTCCTACGTAAGTACATGCACCCAACACCGAGCTGGACAAGGGCAAAATGTTTGTGAATGAGTGTGATTGAGAAGCTTTCCTCTACAGATGTTCAATACCTGCTCACAAAACATCCCACAAACACGTGTGTTCTCATAAACAGATTGAAATATATGAGTTTGAAAGGTTTTCATCGTTCAATTTTTTTCCGCCTGAATTTCATCTTTCCGAATCTCTGTTTAAACACCGTGTTTTGACCTCGTCAGTATCATTCTATCTCGTCAGTAACAGCCAACCTCGACACCGTTTTTAAGAAATTTCTTGTTACAGAAATTAGGGAAGGTATATTTTTAGAAAAAAATTGATCTCCGCCCTCATGAACGATATCAATATTTCCGTCTTAAATTACTTACCGTAATGCATAAACGCCCCCTTCTTTTAAACGCCCCCCTCGAATAAACATCCCCTGAAAAACTGAAATTATTCCACATAAATTTCTTATTATTCTTAAAGTTGTATTTCTAGTTTCCGTTAAAAATGCTTTGCTAGTTTCTCCTTTTTTTTCTATAAAAGTCATTTAAGAGTATGTTTATCTGACAAATCGTTACCATTACATTGATACGGTGAAAACACTTACAAATTATTTGAATGAATAAGGCAAAGCCTGACCCTTACCCTCACTTACCCATACACATTTCACAAGGTTTACACCGTAGAAGTCTGATGGTAACGAATTGTCAGACGAACTATATGGTAACATACGGGTTTAAATCCCCGAGGCTGTGAGAAGGAAAAAACATAATGACACACTTTCATCCGTTTAGATACACGTGATGAATATAATTCAAGAAGAGGGAACTTCGCGAATGCGAAGAAAACAACATACATCACTTGCAAATGCAGTCATTGTAAAAAAACAACGTGCAATGCCACGTTTGCTTGCTACTCGAAAATTATTAATGGAAGAAAAGGCGCAGTGTTGAAAATCGAACATGGTTGTTTAGAGAATGTAAGTGATACTTCATCGCTAATGTTTTTCTCTTAAAAAGAAAGGTTCGTTTCTCTCACGACAATGAGTGACTATTTGCGAGGGTGGTCATAGAATATTCTATCAAATTTAGAAGTATCTAATACAGTGAGGACAGACCCTTATTTTATTTGATTTATTAATATAGTTTATTAGCCATTCGACACAATCAAAACCTTTGATATAAACCTTGTGAAATTTGTTTGAGTCAAGGAGCATTAGATCACGTAGTTCACGTGATTTTTGTTTTTATCGAATATATCTCACGATAGCACGATAGCTATTTTTCGGATCGGATCGGACAAGAAAACTACCGAGCATGCATGGCGTACAGGCAATATTTAAGGTCAGTTTCCATTCACCGAGCGAGCCACCGTTTGTCCCATCGAGCGTATATTTTATTTCCATTCAATTTTAAAAGCGTGCGCATTAAAATATCTTTCAATGTCTTTTCAAAAATCTTTTCTCTTGTCAAAACAAAAAGAAGTTATTGTTGTTCAGAAATGAATAAATTATTACAGAGTTTTCTATAAATTGATTGGTTGATATAGACAGGCGGAAAAAACGAGATCAAAATTTTTAGATGTGCACGAGTGTTGATTTGTCAGACTGCAACCGCCGGCTTGAGCATAATTCCAGCTCCATTGCGCATGCGCTGACGTTAGTAGCGTTGTTTTTTTCTGAGCGAGCGGGCGAAACTGCTGAATGGAAACCGACCTCAGAATATTTTCCGTTCCGTTCTGTAGAAAGTTGAGTCGAGTTTAAGGGAAAACATTAACCAATCAGAATTTTACATTTTAATGACTGTTCTATAGAAATGTTTATCATTCAGAAATCTGTTCCACTTGAGTATGCTTTTCGTTGTTTATTTTTCACGTATTTCGAGTTAAATTGCCAGTGAAAATTGAAACAGAAAATTCTGGAAAAACAGACAGGAAATAATGCTCCGTTTGGGAAGAAATTTGGCTAACAGACTATGTTTTCCGAAAGTTTAAAGGAAGACGGGATTCAATTTCCTCACGACAAATATTTAAATACAATTACAAATAATTATATTGTTGGAGTTGTTCCACGAACGGGCGGACGGGTGTGTTTTTTCGCTGAAATAAGAGTTCATTTCCGCAGGCACGGGTTTTCATATTTCTCTCAAAGTCAGCGAAAATGAAGCATTCTGTTTTAATGTTTTTGTCCGCAGCTTGGTTTGAACTAAATATGTGTGTGTGTGAGTGATAGGGGTCACGTGCTTAAAAACGTTAGGGTAGGTAGGTAAAAAAAAATTTTTTTTATTTATTTCTAAATACAAGATATTGTACCTGATGTTTTCAAAAGCACATTTCATCATGTAACTATTGATGCCGAAGCTCTGTTGTAACTCGTAAATTTACGCTCGGCAGTTGATCAATATTGTGTCTTTTCCGGAGACCCAGCAATTGAAAGACTGAACTCATCGGGATTAACATTTGGTTGCTCTGACAACAAAGAATTTACTTCGTCACTTCGTCAGAAAATTGATATATTAATGTGACTGCATTTTAGATGAATTTTTATCAGCATCGTGCTGCATTTGCAGACATGAAAAATTTGAATAAAAAAATACTTATCGCAAGACGTTTTTTTGATGGTAAAATCGGGGTTGATCTTTCGAATAAATAATAATAGGAATATATATATATATTCTAAAAAAACTACGTCGTAATAAATTCATAGTCTTCTGTCACTTTTTTTTACAGTTATACCCACGTAAAAAGTTTAGGGTCGATTGTGTCTAACTGCAAATTACCGAGGGACAATTTTAAAGTAATTAGCAACACACGAGGCCTGTAGTACTCATGTCTAAGCGCGACACAAAACGGGATAGGTCTACCCAACCTCGTTTTGATGCCTTATATTGTTTCAATATATTTTGATTAACTGCAAATAATTTGCAATATCAAAATAATTGTGGAAAGGTGGTGTATAAAGGTGTTTGGATTATTAAAACTCCCGGATAAGAAATTAATGATTAAAAGGATTTTTGACATTGAAAACGAGGTTGTGGGAACGGTGTTTACACAGAAATTCGGGAAAAGTGTATTCACGTTAAAATACACCTTTTGCCCTTTATGATTCTTTCCCCGGTTTAAGCAACCTTTTTCACCTCAATGACGGTTTAAGCAACCTTTTTCACCTCAATGACGGTCAGTTGAACTACTAGAGTAATACTTTGAGAAAATACTCTCCAGTGAGAACACCTATTGTGATGTTATGATGTGAAAACTGGATCCAAGTTAGAGGTCAAGTTGGTAAATCATAATGGCAGATGCTTATGCGAAATTGATGCACTTTTCTTTAATTTAGACGAACGTGTTGAAAAAGGTTCTGACATGTAATACGGCACACTTCGAAAGATCAATACACCACACGACTGAGTTCTCTCCAAATTGCATCACTTCGCGATGTTGCAAAGAAGAACTGTGCAACATCAAGGCTCCAAGCGTTCCTGAAAAATGTAAGAAAAAAAAAAAGGAGTGTATATCTAAAAAAATGACTCACGGACTCTCCTACAACAATACACATAAACGGTATCTCCATTATTAAGTATGGCATTTCATTTCGTTTTTTAGGTAAAGACCACCCTGCGTATATTAAGGAGAATGAATTTCTCACTTATCTGCCATTGTTGATACTGTTCGTGTTTTTATTTGTGTGTGGTTTTGTGCTTTATCGTAAGTACTTGCAAGAGAAGAAAGAGGAGAAAAAAGAGGAATCTGTAAATGATTTATTTTCTGGGTCAGGTGGTGGTGCCAAAAATTTACTACGAAGAGTCAAAGATGACATCATTTTAGAAGCGTGCATCGGCTGTGGCCGGTATGGGGAGGTACAAAAAGCAAAATTTCATAATGACGCAGTTGCCGTAAAGATATTCCGTACGTTTGATGAAGGGTCATGGCAACACGAGACAGCATTATACAGCACCTTCATTCAACCGCATGAAAATATCCTTAACTATATCATGTCCGACATCGTGACAAAGGACGGTGACGTATCCCTGTGGCTTGTCACTCAATTCCACGCAAATGGCTCTCTGTACGACTACCTGCAGAGCCATCAGTTAGATGTTATAGAATTATTACTTCTTTCGTCTACAGCGGCCTCTGGGTTAGCATCTTTGCATGGAACTTGGATGATGGGTTCAAAAATGAAGATGGGAATTGCACACAGGGACATTAAATCCAAAAACATTTTAGTTAAGGACGACGGACAATGTTGCATTGCTGATTTTGGTATGGCCGTTGTAGACACTGGCTGTGGTGGTATTAAAGAGAACGTTGATTGCCGTGTCGGCACTAAACGTTATATGTCGCCGGAAATATTAAAAGAAACATTGAAAAAGAGAAATATTGCCGCCTTTCAACAGGCGGATGTGTATGCCTTTGGATTAGTCCTATGGGAAATGTTGAATGGTAAATATAAGTTTTTACACGTTTTTATGCAAAAATTTCATAATAAATGAATTGGATACAATAAGTGATGTTTAAAAGAGTTTCATTGTATTTTTTGTCTTAATTTTCAGCATACGTGGAGGAGGAGTATCACCTGCCATATTACGATGTTTTATGTGCAGATCCATCGTTTGAAGACGTCAAACGAGTTGTGTGTGATGAAGGCTATCGCCCCCAAATTCCCATAGCCTCCTCCAACGAAGAGGTATGCCGATTTGCGAGAATAATTTTAGTTTACCTGTGTACTGGTAATTTTTCACCGCTAACAACTTGATCTTCGATTGTTTTTATAGGGTTTGAATGTATATGCTAGTGTCATAGAAGGGTGCTGGTACGCGGCACCAAATTCGCGCATAAAGATGGAGAACATTAAGAAGAACCTGAAACAATTATTATATAAATAAACCTTTTCCCGAATTTCTGTTTTTATGCATTGTATTATTTTACTGATTTCCAAATTTATTACTTACTAATCGTAGTCACTTATTCTTCCAATTCCCAGTGGAGTAGTTTAAAAGAATTATGATATTGAAAACGAGGCCAAACTTGAATGACTAGGCCATAACACTCCGTTGAAACAGAAATTCGAGAAATATCTATTGTCTAATTATTTTATAGTTTATACCGTCTCACAGGACTATTATATATATACTAGTATCCCGTGTAAAAATTTTTTACAGTTCACTCAGTAGGTAGAAGAAAACAAAAAAAGATGGTGTTTCAGGAAACATGTAACAGCTTCTCTGGACAAACCATAGAATATTTTTACACACAGGGAGTCTAATTCTTGCCATACAAATTGTAGATAATCTCACATGGAACTGACACTTTCAGAAAAAAACTAATCAGTTTCGCTATGATACAATCGAATAGAAACTCCATCGCAGTGTTATTTATTATGAATGAAACTTTATAAAAGGAGCATTTTGGGAACAAATTTGTGTTTTTAATAGGTGGATGATAGAGAGTCGATTTAAGAAATGGTATAAATTCGATGAGTTTAGATATTTCAAAAAATCTGCTTTTCGCTTTTTCCTTGTATTTTTCACGCTCTTGGGAATTAAACAACGGTGGAGAGCAATAAAGCGAATCGGTGAATGAGTGAAACCGCGATGTATCTATACAGATTCCCTTAAGCCCTTATAGATGAGTCGAAAAAAGATCTTGCCTATTCAGGTAAGTTAAGGATTATGATAAGGGTAAGGATTGATTAGCAAGAAACAGAATATAAATATATAGGGCAATGTTTCGATTTTTTAAACTTTTTTCATTACATATTCATTCATTACATATATACTTTCCAGCGGAGATTTACGGAGAGACACATAAAAAGGCCAAACTATATAATTTTCGACCATAAACAGGACCAATGATTATAAAGTCCTGGATAGTTTCACCAGCGATTGTTGCACGTAACTACAAAAGAGTTCATCCATTGTTAACCATAACCATCAAAAAGCGTTTTTGGTTTTTCCTTTCAAACATGCTATTCCAATGCTCACATTTACTGAATTAACTGTCATGGGCTTCTTTTAATCCAATCATTTTCGCTTTTTTGTTTCTTGTTTGTAAAATGATTACGTACCATGTTTAGCGATTGTATGAAGAATGTTTCTTCCTTCATCATCGCTTACTTTTGCATATTCCAAAGAAAATAAGAGCTGAATAAAAGAAAACAAATTTGATCTAAAAATGAATAAATAAGACAATATGTTGTTGAGAGAATATAAGCCTTCTTGCATGCCTAACCGCCATTATGTCAATGAAGTATAGCGTGTAAAAATCTTTTTACAGGTTCATTTTCTCCATGAGTTACTGCACCCATCACCCTGCTTTTCATCTTTCAAAATATAAAATTGAAAAAAATCAACTAACCTGTTAAGGTCTATAAATAATCATTGCTCACAATTTCCAATAAGGCGTGTTTGAAAACTAAAATAAAAGAACTTGATGGTTTCACCTAAAATAAATGAAAATACTCGATTAACCAACATGATCAATACATCCTAAATAACCTGTAAGCTCAATGTCCATAAGGTGCCGATTTAAGTCTGAAATAGAATCACTGCTCGCTTACATAGATTGAATGTTATCAAAGTTCATAGAATGTTTTTGTTCATATTGCAGTACACATCATCAGCTGATTCTTTTGAAACGAAGATATAAATGTGTCATAATTGCATCAATAAATAATAAATGACGTTCACGTGACAATACTGGTGCACAAAGTTGTGAAAAAGGCTGAAACGTCTACAAGCTTTTCTTATGTTGTTGCCTAACTAATCATCTATTCTATGAACTTTGATGGGATATAATAACAGTTATTTGATAGGTGAATCACAGAATTAGCTTATTTCCTAATTTTTACGAAACTTTAAACAATTCCTAAGAACAGACTAACTACGAAAAGTTTCTGAAACTACGAAACTAAAGTAACTATGGAAAGGAAAGTGTGGAGATTGTGATATAACTTCTAAAATATAACTTCTAAAACAATAAATAAACTATAAAAATAAACTATAAAAGTAAACTATAAAAACTATAAACTAATCTTGATAATGTTCTTCTGGGAGATTTTGAGGCCGTCGGGCAACACGAAAAAAAATAAGTAATGCACGTGGAGCTCTCCTCCTAATACGGTGTGGGACAGCAATATGTCTTTGGGGTTGCACGTTATACTGTATGGGCTGTAAAACTAAATTATCAACTCTATTTCCTATTTGGTTAGCATCCTTATTAATATCATGATGGCGCGCGTCAGCAACATCTTCATGTTCAAATCTACGCTTAAGAACAGACCGCGCTTGCTCCTGAATTTGTGGCTGTAAAACAAATTGACCACCTCTAAAAACTGCATGAAATGCCGAAAACATAATACTTAGGTGCCTCAAAAATGCTCCCAAACTGTGCTAGATAAGGTTGAAACCTGTAAAAAAATGAACGGTATGATCTCCCCAAAATATCTATAGCTATATATGCTCTTAAAATAAAATAAATTATAAACCTACTGTTTAAACCTTTTACTATCTTCTTACACTAAGCTCTCCTGTCGCACTTCTCATGTCTATGGAAGGTAAAAAAAGTAAATAAACGCTATGTAGCCTAGCCTATATATATATAGCTATGATATTCATCGGTGGTGTTGGCTATATTCATATTCTAGCTATTACTAAAATCTGATATTACAAACCTTTATTAAACTTTTCTTTTTGTAATTCTCTTCTTATCTCTTTGTGTACTCTACCACTTCTAAATAATAATGTGGAAAAACCATGTAAAATAAGGCCAAAACAGCCGTTTTATCGTACACCATTTTACTACCATTGTTTACATCCAAGTGATCAAGTCAAGATCTTTCGCTTTCGATTGCCTCAATAAAAACTTACTTTTCTAAAACTTTTTACTTCGCTCGTAAACACCAGGTTCGCTGTTGTTTTCTTCGTGAACTGAATTTCTTTTTGTTTTAATTTTGTTGTCAATAGAGTCGACGTTCGAATGTCGTTTGAAATTCCATATATGGAAGCAAAAACAATGGGAATGAGTTTCATATGCTAATACGGAAAAAACAAACATATCCATTGACGAACTTCCCGAGAAATTTTACCTAACGTTCTTTCTTTAAAAGTTATGTAAGAAAAAAGCAAGATTGCGTATTAGTATAAGAAGATATTCCTGTTGTTTTGTTAATTTTTTATCTGTGTTCTTGCAAATATGATCGTTTTAGTTTTGTGTATGTTGAAGATGAGGATGTTTTGCTGGGACCAGTGAGATCATTTCAGGTCATTTCCGATACGATTCGAGCAATCTGGACGAATTGCTTTTGAGTAATCTGCTAGAGATGGCTATGGTGATTTCTCCCTTCGACATGGCTTTTCTGATATCGTCCTTTATTTTCAACAGGAGAGTTGCTGTGGAATAATCCCTTCCGAAATCCAGATTGCGTCGCTTGATATAACTTATTTTTCTCGATGTAAGTGAAGAATCAGTCTCAGCATGAAGATCTGGGTCGAATGCTTTTGAGTAATCTGCTAGGGATGGCTATGGTGATTTCTCCCTTCGACATGGCTTTTCTAATATCGTCCTTTATTTTCAACAAGATCGTCCTTATTATCTTCAACGTACACGAAGATCTTTGAAAGAATAGGCAGAATGATGCATTTTCACATTTGTTTACATGCCGATTTGCAATAAAAAGTCAAAACCGGTTATATTTTATCGACTATAATGTTTTTACGAGTGCTATTAATAATTTTCCTTTTGTTATGTTGTTATAATAAAATAAAATCGTTCTTTTTCAACATCAATGTTTTTAATACGCCCACCAAGTTGATTACGGTTAACCTATTACACCACCCTAACATGTGCAGCTGTACTTTTTCAGAAGGTCCTAAAGATTCCAAGCTGAATACCTATCATGCAATAATGACAAACTCTCCCTCCAATGAACTATCAGTATCAGAAAGTTTGGTCAAGAAGCATTATCAAGTTTGAAGACGAATGCTGTGCTTAGGTTAAATTCAAGGCAAGTTTGACGCAAAATAATAAGAGCAAGCAAATAAGACAAAATTGAGGCTTAAACTTTCAACGAAAAAATAAGAACAATCTGGCTGAATCTAAAGTTACTGGAGCAAGTGTACGTTGCTCCCTTAATCACTGCTTTTAAGAAAATAAGACCAAGCTCATGCTCTCGGACTTCGTTATCTCCACCAACACCACGATACTTATGGTGAAACCTTTGTTAAATTTTCTTTTAGTTTGTGAGGTTTAGGGCCATGGTTATACTCGCTTCTTCAAACACTTTTATTACATTTTTCACCAGAGCCTAACCTCTTTCTTTCTACTTGAAAAAAGACAGGAGCCCTAAGGACTAGGTTGCATATCAATAAATATTTTTTCAGACAATATCATAGGAGTTTAAGTATGAAACTACGCGGAGCTGGCATGAATAGTGTCAAAGTACATGTGGTGCTCAAAGACCAAACATTTGATGACATAAATCATGTCAGGTTTGTAATCATTTGAAAAGACATTCTGAGTTATAAAAAACGTTCTGAACATGTATCGGATAGATTTGTTTCTAATTCTAGCGAGAAACTTTCATTTTGCTATTGGGTAGAAATAAGAATTGAATAGTCCTGATACGATTGTATCTTGTCCCCCGGATTCTTGCTAAACTGTTATACAATTAGTTCAATGACAATGTGGAATTACGATTAAGAATTGCATCAACATTATTCATAAATTGATATTAATTAATATATCAAAAATCAATGCCATGGTTTTCAATGTCGGGTCAGTCTTTGCTAAATTTGGATAAATATTTCGAAATAACATACAGAGGATAACAAACTAAGGCCTTAGACAGTGTTGCTTTCAAAACGTGTCAAAGATACCTTTTTTGTATAACCAAATCTTTCAATGGGGCACAAAAATTATTGGCTGCAAATGAGAAACCGTTTATGTCATCATGTCCATTCTCAAATACACCGAGTTTCTAGTTTTTTACTTTTGTATTGCAGTTAATAACAAGTGACACACATACCACATACTATTACATACTCTTTTCTGCGAGAAGAACCATTATACATTGTAGGAATGCAAGAAATATATCGTACTTCTGAGCCTTGAATTTTGAACTGCCTGTTAGGCTGTGTGTGTTATGTATGTTCAAGTGAGTGTAGCTATTATAGGGGGGAGTGATAAAAACGTACGACCTTTTAAAATGTTGGAAATGATATAAGTATTCATAACTCCTAATCTGGTTCTTATTTTGGGAAATCCTTTGTGAGGTTGAAAGAAATAGTTGCTAGGAGGAACACTATTGCAAATTATCAGCTTCATTACGACGGCCCTGAAGTTTCACAGTTCTCAGTTTTGATCAGACAATTCTCGGTTTAGGTCAGAGAGTTCTCGGTTTTGATTTAGACAGTTGTAATTAGAAAGGTGTGACAGACCTATTGCTCTAAAGCTAAGTAAAGTAATCAATATTCATCCATCTGTAACAAAACATTTGTGTAACAATCAAACAAGTTTTGTATACCGTGGAGAAACGTTCTTTAGGATACATTTAATCAAACCATCGGAAGCAAATACATTTACTGCTAATGCAGCCACGGTATACAACGATCTACCGTAGAACATCAGCAGGCTGCTGGATGACATACAAAAATATAAATCCAAAGTATATAAATATCTGTTGGACAAAGCTACAGCGAAGCAACTCCGTGTTACGTAAATTTTTATTAGCGTCATCTTTTTTAATAAAAAAAACAAAAACAAAAAAACAACAATTATTAGTCGGTCCTCTGGTTCTGATAAAACCTTGCATGCTCCTACTTTAAGTGCTTGCTTTTGATATTAAATTAGGTACATAATTTTGCTCCCAGATGTACTGGAGATGTTGGGAATCGTCCTGCTGGAAAGTAACCCTAATAATTCACATTCCGAGTCGTACTGATTTCTTTTCAGTTTTTACATGATATTGACGAAATGAAACTCATGGCGGAATGAATGTCATACATAACTGCCTCCGATACAAATAAAGTATAAAATTTCACTCATGTGCTATCAAAAAAACGTCGTGAACATAGTTAAGATCATAACGGCATCAAACGCTCCAAAATAATTTCATATCATTTAGAGTTCGTGTTGGCTGTCTCTTACAGGACATGATACAGGGCTGGACACTATTAATCCAGCCAGATGCTTAAGTTGATCTTATAGAAACAAATTACCGAAGTTTTTTTTATTGCAACCTCGAACCATGGAATTCTTACGTTTTCGATGTGCGATATTCTTCGCCAAGGACCGTAAAGAGAAAAGACTCTGGGTTCAAAGTTGTTTTCATTTGAAATCAGGACTTATCATACCGCCAAATGTTTGATTACTGCGTGAAAGTCCCTCGTACTTATCCTTCTAAATCAAACATGGTATAGGAACGTGCACCTGAAATTTTATTTTCTTGTCCTTAACATATACGACTGAAAAGTGGTACACTATAGCATGGAGGTATAAAACAAAAATTCTTTTGTATCATCCGCGATGTACTGAATTGTGGAAGTGTCAGTTGCGCAATAAAATGTAATTGCTATCATTTTGCATAATTTTAAAAAGTTTAACTCTCTCAGGTAACCATCACATTCTTACGAATCCTCTAACGTGATTAACAATCGTTACAATAAAGTACTAAGAACGCATAATCTGAAGTAAATGTCATAATTATGCAAAAACGTCACGATTATGCAACGACAATAAAATAATTTCAGGTTCTTATAATTCAGGATACCCTAAAGATATTGAAAGTAACCTGTGGTTTTTGAATAGAGAACCATTGTAGCTCTTGTCTGATTGTACGGCACACGAAATTTGAAAGATATAGGGACTGAATGTTTAAGATAAATCATATCATACCTTGAAAACTATCTAAAAATATAAGTTCTATTTGGTTTTCCCATAAAGATCTCAATTTTTGTAATCCGTGTGACCCTACATAGGAAAAATATCTATGATACAATGGCTGACATTTGGCTTTTAAATTTTCGTTATTTTTTTGAAACGGTTTTGTTTCACCGAAAAGTGGTAAAAAGCGCATCACGAATAACATCAAACAGATGCCGAAAATGAATAGAAAAGTAATTATCTGAATAATAGAAAAATTAAGAGTTTTGTGACTATATTGATGTTTATTTTAACATGTGTCTGTTTAAGCAGCCGAAAACTGCCTAAAGCAAAGGTGAGAACTGCCTGACCCAAGTCTAGAAAGTGTTCTCGAAGTAAAACCGAAAACTGCCTAACCAAAACCGAGAACTGCCTATCCAAAACCGAGAACTGTCTTACCAAACCGAGAACTTCAATTCAAAGCCGAGAACTGTCTGATCAAAACCGAAAACTGTGACACTTCGGGACCATCGTAGCTTTATAGCAAGAGATGGGATAAAATTGTGACAAAAGCTTGAAAATATCTGCTCTTTCTCAATCTGGTAATCAAAGCAGGATATCAATGTTATGCTGAAACTACTTTTACAGTCTCTATAAAGGTTTATGGAACGTAGGAAAATAAAGTCTATATATAATCAACTCAAGGAAAGAAAGGAAAAAAATGTAACACTTCTAAAAGCTATTTTCTCTGATGCCTACCAAAGGTTACTATAAAGCCCTAATTTGGACTTTGTCCATGCAAATTGGATAAACCCTCACACTGAGGACAATTGTTGCGGTAACATAATTCGCAACGCTGTCATAGACCTATGGCACAACGTCTCTAAACATGTACAGGATATACTTTTGGGCACAATAATACTGCTAAGTTTGCGACAAACTTTCATTTTGCTTGTACACAAAAATAATGATTAGAATTGAATTCGCATGATACGAAATTTCGCGCCAGTAGACAATTTTATGATATGCTTCACCCATTGAAGTTCTGAAGTTGTCACAATTTCTATCTTCAAGTATTTTTGCATCTTCAGTATTTAAATTTGCCGTTGATGCCTTGCAAATTCTTGAATGTTGTTTTAATCCTCTAGCGTTTCTGAAAATTCTTTGACATATCCATTACGGTTCTATGACAATTCTCCCCTGGAAAATTGCCCCCGGTTTTCAGTTGTTTTTGAGAGGTTACTTTTAACTTTCGTTTTTCTGTTTACATTTTGCATCCCATCTTTAATCTTTAATAATGAACTATGTGACGGACAGTTAGTACCACTCATCCCCTGGTGATCATCGAACATTAAAGAAGCCGTCACATAACCCCACGTTATTTCTTCCTTGTGAGTTGTTAGCAGTCTTTGAGAAGATAACGTTTTGTTGTGTATTTATTGTCATTCCTGGCCCTTTTAGTCCTCTTCTCAGGGTTCCATTTGGCTTTGCCTGGTGCTCGGGAAAGTTAGAGCAATTTTACATACGTATGTCTGTGTTCTAAGCAGTTGTGTTCTAATATTCAAAGCAGGATGTTGTGATCTACAGTGTCAAAAGCTTTTTGTAAATTAATAAACACACCACAAGAAAAGTGTTCATTGTCAAGAGATTTTGGAATTTTAAGGCTAACAAAACTAATTTTAGGAATATTATATAATCTTTAATCATCTAAATATCACTTTTAAATGACTTTTCTCAGCTTAAATGTGAAAGTCTGGTTTGAACATAGTTTGATCTAACCCAGTGTTAACTTTGAAATCATGATTAGGGCACACTCTCCTACAGTGTTGATGTAAGAATCGTATCAATATTTATTTATATGGGGTAATTTTGGTATATTGCAGTTTTTTCTAGTTTTTCTGTACCGCTTCTTCATACTGATTTAATTTTGATCCTATATAATAATTATTTGGATTTTGGTATACTATTTTTGTATACTTAATGGTTGCTATAAAGCAAACAGCCCTCAAAATAGTATCAATAGGGCTGATTTTTTTTGGATGGATTTATATTCCTAAGTTTAAGATTAACAAACAAGTCTTCTTCTGTTCTTTAGAAAGTTGTTTAGGCATTCATTTTTTTTTTCTCTTTTGACAGGTAGGACATAATTTGTCACATGAACTGAAATTGAAAAATGCACTACAAACTGTTTGCAATTATTACAATCTCTATAATTGGCCTTTTACGATTCGTAGATGATAGAGAACACGTTTATTTTCATTTATTTATTACTTTTTCTTTCTTTCTTTAAAGTTGGTTTTTACACCAACGTTATTTCAACATTTTATTTCAAAATAGTGACATTTACAAGAGGAAGATCAAACAAAATGACTGTGAAGCGTAAGGCCATTGTTAAACTTGGCAGCTTTGAACTTAACTTCATAATTCTAAAAGATTTTTTGGTGCAAGATGTGATGTTTTTCAGTTAACAATATACGGAAACAAATGATTTCCCAGCTTACAAAACACGGTTAAAGCTTGTTGGTAGGGTTTTCATGGAAGTAGTAAAATCCTTTTGAAATGACAACAGTCTTGCTTGAAAACTGGATTATAATAACGAAATAATTTGCCTGATTTTTTAGGCAAGTGGAACATGTCTGGTATATCTAAAATCCATGCCAGAGAAATCCTAGATAGTTGTGGCAATCCAACTGTTGAGGTTGATTTGGTAACACCAAAAGGTGAGTTTTATCTCGGCATGATGCATTTTGTGACAACAGTCACAAAACATCTGTATGTCATTTCAAAGTTAACAAGTTTTGTTTATGAAATAAGGAATATTGTGCTGTTTTTTACTGTTTGCATTAATTCCAAGGATTTTCAAATTATTTTTTATCAAGGAACTTTCCGAGCTGCTGTACCATCAGGAGCATCAACAGGCATTCACGAAGCGCTAGAATTAAGAGATGGTGACAAATCTCGTTTTTTGGGAAAAGGTGTATTGAAAGGAGTTGAAAATATCAATGGTAACATTGCACCTTATCTCATTTCCAAGGTATATATAGAAAATGTTATTCTTAATAAAAGGAATTTTTTTATAAAAACTATTTTACAAAAACTGCCATATGGTAAGAAATCGACGAGCCTCAAATGTCTTAAGTATATCTCGTTTTTAAATTTTAGACTGTTTTCATCACAATATTTAAAACAAAAACGGTTGAAATTTAATGACTTTAACAGAGTTCTGAATTATTGTTTTGATTGCCTAAAATAAAAAATTCTTTTGGCTTTGCAGAAAAACACTTCCCTAAATGTTCACCAAATTCTTATATCACACGTATACTTTACTAAAGAAAATGTTAAGAAAATTTCAGCCTCTCAATAAAGAAAGTTTAGGCTCTGCCAACAAAATTACTTTTCTCTTAAAAAACCTTTGTATTACATATTATAGAATGTGGATGTGACTAAGCAGAAGGAACTCGATCAGATGATGATGGATTTGGATGGCACTGAAAACAAATCAAAAACTGGGAGCAAATGCTATCTTGGCCGTCTCCTTAGCAGTTTGTAAAGCAGGTGCAGCACAAAAAGGTGTGCCATTATATCAACATGTAGCAGATGTTGCTGGTAATGACAAACTGATACTTCCTGTGCCTGTAAGTATTAGACTTATAATGAATCTCATGTTTAGTTTTGCTTTTAAACCACTTTTACACCATCACATCTTTGCTAAAGACTCTTTGGGAATGTTCTATTTTGAATTCATTACAAAAAATGAATGGCTTCATTGTTGTAAATGGTAAAAAACTTATTTTGTATTATGTATTTCAGGCTTGCTTGCGGAAGAAATTGGCCTTGATAATAAGAACGCTTTAATTTTGTAACATTGAAGATTTGATAGTTTAGGCATATCAAAACAGTAAAACGTCACAACACGGACTTTATGTCTTGTTTCATTCTCCATCGCTTGAATCACTTTTTTTATAGGATGTCAACAATTACTGTAATTAGTCAATTTAACGTCCTGAGCGCTGATTACATTTTTGGATTTTTTGCATGGGCGCTTAATCGAGGTGTGTCCTTTAAAAGAAATGGATGCTTAAATTTTTCAAAAAGAAATTTTTGCTTTCACATTTTTTCTCTATATAAAGAGTTAAACAAAAGATTTTACAAAATAACTAGCTTTGTTGCTATTCATAGTTATGTTATTTTATATTTGGATTTCCAGTCTATTTCAATGTAATCATCTTCTTCATCCTTATGTTTTACACGATACTGTTTAGAATTTATCCATTTTTTGAAAGGGGACACTTAATAGAATATGGGTACTTATTGAACTTTCAGAGATTTACATGGGCACTTCTCCAAGAGGGGTGCTTTAAAGAAGAGGCGCTTAATCGAATCATTACTTAATAATGAAATTTAATCCGAGACTTGATGAAAACCAGCAAATAATCTTGATCATAAATTTACTAAAAAAATCTACTATAAAAATTAACCAACTCATCAGTTTTACTATTTTGTCTGTTAGGCATTCAATGTCATTAATGGCGGTTCTCATGCTGGAAATAAACTTGCTATGCAAGAGTTCATGATCCTTCCAACCGGCGCATCATCATTCAAAGAAGCTGTTCAGATTGGTGCTGAAGTATATCACAACTTAAAAGCTGTCATTAAAATTTTAGAATAATAACAACTTGTTTTATTTTGCAAGACATGTTTCGTCCTTATCAAAGAACACCATCAGTTATAAAATTTAAAATACGTACAAAGTTTTCTTATAAAGCTTTTTTTACTAACAAATAGCCTGTTATGTTTATATATTACCATAGCAACTAATTACAGAGATAAAATGATACACAAGAATATAACAGTTTGTATAATAGAAAATGATAAATACAAATTAGCCTTTGGGGATAACAGGTAACAGGAATAAATAGAAATGCGTAAATAGAAATATACAATAATGCTAAAGATAAATAAGTAAACTATCGTAATAAGGAAATAAGATATTCAGTATGATCGTGAGTATTATACTTACCTGTTTATACACAGATGGTAGTAACCAGACTTTTAACTTGCTTGTTAAGTACTGGTTTCTCCCATCTGATGTATAAAGCTTCCTTGACTCTCAAACCATATTTAGATGAGGCAGAATCTAAAATAGAGAAACAATTCGTACTACATGCTCTCTTGCAACTATCATTTGTCATCAAGTGTTTGTACACATGCGACTGCTTATCACCTCCCAAGTGTTCTTTCATCCTAGTTGCTAGGTGTCTAGAAGTTTCACCCACATAACTAACATTACAGTTAGCACAAACAAATTTGTATACAACTGAGGACTTAAGTTCGATAGGGATTTTGTCTTTAGTTGAGAACATAGATGACAATTTAAAAGTAGTAAAAAATAAGATTGATGGATGTCTTATCATTGCAGAATTTCTTAATGATGGTGTTTAATCTGCTTTGTGTATTTTTTGAGAAGCAACCAATGTAAGGTAATTTGAAATACCCACATTTTTTAGTTTCATTCTCACTTTCCTCGGGTAGTGGTGGATCAACCTGTTTACTGATATATCTATGTACAATATTATCGACAAATTTAGAAGGATACTCATTTTTCTGTAAAATGGTGACCAGATTCTTTAAATCAAGATGGAAACCCATCCGTGTGTTGTTGATACGAAATAATCTATCAACAAGAGTTTTGACCAGTCCTCTCTTATAAATTCTAGTCTTTAGTCTAATTCTAGTCTTTAGTTGTCATTAAAAGTAAATACGGACAAGATGGTAAGAATTCACATGTTTCGAAATTACACTTACCAACCCAAACATGGTTAAGATTTCCCTGTATCTAAAACTTGATTCACACTTATGGAGCAAGATGCAACATTAAATATGCATACTCAAAAATCTATTGTTTTAGAGACGACGCCAAGCATATCCAAACTTTTCGATATTCTTACGTTATCCCTTGCTTCATTTCGCGCTTAAACATTCATGCGAGTTTCTTTTTGTTATAGCCACTAATGTGGGTGATGAAGGTGGTTTTGCACCAAACATTCAGGATAACCTGGAAGGTTTAGAACTTCTGAAAGTCGCCATTGCAAAAGCTGGATACACTGATAAAGTCGAAATCGGAATGGGCTGCTTCGGGTACAGGCGGAATTCTTCTAGTTTTTAATGTTTTTTTTTTTTTTTTTTTTTTGCTGTTCTTTTGATTGTCTATAATATCTTTTCAGAATTCTATGTGGATGGAAAATATGATTTGGATTTCAAAACAAAAGAAAACAAGGATTCGTCCATGTTATTATCTGGTGAACAGCTCGCTGACTTGTACTTGCGATTTATCTCAAACTATCCGATTGTATCCATGGAAGATGTTTTCGATCAGGATGATTGGAAGTCGTGGTCAAGCTTTCTATCAAGATCTTCTGTACAAATTGTTGGTGACGTATGCGAATGGCTATTGAGAAGAAAGCATGTAATGGCTTATTGTTGAAGGTCAATCAGATTGGATCTGTCACTGAATCCATTGAAGCGTGAGTAGACTCTCTCTTCTTCCATTTTCGTGATTCCGTGTCGTAACAAATAAATTTGAAGTCCTTTAAAACAGTTCATCTCTAAAATTTTATATGCAACGAAATTCCCTTCCATGTCAAACGCAGTGGAATCCAGGTAGTCAGACCCTCAAAGGGTATCAGACAATTGTTCAGTCTTAATTTCAGTCCCAATTATCTAGGCTAAGACTTCACAGGATACAGATGTAATTTCATTTTAATCTCTTCCGGGTATTCTTACTCACCTTTTTCAGTATTTTAAATATCAAAATACTTTATGGCCAGTGTACATGACCTCGTGTTATGCGAATTTCTGTAAATCGAACAAAACAATCGTTCTGTTCATTCGTAAACACTCATAATGAAAAATCTTTTATATTTCAAAAAACCAAGTCAACACACGCCATATCAGGAAATAGTAAAATGAAAAGACAATATTTATATTCATAAAATTTATTGGAAGAGAACCAAAAACCTGTTGTTCAAATAAATTTCTAGTTTCCCTCAGATCTCTACTGTATTTTGATATGTGACTACTTTAGTTTAAAGTTGATACCAGTCTTCAAAGCTGTTTTATAGAAAAAGTCTAATGATGTTGGTCTAGCCTGGTACCTGTGATAATCTTATCACTTGCGATTTTGACGCTAGGCTGCGATCTTACAGTCCTTTGAGACCCGTAGATCTTATTTATTAACCTGTATGTAATCAACGTTGTTGTAGATGTAAACTTGCTCAAAGTAGTGGGTGGGGTGTGATGGTGAGTCATCGTAGCGGTGAGACAGAAGATACATTCATTGCAGACCTTGTGGTTGGACTTTGTGCTGGACAGGTAAATGGGAGTTTATTACGTTGGTTTGTAACTGACCGTTTATATGTCTTATCGGTTTCGTTATTTATTTTTCATCTATTCTTCAGATTAAAACTGGCGCCCCATGTCGATCTGAACGCTTGGCGAAATACAATCAGTTGTTACGGTGAGGCCATAATTTCGTTGCTGATTTGTTTCGGTTTGACATCCTTTTCTTTGAAAATATAGTTGAAGTAATATGGTTTCAGATATTGAATTATTTCCACAGCCTATATATTAGATTTCAGAGGCTTATACTTACTGGTTAAATGAGAAGAAATCAATTCATTGGTTTGATTGGTCCACTATGGAAACTGTTTGTTTTCCTTCAGGATTTCCTTTACTACGTGACTAATTTGCGCGATGGGAAACTTTTCACATAAAATTCGTTACGCTGATTGGTTAAAAAATTTCGTTCGAATATTATATAAGCACCAGTGTCGAAATACGATTTTCTTGCGAAATAAATCGCATAGTGGAAATCCGCCTTTAAGAAAAATCAAATATATTTCTAGAATTGAAGAAGAACTTGGCGATCGTGCAGTGTATGCTGGGAAGAAGTTTCGTGCTCCCTTGAAGTAAGAAGTGATGATGAAAATCAATATTATTTAAATTTCAAATACTTGTAAATTCTTGAAAAAAATATGAACTGACTGACATTAGACTTGATTCGTCCATGAACACATAATCATCGAAATTTCCAGCCTATAAATATAGAGAGTCACTTACTCGCTTGGCTCTATACACACTTTGATAGTCGCAGATTAAAATATCGACCAAAACAATGCAGGATTGTACCGAAGCCCATTAGTGCCATCCAAAATGTGTACATGTCAAATAGGATATAGTACAGATTAAACAAATATATTTTTATACTGCTATAAATAAAAGCTGACAATATGAATTTTGAAAGTGTTTCTATTCCGCCACTAATATTTCATGACAGTACGGGTGAAGCTGTCATTTCGTTTTCTGTGAAACGTTAAAATAACTGCGAAAGAGAGCAAACAAATTGTAGTTGATTATGACACGGTATACAAACATTTCTAAGGGGCTGATCACATGAGGCGAGCATCACATGAGAAAATTTCAGCCCGGGCTGGCTCGTTTCTCATGTGACCATAATTTATAAGAGTTTTTTAATGATAGCGAGATCTCGGTTTACCCGCTTGACCGAGCTGAATTTTCTCATGTGATCACCGCCTAAGTATTCAAATGCATGGGTTCAATTGTTAAAAAAAAAAAATTTATTTAAAAATTTGTTTATATTTTTTTAAAACACTTGTGATACTTATCATACGCTGTTTCAGGAGAATAGCCAATTAAAAAATATTTTGGAACTGAAATATAATCCGTTATTCTTCTTTTAAACTGTATCGTATCCTATTCAATATCTACACATTTTTGATGGCACTAATGGGCTTCCGTAGCATTGAAAAAATCTCTCAAATCTTCCCTGAAAAACTTAACACTATTCAAAATACCTTTCTCCTTGACCATTTGAAATTTGAGGATGGAACACAGGAAGGAAGAGACACGATAAAGTTATGAGTTACTTTTCATGAAATCAATAAATACAAATCAATAAATAATTATTTCGAATGTTACGATCTAACGAAACTTAAAATTTCATTCACGTTTCGTCAACTCTGATGTACAATACACAGATCGTTTCAACATATCATACGAAGATAGATCATATCATACGAAGATAAGTCCATCGACAGAAGACGACCTAAAAAAAAGAAGAGAGAAAATGTGGCAGGGATCATATAGAGTAACAGTATAGAGGTATACATGCCACAAAATGTCGGTCGTTGCAACGACCTTCTAATTTACATTAACATTGAAACAACTTCCTACCCAGACTTCTTGATTGCGTAGGACAATTTCAGCGGACCAGTGTAAACTTTGTTCTTTCTGTCAGGGTTATTTTTAGACGAGCAAATATTTCACATACCTGTCTCGATCTGTTCTTGACACTTCAGTAAAGCATTCACGAAATTCATCTTCTTCAACACAACTTTGCCCTGTTGTAACACAAAACAAAATAACAAAAAAATACCCACCAAGAACAAGAATTGAGTACGCTTGAAAAAAAATTGAAAACTGTAAGAACCTTTTGATTGTCATATAATAGCGCCCAGAAAAACGACATGGCGATAGTTTTCGTCTTTAAAGTAGTTTCGTTTGCCAGGAGCACTTGCAGAAGAGTATTCAACAACATTTCTGAACGTAAAAATACATGCTGTTTGCGGAAGGTATTTGAAATTTCTTTTAAGTTATAGTAAAAGAAAGTTTAGACTTACGATTCGATGTGATGGCTTGCTTAATGGCAGGTACGAACAACGAGTTATCATCACCGATGGAGGGTAGATGATGTAAGTGATGATGAATCAGAATGGGAATGCGACGATGACATAACTGATGGTGCCAATGGAGACGTTTCAAATGCGGATGACGATGGTGCGCGCAACTTGTTTGATTTATTTGAGTAGTTATATTGTAACATTTGACTTAAAACTTTTAAACAAGTGAAGAGGTAGTTTAATGTTGATCAAATTGGAACTGACTGTTCTAATGTTCTGAACATGTGTTGAGCCGGCATCAACACATGTTCTCCTTTCAAAATAAATTTCGTTCAAGTTGTCTATTAGATGTAAAAATAGATATAACGTTACATTCTGCTTGATTTCATAACATCCACATTTGAACCAATGAGAATCGGAAGGTCAAACAAGTTTTAGAAACAAACAACACTTTATGTTTCGAAGATTTTGTGAAATCACAACATGTGGACTTGAAGTTAAAAAACAAAAAAGAGTTTGGTGATAAATGACTTTTCGCCTCAGCATTCTCCATGTCCTTACACAATGTAAAGAAAGAAAACAACGGGGTTATGACGTCACAGTCTCCAAGTGCAGACGGAATGTCGTCGTTGCTTTTCATCATCAACTTTAACAAGCGAAGCGTGGATAACGCCGCATTGATATGTAAGCAGGTGTTGTATTGCAATTGGTTGAAATGATCATGGCGCGGGAGGTTGGAAGCGTCTTTGAGTTTTGTGGTGTTGCACCCGCTAGATACATAGGTAATCTATAAATGATGTTCATATATGTTGAAAACGACATTATCTCAATGAGAGTTACCTTAGAATATGGCGATGAAGCTGATATTCTCTCAACTTTGATACGATGATGTGAGGGGCAAGAGTTACCAGGTTCGACAATAAATCCAAAATGGGACACTTGAAAAGCATAGATTCATATTTAGCTTTCGATACAGGTCCAACCCTATGAAGGAATAATTTATCTCCATTAGGACAGACAAAGTAAATACATTTCCATAATAATTTATCTCCATCATGTATGAAAAGGCTGATGGAAGTTTAAAATTACCGGTTGGGTGTCTTCAGGATACAAAGATTGGGAGAAGGACGTGGATACATCAATCAGTTTTATTGAACGTTCAAACATCAACTGAAAATCATCAGCAAACATTTTCGAAATTTCACCGAAAAACTCGAAATGGTCGAGTAATAAAATAAACGCGTCGCTGCCAGTGATTTCAACCTAGTCCCCAAAAAAGGAGAATGAATGAATGAATGAAAGAATGAATCATCAGAAACCGAAAAAGTAAAAAGAAACCTGGGAATAAAATAATACACACTTTTGAATTTGTATCTTGCACAATCATGTTGTTCCACACACCGTCTCCTGCTTTTGATGATAACGTATGTTTCTCGACCAACTTGCTTAGAACTCTGCATGCCTGTAAATAAATCACAAACAAAAAAGAAAAGGAAACTCCAAGAAGCTTGTATTAACTTGTTTGGATATTTTACTTTGACTTGATAGTTACATATAGGTTACCTGCGCACGAACAAAAAAACATTCTTTTACATCCAATAAAACACCAAGGCTGGCCGCCCACAAGCCACCGGGTAGATTTTGAAATTCAGTAACGACCGCCTCCATGCTAACTTCGTCTGATGTGAAAGCCCTAGATAAAGCCCAACCAGTCCATCTTATGAACAATGAACGATCAGATAGTAAGGGTACCAACCAAGGGAGCTGGGAAACAGGTGGCAAAGAACTCAAGTAAGAGTTACTTGAGAAATCAAGTTGAGATGTGGAATTGAGCAATGACTTCTAGAACGATACACTTTCGTTATAGAGACATAAGCAACACAATAACATGATACGACAGTTCCAATAGCTTATGACTTACCGTGTTTAACTGAAAAGACAGAATTTCGTGCAAGGTGTGGCACAAGCACGTGACAGTTTTCTGAACAATTCCCTTCCCCATGAACGAAACGCCAGCACTAACTCGATCAACATGAAACGACGTCAGAATCTACATGAAACGATAAAAAATGAAAAATATGCCGACTTGATTGATTGAATCTGAAAAGTAGGGACGTCATCGTCGAATGTTTTCTGAGCGTCACAACAGACGATGTTAACTTCCTAATGCTTTCTATTTCAACGAACTTACTTGTGTCAACCAACTGAAGATCTTCAAGCAAACACTCTCGCCAGCGGTCACAAACACACTCCATTCTCTCACGGATAACCAGTGCAGCAAACAGCCAAGCATGGCTTCCATCAGCGGCAGATGATAGTAGGATTCTGATCCGGTAACCGAGAGGTTGTGGTAAATAGCTAGAATCACGTTGGCCACATGGACACTTTTACATTTCGCGGGGATGTTCCGTGGTAAATGCGATTGGTTGCCATGCTCAAACGCTTTTGCTAGACACGATAGAATGCTTTGTTTGACAGATCTATAAAAAAAACTGCTGGATATCAGAATACGTTATCAGAGGGATAGTTTAATATGTTTGAGCGGGATACCATCTACAATATAGGGGTTCAAACGGTCTCAAACAAACAAGGATTTGAATAAGGAGTTGACATGGTGAACAAAATTCACTTAAAAGCAGTAAATCTGAAAACAAAGCATTTATTTCGAATAACTGCAAGTTCAAATAAGTGAGAGTTGCCACTAAAGACACAGTACAATACAGTATAGTACAGTACAGAAAAGACATTAAAGACCTCGAAGCAAAAGTGAGTGCAAGAAATAACTTTTCAATATCGTAAGTAACTTGGTTTCCAGGAGTAAAGGGCACCCTGATATACATGTAAACACCAAAGCTTGAGCTCTGAAACCAAACTTAAGGTTTTTCTTGTTCTTGTAAGAACCACTTGACGTTATAAAAAGACAACATAAAACAGCTTGAATATTTTATTAATTGAATGTACATAAGTTACGTTACCTCGTGTGTTTGGAATTAGTTTCAGTGTTAGCATAGCGGTCTGATTCAATCATTTCGACCATCTTATCACTCATTAACACGTCTTTTAAACCGGTTAACTTTACACCAACGTTCGTTTGAAAGGCGCACTTGATCAGAGAAATCACAGTAAGCAACAGCTTCACATCTTCCTCTGTTTGAGGATGGAGATTCATTATTCTAGTGAAGAAAGAAAGATGGAGGGAAGTTATTTCTTACTTGATCAGTGGTATGTCGAATGTTGTGGAGGAGCACATTAACATAATTTCTGTTTTCAGTCTGTATCACCAATGGGCTTTACATGGGCTTTATATGCTTTAATAGCTAACACGCTCCTCCAAAAATTTTGACATACCTCTCGATCTGCCGATGTTGATATACGAATGTTTACGTTACCTTTTTATGAAACCGTTTCCGCAAGACTCGTTCAGCTCCTCATAAATCATAGCGACAGTATTGTTTTCTTCGGATATCTTCGTGACATCCATCAAAGCAAGCAGTAACAACTTGAATCTTTCAAGGTTAGTCATGGCTGCATAATGGTCTTCGCACTGACCAAGTGCATCAAAACAAGATTGACTTACGCTTGCAAATAAATTCGACTGTATTAAATGTTGTTCCGCTTCCGACAGTGCGAGCTAAAAGAAGAGTTGATCAATTTGAGAGGACATCTTTCAATGTTTTTTCACTCTCACTGAATTCAATAAGCAACACCACACAACACACCTGCAATATTCTTTTAATTCCCCACTTTTAAACCAATCACATTCCAACCAACAGGTTTTCTTAACGAAGTGCAAGATGTGATCAGGAAAATTGGTAACTTTGTCTCGTTTCATCTGATCATTCGTAACAGGGACTTCGAATTCAACTGGTAATTTGTAACTATTAAAGAACAACGAGATGAATAAACGGAGAAGAACTCTAAAACTATAATAATGAATATTGAATGGAACTGAGAAGTTGCAACAATCACATTAAAATGGACGTCGTGAAAATCCACACTCGGAAGAACGGAAAAGAAGTCCATCTGAATAGACTGAAAAACAAAAGCTAGGTAGACAAAAGCACGTTACACACATACTAAAATAAACCACTAACAATTTAGTACAGAATTGTGGCAGTGAATGTGTGTGTCTTTCCTGATCATGAGTGACAAGCAAATCAGAGAAAAGGAGGTAGGCGAGGATGCAGCTTGCTTCGTATCGAATCGCCACATTCTGCTGATGAAGCAACACAATTCCCAGTATGTTTAAGTAGACGTCCTTTTGAACGGCTAGTATGTGACGACTTGACGTCTGACATTTGACGATACATTTCGTCATCTTTAACAACGACAACAAGTATGACGTGGATTTAACCGACTGAAAAGAAGAACACAAGTGATTGTCGAAGATGATAAATAAATAAATAAATAAATAAATAAATAAATAAATAAATAAATAAATAAATAAATAAATAAATAAATAATAATAATAATAATAATAATAATAAAACAAAAACAACAACAAAAAAAACAAAAAAAACAACAACATGAAAACGAAAAGCGTTCAACATAGACAGAAAAATCCTGTTTTACAGACGAACCTTTGAAGATACGTTTTTGGCGTGTTCGCTCGCTCTTTGAGCAAGTTCTTGAAGCAGGTAATTGTAGCCGCAATTCTCGATTAAGAATATTTGGTGACTGCGATCTAAAAGTCAAAACAACATCATTTAAAGTCAAAACAACTTTAGTCTCGTTTACTCGAACATCTCGTGCAAACTACCTCGAGAATGTGATTGATTGACTAGTGAAATGCGTCATGTAGACCTGTTCAAAAGTTATATTGTTTACAAGTAACGCGGAACAAAATTCTTCCTAAAAATATATCCATCCTTCATGTTTCTCTTTGAATCGGTTTGGATCAGTAACCATGACTACAAAGCTATCATCGTTACGCGTTATCTCACCGGCTTCTTGAAGCGTCATATTAGCCAATGCTCCACACCTGCTGGCATTATCAAGGATGATGCTGGAAATGAGGTAATCTCTTGTCAGACAAAAGTCTCTTCTGGTCAAGTTTTTTGGATCAATCAGAAGTATTCGCTTAAATAAATCTTTTGCCTTTGATACAATCGCAGACTTGTCAAAGCAATTGATTGCATCTGATGTTGGTAAGTCACTTAAGTCTTTCAACTGTTTTTCATAAGACCTTTCATCCATGTTTTTTTGCAAATTTCTGTTCCATCTCTGAATGATTACACGCATTCTGTGCATGTCCTGTGTACTAAGGAGCTTTTCTTTTAGCTCACAAAAATCATAGAAGTTCAATATCGAGTAATTATTTGTTCGTAATGTTCCAGGTTTCAGACGCTCTTGACAATCGTTTATCCAGCTTTCCAAGAAATCTTTCTGTACCAGTTTTTCAAACGACCCACTTGAATCGTTAAATCGGAGAATAGACGTAATGGTGCTTTTATGCTGCTCTGCTGTTCGGAGAGGTTTCTGCTTCGTCTTCCGATGAAGTGCTTGAGGTAGCGTCGCTTTCTGAATAATCATCTTCCAGCATGTCAATCGCTTTTTTCATGTAGTAGGACAGCTTATGCGATTTCAACTGATGTGTATTTCTGAGATGATTACGCAACCTTTTGGGAGCGAGTGAACATTGAGCCATTGGACAAATTTGCCGTTTATACTTGCGTGGTTTCGATTTCGTCATTGTTTCAGACTTCAAATACCTTTCCATATTTAAGCTAAAATTAACTCGTGCCGCCGATGCATCTTCTTTCGTCCAACCATGTTTCCTGGACATCAGATGTTTCTTCAAATTACTACACATCCTAAATGAACAAGAAGTACACATTAATTTTATAACGAAAATATTTATTTATACTTTTCATAAGACTTAATTATATAAAAACGACACGCAGAAAAAACGAATTAGAAAGCAAAGAAGATTTAAAAATGTCTAAATATTTACATCGCACAAACAGGGCACTTCACTTTTCTTCTTGGTATTGTTATTACATTTTTCTTTGATTTTGCTTCTAAGGTTGATATCGCCTAAGGGTAAAGTCTTCGAATTAGGAAAGTTTAATGCTGATAAATTTCTCAAATTTTAGCACATGCCGGTTATTATGTGGCAATATTCAGTCCTAGATTATTTTGTTCAATGGAAATCTTTTCTATAGGTTAAAATAAGCCCTTTATTCATTAAAATTCAATCCTGAAAAGTTTCAAATTTACATGTAAAAAAGTTAATAACGAATTGTGTGGATTTTGATTTAAGATGTTTGAATTGAATGGCACCTGAAAAAAACTGTATTGCATAATCTAGCACTGAGTCTTGCTGCAACATGGCAGACATAATTGTATCAACTCATCTTACCTTCTTTGCTAGTTCTATGTTACCTGCATTGAGAGCATTTATAGCAGCCGCTTTCAAGCTAGAATGGATTATTATATAATATTATGTATTGTTGTCAATTCGGCGACAATTCGTTTTCGTCAAAATTAAGCTACAACTTCTTACATATCTGGTGAAGATTGCTCAACTTCTTACATATCTGGTGAAGATTGCTCAACTTCTTACATATCTGGTGAAGATTGCTCAACTTCTTACATATCTGGTGAAGATTGCTCAACTTCTTACATATCTGGTGAAGATTGCTCAACTTCTTACATATCTGGTGAAGATTGCTCAACTTCTTACATATCTGGTGAAGATTGCTCAACTTCTTACATATCTGGTGAAGATTGCTCAACTTCTTACATATCTGGTGAAGATTGCTCAACTTCTTACATATCTGGTGAAGATTGCTCAACTTCATTTGTGAAATTACTAGCAGGGTTAACATGTTCTTCAATTCCACTGAAATCAAACAAATATCAAAAGTGAACAAAACTCAAACATTTTTACAAATTAGCAACTCCAGGTCTTCAAATTTTGTCAGCTTGAAAACATTTCAATGACGTACATTTAAAACTAATACAAGGGCTTACCTTTCGTTACACGACTGCTCTGCAAACGTTTGTGGAACAGATTGTTCAGAGATGTCATTTTCCAGTAAAACGTTATTTTGACAATTGTTTGATTTGGGTGACAATTCTCTGGATGCCCTATGAAAATATTTAAAATTTAGGATCCAATGAAAAATATTTAAATACTTTAATTAACCAACTTGGTACATGGACATAATATTACAATTCTTCAGCAGAATTGCCATGCCAACCCTTTGATGTTAAGACATTGATTAGAACTTTCTGTAACATCAACATCAGAAGCACACTCGATTTCATGATACCTAATGTGAAGGAAATTAAATTAATCAGTTAATGCATAGTTAGCTAACTCCAGAAAAACTTGTTACTACAAAGATTTCTGAAATGCATCCAAAAAGTATCAATAATCTTGTGATTGAGTAAACAGAGAGTATACCTATTATCCTGAAGGCATATAGGTAGATTTTCAGTTATGTCAAAGCACCAGCTATCAGGAACACTACAAATAATTATGAGTAGAATAACTCAATAAACATAGTCCTATTTCAAAGTGATGTATGAATCTATATACTAACACGCGTGTGTGCATCCGTTTTTTAGTTTGGTAAAATATTTCGAGGTTGCCCGGTCAGTCGCTTCTTTTAAAAATTGGGTGTTTGTGAAAAAAGACTGGAAACGAAATATTTGTATGGAAAATTACACAGTGAAATTTTAGTTCGTGCGTAACTGAGTGGCCCGATATATTGGCGATTTTAGTATGAAGAGTCGCGCGACGTCAGTTGGCTCATTGCATTGCGGACCCAATAGAACGCGACATTTAAGGGCAAATTTCTCGATAACCAATGGGAATAACTGACGTCGCATGGGGTTCCGCATTTTGGGCCACATGTGGCATAAAATTTGGGGACAATAAATTTAGGGACGGGAACCTGTGACGTTAGTAAAACTTTTGATCGACGATATCTCGGGAACGGGTCGTCGTCAACATGCGATCCCATACACTTTTTTATCAGCGTTTCGAGCTCTTTAACGTGGTCCTTTCGTAATTCCAAGATTTTATTTTTCGTCACCCTTCTGAGATGACTTGGAGAGTTATAACCATGGGTGGACTGCAGGAGCAGGGGTGGACTGTAACTCACACAGAACTGAACCTGTAAAAAGTTTTTACACGCTATACTAGTACAATAATAAGAAAGGAGATTTAGTAAGTTATATATGCTAAAAAGGAAAAAATAAACAACAACAAGGAAATAACAACTACTTCAAATCTATAACATTGATCAAAGTTCTCAACCTGTAATCTATTGAAAATTCTATTTCTTGACGTTTGGTGTTGGTGGGCATGTTAACCTAAAAAAAAATAAAAAATGATTCCATAGGTATCGATGAAAATCGTGGACACACATTGGTTTATATAAATTAACAATGAGTTTCTCATAACCTGCATTGTCGTCATAAAACAGTTGTAAATTTTGTCCTTTTGTCTTGTCATAGTTTTAATGATGTACAGTTCAATTCAAACTGATGTGTATTCATGGGCTATTTCTAGCTTTGAAATTCTATCTAATGAAACGTCTGCTTGGGCTGACAACTTACCATTAATGAATGCCCTTAAAGAGAGTGCCAGACCTGAAATCACCAATTTATACAATTTGTATGGATTAGACATCTCCATGGTTGTTCTCAATGCTATTGAATCAGGATGGAGTGAAAATGCAGAATTGAGACCTGGTATAGAACAGGTATAGATGTTAATGTAAAATGTTTGGTTATGATCTAGTTTACTACAACAACCAGGATTTTCCTGTGATTTTGGAATAAAAGAATGCAGAATTAAAGTTTGAGATTTGCCTTGAAGTAGAACATTAAGTTCCATGTTATCCATTTGCATTTTTCGCATTAAGACACAGTTCTTGTTTATCTAGGATTACAGATTTCTATTCTGTTTGATTTAAAACGTTCAACAAAGAGAAAAAACAATATATAATTAGAGTTTATCATGTCATAGACCGGTTGTTTTTGTTTGCGACGTTTCGACAGTTACTACTGTCATCATCGGGCGTTTGTAAATGAATGATGTAAAGTTTATATATGTTTTCAGTAGGATCGAAATTAGGATCGAAATTATTTCGGACCTGGAAAGAAGCAATGTCAATATTTCGGACCTGGAAGGAAGCGATGTCAATAATTTGTTTTGCGTAGAGCTGGGAACCATATCGCAGGAACATTATACGATGTACTATTAATACTGGAATTGTTTTTGACACTGTATATAGTCTCTTTGACTTTTCGAGCAGTCCATCCTTTTTCCTTGTCAAGGATCTTTCTATTCTCCCAATCAAACTTGTGGTCATTAGTCCAACAGTGGTCAGCAATTTCGTTTTTGGTTACATCGCCATTCCGTACGGCTCGCATATGTTCTTTGATGCGTTGCTCAAATGTTCTTTTTGTTTCTCCTATATAAACTGATTCACAATCACTACATGGAATTTGGTATATCACGTTATTTGTGTCGTTCATTGAGATCTTGTCTTTCGGATGAGATAATATGTTACGAAGAGTTTCCGTTGATCGAAATCTGCATTTGATGTTGTGTGTACGGAATATTCTTTGTAAAGCATTACTGATACCAGATACATAAGGAATACTAATAGTGGTCACCGGTTCTTGTTCTGTTGATTCTTCGGTGTTTGAAGTTCGAGTATTGTTTATTCTATTTTCAACTCTTCTAACAATCGTCCTGTCATATCCATTTGCTTGGAGAGCCGATTTGATATGTTTCATTTCTTCAACACGATCATCGTCATTACTAACAATATCTTTCGCCCGATTTATTAACGATGCAACAACACGTTCTTTGCAACTTTGTTGATGGTTTGAGTTACAGTTTAGATATTGGTCTGTATGTGTTGGTTTACGATATACGTTCACTGAAATGCTTCCGTCTTGATTTCTTTTTACAAGAGTATCCAAGAATGGGATGCAATTATTCGATTCCTGCTCGATTGTAAATTTTATTTTCGGGTGCAATCCATTTAGATGTTGATGAAAATTATTCAATGAATCTCGTGTCACTATAGCGTAAACATCGTCAACAAAACGTTTCCATACTCTTGGGGGTTTGTCAGCGGTTGTTGTGGCTGTGGACTCAAACGCTTGCATGAAGATTTCAGCAACTACAGAAGATGCCGGACCTCCCATTGCAACTCCATCTGTTTGAGTGTAATAAGTTTCATCGAATAGAAACCACGTTTTTGTTAATACAAGCGTTATCAATTCCAAAAATTCTGTTGGTGGAATTTTCGTTTTGGATGAAAAGTTTGAGTCATTAGAGATTAAATCTCTAATTATATTGATCGTGTCATTTATCGGTACATTTGTGTAAAGTGATGTAACATCGAATGATACCATTTCTTCAAGTCGTACAACGGCGTACCGGTGCATGAGACTATTGGTCGTATAGGTATTCCAGTTTTGTGTATCTTCGGCAGACCATAGAATCGAGGTGGTGGAGAATCGCTTGGTTTTAATCTGAAATATGTTTGTTGATCGATAAAACCATTGTTTTGTAGTTTCTGAAGTTTTTGTCGTACTTCTTTTTTGATTGTTTCAGTTGGGTTCTTCTTGAGCGTTTTGTATGGACCATTGTTTATATGATCGTAACATTTCTGGATATAGTTGGGTTTGTCTAATACCACGGTTGTTCGTCCTTTGTCAGCTGGTAGAATCATGATACTGGTATCTTTCTGAAGATTACGAAGAGCTTTTCTGTCTTTTCGGCTGATGTTGTCGGTTGGTGTTTTCGATTGTTGTAGAGTTAGACTGACTTTAGCTCGTATATTGTCAGCTTCCTCTTTTGGTAGGTTTTTGATACCACTCTCTACATTTGCAACAATTTCTTTTGTTGGAATTTCAGTTGGTGTTATACTAAAATTCATTCCCTTCGACAAAATATTGGTTTCATCAGATGACAATTGTTTTGATGACAAGTTCATTATCCATCTTGATTTATCTACTTTCTGTTCGGTATCTTCCTTCTACAGGTCCGAAATAATTTCGATCCTAATTTCGATCCTACTGAAAACATATATAAACTTTACATCATTCATTTACAAACGCCCGATGATGACAGTAGTAACTGTCGAAACGTCGCAAACAAAAACAACCGGTCTATGACATGATAAACTCTAATTATATATTATGAATACTAGACTGACAAACAATATAAATATATTCAATTTGAGAAAAAACAATTTAAACTATTTTAAGCTCCATATTTTCAAGTCAAAGTGTCTGTAGTTTAACATTATTTAATGCCAACATTCTTTCTATTTAAAGGTTAGAATCACAGTTTTAGTAAGAAGATATTCATAAATAAACCAAAAACATTTTATATAATAACTCTTACAAAAATAGTTTTACTGAAAAGCTTCATGCGAAAATTTTAGATATATTTTTCAAGAATTTTCAGGAAGTTATTTTTCTTACATAGTGCATCACAAAATTTTATTGTCAGTCCATAAAAAGAAATTGTTATTCCTTTCTCAATGTACTAAAACATCTGTATCTCAGTTCAAGTAATGAAGTTATATAAATTAATCGTTTGTATTTTCAGGTTATTGAAATTTTTAGAACTTTGGACAAACTCCCATCAAGTGAAAAAGAACAGGTTAGTTGTTTTGTGTTTTGTTCTATGTTTAGCCATCACATTTCCCTGAAATTGAATTAAATACAAAACGAGCAATTTGGTTATGAACCCTGATAAAAGGACCCTAAAAGCAAATAAACAAATACCATGATGGTAGATGCATTTGTGGTTTGTTTTGCTGTTTCTTTGTTCACTTTTATAAATTGTGTTTGTAAAGTCTGTATGTGGAAATAACTTTGATTCACAATCTCAGCAAAAAGCGATCTGCATTTAGCAAACTGGGGAACCCTTATTTGCATAAGCAAAAAGAGTGAGCGTAAGCAAGATGCTTTGCAGCTGGAGCTGATTTGGCAAGATCAAATATATATTACGTCATAGAAATTCCTATATACAAGGAGCATTTTTTTGAAATGGTCCGTTTTTTTAGGCAAATTTGCGCCGATTTAATGTCACAAATATGAGGCAAATTAACTGACTGTCCCATTGCTTTGATTATTCCAGAATCTCATGGAATTTCGTGCTGTTTTTGAGGATTTTCATTGAGTCACGAAAATATTTATTGTCTTATTTGGTCATGTCATTCGCCGTCCATATCAGACGTTTGCTACACTATGCAGCTCAGGTCATTTTGAAGTTCAACATTTTTAAATTCTGTTTATCTACCAATCCAAACATCCATGACTTTCTTTGAAGATTTGGTAGAGTATATAGGTCTATACTGAAACTACGTAGTTATTTTCTTGTGTGAAGAAAAGCAACAACGCAGTAGTAGTAGGGGACCAATATATACGCCAAAACGCTCCTTTTCCGCATTTCAGGGGTCAAACCCCGCTTATGAACCTCTCCTCAGCACCCCGTAAAAACATCTGTGACGTCATCAACAAAATTACAATATCGGTCACGGTTGAATGAGTCAGGGGAATTTCCCTGTGTTACACCAGTATATGTCGCAATCAACAGGATATGTCGCAATCAACAGTAAATGTCGCAACGTCGCCAGTAAATGTCGCAAATCAACAGTAAATGTCGCAAACCCAACAGCAAATGTCGCAAATTAAAAAAAATATTTACTAAAAATATTTACTTTACTAAAAATAAATACTTGAACGTTAAAATCAACAGTTAATGTCGCCAGAGATATGTAAAAAAAGAAAGATAAACAACTTCGTTGTTTCTCGCAAAAGCTATCCGATTCCCTTTTACTGGTGTGAGTATTGTTTCGCGCGAATAATTTAAATATATAATTACTTGTAATTGTTAAAATTCTAAATTTTCATTGGTTGAAAATTAAAATTATGCGAATACTCATTGGATAATTTTTATAATTTTTTCTAGTTTCGCATATTTTAATTTTTCATATAAGTTCTCGTTCACCGAATGTCACTCGCTTTTTAAGATGGCTACAACAGCAACAACTACTTCTGTGATAGATGATATTGACTTTGAAATCAGTGAAACAGACGATGTTGACCGAGCAATCATGGAACATTTCAATGAATTTGAGAGTGTTGAGATACAATTTGAAGACGATTTAAGTAAAGAGGATTTTCTTCTCCTCGAGAAGAAGAAGAACACTACCTTATTATTGGACTCAATACCACCTCTAATGTTCTGTGATGAAGCGAATGTACAATGCGTCGTCAATGCTAACCAATCATCCTCGCCTCCAAAACAAATAAAGTATTTTTGTGATTATTGTTCCAAGCCATATAAAAGAGAGACTGCTTATGTAAAGCATATGTCAGCTTGTTCAATGGGTACGTATATAAGTTTTCTTTAATCAAATTCTCTCTTCATTCTATAGATCATATTACATCTTTTCATATCTTCATCTAAAAGTCTTGTTATTATACTGATTGAGACTTGAAAGGGATTGTTGCACAGTTACAAAAGTTTAGAGATTTTGTGTATAATAGTGTGTTGCTAGATCTAACTCTGCAGTAGTAAGATATATGAGTGTTTTTCGTGATAATAACTGGCTTGCACAGAGTGTCACACAGTGTATATTACTCTTATCTTTGTAAAAATTCTATCCTATCCAGATCCTTTTGGCTAAACTTCAATATATACCTTTATTCTTTTTACATAGGTGGAAGTAAATCAGAGAATACAAAAAGCAAGCTGAATCAAAAGGAATCTGCAACTAAAACTGTTAATAAAGAAGCAGGTAATTTATATTTGGAGCTAACTAGCTGTCCTTGCCCTGATACTATGGTTTAAAAATTGTTTATTTGGAGATTTATGGTTGTTTATTTATTTCAGGGTTTATCTGTGTGAAAGCTGATTTCAATTTTTCATTGGTTCGAAAAGCTTTGGACATGTTGGTAGCTGACAAAATTTATAACGTTAAAACAAAATTCGAAACTCCTGGACAGAAAGTGAAAAAATTTGCACAAGAGCTTATTCGTGTTTTCACTGAGAATCCTGATCTTTTGAAAGAAACAGAACGTGAACTTTTATCAAGAATGATTAATGCAATGAAAGATACAAACTTAACGAAAGGTGCTATGAGAGAAAATATGTGGAATAAAATCCTTCAAATTCAACAGGATTCAAGGAATATTGAAAGATGGAACAATGTTTTGAGTCAATGCAAAGAATCGATTCCAACCTCAACCTTTTCGTCACTGTTTCATTACTTGACCACAAAAATGGTGTTTTTGATATTGGAGAATAACAATGTACAAAATCAAAAAGAAGCTCCTATGAGAGATATCAAGCTGTCAGATGATGAACAAAATGTATTGTATTATGTTTCTGGGTTCATCATATTTTACATGAAGCGAAAATTCCAGAAGATATTTTCCAAAAACAAGAATAACACAGCCGCCATAGCTGCTTTGCAATTTTTATCAAACCTTCATGCAAAATCCAATGAAGCTGTGAAAGGACATTCATTTCTGGATTTCACTAAAAACTGGGCTGACGTAAAAAATAATGGAGGACTTGTCATGGTAAATGATGAGTTCTACCTTTTTATACGTCGAATAGAAAATGCTGTTCGACAAATTCTAACTATAGATTTAATTTGCAGTTATAAACAAGAAGACATTCGAGATGTTGTTAGAAGAGAAATTGAAAAAGCAGCATTAGTTAACCAGTATTGGGAAACACTTATTAGGTTTTTACCTAATAAAGATCTGGGTAATGTCCTAAAAGACCAAATTATAACCAAGTGGATAGATTTGAGATGTCATGCCTTTGTTAAAACGTATATACAGATTTTAAGAAGGAAATTTAATCAAGATGCAGCTACCAAAGCAAAGAGTACAATATCCAAATTTGCCGAGCCTGCTCTGCGGAAAACTTTAACATAAACTTTTATATTTTTAATCAAACCAACCGGCACATTGTATACTGTATGTGCATATGTAGTGTTTTCATTAATTTTGTAATTTTTCTTTTCTTTGTGGTTGTTATATTAAATATCTCCTTTTTCAAAACGCACCTAGTTCTAGTCCAAATAAATATCGAAAAGAAACGCTGGCTGCGTGTTTTTATCTAGTTACCTTAGCGGCCCTTATTTGGCCGGCCCTAAATGGCCAAAATTTTCGTCGCTGGCCAAATAAGGGCCGGCCAATTTAGGGCCGGCCAATTTGGGGCCGGCCAATTAAGGGCCGCAGCAAAATGACCCTACGAGTGAAAATTGGCCACTTTTTAAAATGAAGCAGAAACTTCGAATTTTCATCGGCGATGTCAACTTTGACAGACTGGCATGTTAAGTGAGCGTTAGAGTAAACATAGTCAACATATATTTTAAGGTATCACGTACTCGTATTCAGGAAATGCTAAACTTTCGTCAAAGGTATTCGGTAAAAAACTCATTAAAAAGTCTTATGTTTTCAACCTGAAAATGTTTGAGAAATGTTCTCCTTACTTCATTTTTCATGAAAACTTATTAAATTTTCCGAACACCTTTTTTACCAAACAGCTCTGACGAACTACTTCCGTTAGCGTAATAAGGATATATAGGATATATAAAAGCATCAGATAACAACGACTACACTTCTATTTTTTTTAAGAAACATAATAGAACATATAAGGTTGGATCCATAGACGAAACAAGAAAGTGCATATGGAGGATGGCCAAAGTCTTAGAATTCGATGTTTAAATTCTCTCATGTGTTGTCTACTTAACCTAACCCTAAAAACTAAACAAAAAACTTCTATGTCGACCGTTTACTCTTGGTCTTTTCATTTTGATAAACATAAAAGTAACCCTGGTTGATTATTTTCTTTCAAAATTCATAAAACATCTGGAACTAGAAGAACGTAATTTACAAGCAAAATACAATCTTTTTTTATATGCAACTAAATTTTTCGGTCGAAGTTGGTGCATGGGTAGTAAATATTTCCGCAAACATGTCAAAAATGCTTATAAAACTCTGAAATATAAAAATAAATCCACTTAGCCCAAATTAAAAAGAAATTAACCGGATACACAGATTTAGTTACGAAGTAACTATGTCTATTTCGTTGAAAGGGTTCTCTGCTATCGCAATCAATGATCTTGCTTGATTATATGCTTCCACTATACCGGCTTTACGAAATCCATTAATAATCGTATTCTTCGAGTTTTGCATTGTTCTGTAGTAAGCAATAACCCAGTTTGCGTGAAGTGGTTTCACTGTGCTTAGCTTAACATCAACATACACATCGTGTGGTAATACTCCATTTTGCAGCTGCGCTGTTACTTGATTTGCGTACCACTCCTGATATTTGTTTCCCAGAAAACTTTTGGCTCCTTTATTTACTGATATATCTAGAGGTTGAAACAAATCAGTATGTGTGTTTGGAACGAAAACATTAATGCAGTTGTTGTCTTTCAAAAATTTGATAACGGTTGGGGTGGTCTGTCCTTTAAACACATCAAAAATCAACAGGCTCTTTGCATTAGTTGGTAGCCCTAATTCTTTTTTCTTATTTTTAAGGTAAGGTAAGACGATGTTCTTCAAATGAGACATGACCAAGTCCTCGTTGGACCAATGGTTAACCGAGTGTGTAATGTCAAATCCTGTAGGAAATGACACAACAGGGTGACATCTGTTGGTGGTTCCAGCATATATCAACTGTATCGGCAAGAAGGGTCCGTCAAGGGTTACTGTAAATGTTCCTGTAATCTGACGTTTGTCATCTAAATTTGAAATCGGCACTGTTTTAGAGTTTTGTTCACAAAAGGTTACCTTAGATGCTGATGTATATCCAAGAGGGGTTTGATCAAAATTAATTATCAGGCTCTTATCAATTTGGTGCTCAAAAACTATTTCTGCAATTTTACGCTTCCAAGTAAAACACAATTCTTCATACAACGATGGATTCATAGCTCGTTTAGCAGTTGTTCCTCTCCTGCGCACATAGTTCATAGATTTTAGAAGATTTCTTGCCCATTTTATTGATAATGCGATTGACCCACCATTCTTCGCCATTTTTTCTGGACATTTGCTTTCTAGTACCCCATTTCCAACAGCAATACAAACTTTGCGTGAAATTGCACATCCACCTAATCTCAAATTTTCAAGAATTAATTTAACTTCACATGTCAACATTTCATTAAGCATAGGTGGTCTTCCTGGTCGAAAAAAAGGTACGTTTAAACTATTGTTATTTTGTTGATACGTAGCCTTCCAATTACGGACAGTTTCTCTCTTGAATTCACAATCGGGATAAATCTTTTTTGCATAAACTAACGCAGCCTTTACACCATGCTGAAAAGCGTAAAATCCTACATCCTTTTTTACTTTTTCTGAATGTTTTCGATAGGTTTTAGGAATGTCTAAGTTTTCACATAATTTATTTAACTCTCTAGCGGCGTTTATTTGGGTACTCGAACTTTCACCGGATTGATTCAATGCCTTTCCATGCAAATTTTCTCCCTTACCAGTTCCAAAATATTTTCGAATGTCCATCTTCTTTGAAAAGAATAATAAAAAGAAAGTTTTATTCATTAGTTTAAATTTTTGCTTGTGTGCGATCGAATGCATGTTTTGCGTTTCCATTAAAGGCTCTGTTTACACCAGCTTTGCTATTCATTCAGCGTTGCAGTCCATGAGACTGCGACAAAATTGGGATCATGTGCCGTTAGGGTGGTACATGACTCATAAACGGTCTTTTTAAGAACGAAACAATAGTAATTAGGCCTAATTACTATTGTTTCGTTCTTAAAAAGACCGTTTATGAGTCACCACCCTAACGGCACATGATCCCAAAATTGATGTTATGTGATACGTGCCTTATTCTAGACATTGCTATGTGCTGTATTCCAGACATCACTAAACAAGTGCATTTTTATCCAAAATTTCTTTTTTATTAAACTGGTGTAGACTACGTACACGACACAAGAATGGAACAATTCAACGTAGAAGTGGGAAGTCGTGGATACCATGTTTTCCGTGGCTTCACATGGAATAACATTGAAGTAAATCAACCAGTCGAAGTATACCAAGAAAATAACCCTGCATCAAAGGCTGAGGACCCGTACGCTTGTAGAGTAACAATAAAAAGAATGGATAGAATTGGACCAGTTACAGTAGGGCATATTCCCCGAGAGATATCTCGCTATGTGTACTATTTCCTACACGAAGGAGGTGTTGTCAAAGGCTTTGTAGTTAGTACCCAACCGTCGATTTCGCCGATCCCAGCTGGGGGATTGGAAGTTCCCCTAAAATTAACATTCCAGCATAAAAACGGTAAAATTATTGAAAAAATGAAAACATTTGTACTAAAACAGTTGTCTCGCCTGCAAGACACTTTTACAATAGATAATATCACTGATGATGGAGAAAGCGAGAGTGAAGATGAAGAAATCATACTCGAAGATGATGAAAGAGCGACTGACTTTGAAGTAGAGAAAACTGCGTACCATAGCGAAGTTAGTACAAAAACTGAACCAGAAGAAAAAGCTGTTACGAACACTATTATTATTGATTAAAGCTGAGAATAACAAACGATTAAAGCGTGTAAATTTTACTATTTTTATGCAACGAGAAAAACTTATGTTTGCTTGAATTTGAAACGCATTGTTGCTTCCAGTCTAAAACGATTCTTGAATATAAAATTAAATTTTATCAAAAGTGGCCAATTTCTTATCCTTGTGGCCAAATTTCGGCCCTAATTGGCCAAATCCAAAATTTGGTCGTGGCCAATTAAGGGCCGGCCAATAATTAGGGCCGCTAAGGTATAGCATCGGTCCTTTACCACATTACTATAGCTAACTGGCCAATGAAAAAATGAGAAACTCTAGGAACGAGGAATGAAAAAACTACGTATAATTAAGGGAAGCAGAAAGCATCCAAACTCGTACCCAGTGCCTTTTCCCGCTTTTTAAAAGCCCAGGGTTTAAGAGAAAATCACACGGAAAAGTCGGCCAGACTAGACTGTAGTGGTACGTTTATAGAAATCGGATTATGAAAATGCGGTGAAACACCATGTTGCTATTATTAATACAGAGTCGCACTTGAATTCTGTATTAGTAAAAATCATGTCGCGCCGTGGTTTCAATTATGTAGAAAGTAACATTGATTTAGAAATTAATATTTGTAAGCCGGAGAATAAAAAAGACATAATTGAAACCACGGTGCGGCATTTTCTAAGGGGGTGTTCACATGGAGAAAAATTAGCCCGGCAAAGAGGGCTGGCTCGATTCACCGGGATGATTTTGTCTTGGGTTCATATGAGAAAAAACATCCTGACAAACCGGGCTGAAAAATGTCATATGATTATCATTGTTTACACGTTACAAAGAAAAACATGCGCAAAATGTGAAAAACCATCCCGGTTAACCGGGCTAGAGTGTTCACATGGAAAAATTTCAGCTCGCCTTGCGAGATCTCGGTAAATAAAAGCGAGATTAATTTCTCATGTGAACACATGTTGAATTTTATGAGACTTTGATAAAAAAGGTGAGATCTCGGCAAATCGAGCCAGCCCGCTTTTCCGGCCTGATTTTATCCATGTGAACACCCCCTAGTGCGACATTATTTTCTATCAATGGACCGGGACAAACGTTTCAAATAATGAGATTTACAGTGGCCTGTAAATGCTGACGGGACCAAAGTTTTTGTTCTACATAACGAAAGTCAACTGTATTATTTATATTTTATTTCAGGTTAGTACAAACAGCAATAGTAACAATGACTAATAAACACAGACTAGGTGTAGAGTTTATCGGCTCTCCAAATGCACTCTACACTAGGTTGAAAATACTATAAAATTGTTAATGAAAATCTACTTCATAAAGATATGTTTAAGTCTTCAGAAGAAGTCCTGAAAAATAAATAAAAAATACAAATCTCAAATTCTTAAAACGTACACTTGCAAAATACAAACTACATAGTTCGAATAGTTTCAAAAGCAAAGAAATTCAACTTTGTTCCCAGGGCCTTCCTAGAAATATTTATAAAAAGACAAATGACAAAATATGAAGTTTATGGTGATTTAATGATCAATAATTTTTTGTCTTTTTCTTGGCAAGCGAGTGTCTGTTATATCAATATCAGGTCTTGTATCAGGTCTTCCAGCCGTATTACCACGTAAATCACCAATCAATTCACTTTTTACAACATTAAGTGAAATTTCCTGTCGCTCGAATTGTTCTAACGTAGGATTGTCACTGCAACCACCGGCCCTCCTGTGCCTAGCAAAAAGCTCTTCCAAAGGATCTTGGTAAAATTTTTCACTTAAGATATATGGTACACCTTCCATCAGCAATGTTTTGCTTAATGTGATGAATGATTTAACTAAAAAGTTAACAGAAAGATTTTAAAAAAACTAGATAATAGTGCCAGAAAAGGAAATCCGCTCATATTTAAGTATAATATTTAAGCGAAAAGTATCTTACTAGTCATATGCCAACCATGATCTGTCTGATAACTGATACATAATTTACTTTTCTCTTCTTTTGTCAATCCTATTGTGTGATTAGCTTGGCATCTCCATTCATCCAAATACTCGAGTACTTGTTCTAAGAACTGACATTATTCAAAAAGTAGAATTATTTTCCTAATAGAGAAACTTCTCTTATACAACTTGACATCAATTTTAGAAGGGGTGTACACCAGTAATCAGTATTTTTTATACTCATTTATGAAAAATATATACAAACCATACTGGGGCATTATTTAGAGGGTTCTAAAAAATATAAAAGGCATGAAATAAAATCTCACACACATGCAAACTAAAGACAAACATACTTCATAACGTTCATCATCAACTGAAGTAAAAGGACGTCTGTCAGGTTTTCCATCTTTTCTTGTACTAGAAACGTTTAAACAATCAAAAGCTCTATCGAATATTTTGATAAATTTTATGGTCGATTCACGATTTGGTAAACGTTGGTGTTCCAGAGCAAGAGCAACAGAATTGCTCATAACCTAAAGAGTTAACTGACAGCATAAATGTAAGGGATTTAATTAAACATGTCTCCAGTATAAAATAACACATAACTGAATTTTACATATAATTCAAGGTAATACAGAATAATTTTGACTCTGAAATTCAATGCATGAAAACATACACATGAAACATTATGTTCAAAAAATACAATGTAATGAAAACACTACAATACAAAAAATAGTTTTACAAAATAATACAATTTGTTAATCTACCTGAGCAGCAAGGTTAACTTTCATACGTAATCGTGGGGAAAGTTTAATATGATCCTCAGTTATCTTTGGAAGATAACGAAATCCAAATGCGGCACGGTTCATACCCAAGTCCCATTCATAGAGTGACTCTAGAAATTGCCAACTTATGTCTTGATGATCAACCTTGAATATAAAGAAAACATTGCTTTTATTTTGTAACTTTTTAACTAATTATATTATAAGTAAAGTATATAAAGTATATACCACAAATTTCCACCCTGAAAATCTAATCTTTATAATAGCATTTAATGAACTCATTCAAAATTGTAGTTCAGGTAACATAACAACCTGAAAACATATATACAGTTCGAATTAATAGAGCATAAGGAATGTAAACTTACATGAAGATTTCTTGAGTGTCTGTTTCCATGGGAGTTCTCAAAATTATTTCTGGTGGTTTTCATAAGATGAGGAACATCTGAGATAAAATAAATCTTTCGAGATGGGTCGAAGTTGTTCCATGTCCAGAATATATCTGTATTATTTTGGTTGATTTGGAAGAATTTCCGATTTGGAGTTGCTCCATCACAAACCCAAGCTCGAACTTTGAATCCAATTGATTCCAAAACTCTGGTGGCATCCCATACTAATGGAAATAACTGATCAGCAGTAAATCCTAATCCTGCATGATAACCAAATGGGTATGGTGGAATTGAAGTGCAGATACTCCTCATCATAAACACATTGACATAAGTAGCCAAATCTCTTTCACCTGGTGTGTCATCATTATCAATCTCTCTTTGAAATTTTTGGATTTCTTCATTAACATCACCCATTTCAGTGAACCCTACCAATTTTCCATTTGACCTTTGATATGCAAGGCCTGATTTAATTTTAATTTCATCAAATAAAAGTGCGACATTTCTTTTCCATTCACATAACTCCTCAACTTTGCTGTCTTCAATTAATCGTTCTATTATGTCTGGATTAAAGTCACTAAGCGGTTGTGTAAAATTCAAATATTTTTTCAAAGTATTTACATGTGGTAGAATCAGGAACTTGTTACGTTTGCTTGCAATTTGACGGTATGCAGCAGGAGATGAATGATAAATGCTTAAACACCACCGAATAATAAGTGGGTGCCACCTCATTCCTCGGCTGTCACATTTTGAAGCTTGCTTTTGTTGTTGCTCCCAAAGAAGCCATTGTGGGGTTCCCTCTTGAAAAGAAGTTGATTCACTACACAAAACATCTTTTAAAAGAATATGGGTCCCACATCAACAGTCACTCCATTAGATTTCACTAAATTATCAATTTTAGAAGCATATCTTGCAGCTTTATCAACAGCAGCCTTCTTTGCTGCTGAGACATTTCTCAATCTATCACGTAATTCTTCAATATTTAGATATCGAAGGTTTGTATGACTATCGTCAGATGTAGAAGCTTGTAACCTTGTATCATCAGAAACACGTCTTTTGAACTTGTGCAACGTATTTCTATACATACAACAAGGCTCACAAATAATGTTTCCACTAATTAGATAGCTGCAATCAGAAGACCTTATTAAACGAAAGTTTTCTGCAATGAGTCGAGTGTGCCCCTCGCCAGCTGACTCAGCATATGCCGTACTTCCATTTTTGCCTGGAAAAGGGTCATCAAACTTCACTCTATTATTTAAAACACTTTCAAAATTCCTATTACCCTGACAAACAGTAAGTTTTGAAATTTGTTCACAAAAAGAGTTCATGTTATCGTTGTTAACAAATTCAGGTAGATGTTGCAGTGTACAATGATTTTCACGTTGGATGATTTTCCCATGCACAAAGATTTTCCATTTATTTGTCATGGGTGTAATTATGAGCTGCATAGGTACATCAATTACATTAGTTGCTGTATCTTTTACAGGCTTGAAATATATCAGATCATTTTGATATCTAGTGGAACCAATCTCCCTCATAAGATAATCAAATCGACTGACATGAAAAGATTGATTACGGATTGAAGAGAAGCACGCACAGTCATCACTATGAGGATAAAAATTCACAATTTGTAGATCTTTTGTATCTCCTTGATGTATTTTTTCCAATTTTCTCTTGCATGTTATACAAAGATTAGCAGGATAGATCTGATGATAGAAAATATTCCCATTAAAAAAAATCAAAACAAAATGGCTAGATTGCAAGTAAGTCTTGTCTCAACAAATAATAGGATATCAAATTAGGAGAATTCATATCAAAAAGAGGTGGTGAAAGCCATAGGTTAGTAGAGACAGTAATGAACAAAATGTAACAAAACACTTTAAAACCTAAAAGCCATAACAAATTCAAGCTTCATTCATGTGAATAAAAATAAGACACAGGCAGATTTTACCTGAGGATCTTCCTGTTCCAAGACACCAAACTTCGTCAGCACATCCAAATATTGACAAGCTTTTTTTGGGTTTAAATAACCTTTACTAATCTTTATTATCTTCCTACATACTCTACACATTTTCTCCAGCATATTTATATGAACATCCATTCTATAGGGAAAACAAGAGAAAAGCGTGGTATGTGTTAGCCACCTTGAATCTAAATATCAACACTACCGACGAGTATATTAATTATGACAAATATTTCATTTATAATACCGAGTTTTAGATCTATTTTACCTCAAAATATCTCGTTTCAAAACGAATGTTGGAAAATCTTAATCAAATAATCTCGTAAATAAAATCATAACTTACGTGTTATTAGCCAAACTTACATCAGACTTCAGTAGTTTTCTTGAAAAATTGATTTTACTGACAGAGACTTCGTTTTACGACAAATTTATTAGCATACAACTTATTCTTTACTTCTTTCTCTAAAATGTTAACATTTTCTACAAACTTTAAGAAAAATTTAAAGCATATGTGTGAGATTAAGATTCGTCTGAAAAATATCGAAATCTCTCAGGAGATATTCAGGAAAGACAAATCAAAGACAACATAAATTGTCGGTAACACTCGTAAAGTTTTAATTTTTCCGAATTTAATTATTCGCGAAAAAAAAAGAGTCTGGATCTGGGGACACGGATAGCGTTGAATAGAGGCGCGAAACAAAAGGATTAACAATAAGCTGTCAATCAAGTTCAAACGAGTTGTTTATCTTTCTTTTTTACATATCTCTGGTATTATGTATATATGTATTGTGTATGAAGAAAACCCTTTTCTATCCAACCTTTTTTTTATTTTTGCCTTTCCCTGAGTTACCAGGCTAGCATATGTTTTTGGTCATTGCGACATTTGCTGTTGGGAATTGCGACATTTGCTGTTGGGAATTGCGACATTTACTGTTGACAGTTGCGACATTTGTTTTTGAACATTGCGACAGTTGTTATAACAATAGCTACTTTTATCATCGATAAGTGGATGTGGTAAAGTGATTTCTGTCTTTGCGACATTTACTGTTGATCATCGATTTTGGTGCGACATTTGCTGTTGCGACATTTGCTGTTGGGTTTGCAACATTTACTGTTGATTTGCGACATTTACTGGCAACGTTGCGACATTTACTGTTGATTGCGACATATCCTGTTGATTGCGACATATACTGGTGTAACACCCTGACTCATTTTATTTTTAAAAATAAAATAAAAATAAAAAAAAATTAAAAAAAATAAAAAAAAAATAAAAAAGTTCTGTCCACTTTAAAAAATTTTTTTTCCTAAAAAAAGTGTATATAATAAAGTATGTTGAGTTATTTTAAGAATGCGATATCTAATAAAAAAGAATGGGGTGTGATGGATTTGAATAGAATGTGTGATGCAGCTAGAAAAGGTCATATTGATCTCGTTAAATTATGTAAAGAGTGGGGTGCGACGGCTTATAATTATGCGATGTATGCTGCAGCTGGAGAAGGTCATATAGAGATCGTTAAACTGTTTAGAGTGGGGTGCAACAGATTTTGATAATGCGATGGGGTGGGCAACTACAAAAGGTCATATTGATCTCGTTAAACTGTTTAAAGAATGGGGTGCGACTAATGTTAATGAGGTGATGGAGATTGCAGCTGGACAAGGTCATGTCGAGATTGTTAAATTATGTAAAGAATGGGGTGCGACAAATTATACTATGAGTATGATGTATGCAGCTAAATACGGTCATATCTCAATTGTTAAACTATGTAAAGAATGGGGTGCGACTAACTTTAATGATGTGCTGTGGAATGCATCTTTTGGAGGTCACATTGAGATCATTAAACTGTGTAAAGAGTGGGGTGCGACTAATGTTAATGATGTGATGAGGTGGGCGGCTAGAGAAGGTCACATCTCAATTGTTAAATTATGTAGAGATTGGTTAGGTTATGATATTATACATGAAGAGTTATTTCGCTATCACCACAAACGTAAGTTTTCAAAGACATTGTATTATGATTTGATAGAAGTTGCGATGCATCCAGATAGAGTATGGGATTGGTACTTTGATGAAGATGAGAAGAAATTTATAAATGAATATTTTTTTTTCTAAAAAAGTTTATATAATAAAGATGAATAATAATCCTATGATGAATGAAATTTATAATTTGGGTATGACGTGCTCAGCTCTTGGTGGTCACATTTCTTTCGTTAAACTATTTAAAGAGTGGGGTGCGACTAATTTTAATGAGGCGATGGAGATTGCAGCTGAAAAAGGTCATATTGAGATTGTGAAACTATGTAAAGAGTGGGGTGCGACGGATTATAATGATGCGATGTATGCTGCAGCTGGAGAAGGTCATATAGAGATCGTTAAACTGTTTAAAGAGTGGGGTGCAACAGATTTTGATAATGCGATGGGGTGGGCAACTACAAAAGGTCATATTGATCTCGTTGAACTGTTTAAAGAATGGGGTGCGACTAATGTTAATGAGGTGATGGAGATTGCAGCTGGACAAGGTCATGTAGAGATTGTTAAATTATGTAAAGAATGGAGTGCGACAAATTATACTATGAGTATGATGTATGCAGCTAAAGGCTGGTTCTCACTAGCATCGTAAGGCTTACGTTACGACGATCGTAAGCCTTGCGACAGTTTTAAAGCTTGCGCTAGTGTGAATAAAAAAAATCAAGAGATCCATCTTAAATCTTACAACTGTATTTTAAGGCTTACGATTGATATCAAAAAATTCGCTTACGACGGGTTAAGAAAAATAATAAACAAAACAGAAAACAAAATGGCGCCGCTCTCATTGAGAAAAAACGAATTTGTGCCTTAGCTATCCTTATACTCATGGAAGATGAAGAGGAATGTAAGCCCAAACAAAGAAGATTTTGGGTGAGAAAGCTTTTTCAAGAAAGAAAAAGTCATGGTTATTACCATGTTTTGGTACAAGAACTTCGTTTATTTGACAAAGAATATTTCTTTCGTTTTGTTCGCATGACACCAGATCGTTTGGAACATTTACTTTCTTTAATCGGACCTTCTCTGCAACGTCAAACAACAAGAATGAGGGAACCAATTTCTGCTGCTGAAAGACTGGTTTTAACATTGAGATTTCTGGCATCAGGAGAATCGCAACAATCTCTCTGTTTTTCGTTCAGGATCAGTCGAGCATCGATTTGTGTGATTTTAAGTGAAACTTGCCAAAAGCTTTGGGACATTTTATCACCAGTCTATGTAAGTCCTCCACGTACAGCGTTACAGTGGAAAAAAATCAGTAATGAGTTTCACGAACTATGGGACATGGTACATTGTATAGGTTCGATAGATGGTAAACATATTGCAATTGAATGTCCGTCAAATAGTGGCTCTTTGTACTACAACTACAAGGGTTTCTTTAGTTTGGTTTTGTTGGCAGTTTGTGATGCCAAGTACACGTTTACCTTGATTGATCTTGGTAGTTACGGTAGTAACAATGATTGTGGAATTTTGAACAACTCCTTAATGGGGCAAAAATTTGAAAGTGCGAGAATGAATCTTCCACCTGCTGAAAACTTAGAAGGATTTTCTAATAATCCTTTGAATTATTTCCTGGTTGGTGATGAAATATTCCCTTTAAAGTCATGGCTTGTTAGACCATATCCTGGTAATCTCTCAGAGTCTCAGAAAGTATTCAACTATCGATTGTCCAGAGCACGTCGAACCATCGAAAACACGTTTGGCATATTAGCCTCTCGCTGGCGAATATTCCGTCGCCCTATCAAAGCCAAGGTAGAAAATGCAGAAAAATACAGTCTTGCAGCAGTTTCTCTACACAATTACTTACAACAAACACAGAACGCATACTATTGTCCAAATGGCTTCATTGATTCGGAAAATTCAGATGGTTCGTTTAAAGAAGGTATGTGGAGAGAAATCATTCGAAATGATGGCATAGGAGGGTTAAAAGAAATCACAAATGTCAGAGGCTCAAGATATCATCAAAATGCATTGGCACAACGAGATGCTTTGAAAAATTACTTTATAAATAATGATGTACTACCATGGCAGCTAGAGCATGTTCAAAGTTGTGGTCCAGTTCGGCAATAAATGATTGCACAAGATCCTTTGTTTTTGTTGGTTTGTTTTCACAACACTAACAAGGGTTAAAACAAAGAAAATTAACACAAAAATTCTTCCATGATAAACATATTATGTATTTCACTAAAACTTTTAATGAAACTTGTCAAGCAACGTTAACTCGTTGTTCAATTGTTCCAAAGATATTCTGTTTATAGTTGATGATATTTCATTTTTGGCTATACGCTTCTGCCGAACATTCAGTGCCTTTAGCTCGCTAGCCACATACTTTCCGAAAATATCATCATCGGTTTCTTCTTTCTCTTCTCTTGATAACGTATCAGCCAGTTTTTCAAATAACTGGCGATTAGAACTAGAAGTGCTAGTTTCTGTAAGCTTTTGCCGTTTATTTTTTACCCATTTCGGTTGCCCAATGGCTTGCGAGGTAGATGTTTTAGAGCTGTTTACATCAGTTGTTATTGTTGGTGAAATGGAAATAGATATACTATGTTTGGCCATTTCATCTTCTGAAGTAACAGCAGTTGCGGATTCAGCAGCTGCTTCCCCAACTGCATGCTCTTCCTCGGTCAGCATATTACATTTGCTGCTTCTTTCGTACACAAATTTGTCCAGCCAGCTGAGAAAGGAGTACTCTTGCAGTTCTTTCTCAGCTTTGATGACTTTGTCCGCTGCAGTACCCGATTTCTTTGCTTCTTTCAACGCCTTTTTTCTTCTGACATATTTCGTACGCAAACTGGTAAAAGCAGTTTTTGCATTAAGACCTAGAAAAATAATAAAAAAAAAATAAATGAAAGAGAAAATGCAGTTTTTAAAATCTTTCATATGTCAAACCCAAGGAGATAACTAGAGACAACTATTTTTATAAAGACAAACAAGCTTACCTGATTCGAATTGCATATCCTTTGCAACTGCATCCCAGGCATTCTTGCGTTCATTTTTATTATGAAATGATGGTATAGCCTTGTCAAATAGACAAGGGTATTTTTGAACAGTCCAAGCAAGTTGTTCCTCCATTTTACTCATCATGCATGAAGCTTTCAAATCGAATAATTCCGGAGAGTGTCAATTTCAATTCGAACGTTTTTTTCTTACTTTGAACGTTTTAGTTCATTCAAACTGTTACGATTACGACACAAGATCAAAACTTTTTGATCTTGTGCGTAAGGCTTACGACAGCTGCGTAAGGCTTACAACGGTCAATCGTAAGACAAAAAAGTGTTCACACTTATTTGACAAAACGCTTGCGATCTGAAATTTTTTGATAATTGTCGTAAGCCTTAAAACTGTCGTTAGGCTTACGATCGTCGTAACGTAAGCCTTACGACGTCTAGTGAGAACCAGCCTTAAATACGGTCATATCTCAATTGTTAAATTATGTAAAGAATGGGGTGCGGATAATTTTAATGATGTGATGTGTGTTGCAGCTGAAAACGGTCATATTGAGATCGTTAAATTATGTAAAGAATGGGGTGCGACTAACTTTAATAGGGTGATGTTGTGGGCAGCGAAAAAAGGTCATATCTCAATTGTTAAACTATGTAAAGACATCGAAATAGCGAACCGTGTCACAGTCATAATCGTTATCTCTGTACTTAACGCGCTCAGCCATGACAAGGGACTTAGATATATTTCCCTGTTCGTCAAACACATTCTGACGTTTTGTACGCTTGCGAACTACAACTGTGGGAGACGACTTACGGTTACTTGAAACATCATTGGCATCGTCAGAAATTTCATCATCTGACTCAACAGCAGCTGCAGCACGTTTTCGTTGCATGACTTTCTTTTTCTTCTTCTTTTCAAGTAAAGCTTTTAACACATCATCGCTACTCTCTCCATCATCATCACTTTCAACAACTGTATTCTTCTTGATATTATTTCGTTTTTGATATTTTTCAATTGTTAATACTTTATCAGTTTCAGACAGATCATTCCACTTCTTACATGAAATGCCATAATACTTTCTCGCTTTCGATGAGAGAAGTTGAAAATCACTAATACTCAAGTTACTTTTCTCCATCAATACATCCATTATGTCAAATAATAACAACTTTCAACACTGTCAATTTGCAGTCAGTTTTGCACGTATGAAAAGTAAGTAATTTGTAACCCTTTTATACTATAACAAAACAATGTAACAATAGGCGGAAATATAAACAATAGATGGAAGTAACTTAAAAATAAAATCTATAGTGAACAACGAAAGGTGTATTTATTACACCTGGACAAAATTTGCAACTTGTGTCAACTTGGAAGTGCATTAAAATAAAAACTATAACAAATTAAAATTGAAAAATATAAATTCACTGTTAGAAAAAAATAGCTGCAACAGCTGCAACAGCAAGAATAAAAAAGAAAAAAAGAAAAAAAAGAAAAAAAAAAGACGGTAGATAACAACACTGTTAAAATAGAGATAATCATGAAAAACGAAAATCTATCTCAACCACGTCGACAGACGTGCGGGTGCAGCTGGCTATGACATCTATTCGCCAGTAAAAACAGTCGTAAAACCTGGAAAACTAAAAACAATAAATGCACAGTTTGCATTGAAGATTTCACACGGCTATTATGGAAAACTGTGCTCGAGGAGCTCGAAATCATGCTTACAAATCTTAGCTGGGACAATCGATAGCGACTCAGGGGAGACGTAAAAGTAGCAATGTGGAATATTTCAACCAACCCTATAGAATTGGAGTACGGAGAAAGATTTGCACAGCTTATTATCCAGGCACACGTGTCCGTACCGTTCGAATTGGTCAACAAGTTTTCTGACGACATTGTAAACAATGACAGGACAGATGGTTTTGGATCAACTGGGAGAAAATAAAAAAAACAATATTTTAATTATTCAAAGTGTATTTTTCATTCATTTACAAAATCAATAAATATATATTTGTCTTTTATAATATTTTGTTATTTATTCTTTAATATCAAAGACGTGAATCGTGTTGTGTGTATTAAAAATAAAATAATGGCAAGAACAAAACAAGTAGCAAGAAAAACACCACCAGCAGGACTGCCAAGAGCACTTTTTCCCGATGAAAATCGTACGTTAGCTAGTGGTGTTGCGAAACAACCCTATGACAAAGTCGTCAAAATAAAACCGTCGTTCGTCAGACTAAAAGACAAGTGTGGTAAAAGTCAATACAAGTATTGCGAACGACCAACATCGCAAACGTATAAAAACAATAAAAAGAATAGAGCCCTGGGAATAGTCGGAAAACGTGTAATAAGAAAAGTAATTACAAAAGTATGAACAATATTGAAAAATATATTTATATATATATAATGGATTGTGTAGATACTCCACGTGAATGTCAATTAAATTGGTATTTAAAAGAAGATAAAATGTGTACTTCTTGCTGTCAACAATTACCTAGTATTACAATAAACAAGAAAGAGTTGTTAATAAAATATATGAAAAGTGTAAATGACAAAAAAACTACAAAAACACATGAAGAGTCAACTTAACGTATTACTTTTGGCTTCTTCGTTCACTATCGTTCAATCAACAAAAAAGAAATCAAAGCTGTTAGCTGTTAGTGGAACTACTACTACTAATAATTGTAACAACAATAATATTACCAAGGTTAGCTGACTTTATTCATTCATGTACTGGTAAAAAAAATAATGAATTGGCAACAAGGGAAAAGACAGAAGTACGATTGGAACATGACAATCTATTCTGATTTCTTCAAGACATTATTAATGGTACATGTGTATGACATTGTTGATTTTAATATTTATATTTGTGATACATGTATTGGAACACTTCAACCAAAAATCAAAAGATACTGTTGCAACAGCCATGATGTAAGAAAAATCAATGGAAAAAACTTTGGAGTAACTTGTCGAGTACTTAATTGGAACGATAATGTAAAACAATTCATTACGATAGGAAGAAATGTATTAAGAAATATAAAGTGGCACAAATTAACGAAATTTTTAGATTATAATAATGTGTATTGGTAAATATGATTTGAAATTTACGATATATTTAATTATGTAATTTCAATTTTGTCTAAATATACGTCGTACGAAATAACACGCGTCGTAATTTCTTTTCCCACGTATAACGAGTGTTAACGAAAGACTCTATACAAAAGTCGACCAATCAGTGGGTGGTTGGCCGCGATTCGTAGATTGTAATTAGTAACCTACAATAAGTTTATTGTAACGCGTAGTAAATATTTACGTCGAGAAACAAAAGATGTTTGTTCAGCGATATTTATTTATCGTTTAACGAAAAGGCGAAACAAAAGAACAACGAGGTCTTTGTTAGGTCTTTGTTCTTTTATTTGTTTTAAAAAATAAAACAAAAGAAGGACCAGTTTTAGTAGGAAACACAATAATCTTCCCCAACCCCGCCTATCATCATCAACGGCTAAGTAAAATAAAGGACGGCTGGGCAATATTCCTTAAGTTAAACCGAAAAATTAGGTACGGCTAGCTAAAATAAGGTACGGCTAGGTAAAATAAATGACGGCTGGGCAATATTCTTTAAGTTAAACCGAAAAATTAAGTACGGCTAGCGAAAATAAGGTACGGTTAGGTAAAATAAATGACGGCTACGTAAAATAAAGGACGGCTGGGCAATATTCTTTAAGTTAAACCGAAAAATTAAGTACGGCTAGCGAAAATAAGGTAAGGTTAGGTAAAATAAATGATGGCTACGTAAAATAAAGGACGGCTGGGCAATATTCTTTAAGTTAAACCGAAAAATTAAGTACGGCTAGCGAAAATAAGGTACGGTTAGGTAAAATAAATGACGGCTACGTAAAATAAAGGACGGCTGGGCAATATTCTTTAAGTTAAACCAAAAAATTAGGTACGGATAGCGAAAATAAGGTACGGCTACGTAAAATAAAGGACGGGTGGGCAATATTCTTTAAGTTAAACCGAAAAATTAGGTACGGCTAGCGAAAATAAGTACGGCTACGTAAAATAAATGACGGCTGGGCAATATTCTTTAAGTTAAACCGAAAAATTAAGTACGGCTAGCGAAAATAAGGTACGGCTAGGTAAAATAAATGACCGCTGGGCAATAATCGTTAAGTTAAACCGAAAAATTAAGTACGGCTAGCGAAAATAAGGTACGGCTACGTAAAATAAATGACGGCTGGGCAATAATCGTTAAGTTAAACCGAAAAATTAGGTACGGCTAGCTAAAATAAGGTACGGCTACGTAAAATAAAGGACGGCTGGGCAATATTCTTTAAGTTAAACCGAAAAATTAGGTACGGCTAGCGAAAATAAGGTACGGCTAGGTAAAATAAATGACGGCTGGGCAATAATCGTTAAGTTAAACCGAAAAAATTAGGTACCGTAGCTAAAAAAGGTACGGCTACGTAAAATAAAGGACGGCTGGGTAATATTCTTTAGGTTAAACCGAAAAATTAGGTACGGATAGTGAAAATAAGGTACGGCTAAGAAAATAATGGACGGCTGGGCAATATTCTTTAAGTTAAACCGAAAAATTACGTACGGCTAGCGAAAATAAGGTACGGCTACGTAAAATAAAGGACGGCTGGGCAATATTCTTTAAGTTAAACCGAAAAATTAAGTACGGCTAGCGAAAATAAGGTACGGCTAGTAAAATTAAAGGACGGCTGGGCAATAATCGTTAAGTTAAATTGAAATATTAGGTACGGCTAGCTAAAATAAGGTACGGCTACGTAAAATAAAGGACGGCTGGGCAATATTCTTTAAGTTAAACCGAAAAATTAAGTACCGCTAGCGAAAATAAGGTACGGCTAGGGAAAATAAAGGACGGCTGGGCAATATTCCTTAAGTGAATGCGAAAAATTAAGTACGGCTAGCGAAAACAAGGTACGGCTACGCAAATTAAAGGACGGCTGGGCAATATTCTTTAAGTTAAACCGAAAAATTAAGTACGGATAGCGAAAATATGGTACGGCTAAGTAAAATAAAGGACGGCTGGGCAATAATCGTTAAGTTAAACCGAAAAATTAGGTCCGGTTAGCGAAAATAAGGTACGGCTAGGTAAAATAAAGGACAGCTGGGCAATATTCCTTTAGTTAAACCGAAAAATTAAGTACGGCTAGCGAAAATAAGGTACGGTTAGGTAAAATAAATGACGGCTACGTAAAATAAAGGACGGCTGGGCAATATTCTTTAAGTTAAACCGAAAAATTACGTACGGCTAGCGAAAATAAGGTACGGCTACGTAAAATAAAGGACGGCTGGGCAATATTCTTTAAGTTAAACCGAAAAATTAAGTACGGCTAGCGAAAATAAGGTACGGCTACGCAAATTAAAGGACGGCTGGGCAATAATCGTTAAGTTAAATTGAAATATTAGGTACGGCTAGCTAAAATAAGGTACGGCTACGTAAAATAAAGGACGGCTGGGCAATATTCTTTAAGTTAAACCGAAAAATTAAGTACCGCTAGCGAAAATAAGGTACGGCTAGGGAAAATAAAGGACGGCTGGGCAATATTCCTTAAGTGAATGCGAAAAATTAAGTACGGCTAGCGAAAACAAGGTACGGCTACGCAAATTAAAGGACGGCTGGGCAATATTCTTTAAGTTAAACCGAAAAATTAAGTACGGATAGCGAAAATATGGTACGGCTAAGTAAAATAAAGGACGGCTGGGCAATAATCGTTAAGTTAAACCGAAAAATTAGGTCCGGTTAGCGAAAATAAGGTACGGCTAGGTAAAATAAAGGACAGCTGGGCAATATTCCTTTAGTTAAACCGAAAAATTAAGTACGGCTAGCGAAAATAAGGTACGGTTAGGTAAAATAAATGACGGCTACGTAAAATAAAGGACGGCTGGGCAATATTCTTTAAGTTAAACCGAAAAATTAAGTACGGCTAGCGAAAATAAGGTACGGCTAAGTGAAATAAAAGACGGCTGGGCAATAATCGTTAAGTTAAACCGAAAAATTGGTTGAAAAAAATGCTAGGAATGGCTATGGTGATTTCTCCCTTCGACATGGCTTTTCTAATATCGTCCTTTATTTTCAACAAGAGAGTTGCTGTGAAATAATCCCTTCTGAAATCCAGATTGCGTCGCTTGATATAACTTATTTTTCTCGATGTAAGTGAGGAATCAGTCTCAGCATGAAGATCTTACCTTACCTCACAGGTAAAAAGCAATTCGTCCAGATTGCTCGAATCGTATCGGAAATAACCCTGAAATGATCTCACTGGTCGTAGCAAAACATCCTCATCTTCAACGTACACGAAGATCTTTGAAAGAACGATTTTAAGTTATAACAACATAACGAAAGGAAAATTATTAATAGCACTCAACATTATAGTCGATAAAATATAACCGGATTTTGACTTTTTATTGTAAATCGGCATGTAAACAAATGTGAAAATGCATCATTCTACCTATCATGCAATAATGACAAACTCTCCCTTCAATGAACTATCAGTATCAGAAAGTTTGGTCAAGAAGCATTATCAAGTTTGAAGACGAACACAAATGCTGTGCTTAGGTTAAATTCAAGGCAAGTTTGACGCAAAAAAATAACTTTTGCCCAAATTTCGATCCTGCCCAAAATTTTTAACGCCCAAAATCGTCAAAACCTTGCCGCCCAAAAACGCCCAAAATTAATTCCTCCAAACTTTATCCGCCCAAATTTTTTGAAGTTAATGTAGTAGGCTTTGTTGATCTCGGCGATGGATATCTTGGCATGGTCACACGGACATTAGAAGAGGGCGCGCCAATCAATAAAAAGGCCTCAACATTTATTTGGATGCAAAAAAGATACCGCCGCCGGTAATCACAACGTCTGTAATATCTGTGAGTGACTACACAGTCCGTTTACTCTTTCAGTCGGTTATGGATACGACCACGATAAAAGACCTGCTATCGGATACCACAAAATCAAATGCCCTTTCGACATGTGTGTCACAGACAATAAATGCGCCGTGCCTCGATGCAACACAGAGTAAATTTATATGACCAGAAACTACATTCATGGGTCACCCAGGAAAGCAGTCGTGTAGTCTCAGCGCAGGCAAATAGGATACATCGGCCGCTCGGAACAATGGCCAGTGACTTAGCCGCCTCAATAATTATATATACGTTATCACAGTATCCCGAGCGGATATTGACCGCCGAAACAGATGATGCGTTGTTAGCCCTTTGTACCCAACGGGTATTGGCCGCATTGTACATTACATGTTATGTCCATCCGTCAAAGTTAAAGGATGACAGCAGTGTTCCCATTGCCGAGATAATGGCATGGTTAGCCGCGGCCATGCAAAATGGCGCAGCCGCGGGAGTTGACCAAGGCGAATTACGACAATTCTATGGCATCATCCAAAACTATTTGGTCGGCGCCAACTACCAAATGATAAAGATAACTGACTGGTTTGACTTTATCGAAAAAGATCGCAACATTTTATAAAGATACCGCCTCTGAAAGATTTAAGCAAAATGACTTTTATCAAATCATACATGCATTGCTTATCCAAGAATACCAAAGTAACGAAGTTTTGGTCAATGAGATAGCCAGCCTTGAGACAATGTGGAAACAGCTTAACAAAAAAACACAGGATAGATCTATTTACGGTGGCAACTCGGGGAATATAACCCAATTGCAGACACAGCAGATGATTGTTCAACAACTCGCACCACAACAATTAACGGTGCCAGGTATGACAGGATGTGCAAATCTGCCACGGTAGGAATATGATGAAACGTTTAAAGATTCCAATACAGATTTTGAGACAGACTTCGTACTCCATCATGTATTAACTCTGGACACAATATACCTGGTCGACAACCTATTCTTCTATTTTTAAACCAACATGAGAAAGGTGACTGACCTGCAGCAGAAAAATCAGTGTTGTTGTCTATTACAAAAATCAAGTCCTAAGTTATATGTTGTCTCCAAAAACTTGCAGAAGAGAATGGAAAAAGTGAGTTGAAAGGACTCACATATATTCTTCTTCTACGTTCTGTGGGAAAAAAACGAGTGCTTTTAGAAAGTCTTATCCTCGCAATTATTATCAATATTATCATGACTGTGGAATAGAGGAGAAACAGCAAACACCATCAATGCCCACCACTATACAGGTCTTCAAAAGCATTAATCTATGTATGGAAGTCATTACTAGTATTACGAGTATTAGTAGTTCTTATTGCGAAACCAATATAACTTTTAATAAGCTCATTTTATAATTATAAGGAAATTGCCCTAGTCAGGAAAAACGCATCACACCTGGTACTATTCAAACATAAAATCCCTCCAAGCTTCAGTAAAATACTGGCCCGCAAAAAGAATTCTTGAAAAATACCATCTGCAAGTTTCCTCCAAAATTCCATCTGGAGGGTACTTGCCAGAAACAATATATTCAACCTCACCATCTGTGCCAGGTAATCAGCACCGAACACCGTTGTTGAAATAATATTTTCCATGAGCAATTAACAATTCAGCTGATGAACATTCGTTTGACAAATATTGAAGCAACCTCGAACACTAACCTTCGCACTAATCTTCGATGCATAACAAAGCAAGGTAAATACGAAGAAGCAATCGAAATTTACAGAGAAGGTTTGGTATCAGAAGAATCACCACTCGGTCTCGAGCACCCATCTTCGTTGCACACGATGCTTGACATAGCAGTTTCATTCCAGGCAAAGGCAAATACCACGAAGTAATCAAATTGCACAGGGAAGTGTTAATAGTTATAGTAGCAGTATATGGGACATAGGATTGGTAATATAAATTACAAATGACAGGACCCCATAATGTTCATAACTAATCCCTAGGATTAACATAGGAGGAGGCCACGTATTGGTAAATCAAGCTGTTGTATATGCCAGTCTACCGGAACAAGTATAAAAACAAAGAAAGGTGATATAAAGTAAGAATTGAACAATCAGAGATTCTGAACAGCACCTCTAGAGATGTGGTTAACTGGATTGGTATTTAGCGAAGTCATTCATTTTGGACTCTTAAAGGTTCATTAGTTCGGCTTATGGAATTTCCGTTTTTCATTCTTCATAGAAATTCAGCACTAGCACAGGCTGCACTCTTGTTACATAGATTTTTATCTTAAACTGTTAATTTATTGGAAGAAAAAAGTTTTATATTATTACAGACACATTATGTGATAACTTATGTTAATTTGAGACGTGAAAGTATATTAACTTACCACGTTTTCTCGTTCTCTCTGTGTGTATATGGGTTCATTTTGTGAGCAGAATGTAAACTAACAAAAACACATTTTACAGACCCACCTCACTTTGTGCAACGCTTACAGGAATGACGCAAATAGGAGGTTATCAAAACACACAAAAATTGCAGAGGAGGTGTTCTCCATTTATTTGACAGTTAATGATGTTAAGGTCATGTTGATAACGAATAGATACGTTTTACTCTCACAATATCAGGATGTGTTCTCGCCTTTAAATTCAAATGTGTACTTGGCTAATTGAAATTATGTGTTTCTGCCATGTTGGATTTAAATAAGCATTTTTGAGATAAATGAAACTAGGGATATTTGAGACTTCTATGAAAATATGTCTTTACGACATCTCAGCGACGTCTCTTGTAGAAGATGTTTTAAGTCTTTGTGACGTCTTGTTGAAAATGTTTTGTAGACCTCTTTGGGATTTCCATTTGTGATCATTTAGCGACACGTCTTTAAATGGTGTCTCTACGATGAATTTACGTCCGGTGGGTAGTCATTGGATGTACCGTAAGGAAGGTTTGGCTAAAGTAAGGACTGTTGAGTTCCAAAGCATCACTACGTAGGATATCAGCAGTATCTGCAGCAGCGAGTTTTTTATATTACAAGCTCAGGAAAAATACACCGACACGTTTTTGGTAATTGTCAAAGCCTTTGTCACAGCAGAAAAAAAGAGTTATGTGCAAAAAAAAAATTAACTACTAACTCTTTCACGACCATTGTGAAAAAAAAAATCACAAAAATCTGCAGATTTACTTTGATAATGTAAACAGTGGTTTTTATAAGGTATATCTTAAAAAAAAAAAAAAAACCTAAATTAATCGAGTAGTGTAAACGGATGTTAAATTAAATTAAATAGTAGGGACTTCATGGTTGTTGTTTGAAGTTTGAATGAAACATGCTTTTTACTTCATCAGCGTTTATTAAAAAAATTGGATTGTTCAAGTCACATGCAAATACGTTTTATGAATTGGCACGTTCACCATTATCAGCAACACATGTGGATTTGTAGACAATGAGTTTCTCTATGTTTCATTAGGATTTCTGAGATTCTTACCAAATTTTTACTAAGATTTTTAAATTAAGATTTGATTAAGAATAAGTCATAAACGCAACGCAATGGAACATTCGCTTTCACGGCGGAAAACCTTTCTGCAATCTGATTGGCTTAGTGAATATGCAGAGCTTTTCCGCTGCGACATTTCCTGTCTAGTGGAGATCTAGCTTAACGAAACTTTCTGTGCATGCATCGAACAAAATATTTCGGAATTATAATTAACATATGAAAAATGTAATCCAAAATTCATTTCATTCCAAAAAATCTTCTATTGTCATAAGCACCAGAATTCCACATTCTTCGAATCTTTATAAAGACGAACCAGCAAACAGATGTGTAATCCACAAACAATATATCGGGAGAGCTTCGTATTCAGTAGGAATGTCGTAAAAATTGGACATTGTCCTTCTATTCTCTTGTGATGAAATTGTAAATTTTAAACTCTAAATCTCCTTGCTTGCTTGACAGGATAATCAGAATATCGCAAGAAAACTGCCACCTATCGTGACAACATATATATTTGAGTAAGGTGTCATTGTAACGATTTGTTACTAACGTGATCTTCGTGTATCGGAAATTGAAGACACATATAATAACATATCAACCAGAACTTCTTGTCGGGAATACTGTATGTTTTTTTTATATCATCTATACAGAAATTAAGACATTATTATTATTATTCGAAGAAGTCAATCTTATCTCATACTAATCGAGAGGAACTAAGACAGGAGAATTCCAGGGGGTATAGCTGACAAAAAGGAAGTACCTCAAATTAAAGAATTTTCGTGGGAAGAAACTTGAATTGAAATTAAATACACGCTAGATCTAGATGATCTATTAACATGAAAGTTTGATATTTCAAAAAAAACATTTGATTTTCTCCTGTGAAACTCCATTGTATTTTTCGCCTTTTTTTATATCAATAAATGATAGAGAACAACAAAGCAAATCGGTGAATCTTGCATGGCGTTAAATTTTAGATTTGAGATGTTTTTTACCTCCCTGTCTGATCCATGGTGATTGATTAAAAACAACCGATTAGTGAAATTCGCGAAATCAATTTCTGACAACTCGCGAAATTAAATTCCGATGAAAACTTCTTAGATTCAGACAAGTAAAAGTTTAACCATGAAGGAAAAATTGCAATGACATAAGTCAAAAACTTACAATTATGTTAAGGGATGTCAAAATTATTGCCTGGATAATTTCATGTTTGAACAAATTACAGTAAACCTTTTGATAAAATATTCTAAGAATCATAGAAAATATTACATTTTGTTTTAAATAACAATATTAATTACTAGTTCACTTCAAAAAATATGTCCTCCTTCATTTAAAATAATAACAATCCACAAGATCGATGCATGCACATTTACTCAAACACACATATCATTGAAGATTAAGCAGAATTAACAAAAGAACAAATAACTTGTTATATCCATATGCCTTGCGTTCAAATTTCAACATGCATGATCAACTGATGATGCATTCTGAGATATTTTTATTCTCAACATTCTTTGTTTTCTTCAGGTTTAAATTGAAGAATTTTGTTCGGCTTTTGTTAAGAATGTTTATTACAGTTTTTATCCGGATACATGCAACAACATAATCACCGAGTTCAGTTACAAACCACATGTGTTGACTGATGTTTTAATCAAGTTGATTAAAAATTTGAAAAAGTGAAAAATAATTGAAATCCAGAATTTTTTCAATGAAAATCAACTGAATGTCTGAATTGAATAATCATCATTAACTACGCGCTTAGGCGGCGAGGGAGTTTTTGGATTCGACCTTGTCTTTTGCACGTCGTAAGTTTGACGATTCTCCATCATATATTTTTCATCTTTTTTAATACTGAATTCGTATATTTATTTGAAGAGCCATATTGTTATACTGCTGGTTATATTCTATAATGCCAGCCGGTTACAAATTTACATGATTTTTATAAAAGAGAAAATATATGTATAAGTTACAAATTCAACTCTTACTTCTGTTTCATATAAACAACTTCATGAATACTCAAGCGGAGTTTATTGCCGTTTACAGTTGTTTTATTTTCATTATAACGTTTCAAGCAATTAAACCTTCCGCCTCCTAAAAAAATCTGGCTATAACAAAATATTTCGGTTACGAACAATTATGATTTTTTACAAGATAACATAAAAACCTGCTGCTGGAGATACTGCTGATATCCTACGTAGTGATGCTTTGGAACTCAACAGTGCTTACTTTAGCCAAACCTTCCTTACGATACATCTCTATTATCCCACTCTCACAATGTCCACTTATTAAGACCTCCTCCTAGGACGATCTTGTTAAAGGAGGAGGGCAATGTTAAGAGCGACCGATGAAAGAATGGACGAACAAAGGAACCGGAGGCCGAGAGCAAGAAACCGAAAGCCAAAACAGGTAAAATATGGAAACGGGAAGAATATAGAAACGAGCTGAATGACACCAATAGGCACATTGGTTTCAAACAAGCAAGTTTCGTGAAGGTTTTCACTGTGAAAATGCATTTTTATTTTTAAAAAACTGTTTTGATGCGTAAAATCTTCTTTCCTATACAACAGAGATCTCTACGAGTGTTTACGGTACATTCCTATAAGGTGTATAATGAAGTGGCAAGAATAATGAAATAAAAGTTTGATGAATATACTGCTCTCTGTCATAAATTTTTAAATGAGTTTCTTGGTGTTGATGGAATAGAAGGTTGATGAATATACTGCTCGCTGTGATAAATTTCTTAAAAAACTTCTTGGTGTTGATGAAATAAGAGAGATACGTTGTTCCACCGAAACTTTCGTGGAAAAATGATCTTGCTGAAATAGTCACAAATATTGATATGGGAAGCAGAAGCCAAAATAGTGCCTTTATCACAGAATATGATCCACTGAATCATTATGAAAGTAAACTTGAACAAACTTGAAGAATGTCACTCCACAGACAGAATGATAATAATAACAGGCTGATCTCAATTGTGTATACAATTTGTGGATATCAAAATCTAGTATGTAAAAGGATTGATTGGGAAGCAGAAGCATAACTATAGTCTTCATCACAGAATATGATCGATTGAGCAACTACATGCTGAGAAGGTTGATAAAGAGTTGTTAAATGATGAAGAATCAGTGAAATTAGGAAGATTTTTTGAGCAGCATAAGGAGACGTGACATTTTATTTTTAACTTTTTTACTTTTGCGATAGAAAAGAAAGAAAAATTGTTCAAAATGGGAGATCCTAGTCATTTGAGTAATTTCATATAGTCATTAGAAAATTCTCCTGGATTATAATTCTCCTGGATTATATAACTTTTTGTTCATGTTTTCTTTGATCTTTCCACTTTTGTTTTGCTCACTTTGATCCCATGACAAAGTTGCAACCCAACTACAGTTAGGTAGTTCAGGTTAAAAATACCAACAATTGAGCTTCACAATACACTTTTAGGCCAGGGAATTTTCTGTTTACTATGGTAATTTCGATTTTGAGAAGAATTCCAGGATGAAATTATTTACGATCACAACATGTATGAGAAAGCCAGAGAAAGTTTTTCAGCTCACACAAGTTATTTTTAAAGCCTTCAAAGATCATGTTATATTACCTAAGAAAATTACAATGCATAGTTTTCGGTAAAGACAAAACAGAAAAGTTGAAATCGAGCACAAAATTTGGAAACAAGATCGTCACATAACATCATCATATAACGTCCAGGTGACTAGCTTCCTTCATTAATATGACATGCACGTCATAAAGTTTGAGGAAGATGTAGATGATGCAGAAATGAGCAATACGTTTTTTGACAAATTATTTTGAGTCTAGATGTAAAGAACTCCCTGATGATCATTAATGGTTGGTGATGAAGATTGTTCTAGTACCAAATAAATAACAAAAGAGTAAGATGTGCTACAATATTAATGGGAAAGAATATTTCTTAACTTTAACTGATGATGGTCTCATTATACCTTGTTGATAGAAATTTCACTGTTATACCAGAAATAGGAAGAAAACAATTCTGTATAAAATTATTTAATTATATTGGTGAAGTCTTCTAAATATTTGGAAAGCCAAATAGATATAAGAGGCCTATTTTAGATTGTTTGGAAGTATATGTTTCATGATGCATGAATGGACACAAACTAGATAACATGCAGCTCATAAATGACAAAGTCCCCAAAATATTTTTACAAGCTTCGTGGCTGCAATGGTTTCATTTATTGATCTCGACTGCCATCAGAATTTCTCATTGCATGCCAAAAATTGTATCCATAGTAATTGTCCAAATGTGCCAACTTATTTAGGAATGCTTGTGTGATGCATCAAATCCCATTATTGACCATCAAGTGGGTTATAAACTTGGCAGACTCCAGAGCCCAAGTTATGCGGGCCTTCTCCTATCAAAATGAGTAAAAAATGCCTCAACATTCCTGAAGTGGGCAAGCAAATTTCCAATTTCATTAATATACTAGAAATAGGAAGAAAACAATTCTGTAAAAAATTATTAAATTATACTGGTGGCTCTCAGTGGTGGATGAATGCAGAATTAACTCTTCTACGAAACTGATATCGGACACTTTGAATGACATTCACATGGCTGATGATGAAGAAATCGTGAGTTTCGACGTAACATCACTATATACAAACGTTCCTGTGGTGGAAGCGATTACAGAATGTACAAACCTGCTGTTTTCAGGGAAATACAAAAAGCCACCTGTTTCAAAATCAACATTTAAGGAGCTGTTATCGATATGTAGTTGCAATGTCATGATGTTAACGAGCGATGGGTTATATAAACAAGTTGATGGTCTGGCAATGGGCAGTCCACCTGCTCCAATGTTGGCAAATGGATGGATGAGCAAATATGATGAAACGATTCAAGGTCGAGCACCGTTATACTCAAGATACATGGATGATATTCTACGTAACATAAAACGAGCTGAGAAAGAGAGAAAACTACATGAAATCAACAACCTACACCCTTGCTTGAAGTTCACCATTGAACATGAAACCAACGGTTGCCTTCCTTTCTTGGATATGCTAATTCGAAATGACAACGGTAAATTGTCTTCTACCTGGTATACAAAACCAACAGACACGGGTCTAACTATGAACTTCCATGCATTGGCGCCGGAACGGTACAAGCGGTCAGTGGTCTCAGGGATGGTGCATCGAATTGTACGAGCCTGTAGCACATGGAAAGGAGTCCACGAAAGTCTGGAGAAAGCAAAGGGAATTCTTGAAAACAACCAATATCCACCACGCTTCTACAACCCAATCATTAAAAATTGTTTGACATCCATTTTGGGCAAACAAGACAAAGAACCAGATCCGGATGAGGAAAAGAAAGAAGTCAAACTACTATTCATTCAGTACCGTGGCCGAGTTTCTGACAAGTTTGAACATTCGTTGAAGAAAATAACTGCGCCATGCAAAGTTGTTTTTACAACGAAAAAAGTTAGAAATTTATTACCATCATTGAAAACGCAAGTAGAAAAGGACCTTAAAAGTCGAGTGGTGTACAAATTCAATTGTTCGCGATGTGAGTCGTGTTATGTCGGACAAACGAGCCGACATCTTATCACTCGTTTTAAGAAACATTTGAACGCGTCAAAACCAGTAGCACGTCATATGAAGAGATGTAACAACAACCCCACTTTCGATGACGTAACGATCTTAGCGTCATCATCGAGATCAATGAGCCATTTAATGATTTTGGAAGCATTATACATCAGGGAGTTGAAACCGTCAATCAACACGAGAGACGAATATAAACAACACGAATTAGTAATTAGGTTGTAGATAGATGTTGATAACGAAGTTAGCTTAACCTTTGTACATAATGTTTTTACTGTTTTTACTGTTTTTAAACTGTTTTTTTATTTTAATTTTAGAAAAAATCTGATGATGGAACCTAGTGTTTCGAAATATATTATTCAATAAAATTACATTGTTGGTTTATACCTGATATCAAATTATACTGGTGAAGTCTTCTATATTTGGAAAGCCAAACAGATATGAGAGGCCTATTTTAGATTGTTGGAAACATATGTTTCATGATGCATGAATGAACACAAACTAGATAAAACACAGCGTATCAATGACAAGGTAGATTTAAGTAATCAAACTTCTATTATTTCTGAGGAGCTACTAAAAAGTACCTCGAACAGCATCAACGATAAAAGGAGTGACACAGACAAGATTCAAATCCCAGAACAGTCATGCAGAGACTTTAACGGCGTATGGCAATCAACTCTGCTTAGCACACAGTTTGAAAGCAAGATTGATGTATAAAAGACCTTCATTAATAACAGTTAATAGTAATGATACGTGAATGTAAGAGCTCGTGCAGTACTGAGAATTTCATTTACACACTATACTAGAAAATTCTGCTCGAGCAACATCCGATATCTTGCATATTGTAATCGACTGATAATGATTTTCGTGGTTATGAAGCAGAAAATCTACATTTATAAAGGTCATTGAGATGAGGCATTCTTCGCATATGATACTGATAATGAAGCTCACAATCGCTCCTATCAATATAGAAACCTTGCGGAGATATCATTTACTAAAGATTTGTGACAATCAGAGCTATTATTATAAGTGTGCGGGTTGCTTGGTGCACATGTCCCAAAAGGAGAATCTATGCTCGGAGTTTTAGGATAAGCCCTGGCAGCTATCCCTGTCTACTAGAATCTGATCACTCATGATCAGTACAGGATAAAGAATATGGGATCACAATATAATTAGTTCAGATGAGGTATTTGCTGACGTCACATAACAAAACTTCGGTACGCGTTTCTTTTTATAAAAACACTCAACTTTGATGAAGCCTTCAAATGTTCTTATTCTATGTGACTGTCCAAGGGGAAAAAGTACATTTAATTCATCGATCTGCTGATATTACCGATAATATATCCATAATATAATATAGCTTACCGATAATCAGTATAATCTACCGGTAATTATATCTATCTATCGGTAATAACCTACATTTCCGGTAAAAGCTCAGACTGCTTTAAGAACAGAAACTTTCGCGTTTTTCAGTCATTTTCGCGAAAGTTCATGTCTTTGAAAATTCTAAATCATCAAATCGCGGCGGAAGCTTTTTCTTGCAAAATCGTAGATACTTTTCAAAAAAAAAAAAAAAAAAATAAAAAAAATAAAACGGGGCAATTTTCAAAATTGGTGATTTATTTATTCTTTAACCATCGCTAACTACAATAACACTTGGTGTTTTCTTCTTCTTGGGAGCTGCAAACATGTCCCAGATGTCCAGATTCCTTGAAACAGTAGTGCCGGTGGTGGATGCAGACTTCTTCTTCCTTTTGCTGGGGGCTGGCAGTGTAACGATTGTATATTTATACCTTTTGATTACAGTAGAAACCAACATGTGATTTAATAAATATATTTTTTTTTAGATTTTGTTCGTTCGCGAAAGTTTGTTCACGCGAAAACAAACCTGATTTTGAATTCGCGTAGGTTTTTTCCGCAAAATTTGTCCCAAAAATTGCCAAACGCGAAAGTTTACATAAAAAATTTAGCGGTTTTTTTGACACGCGAAAGTTTCTGTTCGCGAAAGTTTCTGTTCCTTAAGTATTACCGATAAGAATTATTACTGGAATTTCATAACACTGTTTTAAAAGATGAGAGAAAAATAGACGCTATGTTTTGCTATTGTTTCCAAGAAGTGTGACAGAAAAAATTAATTTGAAACATGTGTTTGTGTGCAGGAGAATTGTTTAACGTAAATAATTAAATGTATATGAAATAATGTAAAGAAAAGTTCTCAACAAAAATTTATTTCTAATTTATTTCCTAGTTCAACAAGTTTCAGGCATACTGTTTACTACGTACTATATGATTTATATCATTATTATATTTTACAGTCTTTCGTGGGTTTGTTCAGATTGTATGGAATTTTCTTTTTGCTTCTCCTTCGATTTCAATTCACTCTTGTTCACAGTTTTTCATGCACACTTCGTGTTTGAGTTATTTTAAAAAAGAATTCTTAAATTCCTTGAGCAAACTCTCAATCTCCAAAAAAATGGTTTTCCGTATTTTGTGACCCTCAGTTTAGTTTCTCATACAATCCGTACAGGTTACTAAAAACATACACAAAATAAGAGTACATGATTTCTGTATAACAGTTTAATAAAATAATAACAATGAAAATAATAATTTAAAAACAATTAATAATTTTTAAGCCAATCAAAAATATTAATATACACGTGAATTAGCATGAGAATAACTTCGTTTGAAGCAAACAAAGAGTTTTTTCACCAATAGAAAAAAACTTGTGCTTTTAAAAGTTGTTTCTTTGGAAAATAAACAAAATGAAACGTCCAGATTGATTTCACAAATACAATCATGGAAGCAAACAATCGTTTTGTAACCAATAGAAAAAAAACTTACGCATTTAAAAGTTGTTTGATTGAAGAAATTTGAAACTATTTTAATGAGAAGAAAAACTGATGAAATATGAAGATGAAACAACCTCAACTCTTCGTTGTTTAAAAATATCACAAATCCAAAATTTTCTTTTTTCGTTCCAGTTGTTTTCTTCTTCTTTTGGTTTTCAAAAAAAAGGACTAACAAGTTGTTATCCATGACAGATTTAAATAAAACACAAGTTTGAAATATATGAAGAAGCTCATCAAATCCACTTGCGCACATACAATATACGCAAAGATGTGTGAACGGCTTGCGTACACGTATGCGTCAATCATGAAAATTTCAGTTGTGCGCATGCATGCGTCACAAGTGTGAAGCAGGCATAACTTATCGGTATTGTTCTCAGATCGGTAACCCCTTATTTTGACCGATAAATTCAATGTACATCTTTTCCCTTGGACAGTAATGTTCTTAATTTATACGCTATCGCATATCTATAATTCGACGATCTTGGTTGACATTTCCCATTTTAATGTTGTTCAATTGATACTGTTGTAAGCCACATGATTATAATATTCTTATGTTTGACTATGATAATGATGTTTCCTGGTAAAATGTAAAAATATTTTCTTAAGAGCAAACGTTTCTAAGTCTCGAATGTTCTTATCCTTTGTGTAGATGAGTTCAGTTAAGATGTAGTTAAGATGTAGTTAAGCGGGATTTCCAATACGGTACAGTACGTTCGATACAATATGCGTATCAATCGGTACAGTGCGTTCGCTGCAATAAGCGTATCAATACGGTACGGTACGTTCGCCTCAATATGCGTATCAATATCCATTCAAAAAATTCGTTGGTATTTTTTTACTGAATATTCATGCAAAACTGTAGACGGTGCAAACTTTTAGTAGTTTGGTTGGTTACCAGTGATACGCATATTGCAATTAAAAGTTGAATCTAATTCAACTTTATTATTTGGTACGCGAAGAGAATTATTGATACGCGTATTTCCAAATTACAATCAATGCGCATGCTTAATGTACCGTGCTGATACGCGTATTATTATTTGAAGTGGAAATCCCGCTTTAAACTTAAATGTAGCGTATCTGATGTAACTAAACAAAATGTTGAGTTACGTTTAGTTAAATATAATTAACTATAGTCATTTTTCATTTTTCTCTTACGACTATGATTTAACTGTTCTAAACAAATACGTGTGACTTTGAAATTGGAATTGGTTTAAAACAAAACAACAACAAAACAACAACAACAACAAAAGAACAGGTGTGCTCAGGAAACGTTGTTTTCTGGAAATTTAACGAAGCTATATTTTCACACGCAATTAACAAAACTATTGTCGAAGTCACAGTGGAAAGTAAAAAACCTATCTGAGCTTTGCTACCGAGGTCACGCAAGATTAGTTACGATATAGACGTTTAACCAAACTGAAATTTAACTAATCTTTAGTGTGACTTACCAGTTGTTATAATTATTAGCAAAATTTAAGCAATGGAAATTTTGAATGTATAAAATAAAATAATAAAGAAAAAGAATTGTTACGAAAAACCACAAGTGTACCAATCATCATCTTGAATCATCACATCACATTTATCCAGACCTATTAAAAAATAATTCATAGATAAAAGAATCGTTATATGGAGTCTAACATTAAAAAATTACAAGGCAAGAAAAGCGAAACATTCGTTATAATAACGTTAGAAGGAATTCGAAGAAAATATTTCTTAATAACGAACTTTGTCACTTGACCAATATCTTGTAAAACAAAAACGAAAATGATGTCCTTGTAGCAGAAAAATTTCTGAAAAACTACTTCTTATTGAAGATTCATGAAGATCCATGAAGATTCATAAAAATTTGTATTTTTAAAATTGGAAAAACGTCTTTCAAAGAAAACATCTGTCCTATTATTAGAAATAAATTTTGAAACCATTTTTCTTTTCAATTATTCAATGTATTTATCTGAATTAGCACCTTCCTCGTATAAGCGCTTCCCTCAAGAGAGCTGATAATTAAATAAACACCCTACGCTAATTAAGATAAATACGTTAATTAGATAAGGCATTTATTCCTTTTAACAAGTTTTAGCAATATAAAGAAATGAAAGTTGAGAATCGTAAAAAATTTGTATAAAAGAAATTGAAGTTAGGTGATCGACAATCTTCTTTAGTTCGAAATTCAAATGAAGGTTAGAAGATTTAGCAATTACAAAGCTCTTATTCTACAATCAAATACACATTTCCCGAGATTTTATTGCGTAGTATGAAAACGAGGCTGGGCTTGATAAAAATGTAAACAAACGTGATGCAAAAGCACCTTTGCAGTTAATACTGCTCTCTTTTCAGTTTTATTTTGTCCCCAAAGCGAGCAATAACCAGTGTTACCTTCATGCACAACTGGAGTAAAATTTTTGATAGAAAAATAAATTTCACACACGTAAGAGAGAGGTTGCGATTAAATAAGAAAGAAAAAAACATGGATGAAGAAAGAGCGTATAGTTGTTCCTCAAAGACAAGACCCGGTAAAATAGAAAAAGGTGGCAAAGGAACTTATTGTTGCATTCCAAATTGCGGAAGTGCTTTTTATAATAGTCAAAATGAAAAGACTGGCATAGGTTTATTTAAGTTTCCAACTGACCCAAAAGCAAGAGCACGTTGGACACGTGTAGTAAGTCAATGTAGAAGAAAAGGTGGCGGTGATAATTTCAGAATCACATCGTACACACGAATATGTGAATTTCACTTCAAACAAGACGATATCAAAGTGTCATTGGGGATAGGCAGAAAAACATTAAAACCAGATGCCATTCCAAGTTTTAAATTGAACGCACACAGTGCTCCTTTGAGAAGATCACCACGAAAACGTTTGCCCTTAGTTGCTGAACCAACACTAGATATTATGGACATCTCTGAAGAAAGTGAAAACGAGGAAGACAAATTGATAACACAGTTAAAAACGCAAATAGATCTTTTAACACAAGAAAACACGTTACTCAAACAGGAAAATAAAGATTTAAAAAAAATGTTACATGAACATACGTACACATTTGAAAATATATCCAAAAATGAAGTATTATTTAGGTCAGAAACTGGTTTGGACACTGAAAGTTTCAATATTTTGTATGAGTTTGTAAATCCTGAAGAACATTGTGAAAACATAAAAATGTATGATTCCAAGTTGAAAGAATCAGAAGTAAGTGAAAAACTTCTATCTTCTGAAAAGAAACAAGGTCCTAAAACAAAAGTCCACTCTAAAGATCAACTGTTTTTGTTTTTGACTTGGCTTAAAGGTGGTTATACTTTTCAGCATACTTCTTGGCTGTTTAAAATACCAGTGTCTACAGTTTCACGATACATAATAACCTGGGCAAATTTCTTATTTTTTTTCACTGGGATCAATTCCAATATGGGCATCACGCAAAATGATAGACGAGACTATGCCAGAGAGTTTCAAGCAAACATATCCAACAACACGATGTATTATAGATTGTACAGAACTTTTTTGTCAACGTCCTTCATCACTAGCTAGTCAAAGTCATATGTATTCACAATATAAAAGTCACGTTACATATAAAGGTCTCTTGGGAATTTCTCCTTCTGGTGCAATTACTTTCATTAGTCAACTATACGAAGGTTCAATATCAGATAAAGAAATTGTTAAACGATCAGGATTGTTAAACAAAGAACTCTGGACTAAAAATGATAGCATAATGGCAGATCGTGGTTTCACTATATCTGATATGTTAGAGCCACTGAATGTTAAATTGAATATTCCTTGTTTTCTTGGTGGCAGAGATCAATTATCAGAGGATGAAATAAAAGAAAGTCAAACAATAGCATCAGTCAGAATCCATGTTGAACGCGCAATCCAAAGAGTTAAAAAGTTCAGACAATTGAGAAATGAAATTCCTTTAACGATACATGGTTCAGTAAATCAAATTTGGACCGTAGCTTGTCTTTTATGCAATTTTATGCCACCACTTATACAAGAGTCAACATAGTTATATACATATATATAAAAATTAATATATATGACATATTGTTATGTAAATATTGTTATGTGGATATACCAATACTACACAAAACTCATTTACATGAAGATATATATAGTTTTGCTTATGCTAATTGCATGAAATCTAGAGAGCTTTCAAACTTTAATACATTTCTATATATAGTTCAATTTCAATTTCATGTCTGCATTTTATGTCTCATCTTGTCAGATCAGGTATATCTACATGACACTCAATAAATTTATTAGTTATATATATTTTTATCATAAATAGAAATTTGGCTCTTATATATCATATATCATTTAGCTATCCTATCAAGACCTTAAGCAAATAATGTCTATAAAAATCATTAAGATTTTTGACCATCTTGTTAAAGTAAGTTTCATCAAATTTAACCTTTACAACCAACAATCCTTTATATGTATATACGACAAAATAGCAGTATGAAAGTTGACTAAGACCCATGGCAAGCTGAATTTGGGTATAGTAACCAAAGTGATGATCTCTCTTTAAAAACAGTTCACCATTCTCAGAACCAACATAAAATTTTTCATCCTCTAATAATTCTTTTGGAGTGTGATTTCTCTTGATGTATGGACATTTTATTTCGATAAGCCCTGGATGTTCACAACTGTTGTCTAAAATCAGTCCATCAGGACTAGCTCCTAACCAAAACAGGTACGGCTGTACAACCAAACCAGTGTTTCGTATAAAAATAGTCCATTTGAGTTTATATTTCATAAAGTCAGAAAATTTCTCCAGTGCTACCTTTTCGTATTTTGTTCCATGATTTATCGCATCCTGGGCAAACTTAGGTAACTTTTTTAGTTACTAATTACTGGCTTAGGGTACTTTGTTTTATCGCTTGGAACCCCCCATTGCCGTGTTGTACTGGTACAAGCAATCTCCTCAGGAACTAGCTGGATACCTTTCAATGAATAGTTCGCCAATTCGAAAAGCAAAGCCATAACATGGTTGCAATAACCAGACTTTCCTGCTGGGCAACTACAATTTGCTTTCAAAACTTTACCAGAATGTCTACCAAGAGTGACACTGATGTTTCTAGTTTGATTTTTCATGCTTGCTTTACAATTTCCTTTAATAATGAAAGTGTCTGGTGTTGACTTTGTAAAGATACTGTCTGATGAAATGTACCTTTCTTCCATAAACTTTCTCCCTCTATCTCTTGATTTTATTATTGACTTGCTACCTTTACCACTTTTTACACGATGTTCTTCTATCTCCTTTACTGTAAATAACGGCATACTTTCTAACGATTTACTCCACTCTTCTTCTTTATTTTTTTCCACAACAATGTTAACATTTTCAGTGATATTATTTGTTAAAAGATCAAAGATTTTATCGCTATCAACTGCTTGTTTTCTATCCTCTGACATTTTGAAATATAATTTTATCAAGCTCTGCCTCGTTTTCATGCTTCAAGAAATAATCTCGGGAAATGTGTATTGTTTATCCCATCTCGAGTTGCTAACTCGAAAATGACAAGTTTTCTCCCAAAAATATAACCTGGAACTTAGCTGGATTAACCAAATTTCGTTCACCTTTTTATATATTGCCATTTTAAAAACATATTAAAAAACACATCAGAAGCATGGAGGAGCGTGTTCTTTAAATTGATCAGCAATCAAAAAGGAAAGGTGCCAGTGAAGTAATATATAAGGTGTAAATGTTGACCTCGTTTGTATAGATACTTATCTTAAAATAAAAACAAAACAAAAACAAAAACGTCTTCATCGAAAAAAATATTATAATAAATAAAAACAAAAAATCCATCCAAATACTGGGTTTTAAACTTTATCAAACAAAGTAAACAAAAGCGTTCAAATTACAAACAAGAACAGTTATAAGGTCGTTTAATAGAGTTAAAGTAAGAACTGCTTCTTATGAAGCTTCTCATCATGCACTGTAGGTGAGCTGAATGGCTCGGCAACAAAATAATACTTAATTTCAAGTGATATACTTTGCATTAGAAGTAACTGAAATTCTCCTTTTTGTATTTCATGGGAATAAGATCCATTTTTTCGTGAATCACTGGTAAAATACCAAAAAAAAATACTTATTAAATGTTTTGATAAGCTTTTGAAAATTCCTAACCTGCGTTCGTTCATACAATTTATATAGTTTCGTAAAGGGAATTTCGCAGAGTCTAAAGCATGGGCTAAATGCCATTTCGGCCAGAGTAGTAGCAGTAGTAGTCAAATGGTGTTTTAATACGGTATTCGCTTTCGCTGCTAACGTAATAAAAATTTGATAACGTGTGTACAAAAGAAGGAAAAAGATCGTAATAAAAATAAACGATTGTCAACTATAGGTTCAATAAAGTAGATAAGCAGAGACTACCAGTCTTCTGCTGACTCAGCAGCCACTGGCAGGGATCGCGAACTGTTACATTTTTTTCTTATTTGGGCAGCTACATTTACAACTGTTACATTTTTTTATTTGGGCAGCTAGTTGTCGAGTCATCGCTTTAAGAGATCCTTATATTCATTTATTTACTTTAAAGTAGCAAGATGGGATCATCACTAGTTTGCGGTGAAAACCTGGTAATTTCTGTCTGGGTTAAACAAGGCAATGGCTATGTAATGTCCCGTTCTTTCAAACGAAAAAGAGAGACTTTCAACCAAAATGTTTAATTATCGCATCTTGTTAGATCAACACGCTCTAAAGAAATATTTGTCTTTTAATTTTTTTAGCAGTTTTCGAGAGAGTTCATACTAACACTTTGAACTAACAGGAGATTTTTGTCAAAAGTCAGGAGAAAACTTTCTTCCAGATATGAAAAGGTTGAGGATAATAATGAGAGCAGTAAATAAACTGATGTTTGTTGAAAATTTTTCTTGAACCACCAGTTGTCTTCACCATAGAAATACGAGAAGTACGTATTTCTATGTCTTTACGAAGTTCTTAACACGAGCACAGATCGGAAGAAAAGATTTTATATAATCTTATTTTCTTTTGCTTGTTACTATAGGTCACGCTTTTTATTTAACAAAGACATTAAATTAATTACTTAAAGCCTGTTTTCCATTAGAAACAATTTTTGTCACAATTTATTTCCCCACTTATTATTTTCCGAACTTAATTTTATTTCACAAAGGTTTGAAGCCTCCAATGTCAAGTCAAACCACGAGGAGGGAGATGACGAAAGTGATGAGGATAAAGATGTTGATGTAATGGATGCACCAGCGGAAAACCCCGTACGAGGAACTTAGCATATAAGCATATACGAACTTCTGATTACTTTTTTTAGAACTTGGTCGAAATTTTCGTGTTTACTTTACACAAAATGTCCATGAAAATATCATTAGTGTAATTCTCTAAAGAAATCGTCTTTGTTTCTACTAATGTTCTGTAAATTTTTGTCTTATCTCTTGAGAGTTGAGGAATGTTGGTCGAAGTTTTCGTTCAATTTTGTTACATGAAATCGTTAAATGGAAAATCTTGTACATAGGCGATTCAGGGTCAAACAAAAAAAGTGGAGAAGTCCAACGTTATGATATTTCTTTTCAGTCTTAAGTGTCGATTAGGTTACTTGCACGTTTTTCTTTTCTACTTTAAATAACTAAACTCTCCTCCACAAATTTTGACTGACCTCTAGCTACACCTCTGGTGTATTACGACCAGACATGGTTTCGTATGTGAATGCTATATTGCCAAGTATATTCCTGGAAAAACATTGTGCTGACGTCACCATTTCAGTCTGTGGCGACATCTAAACCGAACTAAGAGGCCGTTTAAATGAGATCCGAAGTGAACTCAAACCGGTTTGAAATGAACATTTTCACTTCGATGCATGGTGCAATTCTTATTACTGTTTACATGACTTCGGACGAAGTGAAACTCACTTTCAAACCGATTTTAAATTTCCATGTAAACACTGCTCCCCGAAGTGAAAGTCTGTTTATCGATACAGCGGTCTCGTTTTTCTAGACGGCACATGCGCAATTGTTTTCATTCACATGCGCAACTCTTGTTTACGTCGTGATTTTGGCTAGTTTGTGAGATGTCCAACTCTGAAAGGATTTTCCGCCATTATGTTCAAGTTTTATTAGAAATAATCTGCTGATTCAGCAAAAAAGATCCGTACGCATCTGTGATCCGTGGTGTTGGTGAATTAAAAAAGTGAAGTATAGAAAAAGTTTGTCTGGAACAAGTATTTTTAGTTTTAAAACCAGTACAGTGATAGTTAATGAGGCAATCTCAGATATTTTTATTTATTTAACGATTCGAACCTCATATGTGTTGTAATCTTTTGGGAGTGCTTCTCCTTGCATGATTGTCACAAAGAAGAAAAAAATGAGCTGCTATCTGTTGTAGCAGCTTTTTAATTATACGACGCTCTCCTCCACTACAGATACCATTCTAATCATTTGTGTATTATATTTATCAAGGTTTGTAAAGGAGAGTGTTTACGTAGAAAGAGATCCAAACATAAACTCTTCTGCATTGTGATCACTCTCAAACAAATCGAAGACAAAGGTATATTATAAGATATAAAATAAAACGAGAAAGAACAGATTTAGAAATATCTCAAACATCCAGACGATCGTACGATCGTTTGACGCGTGGATTCGTGTTTGTAACAACCGAACCAGACAAAATATTTAATTTCCATTCAATTTTAAAAGCCAGCGCACATTAAAAAATCTTTCAATGTCTTTTCAAAAATCTTTTCTCTTGTCAAAACAAAAAGAACTTATTGGGTTCAGAAATGAATTAATTATTACAGAGTTATCTAAAATTTGATTGGTTGATAAGGACAGGCAGAAAAAACGAGATCAAAAACTTTAAATGTGCACGAGCGTTGATTTTTCAGACAGCATCCACCGGCTTTAACACAATTCCAACTCCATTGCGCATGCGCTGACGCCAGTAGCGTTGTTTTTGTCCGAGCAAGCGGGCGAAACTGCTGAATAGAAACTGACCTCAAGGCCAGTCTCCACTTAAGCGCACGCTCGTAGCGCCCGGGCAATGTATTGTTTTGAAAACAATGGGCACTGTGCGTTTTAAGGACGGGCTCCACTTGAGCGCTCTCAGAGAGCATAGAGCTGTGTTCCCTTGGGAATGAGTTTGTGCAATGCTTTGGAATTGTTGAGTTTGTGTAATGTTTTGTTATTGTTTTCAACGAATTTGATTGGAGCGCTTGAAATGTGTGCGCTCGGGAGTAGGCCAGAGTTTTGGTCCCTGGTGTGACATGTCACATTAGGCAAAAACATGAAAACATATGATGTATGAAAACAGAAAAATATTTTTTCAAAATAGTATCAAAATAATATTATTTTAAAATCACTTGTTTAAACTCACTTGTTTTAACTTGCCTCTTATATAAACTTCCAGTGAAAAAGAGATATAAAAGAGGGGAATAAATATTTTTATTCTACACTAAACCTTATTATTACTGTGTATCATACATATTTACACCGAATGAAAAAACTCATTATTTCAGAAAATTTACTAAACTGGTGACTTAGAAACTTATCCTGGACCGGCAATTCTAAATAAAACAAGAAGCCTTGTATAATCGTATGAAAGAACAAAATACTTATTGAAATTTTACGGATTTTTTTAGCTTAATTCGCCAAATTTTAAATAATGATGATTGGCGTAATGACTTCCCTTTTAGAGAAAACTAGACTAGGTTTCTGCAAGTGAGCTCATAAAGCAAACTGTAATAGAATAAGGAAAAGCTTCCTCATGAGGTTCTGCTTTTAGTGTTCCAGGTACGTTGCAAAAGCCTATAGATAAATTTTGTCAGAATTGGCCTTTTTGCGACAGATAAGAAAAACAAACAAACTTGAAACAAGCACCATTGAATTGTTCTTCTTGCAAGTTTTCATGAATATTGAAGCACTTTCGAAATCTCCAGATTAAAAATCTTTATGTTTCTCCATGTTGGAATTACATCATATTTAACACAACAGTGTTGTATAAATACGTAGGATGAATGCTGTTATCCCTATTTTTCAGTGCTATTTAGCCTATTTAGATATTTCAAGAGACATACAGTTAAACTAAAAGCAAGGCAAAACATTTCTTACCACCTGGCTACTAAAATTCCAATGTTCAGAGATTTAGGAAAGAGGTCGTGTACAATGTATACTCCTTCCTAACCACAATTGAACTTCTGAAGTATTAGAGAATACCATCAAATTTTGTTATTTAACTGAACCAGACAAAAAAATCATACCATCTGACGTTTCCATCTTTCAAACTAATTTTTATTCTGCTATGAATTGCGGAAATCTTCAGAACCCAAAGCTCCACTTGTGTGCTATGATACAAACCATGTATAGAACCATGATTCTCTTCTTGTATTATTTTCATCTATTTTCTTATCTAAAACAAAAAGATCAAAATAATCAAAACAATAAAATAATGATATGGTTGCCTTCCTTTCCCTAAATGCAAACCTTCATAACAACAATCCACACACTGCAATGAAATACCTAATACCATAGTAGTAGTTAGAACTGACTAATACGAAAAAGTTACCTTTAAACACATTTAAAAAATAGACATTGATAGAAAATGATGAAATGATAACACGAAAATATAACAAGTCTACATCAACTTCCTCAGACAGAATACTTACTGATATCTATCAATATTGTTTTTCTTTATTACTGAACTTAAACGTTGAATTAAAAAATAAAAATAAAATTTTGAGAGATGGTCTAATTTTTGAATCGAAAAATTCACTGTGAATAAAGCCTTATTTATAACTCTCAAAGCTCTTACTTTTGTAGCCTCAATGTTCTTTGATTGATATTTTGAGCAGAACGTCCAGACTAATGGACAGTAATTGAAAGAGGACATGATATAACATTCATTAAAAGGCGTGTTTGGCGTTGATTAAGATTTCACCTAATATTAATATTAGTACATTATTTTATTGTTCACATTGCGACACGTATTATCAACACACTCATTGAATGTCAACTTGTTATCGAGTATCACAAGCAATAATTTCACACATTTCAGGTTTTCCATAGTGTGAGAACTGATATTAAGTTAAAAATTTTCATTTTTGCAACCTAAGAACATAACCTGGAATTTCTCTGGGTTGACAACCATCTCATTAGACGTGAACCAGTGTGAGACCTTTGGGATGTCTCTGGTTAAATTTTCAATGACAGCATCCAAGGATGTGTCACAAGCAAAAATAGTCTTGCCATCTGCAAAATTACAAATATCAGAGTCCCAGTTGCAAAAGAATAAATCTTTCAGGAATATATTAAAAAATAATGACCCTAATATAGGACCCTGAGGAGTGCAAATATTGGTTTCAATACATTCACTAAAAATTGAACCAATTCTAACAATTCATTTTCCGAAAGAGTTTACCGGATTACTAAATAATACTTTAGAAGTTGGCTGCACAAAAGTTTCTCAAACACTTTTGACACCATAGGCAGAAGACTAATAAGCCGATAGTTTGATTTATCTGTGGAAGCATTCTGTTTATGTACAGGAGTTATATCAGCCTTTTTTTTAGCTCTTTGGGAAAGGTTCATATTCCCAGGCTTTCATTGAAACAGTCTGTTAAAAATGGAGCAATTGTAGCACGTAAAGATTTAAGCATACTAACAGGAATATTACCACTGACTTTTTTGGAAATGTTCAAGTAGTTTATGACAAGATACTTCATTCTCATCACATGACAAAACTCCAATTTTTCGCCAGCGCCAAAGCATTTATTTATAGGTAAAATACTTGGGTGAGATTTTAGCCATTCCATCATTTCATTGTTGGTATCACCACTAGCGGGTAGAAAGGTTAAATTCCACTTAGGTATTTTCAATGAGGCTGTTATTTTGGCAAAATTAAAAATACTACCAATTTCATAATTCTCAGACATCAAATTGGACATTTTCCGCCAGAAAAATCTTGGCATTCTCCTGACCAGATTGATTTTGGGTCTTGAATAAAAAAGATTTTTTGGCTTACATACTCAGGTTTACAACCAGATTTCTCTGCACTCTATATTTTTTTGTATCCTCAAGATTTCATTATAGCCTTTCTGAGTTCCTTGCTTAGATGCGCTTGTTGTTTGCACAGAGATATCTGGTTTTGATTGGTCCCAAGTCTAGTTATTCAGAAAATATCACACAAAACTTTCGTAAGAAATATCATGCTAGTTTAGATTCTAGCATTCTTACAAAAGTTCTTTTCCTTATCAAAATTCTTGTTACAACGATATTGAAATTTCTTATGCTCAAGCTTAGGAACATTAATTTTGAGCATTGAATAATCAGTGAGTCTCTAATACCAGTGTCAGTAGCTCTGGAATTTTAGTTAATATTTCATGTAGAAACACGCTGCAATAATCGAGAAAAGGCCGCAGGGTAAACGATACGTCACTTGGAAAGTCGTCTATTCTGATTAATGTGACTTCACATTTGTTGGATAATGACAAGTATGTTTCAACTAATGTTTGTTGTTTTTAATGTAAAGTGATAGTTGGCCAGCACTTTTTAAAAACTTTGATTTTTACCTAGCAATTAGCTTTCTGGTTTATTATTTTAAATAATAAACCTGAAAGCTAATTGCTAGGTTTAATTAATTGAAAATACTCCTACTGCCACTGTTTAATGATGATTTTAAGATGTGTTGGTTAATATTCACTTTTAACTTTTTGAGGCTCTGTTCACTTGCTTACCATTCTCCAATTCTTTAATTATTTTGATGTAAATATTTAAGTTGATTATGCAATGTGTTACTAACTTAGGGATCATCCACAAATACAGTATGACATTTGATTGTACCAATTTGTTTCGTTATACGATTTGAAACGATCAACATACAATTGTAAAACAATTCAAATCATTTAAGGAAATAATGGAAGGACTATGAAATTTGTTTCAAATTGTTTGTAAATCGTATAAAATTGTTTCATTTAATTTTGTTGCTTTGAAATGAAATTTTTATTATCAAATTATTTCATTTTGTCTTGTTGATTTGAAACGAAAATTTCGAAATTGATTTCGCTGAAGTTTCAACAATTTAAATTGTATCAAATTGTATAATGAAACAAGCGCTGTTTGTGGAGGATCTCTTATTTGATTATATTTTTATCATATTTTTTCTGTGATAATGTACACACATGCTCACAGGAATGTTCATTCTCTTCATACACATAACAATAACAAATTATTTTGTTCTCTGAGACATTATGATAATAAAATAACATTTCTTTCAATACACATTAGCACTTTTTGGCGTATTTTTATACATTCCCTTGATTTTATGTTTATATAAGGCATAAACTTGTAATAAACGTGATAAAAACCTTAAAAACTTGTCTATACAGTGACACAGATAAAGGGAAGTTTTCGATACAAACAACTTAAAAAACACTACAACACAACGACAAAATAATTCCACAACATCCAACAAAAACTGCAAAATAAAGTAATGAAATTATTCACAAACTGTCCAAGGGTATAAACGTTATATCCACGAGTTGTTTCATTTTTATTCAAGACAGCGCTCATTCGCATTGCTCAATACAAGTCCAAGGGCTTTTAAAGCAAAGATTGAATTCTTGTTTTGTCAAACATTTTGATTGGCCATCCAACTTGCCTGACTGCAATCCTCTCAACTACATCGTTTTGGATAAGATCCAATAAAAGGTATATGAAGGTTGGCATTGTAGACCTTCGGCAAACATACAAGAGTTTAAAGCAAAGATTGTTGAAGTTTGGGATGAATGCGCTAATTTCTTCCCCGTTTGAATGCAGTACAAAAAAGAATGGTGGTTCCATTAAAACATTTGCTAATTGATTTATCTTTCATTTTTTATGTGAACTCTTTGTATTATTTGTAATTGAAAAATAATTCAAAATTGAGCACTGATGAAAACTTGTCGTCAGATTTTTTATTTTTTCTGGTTTCCCAAATGACCATAACCTGCTTCTCAGTTTACAAAATTCCCAATTTTGATTAAAAATCTATAAGACTTGGCAGGTCAACTTCAAAATATCCACGAAACATTCTGACAAAGTTTTTTTGTTTATATTAAGGTAGGTTCACCTATGCTCGTCCCAACAACTTTAGTGTCCAATAAATGAAAAAGTAAACCTAATTTACGTTCATAAGGATGTAAGATATGGAATACAATATCAAAACAATATTAGATTCAAATATTATACCTGCACAAAATGGTATCACCAATTATGCGAGTTGATTGGCGAATCTGAGTCTTTTTTAGATGATGTAGATAGGTATGACTGCTTAGGTTGTAGGGGCAAAACTGATGATCGCAATTCATTTTGTGAGGCCAGAATTGATGATCATCGCGAAAGACAAGCTGCTGTCGACGCTGCGGTTCAGGATTTAGAATCATTGCAAGGTTGTTTTGAAAAACCATGAACTTCTTTGCAATGTTGTTGATGAACCTGAGCTTCGCACTTCTTTTTTGCGCGTTTTTTTTGGGTTTTTTAATCAAATTCAGCCTCTTGTTTGCGAAAGTTTTTAATCGACCCAGAAATTGAAAAGCTTACTAGTCTGTGCAATAAGTTCGGTGAAGAATTTCATTCTTGTTTCCCAAGGGAAACCATTACGAGGAAGATGCACAAACTTATTTTCGATGTGCCACGATTTGTTTTACAGCACAGAACTATAGGATTCTTAAGTGAAGAAGAGGGCGAAAGTCTGCACAACCTAGTTAATAAGGAGCTAAGGCAGTTGTATGGCGTTCATGAACAGGGACTGAAGCTTGCGCTGCTCATTCGTCGTTTGGAATTGTGGAGCACCGCCGATAAGAAGCTTCAGTTAGGTAAGGTTCGGCGATGTGTTCAGTGTAAGGCGAATGGCGAAAGGGCATTCTATAGAGGAGATAAGTGCTTTGTCTGTGGTAGTGTAAGAGAAGGTAGATAAATATATGTTTTATATTGTGTAATTAACATAAATTATTGAGTACGTATATAGAAGTTACTTTGTTCTTTTGTTCCTTTTAGAGTTGTCGAGGCCGACAAAAATTCAATCTGTCACAAGGAAGTACAAATAAATGTGATGAAATGAAGAAAAAATAGAGGTAAATGTATAAAACATTTTGTGAAATGTGAAGAGTTTTTATCTATTTCTCTCCAAAAATAATCAGGTTATTTATTTTAGGGTTTCGTTAAGGGTCACTTTTTACAAAATAATTGATAGAGCTGACTTTGATGGTGATTGAGAAATTGTGGCAGGGGTAACCTCCAAGATGAGGTAAGGTAAGCCTCCTTAGTCCTCTCTTATTTTCGCTATTTGGGGACTCAGTCTCTGCATGACTTCCTTTACTTTTTGTCTACCTAGGTTTCAGACGACAAGATTGAAACAAGATCCTCATCCTTATCAGATGGACGAAAACTGCAGCCTTAAACAGTTGTTAATTTATTTGATGTAAATACAATATTTAATACAAACCTCTTGTTATTTTTCTGTCTCCTTGTTCTGCCAAGCTCATATGAAAATTTAGTAAACTTCCCAATCAATCTGAAAATTTTGATCGGTGCGTGGTGCTTTGTCTTTATCAGCCATGCGCCTCGAAAGAAGCGCCTAATAATTGGCATACTTACCCCCGGTTTGGAGAGAAGTATTAAGAAATATTTGTGAGAAAAAGCATGTAATTGCCCTCACATTTTTATTGAATCAGAAAGTACCCCATTTTCTTTCATATATTTGATTTGCAATAAAAAGATTGATGTTAAATGACGTCAAATTATTGATTTTTCGATGTTCTCTAACCCCCGGAATTGTTGTGCGTTTGTAGCGGGAGAACCATTCTTTTCAATAATAATATTTCCAAACTCATTGAGACGTTGTATCACTTACCTGTGTGAATTATTTTCACAAGAACAACAACCTATCTGTAAGGGAAATTTCCAATTTTTTTCGAAAAAAACTTAACTTTTCCAGCTCGAAATAAATCGGGGAAATCATGTTTTCAGCCAGAAACTTTGATGTTTCTATTCAGAGGGGGTCTGGAACTTACCAATAATGATGAATTAACGTAGTATACATGAGCCATCGAGGCAAACTTTTGATAAAATCGAGACCGCTCGGGAAATTTTTACTTTTTTGTTTGTTTCACCCGAATTCGCCCGATATCGGGATAACCAGGATACCCGAGGGATATCTGTGTTCCCGATATACAGTTCACTCTCTCTAATTCGAATCTCAAGGGGGACAAATTTTTATTCGGATTATAGAGAGATTCGAATAATAGAAAGTCTCTCTTATTCGAATTTTCAGACTTGAAGAGTGAAAATTCGAATTAGAGAGAGAAAAATCGGAAATTTTGAAAAAATAACAAAAACCACCAAGATGAAAACACAACAACAAAAAATTGAGTTCTTTTTGAAAATCTTTATTTATATTTACTACACTCAGGATTTCTCAAAAAAATGTTCAATTTTGGATTGTTTTTTGTTGACGAGGTAGTCCAAGTCAAGCACACGACTTGCGTCGCTGAGTGCTTTCCTCAAATCTACTCCAAATTTCGTAAATATGCTGTATTCCTCAAGGATGGAAATGGCATTCATGGCATCTTTAAAATCGGGTTTTGTCAACAGTTCGGTTGGTTCTTCGTTGTCGGAATCATCATCCTCACTATCGTTGCAGTCAACACATCCACTCACTTCGGCAATGATGTCTTTATCGGATATGAGACCAGAAACACTGATCTCAAAGTCAATATCGACAAGCTCGTCTGCAGTTAATTCAAAGTTTACATTGAACTTGCCTTTCATGACTTGGAGATTCATAAATAAATAAAGATTCATCCGGTATTTTTGTTCTTGATTTTTTAATGACGAATTCTAAAACATGATGGCTGCTGTAATACCATCTGTCCAAGATATATTAAGTCTTGAATTAATACCAGTTAACGATGGTTTGGGAATGAAGGTACCGTCACGTTTAATTTTCACAGCAGAAGAAAAGTATATTAACATTCTCGAAAAAAGACTTCCTAAAATGTTATAAATATGTACTTTATAATGTATATTTCCATAAATAAGATATCAAATCAAACCTTTTTTTCCACTTGTCTAACCAGCCATCCGATGCTTGAAATTTTTCAATGTTCAATTCTTTGGCAAAATAAAGAGCCTTTTCCTTTATAAGGATGCCACTAACAGGAATATTTTCTGCTCGTATACGTGTAAACCATTTCAGTATAGCGTTATTGACTTGCTCATAGGTATCAGACTTCATCCGTTTGGTTTTTGCATTCCCTTTTTTATAAGCGTCAAAAACCTTTTCCTTATTTTTTTTCCAATTAGAAAGCGTATTAGGCGGAATACCAAATGATTGAGCGACTTCTTTATTGGATTTTCCTTTCTCTAATTCCACCAAAGCTTTATACTTGGTCTCAAGTTTTTGATCTACACGGTTTCGCTTAGACATTATGAGAAATAAAACGCAGGACATCAAAGCACATTAAATTGCTGCACTTCTGTTTACAAAAACGAACAAACATACCATCGAACAGACGGATGAGAAATTCGAAGTTCGAAAAAAAAACGTTCGAAAGTTTTAATGCATGGTTTACACTCTGAATATTCGAATTATAGAGATAATTTTGCTGAGGGGACCTTATAATTCGTTCGAATTATAGAGGTTTTCGGATTACAGAGATTCGGATAGTAGAAAGTTAATTAAGAGAGTTTCTTAAGGAAAATTGACGGTGACTTTAAATTCATTCGGATAATAGAAATATTCGGATAGTAGAGATTCGAATTAGAGAGAGTCAACTGTAGCTCCAAATTTCTCCTTCACATCCATTTTACAGAATTAAAAAATCTGCATTAGTTTTCGAGATATTGAAGTAAGAAGTGGCATCGTTGGGGAAAATTCAATGCGGAGCGGATATGAAAGATAATAAACACGCATGCACCTCATTCCAAGTCTTTTTCTTCCCATCATAAATCTTTTACTACAAGCACACTCGGTACGTTTGATTGTTGGTTGTCCATGATCTTGGATTTATTATTTCATTATTATTATGAATATTACTACTACATAAATTATTCGTTTCAATTGCAAATAAAAGAATTAACATAACAAGGACTAAAATATTATACACGAGAATTTTCTATGGAATGATCTAGAAGGTCGTGTTAGAATATTGCATCACACCAACATGCGAAAGCGAGGGATATTGTAAATGGCAGCACAGACGTAAACATATGAGCAGAAAAGCATGCGAGAATGATGTATGATAGAGGACAGAATGGTCAAGGAGAACAGAAAAAGAAACACAATACAGGTCCAAATTTTGCTTTATTTGTTCATTTATTTACATTGGTTCCAAGCCCCTTCCTTCTACGGCCTGTTACATTTTCTTTTTCACACGTGCTCATAGTTAGAAAATTAAAAAGGAAGAATAGAGCTCCAAAACACACACAACACAGCTTACGTAAAGCTAGCCGTACCTAACAGCCGTACCTTAGCCATACCTTAGCCGTACCTTACTAGATATGCCTATTTACAATATATGAGTGTATTTGTTGCAAAACAAGTACATAATTCCAGATAATGAAGATGTCCTGACACATTATTTCAGTTTGTTAACCAGCAACGCCACTGGTAAATACAAAAAACCCCAGTAAGTACAATTAACTTCAGGTAACAACAACGAGGAAGAGCCGGCTAGGGAATCCCCTTACGGCTCAATGGAAATTAAGTATGACTGACCATGGATATAAGTACAGCCTGTCTGAGCGTCGAGAATAAGGTACGGCTGATGATGATAGGCGGGGTAAGGGGCGATTAGTGTGTTTTCTACTGAAACTGGTCCTTCTTTTGTTATATTTTTTAAAAACAAATAAAAGAACAAAGGTCTCATTGTTCTTTTGTTCACCTTTTCGTTAAACGATAAATAAATATCGCTGAACAAACATCTTTTGTTTCTCGATGTAAATATTTTCTACGCGTTACAATAAACTTATTGTAAGTACCAGGTTACTAATTATAATCCACGATTCGCTACCAACCACCCGCTGATTGGTCGACTTTTGTATAGAGTCTTTTGTTACGACTCGTTAGACAAAAGAACAAAGAATTACGACGCGTGTTATCTCGTACGACGTATATTTAGACAAAACGATTTATTACAGACTTTGCGTTCGTAGAATAAAAATTACAAGTACATTTTGATAATTCTTCATAACATTTTCCACATGCGAATATGCAATTGCAGTTATTAATACCTTTTCTTTTGAGTGGACAATTGCATATGGACCCGTACACTTCTTCGCGACAAAAACGAATTTAAATTCATTGTTTCCATCACCGTTTGGGAACTGTACGAAGTACCACGTACGCTTTTCCATGTAAACGTTTTCGTATCTATATATTTTATCATTACATTCCTGACAACCATATACGTGTTCGCAAGCCAATTCACAACACTCTTCGTGAGCTGTCGTTTTTAACTTGTTCAAACTAGTTTCTTTGTTACAATCTACACACATAAAACGACATTCACAATATATCTTTCCACAAGCTATACAATCGTATTTGTTTTTGTGATGTTGGTACGAGATCTGTTTGCATTGGCCACACCAGAATTGCTCTTTACCAAACACTCGCGTTACATTTTCGTTCTCTTTTAATTTTCTTTTTAGCCAAACGTATTTGGATTTTTCAACCATGTTCGCTGATCGTTCTCGCGTGTTGATAGAAATAATACTTACACGTTATGTTTATGTGTATTATATTTTATTTGTTATTATTACAATATGTACATAGCACAAGTTTCGTTGTGTAAATAACTTTCACATATTGTACAGAAACAGCTGCCACATATTTCGTCAACAATCTTTTCGTTACACTGTGCGCACATCAGATAGCTATCTCTATCGTTCCACCATCTTTCCTCGTAGTATATTTTTTGTGTTCTTTTTTTAACTTAATTTTGAAATGATTCCTTTAGTTGCTGCCATTGTTAATTTAAATATCCCAGGTATTAACCCAAAAAAACCTCCACGCATTCCTTTTCTTGGTCTTTTATATCGTCTTCTTACACGTTGCGATCTTCGAATATATGTTCTTTTTCTCATTATCTAACAAACGTCAATATTTTAAACAATAAAAAATTTGATTTGATATTATTCTACCGGTGGTGTTTGTCAAAAAACTCCCTTATTTTTGCATGAATTGGTGATCCAAAAAAACCTCCACGCATTCGATTTTTTCTTTGATTTTTAAATCGTCTTTTTGTTGATCTTCGAATATATTTTCTTCTCATTACACTAATAATATATATTAATATTGTTTATATTATCAAATCTGACCTACCAGTTATTGTTGTTCCATCTAGTTCATCACAACATTTTTTCTTTACTATTTTGACTTCGACAAAGTGTAGTTTATTTATGAATTCAAATATGGTTATCAATTCTCGTGTCAGCCTGTATTGGTGTAGTTTTTCCACCAGCTTTTCTACCGTTGTGTACGGATATTTGGCTTGAATCATAGTGAATAGAGCAATTACTTTTTTTATACCTTTTTCAGATCGATCAATTATTTGTCGCGTGTCGTCTGAAATGTCGTAGGAAATTGCTAGGTCTTTCCACAACCCGTTACACAAGTAGATTTTCTTGCATAACTCCATCATGTCGTTGAAGGATACATGTTTCAGGTAGTGTTGGTTGTCGTCTTTTTCGTACTTTAAGTGTTTTTTACATATGCAAACTGGTTGATCTTTGTCGCAAATCTGTTCTAACGTATTGTCGACAGTATTCAAGTTGATTTTTTTCAGTTGGTTAGTTTCCTTTATGTTGAAGTTGATTATTGTTTCGTACACACATTCTTCACATACGTACACTTTATTTTCATTACGTAACTGTATCAATTTGTACGGTTCGTTGTATCTTTCCAGAGGTCAAAATGATAAATCCTGTCACTATTCCTGTTATTTCTTTCGACGTGACACGAAATGCATTTCTTTTTCGTTGGTCCATCGATTTCCAGCTCTCTCAGTTGATCGTTAAATTCGTCGTACACGTCGTACGAATGTAGGAATTTCAATTCATTCAAACCGGTATACAGACACGTGTTACACAATAACTTGTACTCACGATTTGTCTTGGTATATATTGGTGATAACCTTACGCACGTCACGTTTTTCGTCTTGTTTAATTTGTATCTACTGCTATTAAGATCAATATCAACGATATTGTAACAGTATATTCTTACTATTTCCTTTTTCTCATTTTCTTTCGACAATATCTCGTCGATATACAACGTGTTTATGTGACTACAAACTTTGTAGGTATTCATGTCTACGTCCGAGTTTAGGAATGGTAAATGAGAGAAATAATAAAAGAGATTTTTTATATTATTATGATAAGTATATTTTTTTATTGTTATATATTTCCGTCGTTTGTATTTACTACTTGTTCTTCTTCGTCTGTTGTTTCACCATCGTCAGTTTTTAATTCTTCGTCGTTACCATCGTCACTGTAAATAGATTTCGATAGGAATTCCCCTTTTATCTTGAAGTCGTCTACGAACAGTTGACACTTTGTGTCGTTACGTATTCTTGCACGTGTACTTCCAGTGTCGTATAGTGAACGCAAGATTTTCTTGAACGTCTCGGCAGTAAACTTTTTGTCGTTTACGTAACTGGCAGTGTTCAACGGATTGAATATCTCGTAGTACGTTAACATTTGATATATTGCACAATAAGCGGAGGTTTCTTTTTGAATACAATTTGTTAGAATCCAAATGTTTATGTCACACTCTGACTTCTTACACAATGTGGAAAACACTAAGATTAACTTCACGAAGTTATTTGCCATTGGTGACAGTTCGTCGTTTGTCATTTTCTTACCGTTGTCCTTCACCCACAGTTCGCGATGGAATTCCAATTTCGTCAAAGACAATTCTGGATCGTTCCATATTCGGTACGCCGTGTCTTTGTTGTGTGGTGGTAGTCCTTTGAAGTATTTGTGAATTAGGTATTCGTCGTCGGATTCCAGGAAATTCCTGAATCTGAACAGACCGAACGAATCGAATAGCACTAACCCTCCCTTGCATTTACATACGGAAAACCAATGCGTACCTGGATCCTCACGCATGTCAGTGTTTACTATGGCAAATGGTAGTATGGTGTGTTTGTTCTGTAGTTTCCTGACGGTCTTTTCAAAATACTCGTCCATTTCGTCTACGGCTATGGTAGCGACATGATTAAATTTCATGTACTTTCCACCGTGATCGTTTACGAATCTGGTAATCTCTTCTTCGTACAGTCCCTCTGGTACCGTTGACATGTTGTTTAAAATAATTTTTTCCAGTTGAGAAATAACAGTATATTATATTTTTTTTATGAAAACAATTTGCCAAGAAGAGCTGGAGCTACAGCACCTAATAGTGGAGCTAAAAATGGAAGAATTCCACCACGCATTCCTTTTCTTCGTTTTTTAAAGCGTTTTCTTCATTTTCGTAATCTTTGAATATACATTCTTTTTCCTATTATATGTCTTTGTTTTTTTGTTTGTTTGCATTAACGACATTCGTTATTGTGAAGTTTTTCAATGCGATAATTCCTTTTTTATTGTGTCTGAAATTTAGGTTTTTTTTCTATTCTTTTCGGTCTGATAGTTACTCATTGTGTCCGTTATTATGTTTCTAGCGTTTTTTAATACTGCTTTTCCCAACGATTTTCCACCCATTTTCAAGAAGTTCATTATTGCACCACGACCTCGCATTCTACGACGTCTGCGTCGTCTCCTCCTCCTACCCCCACCAGCTTGTAATCGCCGATAGCCATAGACCGCCATTTTAATACCTTACTATTAAATTTAATTGTTATTATTTGCTTGTTTTTATATTTTTATTGTTGTGTCATCAACCGCGATTTGGTGTGTACACATCGCTTGCTACTTTGGAAATTCCGTGATCAATGTACTTGAAGAACGATCCGTTTATACTTTCTCCAACCACCGTTATGGTGTAGTTTGTAGTCGCTGAATTCTTGAATCCTAATCTGACTACTAGATTCCCGTGATTGCCATTCAATCCTTCCAACTCATTGTACATGTATCCTCGTGATTGTCTTAAATCTATGACAATTGGATAACCTACACTCCAGTAACTGGAATAGTTTGGTAATCGCGTTAGACTTTCTGAGTCCATCATCTGTGTACTACCCAACATTGAACATGTCCCTAGTTTCCACGCAGAGTATTGTCTGTACAATTCTTGCTTGTCGGAGCTGTCTGTCAGGTTGAAATAGGAGTTTGTGTCGTTATGCAAATTGTTGTTTGACAAGTCGATGGATTTTTTATTGAGTGTTGACAATTCACTACCGTACGTGTCGTACGCGGAAAGGTGTTGTTTCGACTGCCTGTCTTCCACATTAATGACTAAAAAGTCAAATTGGTACGCAGTGCCTGCGAAGTTGAGTTCTTTGAAATTTTTTCCAGTGTTTAATTCTTCTATTCGTTTGTCGTACACTTTATTTATCTTATAATAGTAGTTTTTTAACGTAGACTCCAACTGGTTGTCGTACGTGAGATAGATAGGTGCCATTGACATCTCTATGTATTCCCGATAGGGTGAATGCGTAAAGTGAATCATTCCAACAGTTTCTTTGGACTTGGTTGTACTTCCAGATGATAGTACTGCTACAGATTCAAATATCTTATTCATGTCTACGCACAGATTGAGTTCAATTCTTATTGGAACTTTAAACAGGTCTTCAATGTTGAAAAATTCAGAGAGATGTTCTAGTGATATCTCGTATTCGTTTCCCGTTGTGATGTTTTGCCAAAGCGATTTCCATATATTTATTCTATTGGAAATTGCGGTCGAAGTGGGAGTAGTAAAATTTCTTCTCACTGCGCTGGACGTGACGGCGGACGAATAGTTGTAGTCGTTGTCGAACATGTAGAGTTTGTTTTCAGGAATGAACGACAACTTCATGTCCGCGAATCTACTACAATCCAATTCTATTGTCTGTTTGTTGATATTGTCGTCTGTATACAGTGTTTTTACAACTATATCTTGTATGTACTTTGCGGGGCAACAGTTAACTAAAGCTGTTGTGTCTGGCAACGCTGTTTTTCCGTCCGGTTTCGTAAATTTTATTGGCAATATTAGCCTACAACTTTTGGGTACGAATCTCTTGTTCTGTCCTACGTCGATATCGAATATGATTTTCTGTTTGCTGTTGTAACCCGGCTGTGCGTACACGGTTTTCCTGTGCGTAGACGCGATGACACCGCTTTGTTTCAAGTTTAAATAGCCTGGAAAATATTTCTCTACTACGCTTTGCTGAATTTCCCCTTTCGTGATTAGCGAATTAACATTGTTCAATTTGGATTGGACTTCGTTCACGTTACTTGCCCTGTCCATAACGTCATCTGTGTCCATGTTCTCTACCTCCACACTATTGGTGTCGTGTACACCTTTAGGTGTTTGCATTTGCTCCATTTTTACGTTTATTGTATGCAAAGAAAAAATCAGTTGTTTATTCGTACAATTTATTTCGTTTGACTTTAAATTAATTACAACGGTCTTTTTCAGTAATATAAAAATTTTCTTGTTGCAGACGATGATCCATCGCCTCTTCTTTTTCCACTATTGCTATTTCCGGTTCGATTTTTTCTCTTATTCTTTCCGCTATTTCTTTTTTTTTTTTCGTTTTTGACCAACAGTAGCACCAGAAGTATAATCGTCATCATCACTTGAATCATTTGAATTATCATAACCAGCATTATAATTTCCATAATTGTTTTCGTTGTCAACATCGTTGTTATTTTCATCGCTGGAATTTCTAGACTCATCGTTTTCGTCACTATAATTATACTGTTGTTCTTGTTGTTGTTTCTTTTTTTTAGTCGCACGACTACCTTTTTTTGATGATCTAGATTGTTTTTTGTTATTTGTAGTTTGATGTTCGTTATTTTGTCTCTGGAGTTCTTTCATTAACGACATCTTCTCGTTGAGTTCTTTATTTAAAGTCGTGAACTTTTCCTTTATCATTTTAACAGCGTTTTGTTCTGTCTTTTTCATCTCTCCATATTTCTGTTTGTGCTGTTCTATTTCTGTGTCTTTCCTACGCATTTCGTCTCTCAATCTCTTTATTTCTGAACCATGTTTTTCGTACGCACCTCTGATTTGTGAAAATATTGCGTTCTTTACGTTCTTCTTGAACATACTACTGTGAGTTGAACTACCAGTGTTTCAAGTACTTGTGATTTCTTTTAGTGTTAAACATCTCGTGTTCATTGCTTTTTTTCTTTTACAATCTATTACGTTTATTGTTTATGGTACGTCCACCGTCTAATCGACTGATTTTAAAGGTGAATATGATGGTCTTAAATTCGGTTGATTTTTCGAATTTAATACTTTTGTTCTTTACACTTCTCAATGATACTTTGAAATTATTTATTTCCGACAGTTCGTTAAATGATATTGGGAAAGTCTGGTGGTGTATCTTTCTACTGTTGTCTAATGTTTCTTGTATGTTGAATATGAAATTGTTCTGTTTGTCTTTCAGTTTTTGGTAATTTTCGTCTTCACTCAGGTTTAGTAGTGCAATGAGATTTTCTTCGTCCACACGTGTTCTGTCGTTTTGATGAAATAGTACGGTTACCGAGTTGTCTATTCCGCTACACGTTAGAAATATTCCGTTTTCATCTTTTTCTAATTTAGTTGGCATTAACATAGACGTTAGCGATAACGTATATGATGAACTACCATTTTTATTTCTATTATTAAAGAAATCTATGACCTTTTGACTGTTATTGGCAAAGTCGAAATAGTAGGATTGTGTGTTTGCGTCGAAGTCGATGACGAAAGTTTCTATTATCGTTAAAGTGTCCATAGATGGTGATTTACGTTTGTTACCTGAGGACAAATACTGTTGTAGGTTTCCCTTTGCGATCAGTATGTCTGTTAAGTTGTTGTGTTTGGCTAGATTAAGGTTTTTTCCATCGAGCCCAAGCATTGAGTAATTGAATTCGGTTAATTCGTTCTTGTACGACGCATTACTTGTTAATACCGATAATTCACACAGGTTATACCATTTTCTCTTGTTGTTGTCTTTATCGTCGATTAATGGAATGTTAATAATGGAATTTATAGCGCTTTCGCCTACGTTTTTTTCTTGAGCCGATGATAGTGTGGACAAAACAGAAGTCTTGATTCCCTTTTGATATAAAACAGCGATTGAATTGGTTGTGTTCAGTCTCAACGACATTCGAAATACGAAATTCGGAACTTCGAAGTATCTCAATGATGTGTATGGAACAGGAATTACGTGTTTAAACGATGCGTTTCCGTTTTTGTTTTTTCCGATGAATTTGTACGTTGAGTCGCTCTGTAACGACAGACTAGATTCTATTTTTATTTTCTGATTAGGCACAGCTATCGGCTTTGAAAAATTGACATCGTTTACGGTTTTTCCAACGGGGATGGGTAGTGGTAGATATCCGTTTTTAAATCTATTTAAATTATCGGTATCAATAGGTTCAAATTCGTATTCACCTGTATCTAACGTAACAGATAGTTTAATAAGTTTTTCCCTTGCTTTTACTTTTAAACCACTACTTCCATACGTGAATAAATCTAACTGTTGTTGATTTGGAGTATAATTATGTCCGTATATGTATTTGATAAATTCGTCTATAGTGTATTCTTTCGATTTTATTTTTCCATTTTTCATCATGTTTATGAGAAATTTAAATGTTTTCATCCACATCGCGAATAATTCTTCGGTAATAAATATTTCCGTACGGTTTATAGCATGAAAGTGAATATAATATTTTCCAAGAAAATTAATTTGCGAACTAGTATAATTGATTGATACAATACTAAATAACGATTGTGTGTATCTTTGTAAAAATCCAGTAATGATTGACTTACGAAAAGCTCTGTCTGAAGATATTCCAATGTGTGAAAATACACCGTTAGATGATTGTTTTGTGTAACGAGGGTCTACCATAAAATTTATTTCGTTTTTAAAACTAGAATTGAATATCGGTGCATTCGGGTTATCCAAGTTAAACCTGGTCATTAGATTTTCGTGAGTTAATGATGATTTAGGTATCGTATTTGGTGTGTCGTTGTGTGAAAATACATCGTATATGCTTTTTACATCACTCCATTTGTCAGTCGTCATTTCGTTGGGAACGGTAAACGTTAAATGATTATTTACTAATTTAGTTTTTGCTACAGGTAGTGGTGATGCTGTCGTTGAATTTTTGTCTTTCCATACTACAGTATTGTTAGTCGTTTCTGCGTTTTTGTACATTTTGAACACGTCAAAGTAAGTCCCCAATTCTATTTTTCCGTTATTTAATTTTTCAATATTTGCGTACACGAATTGTTGATAATTTGGTAATACGTTGAAATTAAATGTGTGTTTAGACGAATTGGTTATTCTCCTCTCTATTTCTGTTGCTTCTCCTTTGTTAAATACATCTCCAACTGCTTTGTCTCTACCCGATTTTACATACTCTATTTGATGCGTAAACGATACGTTTATAGTTAGAGATTCTTTCCCGTCACCACTAAACGGAGTTATTTTATTCAAATCGGAAAAGTATTTTTCTTCTTTTTCTGTAATTAAATACTTTGGCATTTTGTGTATTAACCCTTTGAGAAGTGTCACCTCTTCTCCTTCGTTTAAGAATATACTTTGCTGATCCAAATCGTTGTTTTGAATGATCATATTTATACTTCCGTCCGTACAAGAGATCGGAACTTTGTCGAAGGAGAATAGCAGTATATTGTCCATAATTTTGTTTTTTTAAATCTTGTACAAGTCTCTTCTACTGAATCTTCCCTTTCTACTTTCGCCTGTTTCGTTGTTTTCTATCCAGTAGTAGTACTGTTTCTGATCGATGTCGCTTTGAAAATCAGTCATTTGTTGTTTTTTAGTTACCACGTATACCGTGTTTTCGTCGAACAACCGTACGTTTTGTGTCGTAAACTTTACAAATCTCTCATCACCTACGCTAGACTTTTTTATCCTGTGCATTGCCAACAACACTCTGTCACCAACTTTAAGTTCCCACCGGTGGTTGCGTGCGCGTTGATTTTTCTTTTCGAAATATTTCGCCTGACGTCTGTGTAATTTTTGCGATTTCTCTACTCTGTTCATGTTGTACACTATCCTGTAGTCGTCGTTTCTTATCGAATCGTGTAGTATTTCTTTTGGTGAAAAATTATATTTGTCCGACACTTTTTCGTTCATACTCTTCAGTATGGTATCTATTGCCTTTGCACTGGCGTTTCGTTTCTGCAAGCCACGCATCTTATATTTGGTCAACATCTCTTTTAATACACGTATCTTCTGTTCCGCGGCGAACGCGTGCCCTCCGTTCTTAGACGTTGAATACATTTCTATGTTGTATTTTTTATTCTGTAATTTTATGCTGTTGTTATGTGTGAATTCCATGGCTCCTTGTATACTAATCGTTGTCTGATTATTATTTCTATACTTTTCCAAGTCTCGATAGAATTCCTCCATCTTTTTACTCAAGCTAGACTTATGTTTCAACTTGTACCCAAACACGTATGAAGAGAACAAGTCTACACACACAAGTACGTACCCAACACTAGGGATTTTGAAGTACCTTATGTCTGCCAAGTCGACGTGCATACGTTGCAACGGTGCATTCAGCGAGTACAATGTTGAGTAGTCGTAATCGTAAACATTTTTTATTTTTTTCAACACTTCTTTGTACCTATTATTATTATTATTAATATTTACATTTACATTTCTATTGTTAATAAAATCTTCATTATTGTTTGTTTTTCTTTTTTGTTTACTGTTAATAATATCTTCTCGTAATTGTTTGTCTTTCGTGTACTTTGATCTTTTCAATTTCTTCAAATTGAGTTTGTCTTCCAGGAACAAGACGCTGTTGGCGTCTCTACTTAATTTCCTAAAGCGTTCGTCGTACACACTACTCGACATCTTGTTCTCGTAACAGATAGTACCATCTCTTCATGGTGTTTTTAAAGTTTAACAACGCTCGTTGTTCTTCGCTACCATCTCGAATTGCCTTTTCGATAGGAATTCTCCACTTTGTTTTTTCAATTTTAACACTACATCCATACTGCTTTTGAGTTCTTTTATCACAACGATGTCGTCTACCGTTAACTGTTCACCTTTTTTTATGAGTTTCGAATGCAGTAGTTTCAATAGTTGATAATTAAATCTCGTGATTCCGTCTAGCTGTTCGTGTCTGTTACGTATTCTCTTTAGTTTACTTATTACAGTACCCGCTCCGGAAACACGTTGTTGACGAGTTACCTTTTCAATAGTTTTAATATAGTCCAAATTTATTCCCAATTTGTACTGGTCTTCGTACGGAATTTTGTCCGTTAGAGTGTGCGTAACGTTTATCAGTTCTGCTAGTTCACCACTGTTGTCTACCTTCTTTCTGACAGAATTACTAGTTGTGGCTGCGTTGTCCAAGTTTCTCGACTCGTCTTCGACATTTTCCTGTACCGTGTACCTTTTTTCACTCAAAGTTTTCTGCAGACTCTCGTAACCATCCATTGCGTTTGCAAAGTCGTTTGGCATTGGTTTTTTCTCTTTACCAAATATATTCTGTACTATTTCGTTTTCCACGAACAATGGATCTACAGTAGTACCACTAGCACTATCGTCACTTAGATTTTTAGCTAGGTATTTGCTTTCAGCTCTTAATCTTGCCTGCTGTTCCACGCGTTCATTCAACGACTGCCAGTAGTTGCTGCCAAATAACACGTCGTTTGTGCTGTTTATATATTCAGTATGAAGTAATTTATAAGGTAAAAACATTGTGACCAAACAATTTGATATCAGGTATAAACCAACAATGTAATTTTATTGAATAGTATATTTCGAAACACTAGGTTCCATCATCAGATTCTTTCTAAAATTAAAATAAAAAACAGTTTAAAAACAGTAAAAACAGTAAAAACATTATGTACAAAGGTTAAGCTAACTTCGTTATCAACATCTATCTACAACCTAATTACTAATTCGTGTTGTTTATATTCGTCTCTCGTGTTGATTGACGGTTTCAACTCCCTGATGTATAATGCTTCCAAAATCATTAAATGGCTCATTGATCTCGATGATGACGCTAAGATCGTTACGTCATCGAAAGTGGGGTTGTTGTTACATCTCTTCATATGACGTGCTACTGGTTTTGACGCGTTCAAATGTTCCTTAAAACGGGTGATAAGATGTCGGCTCGTTTGTCCGACATAACACGACTCACATCGCGAACAATTGAATTTGTACACCACTCGACTTTTAAGGTCCTTTTCTACTTGCGTTTTCAATGATGGTAATAAATTTCTAACTTTTTTCGTTGTAAAAACAACTTTGCATGGCGCAGTTATTTTCTTCAACGAATGTTCAAACTTGTCAGAAACTCGGCCACGGTACTGAATGAATAGTAGTTTGACTTCTTTCTTTTCCTCATCCGGATCTGGTTCTTTGTCTTGTTTGCCCAAAATGGATGTCAAACAATTGTTGAACATCAATGTTGTCTTTTGACACTCCACCTAGTTTGTCTGTCAACACTAGTGTTTGTCTACGCAAGTGTTTGATTTCGTCTTCCAAATCTTTACGTAGGTTGTCGTTCAACTCGGTTTTCTTTTCGTATTCGTTGGATTTTTCCGTCAACAGTGATTCCCAATTCAGCGCAGCTCTACTACTTTCGTCTTCCAACAACTGGTTCTTGTTCGTCAATTCACCAGCGATTTCTCGAAGAGAATTTAACTGCGTAGATAGTTCACCAATTCGTCCTTCGCTCTCATCGATACGTTGTCGGTATTCAGAACCAACGTTGTTTATTTTTCGTTGATTTTCCTCTTGAAGAGAATTTAACTGCGTAGATAGTTCACCAACTCGTCCTTCACTCTCGTCGATACGTTGTTGGTATTTTGTGATAACGTCATTTATTTTTTGTTGATTTTCCCAAGCCAACTGTTTTTTCTCTCGATTGAATAGTTCAGCGTTTTGATTGAGCATGTCTAACGTTTCACTAGCATTCTGTTCTCTCACCTCGCGTAGTTGCGAATTGAATTGGTTTTCGCGACGTTTTAACTCTTCCTCATACTCTGTACGTTGACGACGTATTAATTCTTCGTTGTTCCGCCTTAGTATTTCGTTTTCAGCTATTTTTTTGTTCAAATTGTCTATCATAACATCGCGTGCTTCCAATTCCAACTGTTTTTTTCCGTTCATCGTGATAGCGTTGTCTTCTATACGTTCGTTCAGTTCGTCAATCATACGTTTACTTGTTCTAACGTTCTCGTCCATTGTTTGTAACAATTCTTCGCTTTCTTTCAATTGTCTTTCGTATTCTAGTTTTTTAGATGCGTAACTAGCCTCTTTGTTTTTGATCGTCTGATCCACCTCCAATTGTAGTCTCATCAAATTGTCTTTGGTTTTTTTCGCCTGTTCATCAATAAACGCATTCAATTCCATTTCTCTGTTTTGTACGGCGATTTTCTCTTCGTTCATCTTTTTTTCTCGCTCTATCCACTTCATACGTTCCTCGTTCTCACGTTGTTGGTACTGGTTGACAACGTTCTCGTTGAAATTTCTCAACTTGACCGTTTCGTTGGACAGAGTGTTTATTCGATTTTGATATTCTAAAATCGATGTCTGGTTTATTTGCAACATTTTCTTGACACGAATATTTCTCTCCCGTCCCATTTCTTTCAACTTGTTGTAACTTATCAGTATTTTTTTGTCTTCCTCTTCTTCTTCATTGTTATTCAAAGTTGTTATTGTCATTGTATTATTATCATAATTGTTATCGTCGTTATCATACAATTCCTTGTCCAAATTCAAAAGGAAATTAGTAAACACTTGTTCAGAATCTCTTTCAACGTCAACACCATCATGACGTTGATCACCCGATTGGAAAGTTTGTGTTGATCCGTCAATCAACGTCGTACTTTGATTGATGGTTTGACTAGTAGCATCTATACCGCTAGCTTCTATGTCTGTTTGAATACCAAAGTCTTCTTTTTCATTGTCAATAGTAGGTATAATGTCATAACTATTAATTGCACCTCTACTTAATATAGGTGGTGCTTTTTTCGTAGGTCTAATGTCATCACTATTAATTCCACCTCTACTTAATAAAGGAATTGCTTGTTTCATTTCGTCGTTGTTGTCATCGTCGTTGTCATCAACTTCTATCGGTACTTCAAAAAAACTATCGATAGGCATAGTTTGCATTTCAAAATCTACTTTTGGATTATTATTAGGATAATAGGGTGGTTGTTGATGATGTTCAATATTGTCATCCGACTTGAAAAACAATTTTATTCTGTTCGCGAGATATTGAAATAGTGAAGTCATTCTTTGCGTGTTTACCAACAATTCGTTATTCGTGTGAGGAGTAACTGAGTACAGCCATCGACTGTACATAGTTACACTTGCGTCAGCGTAATACTGATCGTAACTATTTGTGGCAAGCGTGTGAATGACTTTCAGTGAGAGTGAAAATGATAGGAATTTAGCATGAGGTTCGTCGTCGACGACACTGTTGTACAGTTGTTGCATGTTTATGGGTATCTTGAATCCGAAATTCGATTCCGTATCACCAATAGCGTCGTCGATCGTCTACTGTTGATTCAGTTGAATACTGTACAAACGGACAGTCAATGTCGTTTACTGCCATGTACACCAACAGGTTTAAAAATATTTTACATAAACACTCGGGTCGTTGGTAGTTTTAGACGTCATTGTATACCTGAATTTATCGATTAGCTGATCGATGTTGTTGTGAAAATATCCATTTACTCTCGTCTTTAATACAGTCAAGTAGTCTATTACTTTTTTTTTGTCCAACTGAGTGTTTCGTGTAAATGCGCTGGTCACGTTGAATATCAATTTGTTCACGTACGAATTGTACGTCACTACCATTTTTCTAAAGTCTTTCATGAATAGATTCATGCGTGGAATGGATTCGACGAGACGATTTTCCATGTCGTTTTCGCTACTCTTGTTCATCATAGTTTCCAAAAACTGAGTCCAAGTCACTCCTTCCATACTACTATCGAAAGTCTTTTCGTCCAGAAATCTGTATCTTAACGTCGGAACATCAACATTGTCATAATCTCCCAAGAGAAAGTGATTTACGATTCCGAATATGTACTTCCAGTAATAGTAGTTTACGAATTTCTCTTCCCGTGTCAAATAGTTAGTGTTGTTGTGCAACCACTCATCGTACTCACTGAAATCAAAGTTTATCGACCACAATATTGGATATTGTTTCCTGTTCAGGTCTAAACATATGGCAATGAATTCTGCGACACTTTCGTTGATCACTCTAGCGTTTTTTACTATACGATTGACGTCAACTACGAAACCGTTACGCATCAATAGTTCTCTGATTGTTACGTTGTTTATCAACAGGTCAAAGTATTTCAATTGCAATGTATTGTTGTCGGTAGTGTTTGCTATCGTACCAGGATCCACGTACTCGTCCGTACCCGTTTGCGACGGAAAGAAGTTCTTGACTAGGACATCATCGTTATTCGGTTTGGGAATTTCCACTTCGTCCTATTCCAATTTTGCATCATCGTTGCATCATCGTATTGATATAAATCATCGTTAAGTTGATTGCTGATGTCTTCGACACTCATTAACGAACTAAAGTCATTCAACATGTTGAGTTTAGCCACATTAGCTATTTTAGTTTCATCGTCATCGTCATCATCGTCATCGTCATTGTCACTGTTATCATTATCTTTACCACCACTCGTAGCTGATGATTGTTGTTGTGAAATGCAAGAGTGTGTTACCTAAATTCTGTATGTACTGTTTGATCTGTTCGTTCGACGTGTCAACGCGTTGTCCGGTGAGTACGTTTTTTTCTAGCGTTCCAGCTCTGTCATTTAATTCCAATAACTTGTTTGCCAACACTTGTTTGTTATTAGCTACTTCCTTCCCACCACTATCGTCATCGGGGTTTTTCTTATCGCTACCGGATAGAGTGTCTATCAATTTGCGATCTTGCAACAGCTTTTCGATTAGTTTCTTTTTCATTTCACCTTTTACACCTTTCATTTTTGTGTCCAGAGTCGCAGCTCCAGACGATAATAGTGCACCGATACCTATACTACCATCGTTTCTTTCAAACACGCTTGGATTGGTACCAAAATGTTCACCGCGTGCGTCACCCAATGCCAAATTGTAAATGCTAGGGTCGGTGAGTAGGTGTGGTACCATGTCGGCACGCGTAGGTCCAGCGTGCAAGTTTACCTGATTTCTGTTAACATCGAACAAGAAGTTGAGATCTTGTTGTAGCGCGTTCGACATCATCTCGTCTTGCATCAACACGCGCAGACGATCCATTTCACCCTTGTTTCTTGGTACATTGTGATTACTCCCCGTAGACGAAAAGTATTCACGAACATCATCGTCACCTACGTTCTTTTCCATACGTTTTTTTCCCGCGTTAACATTATACGTTCGAAAGGGTGTGTTGGACATTGCATCCGGTCTGTTTAACGAGACCACACTCTCAGAGTGTGCCCTTGTAAAGTCAGGAAGTTTCAACATTTTTAAGTATAATCAAAAATATATTTATTTATTTTTTATCATTGTTACATTGTTTTATATAATTTACAAGTCCTATAAGGTTTTTCTGTTGTACGATCATTTCGCTCTCCATTTTTTCTATTTTCACAAGCAAGTGTTTGAGTTGTTGATCAGTGTCGAAATTCTTGTTGTCGTGGTACTTTTTTATCATTAACATGAGTTTACCTTTGACTTCATTCTCCACCTGGTGTTGAAACGGATTGGAAACTATCATTTCGTACGATGTCATGTTGCAAATGCCTCTAATGATATCCCAGTTTTCTTTCAAACTAGATCTTACTTCTTCCATGACGTCAGTGTGAGACAACAGTTGTTTTATGAATTGTCGTGCAGTCTTTGAACTTGGTTCTTGAAAGAGGATTTTCAGTACGTTAGTATCGGCATGCACCAAATCATAAAATCTACCAGGCAAATGTTCATTCCACAACAAGTTTACCAGTATCTTTGTGTTATCACTCAGGTTTCTCGACTCCATGTTGTAACAACACAAATGTTTGACAACAAACACTATGACCTCACGCCAATGCAAGTCTAACTCCATTCGTTTCATCAACGGATTGGTCAACGAATTTCGTGCAGTCACCGAACCGTTGGACGATGTCGGTGGAAACAACAATGTCATCTTTTTTATGATGTTGATGATGACTCGTTGTCTGTGTTTGTTGCGTAGTAGTATAATCTTCTTCTTCTACGTTTTGCTGTTGTAGTTGACTTTCTTCCACCACTTCTACTCTTGTATCGATTGACGCAGTAGTGGGGAACGCATCGTTTATTTCGTTCAGTTCGTCTTCCCGTAGCAGAGGTTTTTGAATTTCCCTGTCCAGGTCCTGTTCCACTTCCATTCTGTTGCAAGTTGTTTTCGTACTGAGAAAATTCCTTGAGTGACGTTGCCAGCGAATAACTTTTCGATTTTAAATCGTTTTCTTTTTATATCCCACACCGCTGACAGTCTGTCGAATTCACTGTCCCCCGTCTTTTTCGGAATGTAACACCACTGTGTCTTATTATTAGTCGTATCGATCCTGTATTTGGACAGTACATTCACCCCGTCACGATTGTCCATCAACAGGTGTGGTAAATAGGTGTTAAGTTCCGGGAAGATTTCTACGTCTGTTTTTTCCCTGTAATGAGATTCCAAATGATTGGAATACAGTTTGTACAGCCACACGTTTCGTTTGGTGAGATACTTGTTTGCGCCACGTACACACCAATCGTAAATGACTTTAGAAAGAATGTTTGGAATCGTTCCCAATTTAAATACACGTTGTTTTCTTTATAAGAAACCTAAGCATTGAGCTGAGCCTCGAGTTTCTTAAATATTTTATAATTTGAGCCTCAAAAATTTCTTAATTATTCTGATTTCACCCTGAAAAGTTTCTTAAAATGTAAATTTTGTATACAAGGTTATTTATGGCTTCTATTACAGTTTCGGTATTAAACGACACACACGAAACGAAATTGACAACATTGGAAAACATTCGAATGCAAATTCGAAATGTAATGCAAAATAACAAAATGATTCCCGCTGATGTTTTGTAATTTTCCGCGAATATATTTCAAATGTTCGAGCACTTTTTTCTTCTATAAGGAAATTGACAAGTTTCGACTGTTTTCAAGTTTGTTGTTGTTTTTTTCAGTGTGGTACATTGTGTGATTTTTTTAGTGTACTGTAGTAAATAAACATGCCGAGAAAGCAGTTAACACTAGGTGCTTTTAACTTTACGAAAACTGTGGTGCACAGAGGCGAAGTTAGAAAAATTGATATACCACCAGAATCAATTGGAGATAGCCAGAAGAATCTCAAGTGTCCACACTGTGAGCAGAAATTTGTCAACCAACAGGGTCTTTCTGTTTATATAAAGTGTAAAAACCTATCCAACAAACTAACTGAAAAAGTTAATAATCAATCTACTTTGTTGGAAAACACGAAACAAAACAAGAATGTTACAATCCCGTCCGATGTTCCACCATCGACATCAGCCGATCTTCTTGAGTCAAATGAAAGCCCTGTCACATGCCCAGAAGAAAAAGTAGACAACAGGCGAGGTAGAGATCACAGAAAATCGATATCGAATAAATTCAAAGCTCAAGTCATTATGGAAGTTGAAGCTGGATGTAAGAAGTCCGAAGTTGCCGAACATTTTCGAGTTAATAAGAGTCAAGTATCAGCATGGATGAAAAACAAAGAGAAGATCACTCAGGCAGCCATAAGTGAAACGAAAGATATGTTTAAAGTTCGACCTGCTAGAAAGTATAACGATCTTTACAAAGAATTGAGAAAAAGATTTGTCACAGCTAGGAACTTAGGACATAGAGTAGATTTCAACTGGTTGTGGAATAAAGCTCGAATTATTTACCGGGAACAACAGAATGATCCAGACATTTTTGTGAGAAAACACGTCGTTGCAAATTTCATCAAGAGAAACAATTTAAAGCTACGCCGTACACAAAGGAACAAGAAACTTAACAAGGAAGAATACAGCGATAAAATAATGAGATGACATGCTACACTGCGAGAACGGCTTATAAGAACGGTTAGTAATGATCATTACGATGCCAAGTTTGGTAGATTTTTGCCCGAAGAAAGGTACAATGTTGACCAGTCACCACTTCCGTTCGCCATTGACACGAAGAAAACATATGAACTAGTTGAACGTGGCAACCCAGAAAACCGGCATAAGAAGGTCTGGGTAAGCCAGCCTGGGTCTGGCTTAGACAAGCGTCAATGTACCCTTCAAATATGCTTCTCTGCGTCAGGAAAGCAACCAAAAGTTGCTGTCATTTTTCGTGGATTAGGTCGGCGAATAAGTGCTGATGAAAAAGCTTCATGGCATCCACAGGTCGATGTTTACTTTCAACAGTGTGCTTGGGCAGACACAGTGGTTTGTTGTGATTGGGTTGACCGAACCCTGAAACCAGCTGTTGGTGAGAAATTTGTTCTCTTTTGTGATAATTTGGCTGGTCAAGTCAGTGACAAATTCAAGACAAAGGTGTCCGAAATTGGTGGGATATGCTGGTATGGCGTTCCGGGAGCAACAGACATATGGCAACCTGTCGATGCTGGTTATGCTGAAAGGCTAAAATGCTTGATAACGCAGGCATTCTACAAGTGGCTAGACAGTGACGAGAATGCTGAAAAATGGTATTCTCCAACGTCATCATCACAGCTTCGGAAAGGCGTGTTCTCATCAGCCACTGGGTTGGAAATGCGTATGCTAAGCTCACCAACAGTGATTCCGTTGATTATCGCAAAAGATTGTTTCAGAAAACTGGCTGCTTGATCACTGGTGATGGTAGCGACGATGATTTGATTCAACCCGAAGGCTTGCCAGACTACAAAGTGCCACCTGTTGCGCTGGGAGATCCTGCATCAGCTGTCCCTGAGCCCAATCAAGCCCCTGAAACTAATGGAGAAATGACGGAAGTTAATGAAAACGATGATGGAGAACATGAATTTGATGACATGACTGTGGAAGATGGTGACTATGATGGCAATATCTTCGAACTTTTCAATATCTAGTGCTATTTTACATTGTTTATTGAAAAACCCAAGTTCATCAATAACTGTTTTTTATTATTTCTGTCTTCCTTGTAGTAAGTTTCTTAATACCTGGGTTGGACTCAGCCTGCCTAAGTTTCTTAAGAGTTTCTTAAAATTTGGACTTTCTGAGCCTCAGGTTTCTTATAGACTGGTTTCTTATAAAAAAACAACGTGTAATACCAACATGTGAGTGTTTGACAAGAGATTTTCCGTTCTTTCAGCATTTCGTAGCGTGTGTAGTACGAAAATCGTGGCGAAACCGGACTTTCTGGACACAGTCAGAAACATAACAAATATGTTCGATTTGTCCACTATCCCTGTCATATCATCCAAAACAACAATAAACGTAGGAATTCTAGGTTCTTCTTTTTTAGCAGATGATGATGATGATGATGGTTCAATTTGTTGTTCATCATTATTTCCATTATCATTTTTAATATTATCGTTATTTTTGTTGTTGTTATTATGATGTTGTGCAAATGACAGTAGTTCGTCTACCACGGTATCTAGTTCCTCTACGTTACTAGCCTTTATAAAATTCACAGTTTTCTGTCTGACAAAGCTATTTTTAATCTCCTCCTTTCGTTCTTCATCCAACGCAATTGGTGTTTGCCAAAATAAAGTATTACCAATTAACATGTTCTGCTCTCCCCATCGTTGTATTACGCTAGTTTTACCTGTTCCATCACGCCCCACAACCCCAACGTTACCAGTAATGTGTGGTGAGAAGTAGGAATCGTCCCCCCGATTATTGCTATTTTGATTACTCATTATGTTATTTATTTGTTATGTACACACTCTTTTTATTTTAATATATATACGTTTTTTTATTGATTTACTCTATTTTGTTTTTAGAAGTAAAAAAATAAAAGCAACACACAAAAAATAAAAAACAACACTGTGTAAAAAAAAAGCAAGCATAATGATTATTGAAAAACTACATGAAAATGCTGCCGCCACACCGGTATCGGAAATCAAGTACGCAAACAAGAATAAGATATGTACATGTATAAGGTACAAAGGTGAGGACACGTGGAAAAGAATTGCCGAACTTATCGGGATGAACGAAAACATTATCAAGAGAATCGATGAATCACACAGCGAAATGACCGACAACAACAGCAAAGACTATCAGTTGTTGTGTGGAATCGAAACGAGCATGCCTGAAAAGACGCTGCTCGATCTGGTTAAGTGCATGTCCGAAAGTGACGTGTTTATGGGCACAGACACTTTTCTCATATTTTTAACGACAGGCAACATGAGACTAAAATCATTAATGATACAAAGAAGCATTAAGCAATAAGAAAGCAATGTATATATGTTGTTTTAAAAAAAATATATTTAAAAAAAATCATACACTGTTTGTTATAACATCATTATAAATGTCTAGTTCGCCTGCATTTTCCTCGTCTATATCACAATCGTCGTAATATTCTTCTTCTTCTTCATTAAAAAAGAAACAGTTTTCGCTTTTGTTGTCTTTACTAGCGTTTATCCATTTGTAATTTTGAAACTCGTTTTGGATTTTTTTATATCCAAACGAGTAGTTACTCGAGTCTAAATCACACTCATCCATAATAGCCTTGTCGATCAGGTGACGTCGTATCCGTTCATTGTCCACCAATACGCCATCAATTTTCACTTTCAATTCGACATACTGTTTCTTGACTGCTTTGCTAAGATCCACAAAAAAATCTTTTAGGTTGTTCCGCCACTCCCAATAGTAGTCAACAGTGTGCTTGTCGATTCCTGGCAACACCTCTTTGGCAAACACGTTGAACAGCATGTACGGGTTCATCACATCCTTCTTTTGAATCAACATATTTTTTATTAATCTACAAAAAAAGAATTTGTTAAACGATGAATCCTATATTTCTTTGTATAAGCATAACGCTTCTTTTAAATACTATTACAGAAGTTGTTTTTCCCTAGCGTATATATTAATAAAAATTAAATACTTCTTTTTACGTGTTTTGTCTTTATAATCAAATGTTTAACGTAGTTCTTTTTTAATCGCCTTGATAAGTGGCACATCAAATTTGCACAACACACATTTACAACGTTGACGTTGTTCTTGTTGTTTGATGATGTTTTCCCGTTCTTGCTGCAATCGTTGTAAGCGTTGTACACATTTCTCTTCCTCGTCGGCACCAATCAATGCGGATCTAATGAACTTAGACAGAAAACGTAATTCGTCGTCGTCTAAAACACTCGTTGTTACTCGTCGTTGCCTCAGCTGTTTCCTGTATTCTTTTGAAAACGTGATCACACACCTTCTCGCTGATATATTTAAAATCAGCATTACTTATAAAATCTCCACTCGGCAACTCCTCGTAGTCATCCGACGACTGTTCTTGTTCTTGTACGTCGTCAACAGACGACGCAGGTGGTGGAGGTGGTGGAAATTGTAAATCGTTGACATCATCAGATATATTCAACGTGGACGATACATACGATTGAATGTCGTTATAATCATCATCACTTTCTTCTTCTGATTTGTCTGAATTGTTGTTAACCTCTATTACTTTTAATGTTATTTTAATTTCGCTGTCGTCCTTCACATTATTTTCGGTTAACTTTTCAACGGCTATCATTTCATCAACTATGTGACGAATCGCCTTCTCGTTATTATCGAACATGATTAGTTGACAAGTACGACAGTAACAAGGTGATTTTAAGAGTTGGCTGCCGACGAACTTCCACAACGTGTAGACCGCATCAACATCTCCTTTAAAAGCTGAAGAAGACGTATTGTCCATTTATTTATAATTTCTTTTACATAGTTTTCTAAAGAACAACAAATATTTATTATTATGTATATAATAAAAAAATGTGACAGCTGATTCATACACAAAACAACGCAAAACAATACAATAAAAAACTTTATATATTTCTGATATAACAACTTATCGTACCAAAAATATTATTGTTACAATTTATGATTTCTTTATAAACTGAAATTTTGCTGCAATATTTTAAAATATTAATCACATACAGGGAATTATGTCCGTTTAGGGTAAGTTTATACGGCCGCTTTTATGTCGTGTCTAACTTAATTTTGGCATTTATTGAATTAAGTTCAACAAAAGTCTCGCCGTATAAAACGAAATGTTCCACAATATAATTAAGTCCAGCAAATTTTGTCGAACTTAATGCAAAAGTGCGGCAGAAGTTAAGCGTGTATTTATACAGGCGAACTTGTGTCGTACTTAATATTATTTGGTGTATCCTTTATTTGAAGTCAAAACATTTTCTATTATCTTTTATGCAAACTCAGCGGATAATTTTTCCCGCTTCATTTTCAAAATGGCTGACGAAGGCTTAGCATGCGAGCAAGTAAGTAGAAAATATATAATATAGCTAGCTGCAACTGAAGATTTTGTGAATAAAAGTTATCTTTTTTGTTCTTTGAATATCTGCGAAAGTATTTTATTATTTATAAATAACATTATTTACAGAATGTGTGCTTTGAAATGTCTGAAGAAGACGATTCAAGTGGTGAATCTAATCCGATCCTCCTCGAGAAGCTTAAGAAGAAAACAAAGAAAAAGCAAGGTCGGAAATGCCAATGGCCAGAAACCATTGTTAATGATTTAGTAGATATTATAGTTAACAACGAAAAATACAAAGAAAAGTTGCTTTTGACAAACATAAGGAATGCAAAAAATTGAAAGTATTATGAAAAAAAGGTGATCGAAGAAGTGACACAAAGATGTAATGAGAGGGGAGATAAATATTCATTTAATATCATGCAGACAAGACAAAATTAAAAGATGTGTTGCTATATGTCGGGATGCTGCAATGAAAGTAAAGTCAGCTTCTGGCATAAAAAGATTTCAGGAGGATAAAGAGCTTGGTGCATGGTTCAATAAGCTGTTTCCTGTTATAACCTCTATGCCAAGCTGTCAACCAGAGCAATCCGTTGAACCTGGCATAAACACCGAATTTTCAGATGACATAGATAATGATGAAGTGCCTGGTGAGTTGTTATCATCTACTGATGGCAGTAGCAAAAAAACGTAAATATGTACCAACCCCCCCTTCAGCAAGTAAATCAAAGAAAGGAAATATTGAAGGAATTGTGAGAGAGTTGTCTAGCTCCATCAAAGAATTAAAGGATGTAGTAGCTAATGACACTTCAAAAGATATTTTAACTTTTCTCAAAGAAGAAAGTCAACGACAAGCAAGCCGAGATGAAATGTTTTTTAAATTAATGGCTAATATGTGTGCTTCTTCTTCAGGTTTTTCAACCTTTCAAAATTCGCATCCTAATGCAAACGATATTCCAAATAGCTATCCTGGTTATTCACCGCAACTACCCTCGATGAATTCACAGGCTGGTTTTACAGCACAACTTTTTGACCAGATATCTTTAAAGTGTAGAACTCAATTTTATCACATGTTGTTGTTTAATCTTCTTCAGTCAACTATAAAGGTGTCAAAATTAGTGACACTTATTTCAACTTTACTATTATGTGGTCGTTTTCACTCGTTTTAGATTTGAATATCATACACAGAGTAAAATTGTTTTGATTACAAGCTTTGCTTTTGTTCACTTTGGTCTTCTTTTTCTTCCCAAAATAATTTTGTTAATATGTTACGAACACTTTTAGCTGCTGTTTGCCCTGTGATATCAAAATGTTTCTGTTTCGAATAAGTGAGATCCAGGAGATCACGGTCCTCTTGTTGACTACGTCGTTTGTTAGCAGCGTGATCGAAAGATATATCATATTTTCTCGGTATTAAATCACTTTCTGCGATGCAAATGTTGTGCAAGACAATACAAGCTAACCCCATAAGTTTTACAGTTTCTTTGTTGCTTTCACATCTTCTATGAAGTACTCGGAACCTGCTTTTTAACCTACAAAACGCACCTTCTGTGACTAACCTAGCTCTGCTGTGTCTAAAGTTGAAATATCGCCTTTCGTCCGTCAAGACTGCTTCCCCGTGCGGCTTGACGATCCACGATCGCATTGGAAAGGCGCCATCTCCAAGGATTAAGGGTGGGATTTCAACGTCACTGATGGTTTGAGATACGTTCGGAATTATTGTTCCTTTACATATTCCATCCCATAAATTCGTGGATTGGAAATACGTGGAATCGTGAGTATTTCCTGGAGCTCCATTGATGCCCAAATGAAGCGATATTTTGCGTCAACAAGCGCCATCAGCACAATCGAGTAGAAACCTTTAAAGTTAAAATAATGTTTCGTTGATTCTGCACCCCCAGCAGGGCATCTGATGGGTAAATGGGAGCCAGCAATAGCTGAAAATGCATATGGAAACTGCCATTCACACCCAAACTCAGTCATGCTATCGACATATTGTAGGGGAGTTTTCGGAAAGATATTTGTGACTAAATCTAAACCTTCGACAATAGCGGTGCAAACTTCACTGACTATTGTGCAGACTGTAGGAACGGCCACGCCACACATTTCTGCAATTGTGTGGAGATAATCTCCCCTTGAAAGTTTATATAAACATATTCCTAATCTCATATCCGGCTGGATAGGCACTTCTGTGATGACTTGTTTCTGCAAGTTTGGACGTATTTTATCAAGTATTAGGTTAAATGTCCTTCTTGATAACCTGAAAGTTTCCTTAAAACGCTGATCATTGTATGTGTCTCTGACTGTTACCCACCATCCTTGGTTACGAAGTAAGCGACGGCAAGACCTCTTTCTTGGTCCAGATGTATGAAGAATTCTTATCAACATTTCTATATTATTAAGAATGATGCTAACCAGTTGTAGTATTCGCATGCTTTTGTGATGTTCGATTAGTAACATAGATAAAGTTCTTAGAAGAACGGCGTGTTTTCGTTTCTGTCGTAGATTATAAAAATATAGCAGCCCCAGTAAACGTCTACGATCTATAGCAGCCATGTTTTCTTCAAGTTTTGTTTATGAAATGTATATAGTTAAGTTTAACACATTTATTACGTTTAAATACAGAAGTCACGTTTTGTCGCTTTTTTGCTGAACTTAATTGTTTTAAGTTAGACACGACATAAGAGCGGCCGTATAAACTTACCCTTACGTGAGCAAAAATAATTTTATCGAAATAAGCAAGACGTTCATTACTATTTATAACTTTTTGTTCTAAGTCAAGGATGCGTTGTTCGTATTGGCGCACGTACTTTTTCCTGTCTTCGATCGATTCGTCGAACTTACGCTCTCTACCACTAAACTTGTACGACTTGTACTTCTGAAACGTCTCGTCCGTACAAAATTCGTAAATTTCACGTAGCATTCTGTGACCATGAGGTAGTGTCAGAATGCCGTTGTTCGAAAAGATGAAGTTCTTGTCGTTCATGTTACAAAAAATCTTTTTCGTTACCGTCACCTTTTTCATGGAGTTTTTGATCAGCTGGAGTCGATTCTGTTCTACGGTGATGATGTTGTTCAATTCCCCTTTACTTGATTTCAGTTCGTCGATATTGTAAACTCGAATGAGATATGTCTTCTTGTCGAGTCGACGAACTTCATTCTTACCTATGACATTTTCATCACGCTTCGTCTTGTTGCCTTTGTTTATGAACAAAAAGGAGTCGTTGGAAAATCCCTCAAAGTACTCCTTTGGCTGACTGGGAATGACGAGGTTCGTGTAAGCGTACTTCGTAGTTTTAGTTTCGTCGTCAACGTACTTTTCAAAGACGTGCTCGAACGAGTAGTAACCAATCTTCTTTTTCAATGTCTTATCTTGCAATCCGAATTTCTGAAAGTAATCGTCAGACGTGTCAATACTATCAGGATTTTCAATACAGATTTGTTCGATTAGCCAGTCATACACACGATCTTCATCCAACTTTTGAACATCACTCTTTTTGTCATCAACGATAACGTGAAATTGAAAACTACACGAATCCGTATCGGTTAATATCAAATAGGGAAACACAACAACGATACCATACTTGTTCATTTCATTATGTAATCTAAAATAACAAAAACAATATTATAATTCCATTTTACTTTATCGTCATAATCAAAATTTTAAGCAAAAAAGAAATTATAATATTGTTTACCTTTCAGACGGTCGAACGCACATTTTGACAATCTTGTGCATCATCTTAGCAATGGAAATTTTTGCGTGAGAAAGTACAACACTACCAACGAATCTCGTACCGGCAGTGGGAAATTCCTTTTTCTCGGACAATATTCCTTCGATCGAACTGCGTGCTGCACCTCGTTGATTTATCTCGTTGTAGTCGTTGAACGTCGGTTTGTTGATGGCCCGACTGAGTACGTCACCGATACTGGGAACTTTGGAATTTCTTTTCTTCGTACGCCTGTTGTAACTCATTTGCTTCTTTAACTTCTCCTCTTCTTTACTGTATTTTTCCGAAATCACTTCCAAATAGCCTGTAAGATTTTCTTGATTGATGCTTTCATTTTCTATTACCATTTGGGTTTCGTGCAGTCTCTGAGTGTTCAACTTGTCCAACATGTCTTCCACGTTGTCGAACGGATTGTCTTTTAAGTTGTTAATGGTGTTGTCGTCGTTGATTGTGTCGTACTTTACACTCTCCTTTTCTCGATTGATCATGGCAGTGAGTCTCGGCTTGTCGCAGCGAATCATCCACGCTCCGTAACATTTGTTGTTAGCGGCTTTGTACATCTGACTGTGAACTGGTGTTTTAGATTCTTGACGAAGCACTTGATTACCAATAACGTAATTGCGTAGAAACGGCCACTGATAGTACGTCAACGTGTTGAATACACGTATGATTTCGTAACCCATCTCTTTCACCATGTACTTGACAGTGTGAATGTACATTGGAATCTGTAAGAGAACAACCAACAGTGATTTAATATCATAATTTTTTGTTAAAAAAATAGAAAAAAAATCAAGTACTCACTCGAACTATATTTCCACACTTCATATGCGTCTTTTTAGAAATGGATTTTAAGTTGTGCATCTGTTGAAACAACGACAGCTTGTTACCCATCACCAGCGATCGATGGAAATCGGGAACGAAAAACTGATTCAATACGTTACCAATATGATCTGGCGGTGGTTCTCGTAACGACACCACAGTCAAGTAGCCTCGCTTGTCAGTATTGATGTCGTATTCGGCAACGAGTCGTTTGTATTCGTCCAAACTCATGACTCCAATGTCGATGAAATTACACACCGGCATTGGAAATGTCATTGCCATTCCGTACTAATTGTTCTCATCCATTTTCAGCACTTTGGAGTATACACGACAATCGCGATTGTTGTAACGTATGCGAATCAATCCATCGTCATCGTTAGTCGAAATTTTATGATATCGCATGTAGTCAAATAGATAACGAGTGTCGAATGCTAGTCGAGTTGATGTCTGCGAAAAACCACCAAATAACGACTCTTCAAACATGTTTACCATTTCGACATTCGGTAGAGTTGTGAGAAGTGCACGAGAACGTCTCAGCGACGCTGACGTGGAAAACGTTGTCATAGAAGTGAACATATGTGGGTTGTATTGAAACAACTGTTGGAGATTTTCAAAGTAATCCGAACAGATGACCATCATCAGTATCACGTCACCAATGTTATACACTCTATTCAGATCATCCAACGTTCGCATTTCCAATGCTTCCCACAGGAACGTCACGTTTTCGTAAGTCTCTTGATCGACAAACTCCAACTTCAAACTGTTCGTAAAAAGATTCTTGGACGGTAACATTTGATCATTGAGTTCTTGACCAGTTAAAAAGTAGTCGTACGGTATACAACCCTTGTCAATGATAATAGACAACAACTTCTCTTCGTCTTCTTGACACAACTCTCGATACGCAGTAGCAAAGTGATCGTCCTTAAAGATATACTTTTCAAAAATCTCTGCAATCTCCATTTCGTGCTTCTGTCACCTCATTTACGTAAATCTCAAATAACGAGAATGAGAATAGTACCATGCTTCGATTCTGTATTTCAACCAGCTTCACGTAGTTAACCATTTTGATAATTATTTATTTTCCTAAAAAATATAAAAAAACATAAACATTAACACCAAAACAATGTACGCATGTGTAAAAAAATCAAACATGGAATTAATATCTTGTATACATATATTTCCTTTTTCAAATTTAAAAATTTCAGAACATGTTATAGATATACTTTCAATCAGATCTTAATGTTTTTTTTTAAAAAATAATCATAAGTCTATTTCGAAAAGCATTTCGAAATTATCTTCTTAACATGTGCTTTCACAAACATAATCATAAAAAGATCCATCATGTGTGTGAACAACATGTCACATCCATAAGAGAGTGATGGTTCTGAATACAAATGCTGTGAAGAACGCCACGATACCAAATCCACGTCTAAGTCAGCATACTCATTACCTTTTTGATAAACAGAGATTTCATTTTCTTGAATCGTTGACATGTCAACATCATCGTCAACATACTTGACTCCAATCTGATCACATTCAAGCGCTAATATGTGTGCAACATAACCGTTTCGTTTGAATTCACCACCGATGTCACCTTCTGATGTGTTGTTCTCGATCCACTCAGTCGGACATTTTTTAGCATACGACCTTAATGACCAATCGACATTAAATTTTGTTACACCATTCATACCAACACCAGTCTCCTTTTTGGCGGTGTGTACGACATGCTCATACAGTTTTTATCCAGGAAGCAGAGACAATTCTTGCAGTAAGGTAAAAATTCACACTCTTTCTTTTGAGACATGTCGTATTTTAGCCCAAGCTTAGAATAGTTATCAAACACGTCAGAATATTCCTTATATTTAGCATACTCGATTCGAAAGTACTTGTCAACAGCATCGTTCATATCCAACTGCAGCCACTTAATGGACGTGTCCATCATCTTTCTTTTTTTCGTAGCAATAGTCAATGCACCTACATAATTTTCATTATTGTCAACCATTACTATTCTTGTTCTAAAAAATTAATATAATTTTGAAATACGTAAAAATGATCTGACTCAATCAACTCGTAGTGACGATTGGAAATCAACACCTTTCTAATTTGTTCTTTCAAATCGGAAAATACTTTACGACAATACGGTGACTGGTCCCAATATTTTATAGCACGATAAACATTCAAATTCATCGATTTACCAAATTCCTTTTTCAAAAACAATTGTAAACAATGAGTATACAGTCTGTACACAGAACAACCATCCAAAGTACTCATCAACATAATATATTATATTTTTTCTGAAAAAAATCAAAAGTTCATCAAAAGTACAACACCTAAATTACATAATAATAAAACCAATAAGCAGAAATCTTGTTATCAATAAACAAATGACATTTCATATACCTTAAATATATACGTATTTCCTCTAATAAACGCCGCGGCGTTTATTACAAATGGCAGATTTTAGATGCGGCGTTTAATAGAGGGCGGCGTTCTTTAGAGGGCGGCGTTTATTTCAAAATGAAAAAATGACATAAAAATAGACTTTAAACCACAATGTTTTCTTTTCCTAAAAAGCGTAACAAAAGATAAAAATGTTTTATACAAAAGATGTTAAGAAAGAATATCAACATCACTGTCGCCGTCAGAATCCTCTTCTATGATATGAAAGCTTTCATAGCTTTCGCTAATGTCAGAATCCAAAATTTGAAATGGATTTTCAGCAGATCGATCTTCATCCAATGCTTTCGTTGCCTGCTTCAATAAATCAGCTCCAGTTGAACAAGACGAATCTTTTTTGAAACAATAGATTTGCTCATCTTCTGATCCATCCGTAGCTAAGTTTAAAGCACATGACTTGAAAGACTTGATAATTTTCTGACTGCTCAATCCATTCCACGCTTCTAAGACCCATTGTACAAGTTTTCATCGGGGTGGGGGTTTCTGATTTCCCCCTTTTGTAAACTGCTGTACGCCTTCCACCATCCATTCATTATAAAGATCTATCATCCGACTCTTGAAGGGCTTGTTCCATGATACATCTGGCGCCTGTATGTATTTTGTGAAACCCCCTGGAATTATGACATTTTCAATTTTTCCTTTCGACAATACTCGCTTAACAGAGTCCATGATGTGGCACTCAAAAGAATCCCAAACTAAAAGTCGCCGGTTGAAAGAAAATGTGCCCAAAATTGTTTCAACAAAGTGTAATGTGAGTTCCTCATTCATCCATGCATTTTTTGATGACACAACAACACATTTATTTCTAAATTCAGTGTTAAGTTCTTTACATTCTCGTTTTGCACCACCAAAGACAATAAATGGTTTCAATTTAGTCCCATCAGCTTTTGCTGTCAAACAAACAGAAATTCTGACTTTTTCATGGCCAGTTGACTTCAGCATTACTTCCCGTTCACCACGTCGCTCTACAGTTGTTGGTGCAGCCATATCCGCCCATACAGCTGTTTCATCCATTGCAATTATAGAGCTTGCATTGAATTTGTACTTTCTTGACATTCGCCGGACATGGATCACATATTGTACTAGTCTATCAACAAGGAATGCTGGATCTTTTTGGATTGTTGTTGTTCTGCGCCGAAATGAAAGGCAATTTCGTTTCATAAACTTCTCTAACCAGCCACGGCTAGCCTGGAAACTATCTTTTGCAACATTATCCTCCCCAACACTTTCATCATGGATGGCCTTCGCTTTTCTCATAATTAGTTTTCGAGAAACACGTAAAGAATTTGCTCTTCGTTCATGTATCCATTCAAGTAGGTCTTCCTCTAAGTCGACATTTTTGATTTTACATCCTCCTCCTTCCAGTTTCATTCTTTTTGCTCCTCCTTGTTTCAGCTTATCCGCATTAGCTTTCCATTCTCTCACTCTCTTTTCATCAACCCTGTATTTTCTTGCCTGCTTCACGATTATTATAACGCTCTGCGTAATCAATAACTGTGGACTTAAACTCAAAAGTAAAACTTCGCCTTTTTTCCCCTTTATGGGATATAGATTGTTTGTGCACTTCTTCGTTTGACATTTTTTCTGCTCCGTCACCACACAACTCTGATGAAATAAACTATGAAGACAAAATCTGTCCGTGTATGAGACAAGCTGCAGCTGGCTTTGTTCACACCTTATGATGAATATTTATCACACCTTCATTCCTTTAAAATTGAATAACCAATTAAAGAAGTTTCAGAGTTCAAAGAACGGTTTTCCTTTCGGTTTTCATTTCATGCACATCATTCTTAATTAAATCACGTTTTCCGAAGCGCTTTCACTCAAATAAGAAACGTTTTTTAGCAGATTACGAAGAGTGATTTCAGTAAAAATGGCTCGAGCGATTCCAGTACAATTTGAAGTGTATTTCAATGTAAGATTTTTTTCCAATATCCGTGGCCATCATGTTTACAAAAACGTATGGACACCTGAAATTGGAGAGTCTTTGGTTTGTAAACGCGATGAGCGGTTGGAGGCCAAAGAGTTGGATGAGTATGCGATTGGAACGTACAAGAAGATATCAGACGAGGAAATTTTAGTCGGACATGTACCAATAGAACTGTCCAAACTAATAGCATTTTTTATTGAAGCTGATGATAATCACGTGTGCGCAATCGTAAATGGTAAAAGGATACGAGAAGTTGGCTTGAGTGTTCCTGCAGAATTCAACTGTTACACATCAAGTAAAGTTCATGCAAAAATTCTTCATGAGGAACTGTTGAAGAGGAAAAAACAATATTCGTTTTTATCTTTAGTTGTGGAAGAATTTGTCGATAGAAAACAAGTCAAACTCATATAAACTGTTTGTTATTGCTTTTTTAGTCAGTTTTCTAATAAACGCCGCTTTCTAAGGTGCGGCGTTTATTAGAGGGCGGCGTTCTTTAGAGGGCGGCGTTTATTACGAATGTTGAAATACAGGTGCGGCGTTTGTTAGAGGGTGGCGTTTATCAGAGGGCGGAATTTATTAGAGGAAATACGGTATTCCAAATTGTGAAATTTAAACGAATATCCTTTTTCGTTATCGTCACTCAACACACGTCTGTTAATGTCATGTGCCATTTGTTGATGTAGAAACAGCCAGAAAGTTTGATTATACACCATGCTCGAAAAGTTACGAACAGGGGAAAAAATAACGTTTCTGACAACACCCTCATCGTCTTTTTCTAACTTTTTGTTCACTATTCCAACTTCGGTTTGCACTTTGAATTGAATAATAGGATATATCGCACCACGAAGTTGCAACAATAAGATCTCTTTGGCATAAACTTTCATACACAACAAGAGAAACACGTCCACCAGATTTTTCTCTTTCCAATCAAAATAATCATCGTTTACAACACTCTCCTTCAATTCAAAATCACTTTTTCTAAAAATCACGTTGAATATATTCGATGTGGACAAATTTATAAATCGCATTTTGACCAGACCGGTATCGTCGTTATTCGCAAAATAAGTTTGAAAATGAAAATACATGGTGTGAAGAATAAGGTTGTGACTCGAACATAAAATAAGACCGCAAATAAAACAAGAATGTCTTTCGTTCACAAACTTTCTCTTATACAACCGTCTGATTTTCTTGTAATACTCGCTATCGATTGACTTGTCACCATGCTCGATTTTATAATGATATAACAAATCAGTGAAATTCTTAAAATCATATTGTCTATTACACACTCCACAATAAGTTTCCAAAAAATTATTTTTAGTCTTTATTATTTTTTAGTAACCTGCAACAAATACAAATAAATATTATAATTACATATTTAATTTGTTTACGTTTTCAATCATAAGTTTGTTCCAAACACTCAAAAGCGTAACGAACTGCTCGACAAAAAACGGGGACTTCTCCTTTTTCGCATCGTCAGAACCGAATTCGAGTTCCATTATTTCATTCAAATTCATCTTGACGTACTCAGCAAATTTATGCGTCAAAACCTTTATGTTAACCGATTCCAAGTAGACGTTTTTGTCATGGAATCTATCAGCTTGTGGCGCAAACGAATAGAAATATGGGGCTTCAAGTAACGAACGTGGAAGCTGTTCACGAAATAACTGTTGTTTCAGCTGTCCGGGTGCACTCATCTTCAGACCGGTAGGAATTGGACAGCTTGAAGCATCGAAAAACTGCTTGTCATCATCGAAAAACAAAATAATACGCCCCTTTTGCATGCTAAATTTAAACTTTCCCTCTTTCTCGTCATAATAGGGAACAACAATTTCGATGACGTTCTCGTAAACCTTATCGTCTCCCTTCTCAATTTCGACGACCTGACCAATAATGTATGCAGAAAGCATAAAGAAAATCTTTCCGTCCTTCGACTTGCACTGAGCTGCGTTTTTCAATGCAAAAAGCGTAAAGAACGGTACTTTCTTTCGACCAAGCACCGTGTCAAAAACGGAAGCATTCATGTCAACATTATCATCGAAATAGAGAACCTCTCCACTGTCATATTTGTCATTTCTATACTTAACGCGCTCAGCCATGACAAGAGACTTAGATATATTGCCCTGTTCGTCAAACACATTCTGACGTTTTGTGCGCTTACGAACTACAACAGCGGCAGACGACTTACGGTTACTTGAACCATCATCATCATCGTCAGTAATTTCATCCACCTCTGACACAACAGCAGTACGTTTACGCTGCATAAGTTTCTTCTTTTTTTTCTTCTTTTCAAGTAAAACTTTTAATACATCATCACTACTCTCTCCATCATCACTTTCAGCAACTACATTCTTCTTGCTCTTATTTTGTTTTTGGTATTTTTCAATTGTTAATACCTTATCCGTTTCAGACAGATCGTTCCATTTCTTACATGAAATGCCAAAATACTTTCTCGCTTTCGAAGTAAGAAGTTGAAAATCGCTAATGCTCAAGTTACTTTTCTCCATCAAAACATCCATTATGGCAAATAATAACAACTTTCAACACTGTCAATTTTCAGTCAGTTTTGCACGTATGAAAAGTAAGCAATTTGCAACCTCTTTTATACCATAACAAAACAATGCAACAATAGGTGGAAATATAAACAATAGATGGAAGTAACTTAAAAATAATTCTATAGTGAACAACGAAAGGTGTATTTATTACACCTGTAAAAAATTTGCAACTTGGAAATGCATTAAAATAAAAACTATAACGTATGCCATCTTAGTATACTTTTTCACCTGCACACAAGCCAGCAAAAACAGTTGTAAACCCTGGAGAACTGAAAACAATACATGTACAGTTTGCATTGAAAATTCCACGCGGGTATTATGGAAAACTGTGCTCGAGAAGCTCGAAATCATGCTTACAAATGTTAGCTGGGAAAATCGATAGCGACTACAGGGGAGACGTAAAAGTAGCAATGTGGAATATTTCAACCAACCCTATAGAATTGGAGTACGGAGAAAGATTTGCACAGCTTATTATCCAGGCACACGTGTCCGTACCGTTCGAATTGGTCAACAAGTTTTCTGACGACATTGTAAACAATGACAGGACAGGTGGTTTTAGATCAACTGGGAGAAAATACAAAAAAAACAATATTTTAATTATTCAAAGTGTATTTTTCATTCATTTACAAAATCAATAAATATATATTTGTCTTTTATAATATTTTGTTATTTATTCTTTAATATCAAAGACGTGAATCGTGTTGTGTGTATTAAAAATAAAATAATGGCAAGAACAAAACAAGTAGCAAGAAAAACACCACCAGCAGGACTGCCAAGAGCACTTTTTTCCGATGAAAATCGTACGTTAGCTAGTGGTGGTGCGAAACAACCCTATGACAAAGTCGTCAAAATAAAACCGTCGTTCGTCAGACTAAAAGACAAGTGTGGTAAAAGTCAATACAAGTATTGCGAACGACCAACATCGCAAACGTATAAAAACAATAAAAAGAATAGAGCCCTGGGAATAGTCGGAAAACGTGTAATAAGAAAAGTAATTACAAAAGTATGAACAATATTGAAAAATATATTTATATATATAATGGATTGTGTAGATACTCCACACGAATGTCAATTAAATTGGTATTTAAAAGAAGATAAAAGGTGTACTTCTTGCTGTCAACAATTACCTAGTATTACAATAAACAAGAAAGAGTTGTTAATAAAATATATGAAAAGTGTAAATGACAAAAAAACTACAAAAACACATGAAGAGTCAACTTAACGTATTACTTTTGGCTTCTTCGTTCACTATCGTTCAATCAACAAAAAAGAAATCAAAGCTGTTAGCTGTTAGTGGAACTACTACTACTAATAATTGCAACAACAATAATATTGGCGAGGTTAACACTCATTGATATAAACGACCTTATTCATTCGTGTACTGGTAAAGTAAAAAAAAATAATGAAACGACGACAACAAGAGAAAAGACAGAAGTATGCAGAATTCAGAAAGTCCAAAAGGCACTATCAGTCTAAAAAGAAAGTTAAACAACCAAAGCGTCAACTAACTGACGTAGAAAAATTGTATATCGAAAACATCAGTAAATATCTACTAAAAATAGGTGAAACGGAATTATTATTATTATTATTATTAATTTATTTTCAGTTGGTAACAAGAATTAAAATCATAGTTTACAAAGAAACTAATATAAACCAACTTTGCAAATAATAAAATCTAAAATCTAGTTATAAATGAAAAAATGAATAAAAACTTAGATGTGCAGTAAATTTCAGGTCAAGTGCATAATAGGCAGTTGCAGGCTATATCCGACAAAGAATTCAATTTTCTTTTGAAGCTTGATAGAGCATTCGAGGACTTAATGGAAGCTGGCAGTGCACACCAAAGCAAGCTGCCTCTGAAAACAATAGAATTTATGCCATATCGTCTGGTTTTACAAGAAGGCAATTTTAGAGTTGACCCTGATCTTAGGCTGTAAGGAATTGACTTTTGTTCAAAAATATTCCACATAAAATTTGGATTCATGAAATTCAAAGATTTAAATATTTCTATAAGTAAATATCTTAAATTTCTAACATGAATATTAACACCTTGGTCTACCTCCAATAACTCATCTAGTGAGGCATTAAAGTTTTGGTATGTTGCCCTCAATGCGCGTTTGTGAACTTCGTTCACCAGTGAGTTACTACGTTTGCTACAGAACATCCAAATTAGTGGGCAATAATTGAATGTGGAAAGAATATAGGCATTACAAAGCCTTTTTGCGCATCTGGTATTAAGTTTGATCGAATGCGGAATAATGCCTTCACTTTCTGAGATGCGGTTTTGCAAAGCGTTTTAACATGCGAATCAAAATTTAGTTTGTTGTTAATAGTTACTCCGAGTAGCTTGACAACATTTGTAGGTTTCAAGGTTAAATCATTAATATTAAAAACTATGTCGTGAGTTTCTTTTCTTCCCATAAACATAATCTGGAACTTTGCTGGGTTTGCTGCCATTGAATTTACTTTGAACCACTCCAATAGAATTTTGGTTTCTCTCTTAAGGACATCAAGAACTGTGGTTTCCGTGAGATCACTGGTGTAGAGGGTGTTATCATCAGCAAAGTTACAGATATCTGCCTCAGAGATGAAAAGAAATATATCATTAATGAAAATATTGAACAAAATAGGGCCTAAAATAGACCCTTGAGGTACACCTAATAACATTTCTAACCACTCATTTACAAAAGAATCAATTTTAACCCTATGAAATCTCCTAGTTAGATAGTCATACAACAAGCTAAGACTTTTTAAACCGACTCCGTAAGCCGCAAGTTTAGCAATTAAAAGGTCATGTGGAAGACAGTCATATGCTTTCGACAGATCCATCAGTACAGTACCAACAATTTCACCTTTGTCTAAACTATTTTTCCAGGATTTTAGCAATCTAAAAAGAGCGTGCTGTGTTGAATGGCGTTTGCGAAAACCACACAACAGTTTAGAAAATTTGGTTTCAAAAAAGTTTCCAAGCTGTTCGGCCAGTGCTTTCTCGTACAATTTAGATATTGTTGGTAAAATGCTGATGGGTCGATAGTCACCAACTTCCAGACTGTCACCCTTTTTTGGAATAGGAGTTATCTCAGCAAGTTTCAACTTGTTTGGAAATTTACAGGATTTAATTGATCTATTAATACAATCTCTTACAACATCAGATACAATATTACTTGATGACTTTAATACACTATTTGGTATAGACCCACTGGTTTTCTTTGTGCAATCCAACGCCATAATCAATTTACTCACTTCAAGAGATTCAATCTCCTGGAAATCAAATGTCGGGCCACGCCCTATGCAATTTTGGATTTTGACAATACTGGGATGTCCTTTATGTTTCTCTATCGCTCTTAGAACCGGGTCCTAGATTAAAGAGCAATAGTCTTTATTCCATTCAAAAAGATTTAATGAGTTTGTTATGCCGTTAAAATGCACATTGAATAATTCAGCCACCCTGGTTTTATCCTGAATAATCTTCCCTTCATGTCTAACAAGGTGCTCATTTTCAACAGAGCTCTTATTTGAAAAAAAAGGTTTGCATAATTTCCGAAAGTCTTTTGGTCTTTCTTTGGACGATTCCATTGCTCTGTTGAAGAGTTTTTGTTTGGCAACTTTATTCAGTTTGGTAACCAGATTTCTCTGTACTTTATAAGCATGAAGGTCTGAGGAGCAGTTGGTTTTGTGGTATTTATTCCACAACCTAGACCGTTTCATAATGGCTTTTTTGAGATCTTTATTCATGTGAGGTTTTTCGTTTCCTCTTATTAGTTTCCTCTTCTTTGGAGCATGCTTATCAAGTACAGACTCAAAGGTAGCTTCAAATTTGTCATAATCACCCAAATCAATATTTCTACCATAAAGTGCTTCAGCTAGGTCATTATCAAAGTTTTGTTGTACAAATTTTCCGTAACACCTATATACAACATTTTTTGGTGACAATTTAGTATAGGTTGACTTTAGCATCGTGTAAATCAAGTAGTGATGATCACTGATCCCTGTGTTAAAACTTCCAGTAGAATGTAAGCTGTGTTTTTGATTCGACAAAATCAAATCAATACAGCTTCCTTTTTCCGATTTAAAGCAGGTGTTAAAATTTACATGACAGTATAATAATTGACTGTCCATGAAGGATATCAGGCTTGGGTTTTTGGGACCAGCATTAAAATCACCAATTAAGATACACTTTTCAAGATTGTAAAAATCGATAACTTTAGATAGATGTGACAAAAAGTAGTCAAGATTTTGTTTGGGTGGTCTATATATAGGAATTATAAGCCATTTCATAGTTTTAAGGTTGATTTGTAAAGGGATAATTTGAACATCTTTGGGGAGATTTAAATTCTGTAGTCGTAACGAAGGGAGTCCTTTCTTTACATAGACAAGTATACCACCACTCCTGTCACTGATATCGAGCCTATATGGTGATTTATAACCAGGTATAAAAAATTGGGCATTTGGAAAAGACGAGTCCAATTTAGTTTCAGCTACGGAAATAATGTCAAAATTACCCCCAATACATTGAAAAAGATCTTCAACCTTATTTCTTATTGAATTGACGTTTATATAGCCTAATAAAACATTATTTTTGTTCTTTTTCCTTAAAGTGTTTAAAACTTCATACCTCGATGGGCGACTGCAGCTTTCCTCTCGTCAATGGTTTCCTAAAATCTTCACAATATTTTTCGCCATTTTCGCTTCTCCACTTGCCGACAGGTGTAATCCTTTTCTCCCCAAGTCTTTGAAAGTGACGTTAGAGTTATCCATTATGTTGAGCCGCAGTTGATAAAGATGTTCATTAAAGTGTTTGATTGTGAGAGAGGCTTTTCCATTATCCAAGCGTGGGGTGAGGGAGGATATGATGACTTTACAATCTGGAAGTGATTTCTCGATGGAGTTCTTTACTGACAATAAATTATCAAGAATTTCGTTTGACGGTTTATAAAGTGCATCATTTGTGCCAAGATGTAAAATTGTAGTAATTTTTTTGGTTTACCTTGCAACAACTCGTCCAGTTTACTTCTAACATCGTCTATCTTCGCACCAGAAAAATATTTAATTTTAACGTTATGTCCATTTTTTGATACACCTTTTTCTTTAATTCCATTTAACATAGAATCTCCTATTATCAACACATCATCTTTTCTTGTCGTACTAACATCTTTATTATCACATGTATTGTCAGATTTTTTTGACTTGACATAATTTTCATGCTTTTGTTTTCGTAGCTCAGATAATTGGTCGTAAATTTGTTTAAAATTGCAACTTTCCCCAGAGCGTTGGAAATCTTTTGTGTCAAAAGAAATATTTTGAGTGTCCACCGTGATATTTTGTCTCACCTCCGTTAATTGTTCACCGATTGATTTCTTGTACTCCGTCATTTGTGTTTTCTCCTCAATTTGGCTGATGTTTGGTGTATCGATATCAAAATGAGGTACGATGGGAGAGTGCTCAGAAAAACTTTGTGTTTGAGAATTTTGTTTTTGACAATTGTGACAATTTTGTGAAACGTTGATATTTTTTATGAAATTTTTCATCATATCGCCCATCCGTTTTACTTGATCTTCCAAAAATACAATTCTCTCTTTATACAATTTCAACATTTCATGTTCATAAAAATTCTCTCTCTTGGATCTAGAATTTAAATGCATCTCTACTAAGTTATCTATATAAAACTTTGTGTTTTCATCGATAGATTTTACGCAGTTTTGGAGTTTTTGTTTACTTCTCAATGATTGAAAACTTCTTTCGATGTAGGATGTACTATCTTCTTCTTTCTTTTCCACAAATATAGGTATTTCTTCTTCAAGATTTTTCAATAAATCCATATTGCAAAAACATATACAACTTTTAAGGAAGAAAGTTTTCAGCTTTTTCTTCGCACCAAAACACGTCCGTGCGCTCCAGCACTCAACTTTTTTTGAATGACACTGGAACAACAAAGATACCAGTTAAAAGATCCGGAAATTGTCAAGTATGTGGAAAGGGAATGCAGCTTATTAAGAGAACTGGCAAATGACTTGCAGAAACACATGAGAAAAGGAACTGTCGAAGAACGCATATCAACGCGCTACAAAATACAACTACATGTATCTAATAATAATAATATTTAATTACATATTTTGTCTAAATATACGTCTTACGAGATAAGACGCGTCGTAATTCTTTGTCCTTTTGTCTAACGGGTCGTAACAAAAGACTCTATACAAAAGTCAACCAATCAACGGGTGGTTGGTAGCGAATCGTGGATTATAATTAGTAACCTGGTACTTACAATAAGTTTATTGTAACGCGTAGAAAATATTTACATCGAGAAACAAAAGATGTTTGTTCAGCGATATTTATTTATCGTTTAACGAAAAGGCGAAACAAAAGAACAACGAGGTCTTTGTTAGGTCTTTGTTCTTTTATTTGTTTTAAAAAATAAAACATAAGAAGGACCAGTTTTAGTAGGAAACACAATAATCTTCCCCAACCCCGCCTATCATCATCAACGGCTAAGTAAAATAAAGGACGGCTGGGCAATATTCCTTAAGTTAAACCGAAAAATTAGGTACGGCTAGCTAAAATAAGGTACGGCTAGGTAAAATAAATGACGGCTGGGCAATATTCTTTAAGTTAAACCGAAAAATTAAGTACGGCTAGCGAAAATAAGGTACGGCTACGTAAAATAAATGACGGCTGGGCAATATTCTTTAAGTTAAACCGAAAAATTAAGTACGGCTAGCGAAAATAAGGTACGGCTAGGTAAAATAAATGACCGCTGGGCAATAATCGTTAAGTTAAACCGAAAAATTAAGTACGGCTAGCGAAAATAAGGTACGGCTACGTAAAATAAATGACGGCTGGGCAATAATCGTTAAGTTAAACCGAAAAATTAGGTACGGCTAGCTAAAATAAGGTACGGCTACGTAAAATAAAGGACGGCTGGGCAATATTCTTTAAGTTAAACCGAAAAATTAGGTACGGCTAGCGAAAATAAGGTACGGCTAGGTAAAATAAATGACGGCTGGGCAATATTCTTTAAGTTAAACCGAAAAATTAGGTACGGCTAGCGAAAATAAGGTACGGCTAGGTAAAATAAATGACGGCTACGTAAAATAAAGGACGGCTGGGCAATATTCTTTAAGTTAAACCGAAAAATTAAGTACGGCTAGCGAAAATAAGGTACGGTTAGGTAAAATAAATGATGGCTACGTAAAATAAAGGACGGCTGGGCAATATTCTTTAAGTTAACCGAAAAATTAAGTACGGCTAGCGAAAATAAGGTACGGTTAGGTAAAATAAATGACGGCTACGTAAAATAAAGGACGGCTGGGCAATATTCTTTAAGTTAAACCAAAAAATTAGGTACGGATAGCGAAAATAAGGTACGGCTACGTAAAATAAAGGACGGGTGGGCAATATTCTTTAAGTTAAACCGAAAAATTAGGTACGGCTAGCGAAAATAAGGTACGGCTACGTAAAATAAATGACAGCTGGGCAATATTCTTTAAGTTAAACCGAAAAATTAAGTACGGCTAGCGAAAATAAGGTACGGCTAGGTAAAATAAATGACCGCTGGGCAATAATCGTTAAGTTAAACCGAAAAATTAAGTACGGCTAGCGAAAATAAGGTACGGCTACGTAAAATAAATGACGGCTGGGCAATAATCGTTAAGTTAAACCGAAAAATTAGGTACGGCTAGCTAAAATAAGGTACGGCTACGTAAAATAAAGGACGGCTGGGCAATATTCTTTAAGTTAAACCGAAAAATTAGGTACGGCTAGCGAAAATAAGGTACGGCTAGGTAAAATAAATGACGGCTGGGCAATATTCTTTAAGTTAAACCGAAAAATTAGGTACGGCTAGCGAAAATAAGGTACGGCTAGGTAAAATAAATGACGGCTGGGCAATATTCTTTAAGTTAAACCGAAAAATTAGGTACGGCTAGCGAAAATAAGGTACGGCTAGGTAAAATAAATGACGGCTGGGCAATAATCGTTAAGTTAAACCGAAAAATTAGGTACCGCTAGCTAAAATAAGGTACGGCTACGTAAAATAAAGGACGGCTGGGTAATATTCTTTAGGTTAAACCGAAAAATTAGGTACGGATAGTGAAAATAAGGTACGGCTAAGAAAATAATGGACGGCTGGGCAATATTCTTTAAGTTAAACCGAAAAATTACGTACGGCTAGCGAAAATAAGGTACGGCTACGTAAAATAAAGGACGGCTGGGCAATATTCTTTAAGTTAAACCGAAAAATTAAGTACGGCTAGCGAAAATAAGGTACGGCTACGCAAATTAAAGGACGGCTGGGCAATAATCGTTAAGTTAAATTGAAATATTAGGTACGGCTAGCTAAAATAAGGTACGGCTACGTAAAATAAAGGACGGCTGGGCAATATTCTTTAAGTTAAACCGAAAAATTAAGTACCGCTAGCGAAAATAAGGTACGGCTAGGGAAAATAAAGGACGGCTGGGCAATATTCCTTAAGTGAATGCGAAAAATTAAGTACATCTAGCGAAAACAGGGTACGGCTACGCAAATTAAAGGACGGCTGGGCAATATTCTTTAAGTTAAACCGAAAAATTAAGTACGGATAGCGAAAATATGGTACGGCTAAGTAAAATAAAGGACGGCTGGGCAATAATCGTTAAGTTAAACCGAAAAATTAGGTCCGGTTAGCGAAAATAAGGTACGGCTAGGTAAAATAAAGGACAGCTGGGCAATATTCCTTTAGTTAAACCGAAAAATTAAGTACTGCTGGCATCAAACGATAATTAAGGGCCGGTATTTAAAATAAGGACGGTTGAATTCAAAATAAACAAAACCGATGGGGTAAGGGAAAATATCGACCTTTAAAAAAGTTCGGGAAGGGTGTATTAAAAGGTGTATTTAACTAAAAAATCGGATGTTCGGTATCGTCACTATTTTAAATATCTTCGTTAGACTTGTCAGCATTGTATATCGTTTCCAACTGTCGTACCAAATCAGCAAAAGACATATCCGATCTTAAAGATATGTATCGCAATGCACATAATTCCAGAAGAAAGATGTTGATGTAATTGAATGTGGTAAATAACGAACCGGAGATAACAGGAATATGTACAGGCCAGTTGTGTTCTGAATCAGTCAACTTTCCAGGACACGCTTGATACTTTCGTTAGGACTTGTCGCACAACAATGGTTACGTATAAGGAAGCTTCAGACGAAATAAATTTTAATATGTGTGAACATAGTGAATCTGGAGCTTCACACGACATCTTACTGTTATAGACATGCCTCATTTTTTTAATAACCATTTTTGTGTCTATGTTCTTCGCAAACAGCTGTCCGTCTGATGCAATGAAACATGTCAAGTTCGAATAAAGATCCAGCGTGACCACATTCAAGTACATGTAACGAGCATGCAGGGCGTCTCTTATCTCCTGCAGGTACTTCTTCACTTCTTTTAACTCAATGGAAGTAACAAATTGTGCTACAAAGTGGAGTTGTCTAATATTGGATGGGTATATCTGCATGACTTTCCTATAGAGACCGAACAGCACCTCGCAACAAATGTCGTGTGTTTTATCAGAAGGAGTACCTTCACTTCCGAAGTTTCTCATTTTCACGATAGAAAATGTTGTTTTCGGAAATAGCCCTGTCCTTTGCACGTACAGAACATTTGCGAAATGATGTACCTTTGCAAATGTTGTGCCTGAAATGAAAATCTTGTATATCAAAAAGTGTAAAGAAACCTGGACGTGAGGTTCTTATATGTCAAAATATGAAATTTTGTGGAATTTAAAAAAACACACATACACACGAAAAAACATAATGCCAGAACTTACCAGAAATGAGAAACATTTCGTTGCCCACGTTATATATTTTATTTTCGTTTAAATCAATAATCGTAAAACCATGTGGAATTATAAGAACTACGATATCAAATCTGGAGCTCGACTTGTCTTTTATCGCTGTCTCAGTTAACATAGATTCCAAAGTTTGACCATCAAAACATTTTTTTGAATTGAAGAATAACACACAGCAGCGTAAACCGAGATTCGAGAACATTTGGTTTAAAAGTATTGAAATCATTTTCGGTGTAAACGATTTCCCATACAACACATCAGACAAATGCTTGAGATGACCCCTTTCAATAACGTGGGATGTCAAATCTTCCAGACATAACCCCAATGTATTCACACATGCTTCTACCTCTCCTTTATCCACCTCATCAGTAGCTTCTTTATATACTTGAACATCGGCATATGAACATTCCCCTAATTAGATAATGTTGAAATGCATTATATCTAAACTATCTGCAACGCCTTTCTGTGTAGTCCTTATGAAAAATAAAGAAACTGTCCTAGGTTCGAGGTTGTGCGAGGGCTGTTCGCAAATTAGATTAGAAAATCACGAAGTTCGAATTAAATGAATGTTCGAAACGAAGTTCGAATTAAATGAATGTTCGAAATGAAGTTCGAATTAAATGAATGTTCGAAATAAAGTTCGAATTAAATGAATGTTCGAAACGAAGTTCGAGGAAATTTCCGTAATTATTCGATTAAGCGCCCAACTTTTTTTAAGCTTATTCGAATTAAGTCCTTTTTGAAGAATGATGACTTGTATGAACATGGTATGATATAAAAGAAAGGATGATGAAGATGAAATTGAAATAAACTAGATCTTCAATTATAAAACAAAACGTAAGCTATGAATAGGAACAAAGCTCATTTGTAAAATCTGTCGTAATTCAATGATAGGGTAAGTCTTTCTCCTGTTCTATCATAAATTCTTTTTGATGGCAAAAATAAATGCGAAATGTCCTAACTTTCCCTATTTTGCAAAAAATAAACAAAGGTTCCGACACGCAAAAGTGAATATTCTTTTACTTTTAAGCACAAGATTTGAACATCGTGAGTATAACAGATGTTATCTTACCGATTTGTTCTGAAATGCCTTTTAATATGATGACGTTGTTTTTAACAATTGGAACTTCTTCTTCTCTGTATTTCGCAGTTCCTTCCGTTGATAGCACATACCCACACCCGTTCTTAAAAATGTAGACGTCAGAACCTGAAAGTGACAGCAATGGTTCATAGTTGTGTATGATTGAGGTGCTTGGTTCCAAATTCATAGGGAACAACTGAGATACAGAAATCGAAAAATCTTTGACGATCCCTTTGTTCATCACAAGCATGAACGGTGGGAAAGAAATTGGAAAGCAAGTGATATCTTTACTAGATTTACCACAACATTTGAATTTTAGTTAGGCTTTCAGCGATCGAACTGCATTGACCATACCAATTTCTGATACTTCTTTGCAAATTAGATGGGTGGACAAGCTAGGCTTCCTATAAATAGTTTTACATCGTGAACACACTGCCTCTTCCATAATTTCAATACTATAAGTTGTTTCTGAATGAAACCCAAGAATCTTCAACAGGGATTGTAACAAAAACGGCCCATCTAATAATACATTCCCATGCATTACTCTTTCCAATGACTGTTGCCTTGATATAATTGTTGCAATTTCAGATATCGAATTTCCAATAAACGATGATGATGAAGATTCGAGCTGATTCCAAACAAATTTCAATGGATATCTGATTCTCAAAGGAGACTCGGATGCGGAATTCAGTGCCATCAATACAAACAATAGAGGTTTCCATATATCCTCTGCGTGATTAACCACGGTCTTGTTTTCGTATACATAAATATATCCATCTTGAAGAATCGTTTCTATATCTGCACTTTCAAGGACTTTATCATCGTCGATCTCTATCCATCCATTATCACTCCGTACCACGCAGGTATAATGACCACTGTTGCAGTATTCGCCTTTGTGCAAGATGATGGCACGCAAGAGGTAAATGGTGACTTTATCTGATTCCATATGGCTTGCAAATGACAAGTTCATAACAAGGTCGCATTACAGATCTATTCTTCACACTTTCATCCGCACCATATCTCTTCAGGTTTAGTGCAATAACGTTGGGTGCGTTTTTTATTTTTTTGGCAGTAGCAGAAGAAGTTGAAGAATAACACGACTCACACGTTCTGTTTTCGAGAAATTCGTCTTCAAAATGCCGTTCCACGAGTGATGATATTGTCAGCTCTTCACTATTTTCGGGAAGCGATAGGTACAAACATCTGTCCTTAGTAATAGGCTTATTGCGATGTGAGTCACATACTAGGCAGCAAATTGACTCTTCGCATTGAATCTCGTAAATTGGCAGGTACGTATCGCTTTCATCTTCGTTGTCATCCACAAACATAGATGCCACTAAATGAAATTCCCCTGCATCTTCGTGTTCCTCGACATGAAATTGTGTAGTATTTTTAAAACATTCGTTCAGCACCTCCGATAGTTCCATGTCAGAAAGCTTTGTTTCGCTGCCGCAAATGTTTAATCTATCAAAAACAGGTTTACATATTTCAAGGAAAGCTACTGTATTCGATGTGTTGTACTCATCGAGTGCTCTAAATGCACCATATGAATAAGAGATTGAACTGACGACAGAATTATACCAGCAGTTGTTCCTGGGATTGCTTAATCCAACCTCTAGATTTGGTATAACGGGAACTCTATCACGAAATTGTAAACCTGCATCAGGTTTTTTGGTAGATGACTTCTCTTTTCTCTTTTCAGTTGATTGATATCCTTTCTTTTCTGTCACTCTTTGATTTTCTTTATCTTTGTTTTCCCTCTGTTTGCCTTGCTTCCTTATTTTCTTCTTTTGCGTCTTTTTCTGCTTCATTTCTGCCCCTTCCGTTCTTTCCTGATTTCCATCGCTCGCCAGGTTATTCTTTCCACTTTGATCTGCAATTTGTTCTAATCTAACTGTGGTATCTTGTCCAGAACCTTTTTGATAAGTAAGTTTAGACTTTGATTTACTTCTCTTTTTGCCCCATGACTCTTTCATAGCTGTAGCCCCTTTTGTTGTTACGATCCGCGATGTCACAGAATCTGTGAACATGCGCTGCATGCCTAAAATATTTTCTTGCAACAACGCCACAATATCATCAAGATGTGCAGCTTGTTTTCCACCTAATAATCCGTTGTACAAATCTCCCATTCTTTTTTCAGATATTCCAGTGGTTCTGTTGCTTGCAGTAAAATTATCATCGAATGAATGCATTCTCCGAGGATTTTTTGTAATTGTTTCTTTGTAGTGAACATACGCTGAAGTGGTGCCGTGTCTTGAAAAGTCACCTAACAACAGTCCACTCCAAAGAGGCACAGTTGGTAGCAGATGCTTCAAAATTGAAGGGAAAAATGTTGGCGAGAACAAGCTATTAGGTGTCCCATTTTTCGGAATTTGTTTTTTGTTAGCGGCATTCCACGCAGAGTACAACTTTGTGTAATGTTCCTTAAAAGGAGAATAATCTGCCATTATGTATGACTGCTCCTCGGTACCAAACTCTTTGTGTTTCTTCTTTTCGCCGTCAAAATTTTCACATTCTCTTTCTATCAAAGATTTAGTTTCACTTGAAATATCAGCTCTGAAATCCTTCACTTTTTTGTTCAGTATGCTGACCGATCCCTTGACCTCCTCAGTTACAAACTTTGAGCAGGTCATTGATACTACTAAATTGACAACTTCATCCAAGGTCTTAATTGTGTCTGAATTCATCAAATACATCAAAAAACCCACATTCCAGTTGATCTTGCTCCAGCGTTGTAACATTTTTTCACCAAATCTTTACGATTCCGCATAAAATGAAACGCACAAGTATGTAAGATTGTTATCTCTAACTCTCCATTGACGGTGGCGCCAGTTACTATCCACCAAGCTCTGTTTAAAAAAGTTCCAAATGACTCTCCATTCAGAACCTGTAAAGCCGTTAATACAAATACCATGGCTCTGTCGCTGTTGATTTGGATGGGTTGCGTGATTTTGTTTGCACCATACAGCAACTTTTCATGATTTCTAAATGTTGAGAGCCAATACCGGATTGTCGGCTGTGTATGGTCGGACGATATCATTATGGAAACTGGCAACGACATCTTACCTAAAAAAACCCGTCCCAAACATCTTCATGAAAAATATTAATAGGTTTATTGAGAAATATTTATAGGTTTATTATGTCAACGGAGTTGCAGAACCAGAAACAAAATACGATATACATTATTATTTCGCAATTATCCATTCTACCTGTTGTTGGATTTCTTATTGTCGGTTTATAGTAAAAAAACTTTTTATTAGTCAGGCGAGACTTGACAACAAGACCTGTAGCATCCCAAAATACAGCATCCATTTTTGATAGATCATGGAATACTTTAACAGAGCCTCTCGTCCAAAGCATGACAACAACTGTATCAACAGATACAACTTGTATAAAGCCCTTCACGTTTGATTTTGTATCATCAGCATCTTCATATTTTTTCTTTAGTTGGAGTAGACTATCCAGCTCCAAAGTATCCATTCTCTCATTTGTACGTTTCTCGTGAGCAATCTGCTTTAAAACGTTGACTGGTGTTCCAATGTTGTCTCTATTACCAGAGATGAAAGTTTCGTTTGGTGTTTTGCTTATACGCCGGGCATATTCAACGGATGTCGAGAATCGTCCTCCATCAAATTTTTGTTTCTCATTTTCTCTTTGAAGACCTCGAATTGGACGAGCACATGTCTCGCCGATATCATGAGACACCATCAAAGAGTTGAACATTACATCCATGGTCATGTCGTTTTTTATGATAACGTTTATCTGTTTGATTTTGCATGATTGGTGCTTGCAATAACCGACTGCGTTGAAAACACGGTTAGTGCGGGAGGTTCGTTTGGTCGCTTGATATACCAAATGTCGTTTGAATAAAACCGTACAGCATGGGTTAGCTTGGCGAATGTAATCACACATAATGTGTTGCCACGATCCCTTTGCAAAATATTTTTTGTTCAGCTTGGTCACCATGTGGTTGTTAATAAGATCATCCCATACATTTCTATCCATATGACACACGAGATTGCTAATAGCTTTGGTGAAAATACCAGACGTTGGGAAATTACATTGCGAAAGTTCATTCAATGTTTCCAAAGTCACGCCAGTGCTTGCTAGTATGTGTTTGAGTTCATTACTTTTAGTACCTTGTTCTTGTTCGTCATTTAAAGAATGCTCCGTTTCCCTTTCTTCTGGTTCATTTTGTAAACTCGTACAGATTATTTCCTCGTTTTCGCTTTGGGTGGGCTGAATATTTGTTGATTCGTCTGTGGTAAAAGTGATAGCGAATTTTATTTGACCGTTTTTCTTGCGATATGTACAGCAGGTTTCCTTCGATGAGCAGCTTGATTGTCCACAAAAAAAGTCTACATCAGATGAACGCACTTCTTTCGTCAGGAAACCTGGAAGCACTTTACCTATGTCACAACAACGAACATGGTACCATTTACCACATTCATCACAGGCTATGTATCTAGAGAAGAAAAAAAATACAAATCAACAGAAAATAAAAAAAATAAAAAAATAGTGCCAATGCGACATTTAGTGTCAATGTTTAAAAAAATTGCGACATTTTGTGTTAACATTAACAAAATCTTAAACATTGCCACAAATCTGTCCACTGTTGAATTTAGCGACATATAGTGTCTCAACGGTTTTACATAGTTCCTAATAATATATTAAAAACTAATCTAGACCAAAAACCTTCTGTCCTGCTCTTAAGGTAAGTAACATATATAAAATGTTAAAAGAAAGAGAGAAATTTTAACGATAAACGTAAAATTACCGTGTGTTATCATTAGATGTCTTGCAAACGCAATACAATTTTTGCTTCTTTTCCGTTTTTTTCATATCGAACGATGCATATTTGTGGGGTCTTTTGCGCTTCCTTCTTCTTAACCGTCAGGAAGTAGCGAAATCAACATCTTCATTCTAAACATTATAGAAAAAGTACTTTAAGGTGATAAATTTTCGCGGGTCTTAATCGAAATGTCTTAATTCACTAGTTAATAATCTAATGGCTGGGAAAGTCATTATTTAATAGATTCAATATTTTCAGTGATCGTACCAATTTACAATCCATTTCGCATGCAAGGGGTTCAAAACTGATAAATTTGATGATACTTTAACAAAATTATAAGTGACGAAAATCTCCGGAGGTGATGAAAATTTGGGGCCGACGAAAAATTAAGGCCAACAAAAATTTAGGCCGACTTTGTTTGGGCCGATAAGGTATTCCATTCGGACACATTTTTAGTGACTTTTTCTTGCATCACAGTGGTTGTATTATGTATTGAAGAGATAAATAAATAAGGGAACGCTCAATTATCCATAACCTCAAAATAACTTAATAAATAGACCTTTCCGGATTAAAATTTGGACTACCAGGAGAACACTTATTCAGGGAAATACCGTATTTAAAAAATCTAAAAAGGATCGCACATTTTTATGAGATAATGGATCATTTTGAAAATCATTTCTAAGGAAGAAAAAATCCTGAAGTGATTTCGTGCATGAGTAAATGCGTGATGGGCAGAAAGAAAAGTAAACAAAAGAAGGAGGAGTCAATTTCGAACGAATTGTAAAGTGAAAACAATTTTACTACTCCTTCAGTTTTATTTGAAGTCTCAGAGTGTAAGATTCACAACAGATGGAAAATATTGGATTCCCGTAAGTTGAACTTATTTCATCACAAACAGAGCAATTTGTTACACCTTCCACCCGAAAGGGGTATTTTGGGGCCTCAAATTAGTATAGTATGTTAAATAATTTATGTGTAATGTATAAATAATTTTAAATCAGTCACAGTGATAATTCTCAATTTTAATATGCTTAAATTGCTGAACTACGCATTATAAATCTTTTACTAACCAATACACTTTTCCAGAAATCTGTTTAAACACCATGTTTTGGCCAAATAAGCACATCCAACCTTGTTCTTATGCAATTTATTGTTTCAGTAAAGTTTGGTTCACATGCGCTTCAAAATGGTCTCAAGGCGGTCATTTAATTTAAGTCTTAAAGCGTTGAGACGGTTTTTGACTCTATGTGAACCTGAAAAAGGAAATTAGTTGGAAATAGTCTCAAGACCTTGAGCCCGTTTTAAGTTGCATGTGAATTAAGCTTAATTATTTGACTTTATCACTATTATTAAAACTTTCCGTAGAACAATTAAACGTAATTTTGACATTGAAAATGAGGCTAGGTGTACTAACTACCGTATTTTCTTGAAAGCCGCGGCTTCTATTCATTTTTCAAAGAGAATGTTTGCGGCTTCTATTCAAGGGCGGCTTCTATTAAAGAAAATACTAGGTCAAAACACGCTGTTTAAACAGCACTTCGGGAAATGTTTATACACTTTCCCAAATTTCGAGGTTATGGTGTTATGGCCTAATCAACAGCTTTCGCCTCATTTTCAATATCGTAACTGCTTTTAACTACTTCGTCGGGGAATTTGAATATTTGAATTTCTTTGTTCTCAACTGTTTGTGATACATTTATGAATTTTCTCAACTTCGGATAACTATTTGAATAAAAATTCATACTCTATTAAAAAGATAGGTTGGAAGGCCAGCTGTAATAATCGCGTGAATCCTCTCCTCAAGGTGTAAGTAACAACTCAATTTAAAAACCATTTGAATAATAGAGGGTCCTTTGGAAGTTGTTTGTATTGTTATTTGTATTATAAAAACTTCTTTTTAAAAGATTAAAAGAGTGTAAAGAACACACGATTATGTTTGGGTGAGTTTATAATTCACGCGAGATGAATTTTGAGTGTTTTTCAGGGTATTCAGGGTGTTAGCTCATGCAGGTCCTAGCAAAAATATAGAACCAACAGCTAGATTTTTTTACATTTTATATTGTCTCAAGACTACCGGCATTTTCTACCGGTTTCCACGAGAGGTTAGCATTTTCTACCGGTTTCCACGAGAGGTTAGAAAAATGAAAGTTTTACCCGTCGAAACGATATTTCCCTGCATACACATGCTAATAAATGCCATTAAGAGGCTGTTCATATGGATAGAAATTACCTCGATAAGCGGGAAAACTGTTCGACCTACTAAAACGTTTCGTTCTGTTCATATGAAAAACAATTTCCTCGGTAAGCGAGGAAATGACCTGCACGTACATGACGTAACGGCATACGAACAAAAGAATACAGTAGGCTCTCCATAATTCAAACCTCTCTTCTTCGAATCTCTCTCTAATTCGACCAAGTTCTTGGTCACCGTGAAATTTCCTTAAGAAACTCATATTTTTCTTTCCGTAATTGGAATCTCTCTAATTCGAACAGATTCTCCTGTCCCTTGCGTGAAATTCGTTTAAATTATCTCTCTACTTCGAACCTTTCTAAGTTTTTGACATGTATACATGCTTTAACATCATGGAACATCGAACATTTGATGTCGAATTACAATGTTTTAGTTTTGTGCTTTCTTGGTGTCAGTTATCAAAATGGCAAAACGGCATGATCAAGAAAAAAAATTAGAAGTCAAATATGAGGCCCTTTTACAACTAGAAATTATCTAAAGTAAATGCAGTAAAAAAGACACTTTCTCTTATTCGAATCTCTCCTTAATTCGAACTTCTATCTGTTCCCCATGGGATTCGAGTTAGAGAGAGCCTACTGTAAATACAAAATTTTGCTGACTTAGCGTAAAATTACCCCGCTTACCGGGGAATATATTTTTTTTCATATGAACGCAATGTAATTTTTATAGCATTTCTCTCCCCAAGTAGGGAGTAGAAAACTGATCAGTTAAAAATTATCTCGGTAAGCGAGGTAATTTTTATCCAAATGAATAGCCCCTAAATAGACCTTTCCCGAATTTCTGTTTAAACACCGTGTTAATACTTAGCTATCAAGTTTCGCCTCGTTTCTATGCATTTTATTGTTTTACTAATTTCATAGCGTTATTATCAAGCAATATAGTCACTTATTATTCCAATTCCCCAGTAGAATGATTAAAAGCAATTAAGACCTTAAAATTATTGAGCGAACCTATTGAAAAGAAAACACAGAACCTATTGAGCGAACAAAACTATAGGAGAAATGACAGTTAATTAAAAATTAAAATAAGATATATGAATATAAGATATATAAAATATAAGATATATGAAATATAAGATATATGAAATATAAGATATATGAAATATAAGATATATGAAATATAAGATATATGAAATATAAGATATTGACTCACAAATTCTCCTTTCTTCCCTTCATTTCTATCATCATCCTCCAAGTTATCATCTTATCATATGGATATCACAAAATAAAAAACAACTTTCGCACAGATACTCCAAATTTATGCTAAGAAATTACTACTACAATGTACGGCAATGTATTTATCGATTTGTTTTTCGAATAATCTCTCGCGTGTTGAAATTATGTGATTCATTTGTTTTTCTTCTTTTTTAAAGTTAGATTTACACTTTTCCATTTTAATTAACGCGCGTTTCAAAAATAAACCATTTCTAGTGGGCGTTAAAGAAATGGGACGTTTATTACGAATCAAAAGATTTCCAGCCTTACATAATAAATTCGTACCTTAATTTGGCTAGCCGGACCTAACTTTCTTCAGCCGTACCTAATTTTCGAGTCTGTCATACATAATAAACACAATCTGTAGCTTAATTCGGTTAGCCGTACTTAATTTTCAACAGCCGTACCTAACTTTCGCCAGGCGTACCTAATTTTCGAGTCAGCCGTACATAATAAATTCAAGTCACACCTTAATTTAGTTAGCCCTATCTAATTTTCGCCAGCCGTACCTAATTTTCGAGTCAGCCTTCAAAAACTTCGACGATGGAGTACAGCTATTAGTACCATCGAAGTTCTACCTAAAAGACGAAAGGAGAGTTAATTATACTCTATCACTTAATTACTCTATCACTACACTACTCCTTTCAAACTGTTAGAAGCAGGTTTATATCACACAGACTCTCAAATTAACAATTTTCTTAAGTACGGCTAAGGTACGGCTGTTAGGTACGGCTGTTAGGTACGGCTAGCTTTACGTTAGCCACAACACACATCATAATAATACTGATACATGGGAAACAAAATTTAATATCTATCCTCTTCTGATAACTTATCCTCAGTTTGTTGTCTTTTCTTTGTTGTAATCTCCATACAATTGTGTTGTTCTTAAGTGGTATTTCGAAGAACTGAATAAGTAAGGAACCCAATTTCATGTTTCTTTTGTATTTTGTATTTTGTATGTATTATTATTTGAGTAATATGCAGTTAGGGAATACTGATGCCTCAACGCAAAAAAATCCTGCTGCAATGTAGTGTGTCTAGGCAATCATGACAGCTACAAAAACACTGGTGCTGCTGTGTGTGTACAAACAAAATTTTTTGGTAACAAGCTCCACGCAGTAAAGGAGAAAATTTTGTGTTTGTGTCTTTGCAAAGATAAGACGGTATTGTCACGCATTCGCCTGGAAGACAGGCTGTTTTGAACTCAATATACCTTGTATGATATCTAGATAAAGGAATTTTTTTCATCTTAATTAGGAGAATATTTTAAGACACTGATAATATCCTAGCTTGTAGTACTCCCTGACCGTAGTAGTATCCTTGTACAAATCCTCTTTTATGAGATCTGCTTTTGTTTTATATTTGTGGAAGTTTATATCTTATACATGATGGATGATTTGCCGGTCCAAATGTATTCACTGATGGAAGATGATATGATTATGGATGAAGATGATCAACTAAGGAATCAGCATGATCTATCCTCAGCTTTTTCAGAAAATAATGTAAATACACATAACATTTTACTGGTGTGTCTGGGCAGTCAGACTATAATAATCAGCTGGTACTCTTTAAACCGTTTTAATTTTCTTCAGGAAAATTTGGTGGTGGAGGAAAATTTGGAGCACTCTGATGAAGATGCAGGTACAGTCAAGTAACTCCAAGTTAACCCATTTTTTAACGAAAGACTTTAAACTCCGAAAATGGTTGATTTCATGTTGATTTCATGTTTTAAATACATTTACTTATTAAAGCCACCAAACAATCTTTTTTAAGGCCACTTTGAGATTCTCCTATTTTGAATTCTAGAGGTTTACATTGGCAGTCAGTTCAACATAATAATCCATATATACCTATGAAGATTGAGAAATGTGACATATGGTCATTCATGTGTTTTTTGTGTTTTTGCTTTCTTTTGCTTTTATTGTTTCAATTGATTATTTAGATACTAAGTGTTTTTCTGCAATTAAAACACTTCTGCAATGCACAGAAGCAATAAAATTGTATACTGATGCATTTTTGGTGTTACAAGAAGACATTCTTAAACCTGGAAATAGTTTGTTTGATGCACTTCTGTCGCTGTCTTGCTCAGAATTTGTGGATGGTATATATTTTCATATAGTTTTTAAGTGCACAAATAGTGGTGATTCTCCATTTGTCAGCCGTTATTTTGAGTATAGATCTTTTGCTGGATTTCAAAGTTCACAAGCTGAAAAAATTAGAGAACTGACATCAATTGAAAAGTTTTACCCTATTAATATCTATACTGCTGATGATGTGATTGCCCAAAAACAAAGAAATAAAGAACTGTTTGTTCAACGAAAAACATCTGGTTAGTATGAAAACCCATTTGAAGTTGCCTGTGATGGAAAATTTGACTTTTAATATGTCATTTTTTAATTTTTAGATAAAATCAACTACAACCTTTATACAAGATGTTTGTACAGCAATAAAAAATCTGTTGCTAAGTCATTGCAAAAAATTATTAAATGTGAACCAAGATAGTACTCACTCTATAATAAACCATGTGTTTGTCCTTGTTCTCCATAAAAATCAGGAGTGGGAAGAAAAAACAGAACCTAAAGAACAAGGAAGTCATAGGTTAGTTTTTGAATTATGAAATCACTGATCAATTATTCATCCCCAATTTACAACATTTTCATGTTTACAAACATTTTCACAATTTTAAATTTTGTAGATATTGTTTTTGTTATCCTGATACTATTCAACATAATATAGAGGAGGCACTAATGATACATCGGTCCAATCCAGCTGAAGTGGAATCACTAACCATTTGGAGTAACATTGGTTGTGACTTGCAAGCAATATTTAAGCAATTTGAGGTGTTGAACTCTATCCCAAATTTTCACAAATGGAAATGGACAGACACTGTTGTGAACTTGCGCTTTGAGCAACGATTGCCAACAGCCAGTAGAGTGTTTCCTGGTTCACCTCGACATAGAATAATTCAAGCAATACAGTTTCGGTCTAATCCAGCTTCTATTTTGCATGGATGTCTTCAGAATATTGCCGGATACAAAATGTCTGTTGTTTATAACAAAAGGAAGAAAAGGCATGAAATAAACATGATATGTGTAAACCAGTCACTGGTATTAAGTTGTTTGGATACTACACATTTAATTTTTAATTTTAATATTTACATAACTTAGTTATTCTGTTCCAGTGTCATAGATATAGATAAAGATTAATGGAGATTACATTATTCCATGATTAAGGTCTGATAATATTCATTGAGAAAATAAGTTCCATATAAGAAAACAAGGCCATGAAATAAATGAGACTAAAATATCTGTGTTAATGTTTAAAAACATTTTCAGGTTCAAGGAGCAGGTGAGATTTACCTTGATGGTCGCAAAGAAGACACTGGAAGTCATGAAACTTATGAAACAGTGGGTGATGGTGATCACAATGATGTTAATGATATGGATCTTAATAGTGATGTCTGTGAAAATGTAAACTGTGAGGTAAATGCATTAAAGAATGTTTTCTTGCTTTGAAAACTGGGAAATAAAAGTTACCTGTTAAAAGATCATTGTCCATTGAAATTTTAGGATATCCAAGATCAAGATCAAACGAATTTAAATGAAAGAGAATTAATTTATCCTACTCAGGATATTATGGTAATTACAAATTCAGTTATAGTTTTAGAATTAAGCACTTTTTGTTAGGGTATGTTTAATGGTGATGTTTTTTAAATTCTCTCTTATTTTTTCTAATTCCTTTTATTTTAGCATAAACAAAAGGCTGTATGTCTATTTGATTACTTTTGTGGTGAACTGTTTCGACGTGGAGTCATATGTTGGAGGGTGCTCACTGAATTAAAGCAAGTGATAGTGATGAACAGCTATTGCTCCGAAACCGGAAATTTTATGGTGAGTCCAAAACGTCTTTATGACTTTGTTTAACAACTGCAAAAGTACATTTTGGAAAAGCTTTACTCTATTTGTTTTGTCCAGGAAAAAGCGTTTGTTCATGTTAGAGCTGACTTTGGTGGTGGAAAGCCATCCTTCCGATGTAGCTGTGAAAGTTATAGTGTTCTGGTGACATCGTTGGATGACGTGAAGACTTGTTGTCATATTCGTCTGTTAAGAAGTTTGCTAAAATATACGCCATATGTCTGTAATGATCAAGATGAAGTCAACAGTTTTATAAATGTTGCGAAGGTTTTTTTCTGCAATCCAGTCTCACAAGGCAAACGTTGTTACTTTACCATGTAGAACTGGCGTGGAAAGATTTTCTGTTGTTTCTGGTATCTCTTCCTCAATTATTACCGTGTTTAAGGTTGCGAAAACTTGCAGAAAAGTAGTCAAATGTCACTCCTCGATTTGTCAGGTCAACCAAGTAGCGACACGGAGCGTAACATCTCTAGACAGTCAAAATGTATGTCAGCACCTAAAGGTATTCAGTTCATATTACAAACTTGTAGAAAATATACCTGACAATATTGATTCGGAAGATTCAGATTCAGATGACGGTGGTGATGACATTACTGAAAGTTGCAATGATAGCGATGGGACTAATGAAGTAAATTTACCTCGCGAAAAGGTGCTTAACCATATTTCTACAGATTGTTTTTTTGTTGTTGTTGTTTGTTTTAATGTTCCTATTTTTATGAAATAAAATCAAGGTTTTCACAGAATTTTGTGTCAATATCTATTGATCATTTCTTTTACATTTTAGTGGGAAAATGTGTTTGATGCTGAGACTGGATCATGGACATTTGGTAAAAATGCACTCAGCAAAAGAGTTGTAGACTGTAATCCTTTCAGCGAGAAATTATTAGATGATATTGCATTGCGACAAGACATCAACGTTAGGAATTTCTCTGGGGATCTGGATTTTGTTCCTGATCTTCCTCGGGAATGTTGACTGTGTGGGGTAATGTATCTATCCATTTCATTTCATTGCATTATAATAGAAAACCACATATGTCACTTTTCTGCGTTACTCTGCAAGCAAGATGTACACAGTTTGATATTTTATTCAGGTTGGATGGTGCAGTGACACTCACCCAAATGGTTTGTTACGTTTCAGTCACTGTATTAATTTATACCTTGATCGTGGTTGTATTGCATGTAAAGTCTTCTTTCGGAAATGTACTGCTGATACTTGTTTGAAAACTTGGGATGGAGCCGAAAATTCTATCTTTGTTTGTCTCGTTCTACTTGTGCAGGTTATGAAATTGGTGAGTTCTGTTTGAACAGGCCTATAAAATTAAGTGGTGATGGGACACATTAACGTGGTATTCTGGTATTTTTAGGTTGGGAATTCGTGGATACAGTTATGACAAGAAAACAAAAGTTTCGTGGTTTTGTTGCTTGCATCAATAATCGCTATCGTCGTTCAAATCCAAAAGGTCCTTCTTTTATGTCAACACAGACTTTTATTGAGTGTTTTTTTGCTTGGTCCTCCCATATGAAGATCGAATTTCGACAACAATGCCGTTGGTGCAAAGATCAACCTCAGGTTGTGGTTTGCGACGGAACAAAGATTGGGACTGGGTTCAGAAATGCATTTGTTGAACCCATCGAAACTGCTTTTGGTGATGAAGTTGTAACAACTCCTAATCGGCGTTTTGATCGAACATTCATCTCCAACCTAGATCCAAAAAATAGTGGATTATTTAAAGAAGCTCGATCTTTGCTGAAGGATATATGCAATAATATCTACATCCTACCTCGAAGCGTAATGTTATTTCCACTTTCGTCGATGCACTACTTGATGTTTTGCCAGAACCGTCTGTTCCAGCATTCGAACGAATGTTTTCCGATGGCTATTCTTCCGTACAAGTAAAGCTATCGTATGCCAGAGATTTTAAATTACTGTCAGAGGATGCAAGTGTGGACACTTTGATACCGCTAGTAGCTGCTGATGAATGTGTGGTGTTTTGCAGAAAATGTTTTAATGGTGAAATGACTGAGGATGAATATCTTTTATTTTGCGAGAGAATTTATACTTTCTGTCCGGAGTTGCCGAACTTTTACTTCAAGAGTACATCTCAACAAATACCATTAGAAGCAGCGCGGTTTCTTTACTGCACTATTGCGCTTTGTTTGTTGAAGATGTCCATCAAAATGATGTGGAGCCTGATCCATCTATGATTTTTCCTGGTACATACAACCCTGCACGCTTTGCCCGCGCCTATTTCGAGTCACATGGTTGTCAAATTCGGAAGAATGGAAAATTTTCTATCCATGAGAAATCCAGTGGACGAAACTTTGATGACATACCAAATGTGCATTGCCAGAAACGTTTTCCTCAAGTGGGAAAAAGTGCCCATTCACGGACACTGCCTGGGTTTCCATGTTATTTCCGGAAGTGAAGGAAGGAAGGATTCTTCAGCGGCACTTTACACGCACATGGAGAAAGCACCGAAAGTCATATTTTATGACATTGCATGCAGCCTTTCTGAGTACTGTCACAATAGAGAATCCGGGTTTTTCAGAGAAACGCAATTTTATCATGACGTCTTCCACGGTTTTACGCATCTTTGTTCGTCAGCGTTCCGTAGCAACAGATTACCAATATTCAACGCTGTTAATATGTGAACAATTCAATTCATTTTCACAAAAGTTGAAAACTTCCGCCAAACTGATGTCGCAGTCGCATTTTATGTTTTACGTACAGTTCTTTATACATATCTGGAATACACAGAAGAGAGAATCGTTTGAAAAGAAAATACCTATCGCGAAAAAAGCATTACAGTGAGTATATGTTTAGTGTAGCTATATTGTATGTTTCTATTGTTCCCGCTTTTGTACATCGTCATTCTAAATACACTGATATTCAACATTCAGGGTTTTCATTTTTTCGTTAGTCCTTGGTAAAAATAAGTTCTTCCTTCAGAACTGGCATTGCGTAATGTAGATACCCCATTTTTTGTACAAAAGTACCAACAGAGTTACAATGTAGAACTGACAAATTCGTCAAAAGTTAAAAATCGAGCATTTCATAAATTTGCTTCTGTCATTATAAACAGGATAACGTTCATCACGGCGGGTATTTGTAATGGAAATACTTATGCGAGTCTCACTCTAAAACTAATCTGCGTAAGGTTATTTCGCGTAGTTCGCATACTGAAATTACGGAAATCATTGAAAGGTTATTAAAGTGCTAGCTTTCTACTTTCTTTTCTGTACTCACTTCACAAATTCGGAAGTGTATTTCCCTAATACCTAAATGAGATGACAAGTATAACTAGGCTGTATCATTAGTTCAATATCCAAAACCTGTGTTAAGCGATTGTTAAGATTGTTGTTTTACGTTTTTCACCCGAATGAAGAGGTTCCGCAGTCAGATGACATGTATAAGTGAGCCGTATCTGTCAATTCTAGCGATTCCTTTCCAAAATAATAATAATAATGATAATAAAATAAAAAAATTCAGATGTTTTTCACCCGAATGAAGAGGTTCTGCAGTCAGATGACATGTATAAGTGAGCCGTATCCGTCAATTCTAGCGATTCCTTTCCAAAATAATAATAATAATGATAATAAAATAAAAAATTCAGATGTTTTTCACCCGAATGAAGAGGTTCTGCCGTCAGATGACATGTATAAGTGAGCCGTATCCGTCAATTCTAGCGATCCCTTTCCAAAATAATAATAATAATGATAATAAAATAAAAATTCAGATGTTTTTCACCCGAATGAAGAGGCCTGAATCCTTTGATTCGAAAGCTCCCAAAGAAAAGAAAAACAAATTTATATAACATTATTATTGGTGAATGTGTTATTGCACATGCTTTTGAAAATGGTATCTGTGAAAAAATATGGGCCTGTAAAAACCAAAAAGTGAAATTAAAAAATCGCGAAGAAGAAAAAGTGGCTTTGCTTGCGTTGCAGATGAATTTTGAAGTGTTCGTAGCTCCAAGGCCTTATCTAATTTTGGTTTTAGCTAGCAAGACGAAATGAAAGTACAGAAGTTATACAAAAAATGAAAGAGCACAAGAAAACGAAAGATAAAATTTTTCAAGACGTATGGATTTTTGAAATTTTTGTACAACATGTAGATAGAGTTATTATGAAACATTTTATGGAGCGAAACTGTAAAAAATTTTACACGCTACACTTGTACTTATTATCAACGAAATAATGTCACGATGTTGTTGACATTTTGTGGATTTTAAAGGGAACTATATTACTTACAGTTGGTTCGATTAGTTTCGTTGCAAATAAAGGCTGTCGTAATTTGGCGCTGCATATCTGTTTACAGAAAGTACCTTTAGCATTCATACTGTGTCCACCAAAACATAGATCTAAAACATTATGGGGTTCATGCTGAAAGTAACACATTTTATTAGATTTCCGAAGGAAATGGACAAATATTTTGTTATGCAGCAAAAAGAATTAAAGTTAGCATTTGAATGAAACTCCAAAGCTAAGTAACCGTGGGGATTTTCTCACAGGCAGAAGTCCTATCGGAAATCAATCCTATTTAAAAGTTATTATCAGTTTTCTTTACAATGCAAAATTTTTAAAGTTATTATTAAAAAGAATATTGAAGTTATCGTCAACAATTCAAATTTTACATTTGAAATTTGGTTTTAAATATGTTTTATTACGGATTGAAAAACGAATATACCACTGTGGGCTAGGGCTGGGCTTTTTTCATACAAAAACGGTTATTTCATAGATTCGCAACCATTTGATTTCAATATTTCAAAGGTCTCGTGTTTTTAATGTTTACATTCCATTTTTCAGAATTAACTGAAGTGGTTTTACCTTAAGCCTTCTCAACAAAACGTTAAATCAAAATGTAAGTTATAAACGAAACCTAAATGAAACAAAATTTTGCGAAAACTGAATGGTCCGACACGTAACACACACGTAACGCACACGTATCTTTCCCCCCCAAGCTCATATAGGAAAATGCAAGCATTTAAGCACACGTAACACACGCAATGGTATTATTTTTAAAAAGAAATTTTATTTAAAAAAAACAAACCATACCGTTATGTGTGTTACGTGTGGAAAAACAGCTAAATTCACTGAGAAATTACTAAATTGAAAGCGTTACGTGTATTGTTAAGTGTGTGTTACGTGTGCGTTACGTGTGGAAGAACTTCTCCAATAAGTTATCTTAAGGACTTTACAGCCTTCCTAACACAGAACTAACTTATAAGTTCTCGAGACCAGCGGAAGTCGTTCTAGAGTAGAAGATGCACTCAACTTATTGGTCTTATTTTTCTATTTTATCTTATGCGTTTTATGTTATTATTTAAACAATCTCTAATATTGCATCGCATTGTATAGAATTAATGGTAATGTATGTGTAATAACATGTCTAAGGGGAAGAACAGCAATCTATTACGTATCTATAACAAAGACATCTATCCAAACATGCATTAACTTGTTATCCATTAATGTGTTAATTTGAATATAGGGGAATCGTTTGTTGAAATAAATCCCAACTCCCCCGTATTTTCCTCAATAAGTAAATATCAAATTTTTAAATTTCTTTTTACGCTGGCCCAAATTTAACGCCGGTCAGCTTTATGGGCGTTATTTTTTACACTTCCACCGTCAAAATCTCACGCCGGGTGTTTTACCGCTAAGTCATGAACATTAACACCAAGGGCCGGCGCAAAAATGGCAATGAGTAATCAGCAAAGATTAACGTTGATATAAGAATTAGTGTCTTAACTTTCATTTTGGCGAAACTCATGTTTCACCTTTGGCTAAATGTCAAGCAATCATAAAAATTGTGAACGTAATTTTGAAACGCACTTTAAACAGATATTCAACGAAACAAGAGTATTCCATCTAGGTAACGTCTAAGTTGTACACAGGCTGAAAAGACCCAAAGCATGATAGGAGCCTGAAGTTGAATCTTATAAGCATATCTGAGGGTACATACACATGTGGATAAATTCTTTGTAATATAGACAGAAAGTTTAAAAAAGGAAACTTCTCTTCTCTGATTTTCCACGTGTTGTCCAAACGTATTGGATTTCAAGTACACGTACTTTTAAAGTTAAAGAAGTCTGGTTTCCACTTACCAACAGACATTGTTAGTTGGTTGTCGGATAATACCAGTAATACCATTACCATTATCCTATAGCGCCTTTTGCAATTATATAGCTTGGTTTTCACCTGTCACAAAAGTGATATTAACGATAATCGCATTCAGCATAAATTATGTCGTCGGTAATCGTTATAATTGTATAATGAAAAAGTTAGCAGGTAGCTGTCATCGTTTGTAATCCTTCTGTAATTGTTGTTTGAAATTTCAGAAGATTCTGATAATTTAACAACGATTACGAAAGGACAGCATGTTCAGTGTCAGGTATGAACAAGCATATACTCGTTAAAAATAACCGAAGGGTAGGCAATGAAAAATTTGGAGAGAAAAAATTACGCTGTCTCCCACGCACCCAAATTAATTTTTGCATTCCACGTCGTTTCATGATTTTGCAAAAACTTGTTATCTTCCGAAAACCCGGTGGGCAAAATCTTCAAAAAGTCTATGAGGAGGAATGTTTTTTATAGGAACGTCAAGCAATATCGCCTGGGGTTTCAATAAAGAAACACTCCTCCACAGAGTCTTTGAAGATTTTTGGCCACTGGGAAGGTGAGAAAAATTCCCTATGGTTTCTCACTGGTTTCTTACTACTACTCGCATGTTTTCGAGTAGAATCAACGATTAATCACAAAGTAACAAGAACTAAAGCACGGTCGAGCATACGGCTTTCTGTAAGCAAGCTTATTGTAACCAAAGTGCAAAAATAAGGGAAAACCTCGTCGGTTGTATTGTCTTTCATGCTTACGCAGAAAGCCAATCAATCGTTAATTAGTTTTACGAGTACGGAGAATGAGAAAAATGATATGATTTAAACTTGTTACGAGTGATTTATCGTTAATCGTACGAGTAAATATTTCGATTACTGGGTAATCATCCTAGAAAGTGTGTTGAAGAAACAGGAAGATACATGTTGAAACCATGTTTTGTTAGAAGACATCAACAATATACAGGAAACAAATAGAGTGAAGCACTGCAATGGTTGCGTTTTTTATGACACGGAAAAACTTAGCAATTAAAAAAAATATTGCATTGTGTTGTTGTTGTTTAAAAGAAGGAAAACAAAATCACTTAGTCAGATAAGATTATTTTCAGAAAACTAGTCTGTATAATGAATTATTAGAAATAATTATAATGAATTATTAGATATAATTATTAGATTATTAGATTATTATTATTATTATTATTATTATTATTATTATTATTATTATTATTATTATTATTATTATTATTATTATTATTATTATTATTATTATTATTATTATTATTATTATTATTATTATTATTATTATTATAATTATTATTATTATTATTAATCGTTGTACTCTTCAGATCCCGTCTAAGCCAATCAGATCTGTGTAATTTTGTACAGTTGATTATTCTAGTTTTAATATGTAAAACTTTATTTGTTTATCTCCTATTGAAAATGTTAAAATTTTTCAGTGAATTCAGCTGCATTCAGAACTGAAAGAGATTCTTATTATTGGACAGTTATCTGCGTTGTTCTGGGCATGAAATGCTTGTGCTGAGCATGAAATCTTCAATGTAAGCTGCTTCATCGTCAGTGTAAAAAGGAAAGTGAAGAAAGAACATTATCATTGTTAGGACTTTAATTTAGGGAAAAACAGTATATACAAACCTCAAACTTGATCAAATATAATTGAAGCTTTCTCTCTTTTGGTGAAATACTATATTCATTTCCCATATTGACAATGTTGACAACGTGGCTAGGGAAATGGAGAAAGGAGATAATTTATAAATTTGGTCAAGATTGGATTTTGCTTTGTCGAGATCTATTTGTTATTAAAAACTATAATGGAGATGTTTTTATTCACGTGATTATAAATAATTTATTTGCATTGGTGGTAATAATCCAATAATTATGTAATCAAAGCGAGTAAAAGATAAAATATATTTCCCGGACAAGAAAAAGATTTGTTTTTCTGCAGTATGTTTATTTATATCGTACGGCCCGATGCTACATGCACTAATATCGTGCGACCCGATGCTACATACTACATATGCTACATGCACTACATACTACATGCTACATGTATTAATTTTTATGGCTGCAATTGGAGAAAACTTCATTGGAAGAGATTACTTGCGATAATCCAAGCTATTGAGGAAGATATATTTGAAAATGATGAAGAATTTGAATTCCAATTAGTCAACATAATCGCTGATACAAATTTGGAATGAACTGTTGATAAATTATCTTTCAATCACTGTGAAACTATTAGTCTTTGCTTTCCAAAACTATGCAAGACTAAAGCAGACCTTTGAAGACATGTTCAAGCAAAGGGTCAGCAGGGAGAAGTTATCCGAGGAAATGCTTTATCCGTTATCCTTCAAGAAATATATTCAACAAAGGGCTACAAAAGTTTCTCTAACAAATGTTATTAAGCGTTTGTAATCAAGTTATTTGTTTCTAATGAGGATGCAATATATTCCTACCAATTTGTTCGAGATGGTATTGATGGATTCGAAGGTGATGTGGAAAAATTTTATCCTAAGTTTTATAAAGATTTTTCAGAATTTAAGGGTTTACTAAATAAACTTTAACTAGGGAAATCATACAAGCTTATGGTCTTACGAGCTCGTGTGACTTCCTAAGTTTATAAGTTTATAACTTCTGTATATTTATAAATAAAACACTTTTAACTTATTTTGCATATAATTACATTTATCCTTTTATTTAACAGGACTTCTTTGAAAAAAGTGTAAATATATTTATGTATTATACGACTGAAGGTACCATATAAACATTTGATAATAATAATAATAATAATAATAATAACAATAATAATAATAAAAATAATAATAATAATAATAATAATAATAATAATAATAATAATAATAATAATAATAATAATAATAATAATAATAATAATAATAATAATAATAATAATAATAATAATAATAATAATAATAATAATAATAATAATAATAATAATAATAATAATAATAATAATAATAATAATAATAATAATAATAATAATAATAATAATAATAATAATAATAATCACAAGAAGATTCTTTTAAAGATTTATCAAAGAGATCTTCCAGAATCCTTGGTTTTGAAGTTGAATGTTGTTGCTCACTTAACTGGTTCATAAATGAAGAATGACACTGTAAAAAGATATTTATTTTTCAAATAAACAGTGTATTGTGGCATCTGCATATTACATTTTACAAGAAATATGCTTGGTCATAAAATCCTAGTTATTCTACTTTCTGGAAAAAGTGTCAATGATGAAAACAAAGATGATTGTTTGGCCCAAACAAGATCATGCGAGATCATGTTGTGAAATTTTTCTCGCACGAGCGTTTATTAAGAGAGGTGAGATCTCGCCAAGTAGAGCATAGAACAGTTTACCTGCTTACTGAGGTCATTCTATGCATATGAACGGCAGCCCCTTATAGTGAAATTCTCAGAAAGAATATTATATACAACTAGTGTAGCGTGTAAAAACATTTTACAGTTTTGCTCCATAAAATGATTTTACATGCTATATACTGCCACGATAAGTCTGTGTATTTACAAAAATTGTTGTGTTTCTCCATGTTGAAATTATATCATATTTAACACAAATATTTTGGATCGATCATTCAAAGAATGCTATTATCCCTATTTTTTAGTGCTATTTGGCCTATTTAGAGATTTCTAAAGTTGTACAGTTAATCTAAAAGCTAAAATTCCGATGTTCAGAGATTTAGAACAGAGACAATACGACGTATACTCCTACCTAACCAATGTATACTCCTACGGTTAAACTTCTGACATATAAGAAAATACTTTCAAATTTCCCTATTATCTAATAAAAACAATACCTTCTGAGACGTTTTAATCTTTCAAATCTTTATTCTGCTATGAATTGTGGAAAGTCAAAACCCAAAACTCCACTTGTACATATGTAAATATGTATATAACCATGATTTACACATTCCTTCTTGTATAACATTCATCTATACTATTCAATTTTCTAATCTAAAACAAAAAGATATCAATCAAACACTATCAAAACAATGATCTCGCTACCTTCGTTTCCCTAAAGCGGAACCTTAATAATAACAATCCACATACTACAATGAAATACCAAATAAACTGCTAGCTACACATTTCGGCATAGTAGTCAAAACTAACTGATACGAAAAAGCTACATTCAAACACATTAAAAAATACACATCGGTAGAAAATGATGAACTGATAATACGAACACATAACAGGTCTACATCGATTATCTCTCGGATAGAATAGTTACTGACACCGATCAATGTTGTTATTCTTTATTACTAAACTTAAAGCGTTGGATAAAAAAATAAAAACAAAAGCAAATACTTTTACACACATCGTCTTCATTTTTCGTTTAAAGAAATGAACGTTTAAAAAATTTTCTCCTAATGGGAGATTCTCCCTACACTAATACGGAAAAAATAAACATCCATTGACGAACTTCCCGAGATATTTTACCTAAAGTTCTTTCTTTCAAAGTTAGGTAAGAAAAAAGCAAGATTTAGTATTAGTATAAGAAGATAATAAATCCACTGAAAGCATGTATGGGAAAGCTAAAATGACCTATAAGCTTTAGCAATGTTTGACATGTTTTCAAGCTTTCATTATTTTTTAATTTTTTTAATTATGTTTACAGGTAATAACAATTAGACTATGGTAGACTATGGTAACAAGTAGACTATGGTTACATACTTATAGGGTTACAGAGTGGCTACTTGTTTGGAAATCAGGGAAACTGGGCTGTTATTAGAATGTTTTTTGATAATAATGATGAATATATACACAATATATACAATATATATGTATAATAAGTATAACAGAATGGGAAAGAATGTAAGAGAGAAAAAACATAAACACACAAAATCATGTTTTATTCAAATCCTTCTTCGAATTCTTAATAAGCACCCTCCTCTCCTCTTGGCCGTAAATTCAATTTTCTTTAGGGACGGAAAAGAGAACCTTATATCGAGGTTCGTAATACCGAGATTCTGTGTGTTTTCCTGTGGTGTAGATTACAGTGTCGTCCGCATATTTTATGACTTTGCAGTGACATAAGCAAATGTCAATATCATCTTAGTGAAACAGGAATAACGTGGGACCAAGAATTGATCCTTGAGGGACTCCTCTGTACACGGGGAACCCGTTCGATAAGCAGCCATTATCAAACACCTGCTGTTTCCGATTGAAAAGATAATTTTCAAAACATGTTAATTCAGCTCCAGTAATTTCCATAAGATGGTAATTTCGATAGGAGGTACGAATGGCTTACCTTATCAAACGCTTTGCTTAAGTCCAGAAAAAATACTCCTGTCAGTAGGCCATTATCCATGTTCTTTCGGATATCGTCAATAAGGAGTAAGCTAGTTTTTAAAGCTAGTTTTTAAGCTGGATTTTAAAATCCAAAATTTGTCATCCAAAATTTGTCGATGGACAATTCTTTCAAGTATCTTTGAGAGACAGGGTAATACGGTAATTTTAAGGGTAATTTTAATAGTTATTAAAATCTTTTTTTTAATCCGATTTATGAAGTGGTGTAGCTTTTGAAGTTTTCCATATGCTTGGGATTGTGCCTGTTGATAATGATATTTTTATGATAAATGCGAGAGGTTTCGAAATCTCCGCAGCAGTATCTTTCAGGAGATTTGGTGGAAGTTCATCAATGCCCGGAGATTTATTGCGCTGAAGTTTTTTCAGGCATCTTATGATTTCGGATGGTGTAACAGACCGAAAGGAGAAACGTTGGGTTGTCCGTATTGGTATTTTTTTTTGTTGCTATTTTCCAAATAAAGTCCTGGAGCGAGTGAAAAATATGGAGAAGTTTGGTTGCTATGTTTGAGAAAAATCGACCGAATTCGTTTGAAATAGTTTGTTAATCTGATATTTCATTATCGTCGACTTTGAAGGTTGAACTAGTATGTTTGGTTTTGGGTTTCCAGGGGAAAACCTTTTTCAGTGATTTCCAGAATTTCCAGAACGATATTGAATTATTGTTGTTTTCTCTCAGCATGTTTTTGTTATAAGTCTGTTTGGCTTTTTTGATAAGTTGTTAACTTAATTTCTCTAATGTTTGTATGTTTCGTTGTTCGTTTTGGTTTTTGATTTTCGAAACTTTCGCTGAAGGACATCTCGACAATCCATTTCATTTTTTAGCTTTTGGATTAGCCATGGACAAATGTTGGTGTTTGTTCGTTTCGTAACGAAAGGGGCATATCGGCCAAAAAAAGTCAGTTTTATTTTAATGAATGCAGGAAGAAAATCCGAAACAGAATTTGCGTTGTATACGGGGGTCCAGTCAGAATTTCTAAGGTCTTGTTTCAGATTATTGTGAGGTATTGTCGGTAATTACGGTATCGAATTGTTTTGGGGATAGTTTTACTCTATTTTGCTTACGGTTAAAGCCAATTAAGTCGTTATCAGTGAAACTAAGTGCATGGACGTCATATTTTGTGATGTTAAATGGTACATTTGTAAACACTAAGTCTATTAATGTCTCTAATTGATCCGATACTCTTGTGGCAGTTTTAATTATCTGCTTTAATTGGAAACTTGTAAAAATCGATTTCAATTCAATGTTCTCTTTAACTTTCAGGTAATTAACGTTGAAGTCACCGGTTAAAATTATCTCTTTATTCTCCGTTGATGCTTTTAAGAGTAAGGTGTTAATAAGTTCATTGAAGTTTGTTGGTAAATATTTAGATGTAGGCGGGGGTCGGTACCAAATGCTCACAAGGAAACGTTTCGTTTTGGGGAACCTCATTTCAACCCAAATACATTCTAACTTGTCTGCTTCCAGGTATGTTCTTCTTACAAACGGTATGCTATCCTTGATGTACACGGCAACACCACCAAAAGTACTCGTTTTCCTGTTTTTGTTTATGAATGTATACCCTGGAATTTCAAATAGTTGTGTGGGTGTAGAGTCTTCTATGTTTGTTTCACTGAGAGAAAAGATATGTGTGCTTGTTTGAGTATGTAGAAATGTCGATACTTAAGCCATATTTTGAAAGAGCCCGCATATGTTCTTCTGAAAGATCTTTACTCCCTTTTCCTTAAATAACCCAGTTAAACTTGGATCGGTTGGTCCAGGACACTCATAAGCAATAACAATAACAAAAAGCTTCTTTTTCTCTGATAAACATGTCTCTTGTGAGATTTTGCAGCAAACAACGATGAACAAATAAAATTCTCTTCACTACAAGCATCTTCTTGCAATAAAGTAATGCTTATTTCATCAGGTTGGGAAAAACAACGATTTTTAACGGCAAATATAAACAAAATCAGCAAAACTGACACGTTGAAGAAAACACGTCCGCTCTCCGTGCTGCCATCTCACACGATAGTGGGCATACAGGTTTCGTGCACTGATTGCAGTAAGATGGTCCAGGGTTTTCACCAGCTAATAGTATACGATGTGTGGAGTCGTGGTTGCTGTAGTTTTGAATCGAAGCACTCAATCTTATCCTATTACTTCTTATTAAAGAAGATCTTTACTTACAGATCGGCTGTGTTTCTTTTAGTGTTGGTTGTGTTCATGATGACGGGGGTGATAATAATAGCTAGCAGAAAAGATCTTTGTATATTTACCACATTGAATGGAGGTTCTCAATTTATGTTGTAGAGCTTTGAATTCTTCTTACGCGTACAAAAATCAATTTCAATAGGGTCCAATTGACTCCTGCCCTAGTCTTAATTGAAATTTGAAGCGATTGTTTGATTAAGTTTGATTAAAACATCTTTAAAGTGTGATTCCACGTAAGATAATTATTTTTCCACACACTGCTAGTACATCTTCCTGCAAGCGGATTTCTCACACAGTTGCGAGCTGTTTTTATCAAATATGGTGGATCTGAGATCTGAATTAACAAAGTCACCCTACGTTTTCAAGCTATCCTGGCTTTCTTACACGAACCAAAAGAAACATGGTAAAAGTAACATTTGCTGTTTTGTCAAAAATTATTAAAAGTAGTTTATTAGAGAATTCTATCATTTCTGAATAAAATATATTCATCCACTTAAGTTTTCGGCTGGCGCCGGCAAACATTTTTCGCTGAGTGACGTCTTTTTAAGTTTTCGATTGATCGCCAGGGTCTAAAATTTTGTACGCCGCATGAGTTCAATTTAATTCAACTACTTGCCTAAGTTTTTCTCTTGAAGATCTTTCTGTTAACCGAAACCACGCAAAATAAGGGCAACTTTTGATCAACCTTTTTTATTTGAGAATTTCTGTTACTAAAAAAGTTGTGAATAATCGTAGTTTATTTGTTACTCAATCCAATGGCATCCAACATAAACAAACAACCAACATAAATTTCTGGAAGAGTAAAACGTTTTCTAAAACCAAAATAGACTGTGCATCTGAAATTGATTTGTAACTCATCTGTGGTAGCTGAACTCTGCCAAACGTAAAACTTGGAAGATGACAATTATTGATACACATAAAAACTGTTTTTAAATATGAAACCAGGCTTATGGTACAGGTTGGTCTTGGCTTTTATCACGCTTTAGACCGGAAGATCTAGGGTCCCTGTTTTCTTATATAGCTCCCCGTTTTCTAATATGGGTCCCCGTTTGCATGGGTCCCACTGACGTGTTCGGGTCCGGTAAGTAAAATCCTGACGAGAGACACTTTGTGTTTATTTTTCATATTTTTTTAAATAAAATTATACTTGTTACATCTCTGATTGGATCAAAGAAAGGATGTGTACAAATGCAGTGGGGTAGCCTCAATATAAACTAGTCTAACTTAAACTGACATCTGGTATGTTATATTAATCTTCAGATATTTTTCTTCTGGTATACAAAGTCTGAAGACACCGTTTGTCTCAACAGTTTTCTTCGATATTCCGCAGTCACACATGGAAGTTGGTTGTAGTACTACTTATTTAGTTCTTATGTAATTCGTGAATACAAGCACTAGCGATTTACTCGGTAAAATTACAGTTCCATTTTAGCCTCGTTGTTTCTTCTGCTTCTCTAGGCTTTGAATATTTGGCTTGCCAACTTAGCAACTAGCTTACGCAAACCTTTTTATTAATCTCTAATTCTATACCAGAAAGCACAATAAAATTTTTGAATAACATATATTAAGCTATATCAAAAGTTTTACTTTATTTTTCTAAATTTTGAGCAAAATATCGCATTTTTTAAAAACATTGTCAAATCTGGCTTGTACGAAATTGACGCCAATAAAAAAGGTTACTCTATAATCGTGAAACAATGCTATCGGAACGTTGCAATAACATCTGTTTTTGTTGTTTAAAGGTTGTAATTATGTTGCTTTCCATGAACATTGCAATAACATCAGGTTGCAGTTGCAATAACGTTATTTGTGATGTTGCAAAAATATTGCTGTAACGTTGCAAAATAAGATCAGAGCGATTCCTATTTGCAACATTTTTGGAATGCGATTGCAACATCAGGGAGCGATGTTGCTGCAACGTTTTTGCAACATCTTTTGCCCGCTGGGAAGCGAGATGAAGATCAATACCATTTACTTTTGTCAAAATGATGAGTTTGGCTGGCATAAACAGAAAGGTAAATTGGCAAGAGCATGTTCAACACAACGAATTGAATTGACTCGATAATTCAGGGCATAGTTTGTAACTTTTGATACAACTTATTTGTTGTGAAAGGTGTATGTTTTTTTAAAGAACATTGGTATTTAGTGTACAGTGGGTGAACGGAAGAAAGACTCCACAACAGTACTCGAATGACGTAGTTAAGATCTTCTGAGATATGTAGTTCATACTTTGGTTTCTTTTAATTTTTAAGTATACAGCATTTATTCATAAATAAGAATATTTAATTAAAATATAGAATATAAAATATAAAACATATACACCATAATAGTTAAAAAGTTATATAAGAATTATATTATTGCAGGAAAAAGTATCGAAATTGTTGAAAAAAACAAAAACAACAACAACAACAAAAAAAAAATCTAAAAATTTACCTAAGGCCGGCATTAAGTATTTTTGCACCATGTGGATAGAATCATAACATGAAAGAGAAATACCCTTCTCTGGTTGCCTATTTGCTCTGGGAGATTCAAATTTCTTACCCTTGAAGAAAATTAATCAAATGACTTGTAGCATTGCTTATCCTGCTGAATTAATTCTTATGGCTGAACCACGCGGATGAAAAGTTTTTGGAGATGATGAGGGAAAACTTTTAACTGAAAGATTACTCATACTTTCCGTTACCATTGGTTACCAATTAGAACTTGGGTGCTTTTTACACCTTCTAAATCTCTTAAAGGGAATTTTATATTTCTATATTTCTATTTATATTCTGGTTCAATTTGCTTAAACCGATATTTGATATTAATCACTTTGGGTAGCTGTAAACTACACTATTGTATCGCTAAATTTACAAATTTAAAACAAAGAATATAAAATTAGAAACAAAGCAAAAGTGTAAAAATGTTAGATTCACATTTGGATATTTGGATATATAATAACGAAGTAAGTAATAAAAAATAAATAATTCAAAATATTTCAAGCTACATTCAGGTGATTTGTTCGCAATATTAGCAGGTAATGAAAGAAACTTTCTACTTTTCATTCTATAATCAGGAAGATGTTACACGACGCATCATTTTCATTACCAGGGCCGTACCAAGGTCAATATTTCGGCATTGCTGTACTGATATACTAGCGCTGATAAACTAGCGTGATTATAAATAGTAATTCCAATGTCAATGCCGAAATCATCAACATAATAGTTACTTTGAAAATGAACCACAATGTTTTAGATCGAAGTTCGTTGCAAAATGGTAGACACAGTATGGATGCTTAAGTGTCCTGTAATGCTTGTAGTTGCCTCAATTGGATTCATTGGAAACATAGTGGCAGTCGTAGTTTGGTGACGCATCTCCAAGAAAAGCAAAACATACAGTCCTATCTTTTTCATTTTGATTCCAGTTTTGGAAATGGTAGTCCTGCTCTTTATATCCATCAATGATGTCTCGATAAGTATTTGGCCAGGGCTAGAAACTGAACACGGTTATATCGTGTACTATTCGTATGTGGGTGAACCGCTTCATTCATTTTCCATCAATTCTGTAACAATGATTGTGGCCTTTCTTTCTGTTCAACGCGCTGAGATGGCATTGCGACCGTTTAACAAGTTGAAACGTAATAGTCCAAGAGAAACCAATATTATAGTTGTTGTTGCTATGTTCTGGGCAGCTACACTCTCTATTCCCGTTTTTTTTTAAAACAAGGTGGTGCAGAAGGAAGGGAAGTATAATATCGCCTTTGGAAATCTATTCACAAAAAAACACATTTTCACCGTTCGTTGCATTGTGTATACCGCCCTACCCTGTGTTATAATCGCTATAGCAAATATGCTCTTATGCTTCAAGAACAAATGGAAGATGGAAAAGGGACGATCTAAATTACTTGGTGATTCCATAAAAAAAAGTCGAGCTATTTTTCGAATTTTGACTTGGATCACCTTTTCCACATTGTTCTTCAAAGGAGTTCGATGTACATTGGGCTGTATCAAATTTGTATCATCCTTTGATAAAGAAACAAAAGCTTCGATTCGATTTTGGCAAACTTTACCAACTATCATGGAATCGTCAATTTGTATTCTTCTCTACAGTATACCCAGCAAGACATTTCGAATGGAATTGAAAAGTTTATGTTTACGGAAAAAGACATCAATGAAACATTAATCTCAACTGTGCTGCAAATTAGGTTTTTACAGAAATTTGCAGCTTTGCAGATTTAATTACTTCTTCATATAAGATTGAGATGAAATTTGACTCGGCAAAGCAAGCCAGCCCGTCTAACTCCTCCATATAACACCCCTTTATTATTTAATGAACTTTTCTTTTGAGGATAGGATAAAAATTGTGTCTGGAAACGCCCTCTTTGTTATTCATATATTGTAGTGCTCATTTATTAACAAACTGTTTATTAATGAACATACGCTAAATAGTCATAAATAGTCATGATTGTATTTGACTGGGGGATACAGATATGGTTTAAAATATTTTTAAATATTTGTGTAAAAAAAACTTATTTAAGGGTTTATCCAATGTAAATATCTGTATTTAATCTATCTTAGTATTTAATTTATGAAACACGAATATTAAAGAGTTACAATGACCTTGCTAATATCTTCCAAGATTCCAATTCTAATAGACACAATAGGCATAATTACCTGGCTGTACTCTATGAATCTGTTCCACAAACTTACCAATGCTTACGCGATTTGATTAACTATGAAAACGGCTTGATTTGATGTGAGATTCACATAATCTAAAAAGAAGTATATAATGTTAATTAGCGTTTTACCTACAGTTAGAGCCCACGAGTTGTTTTTTGTTTTGGCCTAACCTCAAACCCTCATGCGCAGAAAATACACGCATGCGTTAAAATTTCCAAAATTACTTGATAATGAAAACTAACTTTCTCACGATACCTAAACTTATTTAAGAAATTAGTAAGGTAGCAAAATAAATTTGACTAAGTTTGAGTATTTCAAGGAAAAAGAACAACATTTTTGCGGCAGTTCTAATCAATTGCTTCGTGAACTTTTATTGTCCGCATTCGTAAAAATTTTAACGAGGAAGAAGTGGAAAATGGCCGAACTTTGACTTGGTTTCCTCACCAAGTTGAAATCACAAACAACTTGAAATCTTACCATCCTAGTTCTATAGGTTAATCTATATATATATTTTAGTATGTAAGGCCAACTGGAATAGCACTAAACTGTTTCGCATTGCTATATGAACCGTAAGAAAGTAACAGCAGGGCTAATTCTCAGACCCGCACGAACAAAAATATAATGATACTTGACATCAGTTAAACGGAACCAAACGAATTTTTTGAAAAGTAAATCTGCTGTAATCTCAAAGATACAACATTTAGCTAACGATTTAGGACAATCACAGACACAAGTCACTTTTTGTTATCAAATAACACCTAATAAAGTTCCTTCAGTTTCCAATTAATAATTGGCTGTAAATCACATTAAAGACACATTTCCAAATCTTGACATTCCCACAAATATAACAAAATCAGACATCAATGCAAATACCAACAGTTATTTACAGTTGTGCATATGTCCTATCTGCCATAACTTATTTACAAGACCAGTTATTTTGAAGAACTGCTTACACTCTTTTTGTTTCAAATGCCCAAAAGAATCCCAAACAAACCGTTTTCTATGCAAGACCAAAGTGACATTAGAATCTCTGGCACTTTCAAAACAAGTTGTCAATATGATAAACCGACTGAAAATAGAATGTCCAAATACCTTTGGGACTGAGTTTCAGTTACAAAATATTAACCCACGAAAAGACATGTCATATTACCAACAAAACATCAACAAATGTATTTCCCTTGAAAAGTATTGTTACCCAATCCCGAGATCAGGTGGACGCAGATTTGAAACTCAGATAAAAAACCTGCGAAATCCAATGATAATGTCATTGAATTTCACTAGGTGGTCCCACCGTAAGCCAAAGTATAACAATTAAAATTTACAGTTTACCTTCAAAATGTTAAGAAAAGAAAGTTTCATGAACAGAAAACTTTGCTCAATTTTTTGTAACAGGAATTTAAATCATTTATCTGTTGGAGAAATTAAAATCACACGAAAATTTCTTCTCTTCAGATATATTATTATACAAATATACACTGAAATTTACAGAAACGCATTTCCTTTATGAACATTTTTAACCATTCAGACTGACTCCAATCCCATAAGTGTTTAAAGATAGCAAATTCAGTTTTCAAATAAACTCTTGGAAAACGCAAACGTTTCATGCTGAAGCACCTGGAAATAACACCTGGACCCTCTGATGCTGGACAGTTGAAACAGACCGCCAGCTTATTGAAGTCATTCGATAAAAAACACAGGGAGGATATTTTGCTACAAGCCAATATCGGGATAGGTGGTATATATAGTGAAGAAATGGTGGCATTAAAAGCGAACATGGGCATACCATGGCAAAACCCAAAAATAATGGCAAGGTGAAAAATATAGTACATTAGAACTCACGTAATACGAATCCTTAGGGGAATGAGAAATTTATTTGAATTATGGCAATATTTGAATTACGGGAGTTCGAGCTACATGAATTCTAATATATATTATAAATATTTTTTTATACTTGAACAACCTCATTTATAAGTTTAATATTGTCATGGATGGTTGAAGACTTTCAATGTATATTGTGTATCCAATGCAAAACAACGGAAAATTGCAAAGTGTTGGTCAAATTATGACTTGATTGGTAAAGATGGGCCATTTTCTTTTAATCTAAAAACAAAGGCAGTTGCGAAGTCAGGAGTGCACCATGGGCTTACATCAATGACTTACCAACGCATTTAATTAGGTGGCTTGAAAAGCTAAAACAGTATAGAGTCATTTTTTAATTGGAAAAAGTTTAAGTGACTTACACAAATTTTCAAATTTTCCTTTAATTTATTTTTAGAAACAGCCAACTTTAACATCAAAATGTTCCAAGCAATGCAATTCACATAAACATTGGTGGTCACCATGGTGGTGGCTCATTCAAAATTAGCTACCAAATTGTGAATGTGGAAAAGCCAAATTCCAAGAAAAACACAATGGTCTTTAGTTTATTCGAAGCTTAAGATAAGAGGTGTAATTTAAAAATTGGACTTTCAAGATTCACGTCGTAAATTGATGAACTACCAAACTATGACATGGGAGTGGGTATTTATGATTTATCACATTTAGATATTCAAACAATATGTCAATGATATATCTGGGTTAATTTGTTTTTTACAGAAATATGGAATTCAGAGTTTTCATCTTTGGGGACTATGAGTTTTTATGTTCCTTGTATGGATAAGCGGAGGAAGTGGAAAGAATATTACAATATTTGAAATGGTACAAAAAATTTAATAAGAATCATAATTCATTGGACCTTTATCTGAAAGTTTTTCAATGTGGGAAGATAAATGCAAAAATTGCTGGTCAAAATGCTAATCAGACACGAAGTTCAACAATGATGAGTTTGATTTGTTTGAATCAAAGCAACTGAAGATACAGAATCTGGAGTACATGGTGGATGATTGTGCAAACAAGATACAATTAATATACGAAGAAATGGAAGTCAACATTTATGAAATCAAGAAAATGAGCTCTTAATCAATAAAAAGAAGGTATTTTGGCCCATGTGTGAGACAACTTGATGAAGAATTGTGTGAGTTGAGAGTTTATAGGCAAGTCTATCATGAGCAAAGTTTTATTGGAAACCATGTCCACAAAATGCTTAAGGTATATATAATTAAATCTCCAGAAGAGGAAAATCATCGTCATAATCAAACATATGCTATTGTTAGATATACATACATATTCCTTTACTGTTATCAGGAAATGAACATCATAAAGTTGTGCAACGCATTGCCAAAAACTTATCGTAAAGGTAGGATTTTTAAATTTAGTGACTCAATCGAGATATGTCAAAAATTCAAAATGTTATTTTCGAAATATTCAAAACGCCACAACTTCAAAATTCAAGTGAAATGTTTGATGAGAGTTAGGTATGTATATTTATATAATTATAAATATAAAATTTTCAGTTGGAATATTTAGGTATACATTTGTAAGATACTTGCTACTGCCGCAACTTACATTTCCTGGACAATCTGGGCAGCAAGATCACAAAATGGATTTCCTGGATAACCTTGGTAGCGAGATCACACTACCAGGTATTATATATATACTAGTGGCCAAGACGGCATCGCTCGCCTCCCATATTCAGCCTGCGTCCTCAGTCACTGAGAATTCACGTAAAAATTAAATCAACGAATTACTAACGAAAAGTATAACCATCTTGTAAAGCTCGAAATTCTTATCAAGAAAATGTAGAGGATGTCTCTACAACGAACCGTTGCAAAGATGTCGTTGGTGAAAGATTTGAATGATGTCACAGTGCCCCGTCCCCAAAAATGTCCACAAATTCTTTTATCAGCCCATCGCCAATGTCGCGATGGTTTCATCAGAAAACAGGGTATAGGACTAGGCGTGTATAGCGAACAAGGTTGGGAGAGTATCCACGCAGAGTTCAATACTTTTGGAAGAATGTTTAAGCATATGAATGGGTGCAATAGGTTGTCCAGCATGATGAAGGAACATTATGTTCGAAATTTCTTAATCCTGAAAAAAGAAAGACAGAAGAATAAAGTTACCATCATTATACCATCAGTATTTCAGTTTTTATTGGTTATCTGAATATAGAAATTATTCAGGTCCGTGAAACTTTGTTGAAAGGAACTTAGGGCTATGAACAACCACCACATTTAAGTATTTAAACTGCAAAATTATTTATTGTGAATTATCAAGTCCTTTTCCAGGGTAGGTGTGAATCCCTAAAACTCGATGTCCCACTTATATTCTGCAGCATTGCCACGTGGTGCTCTTAAATGTAAATTCTTACTGCGTTGAGCTTCACCAAATCTTGAAAAATGCTTCAACACTCTTTTAAAAGACTGGACACTGGGTAATAAGCCCAGAACACACAATGGAAATTGATAAACCTAATCACCAGACTTCAGATGCAAAATACGCCATTACTGTTTTCTGGTAAAAAAGACTGTTGTTCAGCGCATGCGCATAATAAAAGTTACTCCTTAAATCACCGTGTTATATTTGCAATATAAGGCCGGTTCTTTTGTAGGCAGCCAATTATCATTTGGATAAAAATTATTTTCTCAAATTGATTAATTTTCCGCATTTCTTCCATCCTCGATAAGGCTAATTTTTCAAAAGATTAATTTTATGAAAAAAACATTTTTGGAGTTGATATGGCTCTACATTATAGAGTTATAGGTTTTTCGGGATTAAATAGCCAGTTCCCATAATTCAGGTAAAATCTTATGTAAACATATCATACTAGTGTAGCGTGTAAAAACATATTACAGTTTTTCTCCATAAATTGTCTTTACACGCAATACTGCCATGATAAGTCCGTGTATATACAAATATTGTTGTGGTTCTCCATGTTGGAATTATATCATACTTAGCACAAAATTGTTGTATAAATATTTTGGATCGATCATTCAAAGAATGCCATTATCCCTATTTTCAGTGCTATTTGGCCTATTTAGAGATTTCTAAAGTTGTACAGTTAAACTAAATGCTAAAATGCCAATGTTCAGAGATTTAGAAAAGAGACAATACGACGTATACTCTTACCTAACCAATGTATACTCCTACCTTACCACGATTAAACTTCTGACATATAAGAAAATACCTTCCAATTTCCCTATTATCTAACAAAAACAATACCTTCTGAGACGTTTTAATCTTTCAAATCTTTACTCTGCTATGAATTGTGGAAAGTCAAAACCCAAAACTCCACTTGTGCATCATGATACAAAAACCATGTAAATATGTATATAACCATGATTTTTACTCTCTTCTTGCATTACATTCATCTATATACTATTCAATTTTCTAATCTAAAAAGATATAATTCAAACACTATCAAAGCAATATAATAATGATCTTGCTAACAATCCTAACTAACTGATACAGAAAAGCTACGTTCAACCACATTAAAAACATAAACATAGGTAGAAAATTATGAACTGATAACACGAACACATAACAGGTCTACATCGACTATCTCATCGGATAGAATAGTTACTGATAAATATCAATGTTGTTATTCTTTATTACTGAACTTAAAGCGTTGGATATAATTTTTTTTAAAACCAAAACAAAAAACACACAGCGTCTTTATTTCTCGTTTAAAGATATGAACGTTAAAAAAATTTGATGAACTTTCGGACGCAAAAAAAACATTGCATTGCGTTCTACTCGGGGAGGCTTTATGATGTCTTCCTTAAGGCACAACACTCCACGAAGTAACAAAACCCGTAAGATGGAGCTAGAGATTCCCCTAATGGGAGATTTCCCCTATACTAATACGGAAAAAACTAACTAAATTTCCCGAGAAATTTTTCCTAAAGTTCTTTCTTTCAAAAGTTAGGTAAGAAAAATGCCAGATTTAGTATTAGTATAAGAAGACTAGTATCCCGGGTAAAAGAATTTTACAGGTTGATTTTCCCATTAGTTGCCGCCCCCACCACCAGTGCTATTCCTCTTTCAAAATATAGGGATGTATATATAGTATAGCGTGTAAAATTGTTTTACAGGTTCACTTTCCCCATTAGTTACCGCTATCCCGTGTTTTTCTTCTTAATATGGTGGAGACGAAAAATAAAATCATGCAATCTAAAAGGAGAAGTAGTACCACGCTATAGAGCTCAAAATGCAGATCAAAACTATTACATTAAAAAAATCGAACAATATGAAAAGTTGTTTATTGTCCTTATTTGGTAATGATTGTATCTAATGATTTGTTATTTAAATATATATATATATATCTTCTTATACTAATACTAAATCTTGCTTTTTTCTTACCTAACTTTTAAAGAAAGAACGTTTGGTAAAATTTCTCGGAAAGTTCGTCACTGGATGTTTGTTTATGTTTTTTCCGTATTAGAATAAGGCACTCCGGCTTAGTAGTTATAATTGTTTTATGATATAAAATACGTTAGGGAAGACATGATATAGCATCTCAGGCGGAGACTTCGAATTACAACCGAACGTAGCAGCTATTGACAACGAATGAAAAATAGTCGTTTGAAGAAAAAAGAAGCGTTTGTTTACATTTTTTAAACCGAAGTATTAATAAAAAACATGCATAGAAAAACAATTTTTTTTTACGAAGAATAGTTTTACATATCTACGACTTATATGTAATGTTGAAGGTTAAGACGTATCAAACGGCATTTTATCCAGTTTCGGTTTGTTTTCTTAGATTTCCAAATAAAAGACAGAAAATTTAGTGTTGAGCATGGTATTTTTTAGTACAATGATAGAAAGAAGAAAGTCAAGAAGTAATGAAAGATTAGAGATTTGATTAATCTGTTGGTTTTGGCAGTGAGTAAAATTAGTTAATACCGATGGCGATTTTCTAATTGGCGATCTCTCTGTTCCTGGAATTTATAGAGAAAGAAAACTCAGCTTTGAAGAAAGAAACATTATTCAGGTATGATTCTTTTTAAGATTTAGTTAATACCTTATATCTTATATATGTAAATCTGTATATACTGCAAAAGTTAGTTTTGTGATGGGCAGTGTAGTGTGTGAGTGAGATATTTCACAATTTGTGAATATTTTTATCTGACATTTAGTATTGATAATTATAAATCTGTTCACCACAAAGTCTGAAAGTATTTTTGGTTGACTATAAAGTTAGAAAGTGGAAAGAATTAAGAATTGGTTAGGATTTATTTTAAATGCTAGTATGGCAGATGAATCGATGTAAGATTTTAAGCAGCGCTTTGGACTGCGTTTACGTATTACATAGAGTTAATATAAAACGATTAGCACAGCGTGTAAAAACATTTTATTGAGAAAGATGTAAAACATTTTTACACGGTATACTAGTATATATATATATATATATATATATATATATATATATATAAATCATAAAACGTATATTTCATTTGAAACAGACGCATCGATGATGATAGCGGGGGCCGCTCAAAATATAGAGTCGACAAAAGAGATTAATAAATCAGACAAAAAAAAAAAAAAAAAAATAGGTATGCGAATGTAATTAATACATTAATTAATCTCGTTTTTTCAGACAATGCTATAATGGATTTTCAAGATTAAATAAAGGTTTCCGACTTTCAGCATCTCATTTTAATTACAATCGCAATTGTGTCAAGTTTAATATTTAATTCTATTGTCTGATTTTTTTAATCTCATAAGCTTTTACGTGTAAACAATGGAAACAATAGAAACATTACATTTCTATTTATTTCTGTTTTTGCACGAAAAGCGCGGCACTACATTTTGAGCGGCCCCCGCTATCATCATCAGGTATATTAAAAAAAGATGCCGAAAATAAAATCACAGAGTGATAAAGAATAAGTATCACTAAGTTGTAAAGCTCGAAAAACTGATCAAAAATATGTTGGGATCGTCTGTGTACGACGTACCGTTACTGAGATATCGTCGATCAAAAATTTTGATGACGTCACACACGTCCCCCAAAAAGTTTTAGACCCAATTTGTTTTTCGTCACCCCATTGCCCAATTATCGCGGACCCCAATAACGTCAGTTATTCCCATTGGATCTCGAGATATTTGTCCCTAAACGTCGCGTTTCATTCGGGGTGCAATGCAATGTCCCCGGTGCCAAAAAACTGAAGACGCGTCATTTGTTACTACTATACTAATACTGAAAAACGCTTCTCGCAGTATTGTGGTTTTACGCGCTCCTAGTGAGAAAATGACCGTGAAATTTCTTAAAATGTATCACTCTCTAAAATAAAAGTGGGATGCACACCTCGCTATTAGTATATAGACTAGTATCCAGGGTAAAAACATTTTACCGGTTCCTTTTCAACATGAGTTATCACCATCCCGTGATTTTTCTATCAATAAAGTAAAATAAAGGCGTAAAATAAAGTAAAATAAAGTAAAGTAAAAGCGTGTAAAAACATTTTACCGGTTTCCGATGAGTTACTGCACCCACCACCCGTGCTCTTCATCTTTCAAAATATAAGGGTGACGAAAAATACAATCACACATTCCAAAAGAATCAGTACCACTAAGTTGTAGAGCTCGAAAAGTTGATCAAGAAAATGAGTTACCACCATATATGGGATCGCCTATGTACGATTTACCGTTACGGAGATATCGACGATCAAAAATTCTGATGACGTCACATTCGTCCCCAAAAAGTTTTAGACCCAAATTTTTCGACACCCCATCGCTAATATCGCGCGCGCAAAGTGACGTCAGTTATTCCCATTGGTTCTCGAGATATTTTACCTTAAATATCGCGTTCTATTTAGGGTGCAATGCAATGTGCCCACTGACGTCGCGCTACTCCTATAATACTAATCGCCATTAAAGTCACAACTCAGTTACGCACGACCTAAAATTTCAATTATAACAGTCCATACAAACATTTCGTTCCCAGTCTTTTTATTCACACTGACCGAACTAAATTTGTTATACACAGTCGCTATTAGTATATAGACTAGTATCCTGGGTAAAAACATTTTACTGGATCACTTTCACCAAGAGTTACTACCCCCAACACCCGTGCTTACCCTCTTTCATAGAACATGCAGGTGACGAAAAATAAAATCAAAGGAAAATGAGGAATAAATATCACTACGTTGTACAGCTCGAAAACCTGATCAAAAAATTGTATGGGATCGCCTGTGTACGACTTACCGTTACGGAGATATCGTCGATCAAAGATTCTAATGACGTCACACCCGTCCCAAAAGAGATTCAGACCCAAATTTTTGGAAACCCCACCGCCAATATCGCACACCCAAGGTGACGTCATTTATTACGAATGGTTCTCGAGATATTTGACCCTGAAAATCGCGTTCTATTTAGGGTGCAATGCAATATGCCCACTGACGTCGCACTACTCCTATAATACTAATCGCCATTAAAGTCACAACTCAGTTACGCACGATCTAAAATTTTAATTATAACAGTCCATACAAACATTTCGTTCCCAGTCCTTTTATTCACACTGACCAAACTAAAAAGTGGATGCACACTCGCTATTAGGATATAGACTAGTATCCCGGGTAAAAACATTTTACGATTCACTCTTAAGAATCATGATAAGAAAAAATGATTTTAATACATTTTCCAACTATTGAGTGAAACCGTAAAATTTTGTCTTTGTCCGAGGTACCTGAATAAAATGTGTATAGTAAATAGATTATACTTGCTCAGCATACAACTGCAGTGTCATTTTTTTATGAATTCATCAAATAATTTACCCAAGTGCATGTACCATATGATGTAAAACCATGATTGGCACATTCATTCTTCTCGTCATAATTTTTATTTATACAAAATTTTCTTATCTAAAAAGAAAGAAATCATTTAGGACAGAAGCAAACACCTGATCATCAGGTGTAGCTAGCGGTCCGTCAAAATTTGTGGAGTGTGACCGCACTACATGGCATAAAAATCGAGGATTCCTAAACGAAATACGTAAAGCAAGTAACAATAATCAGTAGGCATATCATGCAGCAAAACAGTAACATATACTAAAATCACACATTGTGCACACTCTCCCTCCCCTCCCACTGACAGAATATATAAAACAAACAACAATAAAAAACAACAAACAGTTCTCAATTAAAAAATATATGATATAGATACAGGAATGACTTAGAGAACTATCATAGAATAGGTAGATGTGATCATTATGAAGATTAAAATGTAAAGACATTCAGTGGTCTCTCTCCTCCTACTACATCCTTCCCCACTAACAAAACAAACAACATTATATATAATAGCAATAAAACATAGCTCAAATAAAGTAAAAGATGAAAAAACCCTGGGATGTTTTTAGTACAGTATGAAAACCTATATTTCCCGCTAGCGGTGTTGAATGTAAGGAAAGAGGGTGTGTTAGATATTCAATCATCATAATGGGGTGGGGGGAGAGCTTTAACTTTCTTGAAAACAGCCACAACAATTCGCTTGAAATATAACAACAACAATATCAGCAATAGTATCTCAGCGTAACGCAAAACCATTTACTGCTTTACATGCAAAGAAACCCCTCAGAAATAATAGTTAAGCTCTTCCAAAACATGTTGATAATGTTGATAATCTCACATGGCCGGCATGAAACCAATCGGAACCGCGCAACCATTTTTAAGTAAAAAAAATTAATGCCACTTCGTTAACAATCCCCCAATTCAGTTTCTTCGCTTTCCAGCACACGTTTACTACCAAAAACAACAACATATGTTTATGATTTCATTGAGTTTCTTATGTATATGCACTTCCACTCGTTAATTCCATCCTTACAAAACGATCAATCCCACCAAAAAGAAATAAATTTAAAACAATTTTCTACCATTTGACAACTTCTTCTGTGCAACCATTTAATAACTGTAACGTAAATAAGTAAGATGTTCTTCACTTTCCAGTACAGTACACGTTTCTACTATTATAAACCATACATTTTTCTTCCACTCGTTATTTCGTTTAATAATAATATAATATCCTTCGTTTTATTTCTTCGTTCGTCTCGCGAATCAAAATCCTGACGAAAACAAAATCAGATTTGTTTACATTTTAAAAACCCTCGTTTCTTTTCTGCATCATACGACGGGTGATAAACGTACTAATACTTTCTTTCATAACAATACTATTCTTCGCTTTTGAAATTAAAACAAACAACAACTAAAAAAAACGCTTCTTAGCTCTTCTTGTTCAAAGAAATGATCGTTGAGAATATTTTAAACGAAAACCATTGCATTGCATCCTCCACCGTAGAGACTTTTTGTTGTCTTCTTTACCCTACAACACCCTTTGAAATGAAAACACCCGTAAGATGGAGTTGGACTATTACGAATACGCAAATGAAAATACTGAAAAAAAGCTTCTCGCAGCATCGTGGTTTTACGCGCTCCTCGTGAGAAAATGACCGTGAAATGTTTCTAAATGTATCACTCTTTAAAATAAAAGTGGTATGCACACTCGCTATTAGTATAGAAGACTAGTATTCCGGGTAAAAACATTTTACGGTTCACTCTCAAGAATCATGATAAGAACGAATGCAGCCTAGAAACGTTTTTAAAATCGTAAAATTAAATCGTAAAATTATGCTTCTACCCGGGATAACTGAATCAATTAAAATGTGAGTCGTAAAAAAACATTATACCTCCTCAGTATACACAACCAAAGGATCATTCTTCTATGAATTCATTAAATGCTTTATCCCAATGGCTTGTACCGTGATTATGTAAAACCATGATTGGCACATTCAATATTCTTTTCCATAATTTTTATTTACACTAAATTTTTAATCTAAAAAGAAAGAAATCGTATAGAAAAGAAGCAAGAAAAAATGCGTTCAGAATGTAAAGTCGTAAAAAGGTTTTTTAGGCGCCCCTAAAATGCACATCATGCAGCAAAATAGCAACTTGGAAAGAAATCACACATCGCACACTCCCTTCCCTGTGATGTGATCAATGTGATCGATGATCGATGATCGATGTGATCAATGTAAAGATTAGAATGTAAAGACATTTAGTAGTGGTCTGTCTCCCTTCTCCTAACTTTCTTCCCCACTAACAAAACAAACAACATATGTATATTAACAAAACCCAAGGAGTGTGTTAAGTACAGTATAAAGACCTATAATTTCGGCTGGCGGTGTGGGGTGTAGGGAGAGGGGGTGTTGTATATTCAATCATCGTCATTGAGGGAGAGCTTTGTCTTTCTTGGAAACAGCCACAATATTCGCTTGAAAACAGCCACAAATATTCGCTTGAAAAATATTGGGAACAACAACACAGCGGCAATAATATCTCAGCGTAACACAAAACCCTTTACTGCTTCACATGTAAAGAAACTCCTCAGAAATAAGAATTTAGCTCTTCCACAACATGTTGATAATGTTTCCCACATGGTCGAAATGATTGCAACGACGCAACCATTTAATTACAATTTGTAAATACCACTACGTTAACAATCCTCCAATTCAATTAACAGTTTCTTCGTTTTCCTACACACGTTTACTACCAAAAACAGCGAAATATGTTGGTGTTTTGATTCAATTTAAAGTATATATTTCCACTCGTTAATTCCATCTTTACGAAACCATCAGTTCCAAGAAAAAGAAATAAATTAAAATCCATTTGCTACCATTTGACAACTTCTTCTGTACAACCATTAAGTGTTTATAACATAAATAAGTAAGATGTTCTTCACTTTCCAGTACAGTACACGTTATTGTAAACCTTGCATTTTTTTCTTCCACTCGTTAAGGTGGTTCCCCAATAAAAACTCAAAATTTTGATAATTGCATGTTTTACTGTAAGTTTTACATGGAAATGGATCCCGTCAATGTACTAAGCACAAAATAAGAAAACAAAATTGCAAAAAATTAATTATGCACATAATTAATTAAGTTTCGGTCTCAAAAAGTACAAGATTTCGGTCTAAAATATCTCAAGAACCGTTTTACTAAAATGAATGAAATTTGGTGAGAACACTTTAGGCATAAAGAGCTATGTGCTGAACCAAATAAATACTAAAATATGGCAGCCACTTCTTTGTATTACATCAAATAAGGAATCCGGGCTTTTTTGACTGCGGCTTGTTATATTTGTAAGCTAATTATGTCACCCAGGTAAATTATTTTAGACATTTTATTGGTTCAGCACATAAACTATATATTGCTTTTACAATTTGCAGAGTTTCAAGAAATTTAAAGAAGCTAATCTAATAATATTCTTGGCAGAAGTTCTAAACACCTTATTTTCAGAAAACGGAGTTTTAAAAATTAAATTACAAAAAAAGTTCAAGCAACGCTAATTAAAATGCACCCTTTGAGTAGGTGTCACCTTCTTTATTGTTGTTTTTATCTTCATATCCTTTTCTAGCAGCATGGAGTTTTTGCCTTTCCTTTTTAGCACACTCACATGACTTTTTATTGGCTAACTCGACTCGCTCCACATCGTTCTTCCTGAAACCTTTTCTGGCAAAGTATCCGGGATCCAATCCACACTTTTCAAAAACTTTCAACAAACCGCCATGACCATTATTGAAGTGAATCACTGCTGATGCTACTCCTATGTCAAGGACAATTTTCCCAACAAAAACATCTTTCCGCAGTTTTTTCCAAATTATCTGATTCAATGCCTCATTGACGTTTTGTGTTTCCCCATCAACACGTCGTGAAAGTAGTTCATCTGATCCCAGATCCTTCCAAGAAAAGATTGGCTTTATAACTTGTGCAATGTATTGTTTACTGTGTTTTCATAAGTGAATGGATTCATTGGCGGTGACATGTTCATAACTGAGCAAAATTCTTCCATCGCACCGTGGCCTCGTCCAATTTCTCTGAACGCCATCACTGAACGCATATTTACATCCAAAGGCTTACTACCCCTGTTATCAGATGGCACCTCCTTTGAAGTTGCAAAGCTTTTTTTCCACTCACAACTAGCACATGATATCAGGAAATAGTGACAAAAGCTTCTCTTCTGAGATATGTCATGATTGAATTCAATATCATTAGCACATACGGGACAGCTTCCAATTTCTAGGATCATGTCTCGTAAAAGATTTGTATTGAAAAGTATGTAACATTCCTTGTTGTTAGCTTCTTCATCAGCAAAACTATCATCTTCATTCTCATCAACATTTATACTGTTTAAGTCTATACTTAACTTCCTAGCAGAAGCTGACTTGAAATCAACATTGAAGGAACTAGTCGATGCTGCAGAGCTGGTCGATGTTTGTTCTTCTTCTTCTGCTGCTACTGCAGGGATGGGTGTACTTGTAGTTATTAAAATAACTTTTTTAGTGTGCTGATTTCCTTGAAATTTACATTTCTGTGATTTACTTTTCCTTTTTCTATCAGATGAACCCATGGCAAACACAGAACAAGTTAAAACTGAGAAAAAACTTTGTGCTAACTGATCTGAGAGAAGGAGCTATGAATTTGATGTTTCTGTGTATAACTAAAAGTTCCGTGGAGCTCAGATAAAGCATAGTAGATATATATTGCTTTTTGACTAGATTTCCGCTTTCCAATGCTTTTAAATTTGCTCCAAATCAAGGGCATACAGCGGTTGCTAGGGCCGTTGCTAAGGACTGAAAATTGAGTATACCTCATTAAAATCGAAATTTGAGGCATTTCCTGACTCTTTCAGGCAATATAATTGACAAATTCGGATTTAGCAGTAAAATTTCGACAAAAACAAAGTGTTTTTCAAAAATCAAAAAATTTAAGAATTTTTATTGCGGAACCACCTTAATTCACGTTTAATAATAATACAATATCCTTTAATTATCCTTAATAATACAATATTCCGCATCATACGACGGGTGGTAAACATACTAATACTTTCTGAATAAGTATACTATTCTTTGCTTTTGAAATAAAAACAAACAAAACAAACAACAAATACACTTCTTCGCTCTTCTTGTTCACCAAACAAAAATTAACGTTGGGAATCACATATAAATTATTTTTCTTGTGTGACGTCAGTGTGAAACTAATGCATTGCGACCCCAATAAAACGCTTTTTAGGGAAAATTATGTTGCAAACCAATAGGAGTAACTATCGTTTTTGGGGATCGCGACATTGGCGATGGGATGACAAAACGATTTGGCCAATATTTTAGCGACGGCGTGCTATGGCGTCATTAAAATCATTACTCAAGGATACCTCTGTCACGTTTCGTCGTGGACAAATTATCCTTTGTTACTAATTCGTTGATTTTATTTTTCGACAATTTTTAGTGGCTGAGGAAGCACATTGAATATGGACGGCAAGCGCCGCTATCTTGGCGTCTAGTCTTAAATTTAAGATAGTTATACTTGTTTGTTTGTTCCTTTTTATTGGATTTCCACGCTAAGCTAGAAATACATTACAACGCTACGCATTCTTTCTCTCTAACGAACTTTACATGACCACAGTAAATAGCACAAAAAGGGTGTAGCAGCTGCGTTTAGTGGAGGCCAGCACTCTGTCTTATAGAAGCAAGAAACTTACTTTGAAAAATGAAAATGCTTTGATTATATTTTACAAGTATTACCAAAGTTTCTGAGCAACACAAAATTGCAAATAATCTTCAAAAAAATGACGACTGACTTCATTTTTAAAAAACAATTTGTTGACATGTTTCGATTGTACAACAATCATCATCAGAATAAGTTTAAAGGCTTACAACAAGGTTTATATATACACAGTTTTAAAATTAGCAATTATATTAATAATTCCCATTAACTACATTAACAAAAGCTACATTGATAAAAAATATTTTTGCTAATATATTACAAAAAGTCATACAATTGTCAAAATGAAGTAATTAACAAGAGGCAAACTAGTAACAACATATGATAAAAATAGTAGAATTTTTGATATGCGTATCAGCACAAAGTATGGTACGGTACGTTCGATGCAATACACATATTAATATCCATTAAAAAAATGTGTTCTTACTTTTTTACAGAATACTCATGCAAAACTGCAGACGCTGCAAATTTTTAGTAGTTTGGAAAAGTTTAGTAGTTTTAGTAGTTGAATCCAATTTAACTTTAATTTTAGTACGCGAAGAGAATTATTGATACGCGTATTCCCGAACTACAAACAATGCGCATGCTCAATGATACGGTAAGTGCTGATATGTGTATTATTATTTGAAGTGGAAATCCCGCTTAAGTTTATGTATTCGTTTCGAATACATTTTTGAATGACAGATTATAGGACATTGTTGTAATTAATATCGTTTGGCTTCAAGAATTCTTGAATGGACGGTCGGTTATAGCTGTCGTATTAATTGACATAGTTGGATTAGTCACCAGTATTGAAATTAAACCTACATGTTTCATGAGAATATTGCAATATACGGTTTATAGAGGACAGAGAATCTAGCAGGATTAGCAGGACTTTTGACATTTTTATGTTGGCTGTGATATTTCCTCAATTGCTAAAATTTATTATACATGTGCTTTTTTATATTGGTCATATGTAAAACATTACATCAGACACGTCGCATTTTTTTGTTGCCTTTAAATGGTCTTCTTCTTAATCAAAACTCATGTATCGTGAAGAGGTTTTAATGGCTCAAGAAAAATCCATCTTAAAGAGGCATGAAAAATACGCCAGAAAAGCAAAAAATCAAGTGACAAATGATAAAATGATAGCAAATATCCGCGGAATATCATCGTATTTTTCATCATTTCAATTTCATTTCAATTATCTTATATATATTTTTAATTTTTTAGGTCGTTCAGCTACTTGACAATAAGTGATACTTATTCCTCATAATTCTGCAATTTTATTTTTTGTCACCCAAATATGATGGAAGAGCACGGAATCGCGAGGAAAATGAACCCGTAAAATATTTTTAAAAGCAAATGGATTGACGTGTTTATCATTAATGTGACCAATTTTATATAGCACGTGATTGTGAATCGATCATCAAATGAATAATAATAAGATGTTTCCAGTCTTCAAATCTGAAATACATCATAAGTAAAATTTTTAAAATAAATACATTCATCATCACTTTCTTTTTGTATACAAGATAAAAGACCAAAAGATATTTCCTGAATTCCGTCTCAAAAATAAGTGCATATAGCATACAGATTTCTACCAAATTTACTCTTGTTCGAAAGGTATTTCAGAGTGAAATAAATAACATACATTTGTACATTTGTAGAAACAAATGTAAATTGAAAGAATAATAAAGATGGAGAAAAATGACCATTTTTGTATGAAGCGTAAGCCTATGTCTTATCTTTCCTTATTGCAAATATATTAAAATTTAAATTTATAGGGTATCGAAAAAATCTATGTAAAAACATCTTCGCTTGCCTGCGAACGTAAACCTTAAATACACTATATCTGAACATGACAATGTTGATGAAGAGAAAGTAGACTTTTTACACCTAAAATTGTAGATAAATATTATACCACGTGATGAAAACACAAAAGCGAAAAATATTTATCAACCGCCTCATTTTAAAGCAAAAAATCGCAGATGTGTTCAAAATTAAAACGTAAGCTGGTGATATCTGTGAGTTTGTTAAAATTCTATAGTAATACTTACACCAGGAAAACACTCATTTACAGTGTAAGTAAGCGAGTACCACACAATGGCGCACTCATTCAGTAGATCTTCTATAATGTAATATGTATTTATTCTCCTGAAGTTCACCAATAGAACATTTACAAACGAGATAAATTAGCGTGACGTATGTATACACATTTAGAGGTGGTGATGGCAATGAGACCATTAAGGTCAGTTCAAAAAACTGTAAATTCTCAACAGTTTTTTAAACGATGTAAAATTAATTTGAAAAAGGAAGTTAGAGAACTATAAGGAGGTGTATTTGGTGATAAAAAAGTGAGATCTAAATCTGTATTTATTTACCATCCGAGGCCTAACCCAATTAACAATCTGTTCATTGGAATTTGATGAGTACATTTATAAACTAATTGTAATGTAATGTAATGTAATGCAGTGGTATATTTCAGGACTTATCCATTTACAAAAATGGTTATTCGTCCCATACAATAAAAACAGTTAAATAAACTATATATATAAGCAGAGATATAGCAAAACAAAGCCAAAAATAAAATCAAAACAAAAGCAAATTTTGCTTTGCTCGCCAACTTAGAACGACATAAACAACATTATGTTAAAATCACATTGTTGCGAATGCAAAATGACGAACTGTAAATATACACCAGCTCGCAAAATTGCCGCGAACAAAATTTTTCCATGGAAAACTAGCATGCTGAAACAATTGGAACAGTGTGTAACTCTCATATACACACAAAATCGGATAAAAGAAATATGGAGTTTTAACAAAGCTATGGCGGGCACACAGCCAAGATAAAGCTATTACAAGTGCACAGCAAGCTTAGAGCACTAATGTGGCTAAAAAGGCAAGTACAAAACGATAAATATATGTAAAATTTAAAAGGCTAAAAACAAAATTTATGTATAATTAAGACAAAATTGAAGCACGTTCGCAAATGGAAAACAAACAAACAAAAACTTTAAATATCTGCTGTTGATCATCCATGAACAACACAACAACATTTTGTTGGAATTCTTGTTGTGTCGTAAATAAATTGAACCAAAGCGTGAAACAGAATTAAATAAAATTAATTGAAAGAATCCGCGCGAATAGATTATTTTGAATATGAATTTTTCTTTGCTATTAACTGACTTAGAACTCGACTTTTCGTAATGGAACATCCCAAGATATAATACAACTCTATCGAAAATCAGAATCGAAAATCAAAAGAACCAAATGTCGTGATAGTTATAACTTTTTCTTGTCTGGACATATCAACCGTCTAAATAATGAGGATAGAAAATTTGTACACAAGTTAAAGACGAGAAGAAATAGATGTATAGATGCCACCGAATACCTCAAGTCCATTCATTATACTTCTTAAGTACTCTAACAGCAATTTCATAAGCTTCTCTCCGGACAGGCAGCCTGTGTTAAGATTCTGTAAAAGTAGAAATTATAGTTAAAATAATTATATCCAAATGTTTACATTCCTAGGTTTTGTATGAAGTCGAACTTAACCCCGGACCTGGTTTACGTAGACGAAACAACACAGCAAAATGTAACAAATGTAACAAAGGAGTTGGGACAAACCCAAAACCTTTTCAACGTATCAAGTGTTTAAATTTGTACCACGCGTCATGTTTTAACAGCCGAACAAAATCAAATTTCTGTAACAACTACCGAACCTTGTATATGTACACAATGTATTTTATAAGAGATTCCCTTCTACAATACCAGACATCTCACCTCGTCCTCTAACATCGATCCAACAGACTGCCCACAACAGACAAACTTCCCTTAAGAAAAACTTAAATGTTGAATCTGTCATGTCAATTTTAAACGAGTTTATTATTATGATGAATGAATCATTATTTGACGAAGATGATCTGGAAGTGTTTTATTGTTATAGGATATTGAGATTTTTTGGAAAATCTAATCACTACTTAGAAAGAACTTATTTGAACTTAGCTGTTTGTTTCGACTACACATTTTCCATACTACCTGTCATTATTTCCAAAAATCGCGTTCCTTTCTACTCCATTTTGGCTTCTAAAAAGCTGTCACAATTGGTGCGTGCGTGAAATCACAAACATTATTTTATTCTTTATTATTAACAGCGATTTAAACTGTTTCATATGGGGTTAAAATTCATATTCATTTAGGCATCGTGGAACAATTTATTTCTTATGAAAATGATTACAAGTAAATGTTAATGAATGACCAGTGTATGATTGCTTCGATGCCTTTTTGTGTTCACACCATTCAACTGGCTAAATAATAAGCATAGCAAATTTGTACACAAGTTAAAGACGACAAGAAAATGATATATAGATGCAACCAAAAAACTCACCTAAAATTTCCCATATTTTCTCAATATTTTAACAGCAAGGTCGGAAGCTTCTTTACGAGTAGGGAGCCTGTTGTCCGATCCTATGAAAGCAGAAATTAGAGTAAAAATAATTATATCTAAATGTTTGCATTCTCAGGCTTTGTATGAAGTAAAATATGTTTGCATCATAATTCATTCCAATATCTAACATTTCTTACTCCAATCAGAATTTATTTCATCGACCAGCGCCTTCCAAGCATCTAAAAGTAAAATTTACAATGAATTCCTTTTGTCCATTATAAATTATTTGTGTATACATGAACTAGTCTCTTATTGAATTTTGTAAGAAACAATTTTTTTGATATACCTCTTACCAAGTATTTTGATTTTAAACGATAAATATGCAATTTAAAAGACTAAGACTTGTAAACCGTTTTATCACTGCAATGTAATTATTACTTACAAAAACCTTTTAAAAAATAAAACATAATTTTACATAACATGTCTTAGTTTTAGAAAATAGTTTTCATTTTCTCATGAAACTTTACGAGATGATATTTAAGAAAATCCACCATTATTAATCTGGAATTGATAAAAAACTTCTTTAAATCCTACATATATTCCGTGAGGTTTCTTAATGTTATTTCACTATATATTACTTACCTTTATCGATCACTGGATCGCCTTGGTTATGAACTGGTATAGCTAAAAGGAAATATAAGTTGCGTTCCTTAGCAACACCATCGTTATATTGTCAAACTTATGTAAGTTTTATTAAATTTATAAGCATTTCCTTCAGAAACCTTCGCAACGTTACAATACCGACAATTAAAATACCTTGCATCGACAATGCTACAAGCATGCATAACAGCAACAATGTTACAAACGTTTTCATGATTATATCTTCACTAGTGTTTACTCAATCCAAGCCAAATGCTGAATGATAGTCAACAGCTCATCCAATTTTATTTATACCCAAAAGTTAATCAAACTTAATATATTTTGACAATTAACTTCATCATTGGTTGTTCCCATATTTTCCATAACTCTAAAATTCCATAATTACTCTGAGTAATCTATAATTACTGTACTTATTGCTTTGAGATGTAATAACCATTTTCTAAAACTGCCCTAAGAATATCTGGTTTTCTTTTTAAAGCCGTTTATTATTAAATTAGCATATGTTTAATAATGATAGTTGTATGTTGAACTGAGTTATGGGAACAGTCAATTTCTAGTTGTTTCCATATCAGTTCTAAAACGTGGTTGTTTTGGGCCCTCTTTTCTGTTTTAAGTCTACAAAGATAATTGCTATATTCATTTCATTTCAAAATATTTTGGTTTTCCTCTTTTCATTATGTACGTCATTACTTTGTTAAGTACGTTTTTTCAAAACTTTTCCGTTCTAAGTATACAAAGATAATTGCTACATTCATTTCATTTCAAAATATTTTGGTTTTCCTCTTGTCATTATGTATGTCATTACTTTTTTAATTACGATTTTTCAAAACATCGAATTTGAAAATAAAGAAACGTTCATTCGAACTTAACGTCAGTGAAGAAATTAATTTTCTATACAAATATATCTGTTAAATGAAATTTAAAACAATCCATTTAAGCCACGAATTTGTAGAGTACGATTATGTCTTTCCTCTGATACGATCGAGGTGCAGAAGAATAGCACAAATTAATTTGTTTACAAGTGAAAGCTAATTAAAAATATTTCAGTACAGCCCTCAAAATGGTTACTTGGGAGACACTTTTAAGTAAGAGAACGGTAGAAAATAAAAGTAATACAGACGACCAGTTTGATTTTTTCGTTTCTTTGCATTCGACATTGGTGTATCACTATGCGTGTAAATCGGCAGTTCCTGTGATAAATATTACATGCTGTTGCATTTTCTTTTTAAGTTTCAACCGGATTCATTTTAGCCATCACAGAAACTTTTTTCACCAGGCGTTTTCCCGATATTTTTTCCTTCAGCTTTCCATATTTTCTCGTTATTTGGATTTTAATATTAATTGGAAAGGAGCTTTTATTTGAAAAAAAAGATTGTTAAACATTTTCACTGTTTGTACACTTTCAATCTTATTAACGGTTTTTCTTTTCATATTATTTATAAATGCCCAGTGGATCAAGGGACGTTTACAGCATCAGCGTTGTTTAGATTTTTAGGAATTTTTGTGAGTGTTTATTGTAGAGGTGCGTTTCATTGAGAAAATAAGGTAAGTAAAGTTCATGTTATTAAATCGCTGGTTTGAAAGCAGAACATCGATGGTTTAACAACAAATAAAAGGAATCTACCATCAAACGTTTGAAAATCTCAAAGATACTGTTCTCAGAAATAACATACACAATTGTATGCAAGTATAACATAACACAACAGTGTTAATTTTACAAAAAACTAATACTTTACAAACAATTTATTTTGCTAGAGCAATCAGTTCAACAAGTTGTAAGTCGATTTAGGGTGTCTATTTGCCGCTTTAACGCCTTCTTGAATCAACATGCTGGAAAAGATAGGGCTGAGAAGACACATGAAAAAGCTAAAGAAGTCAGAAGGGAAAGACTTCAAAAGTGTAACAATTTAAATTGTCTGGGCGGGCACACGATAAAGTTGAGACAATTTATTTTAAGACTATAAGTTGTTTGATTGTGAGATCATTTTACGACGTCGAGGGATGCCTGAAGCTGAGACGTCCCCATAGGAATGAAATTACAAGCATCTAACGATGATTTATTGAGTTCTTTTGTTTTCATTCTTCTTTTTTCTCTGCTCATTTTTCTCAAACATAAATAGTACTACCGAAATCATTACACAGTGTTGTAATTAAAAAAAAGAAGAATATAACAGGACGCATAAATAAAAGAGGCAGGAGCGCTTATTCAAAAATTGGACTTCTATGTGGGGTGCCTATTCAATAAAATACCGCAAGTCCTCTAACTAACACCTCTTCTTTTTAACGCCTTCCTCTTATACAATACATAACAATACATAAACGAACTCTTAGGATTTAATTCCTAGATTCTTAAGGTAGCTACACTGACTTACTCCAGCATCCACGAATTTCATTTGTGTTGCACTACCCACCGAAATTTTTAAAACTCAAGTCAACATACGCCCTCCTTTCATTCCCAAACAAATTAAGTATGATCTTCGTACTGTTGATCTTTTGTCACTGCCTCTAGCAAGAATTGTAAAATTTGGTACATCCAGCTTTCTATTTTGTGTCTACCCTAGAATTCTCTGCCAGATTGGGTAAAAGATTGTTCCCAGTTAAGTTCATTTAAAGCGTCAATCGGTATATTGAGTCTCAGTAGGCGGTGTAGTTAAAGAATATGCCAAAGTTAAGTATTTGCTGTTTTGAAAATTATGCAAGGTTCGTAACTTGTAATTTTGTAGGTGTAAATTAGTTTATTTTGTTTTTTAACATCGGAAAACCAATGTAAAACAAATGTTTCAATTCAATTCAATTCAATTCAATACACTTACTCCGTTAATAAAAAATATGAACATTTTATGCTGTGGAAATGGGTAATTAAGGTATTTTTGGTTTAAAGTTATATAAAAATATTCACTATTTAAGTAGCTTAAGTTTAACTGTGAAATTCCATTTCAGGTCGTCTTTAAGATCCTAGAATTAAAAATTTTAGGCATTATTACATTTTTTGTTTTTTGGTATTCTGCCACCAAAAATATTGACGCTGGTACGGCCTTGATCTATTAAACTGCAAGCGCATGGAAAATTACTACGCTTGACAATTGACATGTAAGCAAAGTATGTACACAAACTTCCTGTCAATTTTTCAATCTTTTACCTATTTTACCTATTATTTGAGAATTTATGTTTTTGAATTTTTAGCATTTGAATTTTCTGGTATTTCTATCTTTTTTGAAGTGATTAATATTGGGTACATGGATATGTGTATGGATTAGTCACCAGTATCGGAATATAACCTACATCTTTCATGAGTATCTTGCTATATACACTTTTGAGAGGACAAAAAATCTAGCAGGACTAGCAGGAAATTTCATATCTTTATGCTGGCTGTGATATTTTCTAAATATTTAAAAATTATTATACATGTATTTAATGATATTGGACAAATTTATTACGTGATTGTATTTGTTTTGAAATGTAAAACATTACATCAGACACGTCGCATTTCTTTTTCTTTTTTTTGCCTTTAAATGGTGTTTTTCTTTATCAAAACTCATATCTTGTGAAGAGGTTTTAATGGGTCAAGAAACATCCGTCTTAAAGAAGCATGAAAAAGACGCCAGAAATGCAAATATTAACTGACAAATGATAAAATGATAGTAAATATCTGCGCAAGATCATCGTATTTTTCATCATTTCAATTTTATTTCAATTAACTTAAATATTATTTTAATTTTTTAGGTCGTTCAGCTACTTGACAATAAATGATACTTATTCTTCACAATTCTGTGATTTTATTTTTTGTCACCCTAATATGATGGAAGAGCACGGAATCATGACTTGATTGGTAAAGATGGGCCATTTTCTTTTAATCTAAAAGCAAAGGCAGTTGCGAAGTCAGGAGTGCACCATGGGCTTACATCAATGACTTTCCAACGCATTTAATTAGGTGGTTTGAAAAGCTAAAACAGTAGAGAGTCATTTTTTAATTGGAAAAAGTTTAAGTGACTTACACAAATTTTCAAATTTTCCTTTAATTTATTTTTAGAAACAGCCAACTTTAACATCAAAATGTTCCAAGCAATGCAATTCACATGAACATTGGTGGTCACCATGGTGGTGGCTCATTCAAAATTAGCTACCAATTTGTGAATGTGGAAAAGTCAAATTCCAAGAAAAACACAATGGTCTTTAGTTTATTTGAAGCTAAAGATAAGAGGTGTAATTTAAAAATTGGACTTTCAAGATTCACGTCGTAAATTGATGAACTACAAACTATGACATGGGAGTGGGTATTTATGATTTATCACATTTAGACATTCAAACAATGTGTCAATGATATATCTGGGTTAATTTGTTTTTTACAGAAATATGGAATTCAGAGTTTTCATCTTTGGGGACTACGAGTTTTTATGTTCCTTGTATGGATAAGCGGAGAAAGTGGAAAGAATATTACAATATTTGAAATGGTACAAAAAATTTAATAAGAATCATAATTCATTGGACCTTTATCTGAAAGTTTTTCAATGTGGGAAGATAAATGCAAAAAATGCTGGTCATAATGCTATATCAGAAACGAAGTTCAACAATGATGAGTTTGATTTGTTTGAATCAAAGCAACTGAAGATAAAGAATCTGGAGTACATGGTGGAAGATTGTGCAAACAAGATACAATTAATATACGAAGAAATGGAAGTCAACATTTATGAAATCAAGGAAACGAACTCTTAATCAATAAAAAGAAGGTATTTTGGCCCATGTGTGAGACAACTTGATGAAGAATTGTGTGAGTTGAGTGTTTATAGGCAAGTCTATCATGAGCAAAGTTTTATTGGAGACCATGTCCGCAAAATGCTTAAGGTATATATAATTAAATCTCCAGAAGAGGAAAACCATCATCATAATCAAACATATGCTATTGTTAGATATACATACATATTCCTTTACTGTTATCAGGAAATGAACATCATAAAGTTGTGCAACGCATTGCCAAAAACTTATCGTAAAGGTGGGATTTTTAAATTTAGTGACTCAATCGAGATATGTTAAAAATTCAAAATGTTATTTTTGAAATATTCAAAATGCCACAACTTCAAAATTCAAGTGAAATGTTTGATGAGAGTTAGGTATGTATATTTATATAATTATAAATATAAAATTTTCAGTTGGAATATTTAGGTATACATTTGTAAGATACTTGCTACTGCCGCAACTTACATTTCCTGGACAATCTGGGCAGCAAGATCACAAAATGGATTTCCTGGATAATCTTGGTAGCGAGATCACACCAGGTATTATATATATACTAGTGGCCAAGACGGCATCGCTCGCCTCCCATATTCAGCCTGCGTCCTCAGTCACTGAGAATTCACGTAAAAATTAAGTCAACGAATTACTAACGAAAAGTATAACCATCTTGTAAAGCTCGAAATTCTTATGAAGAAAATGTAGAGGATGTCTCTACAACGAACCGTTGCAGAGATGTCGTTGATCAAAGATTTGAATGATGTCACAGTGCCCCGTCCCCAAAAATGTCCACAAATTCTTTTATCAGCCCATCGCCAATGTCGCGATGGTTTCATCAGAAAACAGGGTATAGGACTAGGCGTGTATAGCGAACAAGGTTGGGAGAGTATCCACGCAGAGTTCAATACTTTTGGAAGAATGTTTAAGCATATGAATGGGTGCAATAGGTTGTCCAGCATGATGAAGGAACATTATGTTCGAAATTTCTTAATCCTGAAAAAAGAAAGACAGAAGAATAAAGTTACCATCATTATACCATCAGTATTTCAGTTTTTATTGGTTATCTGAATATAGAAATTATTCAGGTCCGTGAAACTTTGTTGAAAGGAACTTAGGGCTATGAACAACCACCACATTTAAGTATTTAAACTGCAAAATTATTTATTGTGAATTATCAAGTCCTTTTCCAGGGTAGGTGTGAATCCCTAAAACTCGATGTCCCACTTATATTCTGCAGCATTGCCACGTGGTGCTCTTAAATGTAAATTCTTACTGCGTTGAGCTTCACCAAATCTTGAAAAATGCTTCAACACTCTTTTAAAAGACTGGACACTGGGTTATAAGCCCAGAACACACAATGGAAATTGATAAACCTAATCACCAGACCTCAGATGCAAAATACGCCATTACTGTTTTCTGGTAAAAAAGACTGTTGTTCAGCGCATGCGCATAATAAAAGTTACTCCTTAAATCACCGTGTTATATTTGCAATATAAGGCCGGTTCTTTTGTAGGCAGCCAATTATCATTTGGATAAAAATTATTTTCTCAAATTGATTAATTTTCCGCATTTCTTTCATCCTCGATAAGGCTAATTTTCCAAAAGATTAATTTTATGAAAAAAACATTTTTGGAGTTGAAATGGCTCTACATTATAGAGTTATAGGTTTTTCGGGATTAAATAGCCAGTTCCCATAATTCAGGTAAAATCTTATGTAAACATATCATACTAGTGTAGTGTGTAAAAACATATTACAGTTTTTCTCCATAAATTGTCTTTACACGCAATACTGCCATGATAAGTCTGTGTATATACAAATATTGTTGTGGTTCTCCATGTTGGAATTATATCATATTTAGCACAAAATTGTTGTATAAATATTTTGGATCGATCATTCAAAGAATGCCATTATCCCTATTTTCAGTGCTATTTGGCCTATTTAGAGATTTCTAAAGTTGTACAGTTAAACTAAATGCTAAAATTCCAATGTTCAGAGATTTAGAAAAGAGACAATACGACGTATACTCTTACCTAACCAATGTATACTCCTACCTTACCACGATTAAACTTCTGATATATAAGAAAATACCTTCCAATTTCCCTATTATCTAACAAAAACAATACCTTCTGAGACGTTTTAATCTTTCAAATCTTTATTCTGCTATGAATTGTGGAAAGTTAAAACCCAAAACTCCACTTGTGCATCATGATACAAAAACCATGTAAATATGTATATAACCATGATTTTTACTCTCTTCTTGCATTACATTCATCTATATACTATTCAATTTTCTAATCTAAAAAGATATCATTCAAACACTATCAAAGCAATATAATAATGATCTTGCTAACAATCCTAACTAACTGATACAGAAAAGCTACGTTCAACCACATTAAAAACATAAACATCGGTAGAAAATTTTGAACTGATAACACGAACACATAACAGGTCTACATCGATTATCTCGTCGGATGGAATAGTTACTGATAAATATCAATGTTGTTATTTTTTATTACTGAACTTAAAGCGTTGGATATAATTTTTTTTAAACCAAAACAAAAAACACACAGCGTCTTTATTTCTCGTTTAAAGATATGAACGTTAAAAAAATTTGATGAACTTTCGGACGCAAAAAAAACATTGCATTGCGTTCTACTCGGGGAGGCTTTATGATGTCTTCCTTAAGGCGCAACACTCCACGAAGTAACAAAAACCCGTAAGATGGAGCTAGAGATTCCCCTAATGGGAGATTTCCCCTATACTAATACGGAAAAAACTAATTAAATTTCCCGAGAAATTTTTCCTAAAGTTCTTTCTTTCAAAAGTTAGGTAAGAAAAATGCCAGATTTAGTATTAGTATAAGAAGACTAGTATCCCGGGTAAAAGAATTTTACAGGTTGATTTTCCCATTAGTTGCCGCCCCCACCACCAGTGCTATTCCTCTTTCAAAATATAGGGATGTATATATAGTATAGCGTGTAAAATTGTTTTACAGGTTCACTTTCCCCATTAGTTACCGCTATCCCGTGTTTTTCTTCTTAATATGGTGGAGACGAAAAATAAAATCATGCAATCTAAAAGGAGAAGTAGTACCACGCTATAGAGCTCAAAATGCAGATCAAAACTATTACATTAAAAAAATCGAACAATATGAAAAGTTGTTTATTGTCCTTATTTGGTAATGATTGTATCTAATGATTTGTTATTTAAATATATATATATATATCTTCTTATACTAATACTAAATCTTGCTTTTTTCTTACCTAACTTTTAAAGAAAGAACGTTTGGTAAAATTTCTCGGAAAGTTCGTCACTGGATGTTTGTTTATGTTTTTTCCGTATTAGAATAAGGCACTCCGGCTTAGTAGTTATAATTGTTTTATGATATAAAATACGTTAGGGAAGACATGATATAGCATCTCAGGCGGAGACTTCGAATTACAACCGAACGTAGCAGCTATTGACAACGAATGAAAAATAGTCGTTTGAAGAAAAAAGAAGCGTTTGTTTACATTTTTTAAACCGAAGTATTAATAAAAAACATGCATAGAAAAACAATTTTTTTTTACGAAGAATAGTTTTACATATCTACGACTTATATGTAATGTTGAAGGTTAAGACGTATCAAACGGCATTTTATCCAGTTTCGGTTTGTTTTCTTAGATTTCCAAATAAAAGACAGAAAATTTAGTGTTGAGCATGGTATTTTTTAGTACAATGATAGAAAGAAGAAAGTCAAGAAGTAATGAAAGATTAGAGATTTGATTAATCTGTTGGTTTTGGCAGTGAGTAAAATTAGTTAATACCGATGGCGATTTTCTAATTGGCGATCTCTCTGTTCCTGGAATTTATAGAGAAAGAAAACTCAGCTTTGAAGAAAGAAACATTATTCAGGTATGATTCTTTTTAAGATTTAGTTAATACCTTATATCTTATATATGTAAATCTGTATATACTGCAAAAGTTAGTTTTGTGATGGGCAGTGTAGTGTGTGAGTGAGATATTTCACAATTTGTGAATATTTTTATCTGACATTTAGTATTGATAATTATAAATCTGTTCACCACAAAGTCTGAAAGTATTTTTGGTTGACTATAAAGTTAGAAAGTGGAAAGAATTAAGAATTGGTTAGGATTTATTTTATAGTATGGCAGATGAATCGATGTAAGATTTTAAGCAGCGCTTTGGACTGCGTTTACGTATTACATAGAGTTAATATAAAACGATTAGCACAGCGTGTAAAAACATTTTATTGAGAAAGATGTAAAACATTTTTACACGGTATACTAGTATATATATATATATATATATATATATATATATATATAAATCATAAAACGTATATTTCATTTGAAACAGACGCATCGATGATGATAGCGGGGGCCGCTCAAAATATAGAGTCGACAAAAAAGATTAATAAATCAGACAAAAAAAAAAAAAAAAAAATAGGTATGCGAATGTAATTAATACATTAATTAATCTCGTTTTTTCAGACAATGCTATAATGGATTTTCAAGATTAAATAAAGGTTTCTGACTTTCAGCATCTCATTTTAATTACAATCGCAATTGTGTCAAGTTTAATATTTAATTCTATTGTCTGATTTTTTTAATCTCATAAGCTTTTACGTGTAAACAATGGAAACAATAGAAACATTACATTTCTATTTATTTCTGTTTTTGCACGAAAAGCGCGGCACTACATTTTGAGCGGCCCCCGCTATCATCATCAGGTATATTAAAAAAAGATGCCGAAAATAAAATCACAGAGTGATAAAGAATAAGTATCACTAAGTTGTAAAGCTCGAAAAACTGATCAAAAATATGTTGGGATCGTCTGTGTACGACGTACCGTTACTGAGATATCGTCGATCAAAAATTTTGATGACGTCACACACGTCCCCCAAAAAGTTTTAGACCCAATTTGTTTTTCGTCACCCCATTGCCCAATTATCGCGGACCCCAATAACGTCAGTTATTCCCATTGGATCTCGAGATATTTGTCCCTAAACGTCGCGTTTCATTCGGGGTGCAATGCAATGTCCCCGGTGCCAAAAAACTGAAGACGCGTCATTTGTTACTACTATACTAATACTGAAAAACGCTTCTCGCAGTATTGTGGTTTTACGCGCTCCTAGTGAGAAAATGACCGTGAAATTTCTTAAAATGTATCACTCTCTAAAATAAAAGTGGGATGCACACCTCGCTATTAGTATATAGACTAGTATCCAGGGTAAAAACATTTTACCGGTTCCTTTTCAACATGAGTTATCACCATCCCGTGATTTTTCTATCAATAAAGTAAAATAAAGGCGTAAAGTAAAGTAAAATAAAGTAAAGTAAAAGCGTGTAAAAACATTTTACCGGTTTCCCATGAGTTACTGCACCCACCACCCGTGCTCTTCATCTTTCAAAATATAAGGGTGACGAAAAATACAATCACACATTCCAAAAGAATCAGTACCACTAAGTTGTAGAGCTCGAAAAGTTGATCAAGAAAATGAGTTACCACCATATATGGGATCGCCTATGTACGATTTACCGTTACGGAGATATCGACGATCAAAAATTCTGATGACGTCACATTCGTCCCCAAAAAGTTTTAGACCCAAATTTTTCGACACCCCATCGCTAATATCGCGCGCGCAAAGTGACGTCAGTTATTCCCATTGGTTCTCGAGATATTTTACCTTAAATATCGCGTTCTATTTAGGGTGCAATGCAATGTGCCCACTGACGTCGCGCTACTCCTATAATACTAATCGCCATTAAAGTCACAACTCAGTTACGCACGACCTAAAATTTCAATTATAACAGTCCATACAAACATTTCGTTCCCAGTCTTTTTATTCACACTGACCGAACTAAATTTGTTATACACAGTCGCTATTAGTATATAGACTAGTATCCCGGGTAAAAACATTTTACTGGATCACTTTCACCAAGAGTTACTACCCCCAACACCAGTGCTTACCCTCTTTCATAGAACATGCAGGTGACGAAAAATAAAATCAAAGGAAAATGAGGAATAAATATCACTAAGTTGTACAGCTCGAAAACCTGATCAAAAAATTGTATGGGATCGCCTGTGTACGACTTACCGTTACGGAGATATCGTCGATCAAAGATTCTAATGACGTCACACCCGTCCCAAAATAGATTCAGACCCAAATTTTTGGAAACCCCACCGCCAATATCGCACACCCAAGGTGACGTCATTTATTACGAATGGTTCTCGAGATATTTGACCCTGAAAATCGCGTTCTATTTAGGGTGCAATGCAATATGCCCACTGACGTCGCACTACTCCTATAATACTAATCGCCATTAAAGTCACAACTCAGTTACGCACGATCTAAAATTTTAATTATAACAGTCCATACAAACATTTCGTTCCCAGTCCTTTTATTCACACTGACCAAACTAAAAAGTGGATGCACACTCGCTATTAGGATATAGACTAGTATCCCGGGTAAAAACATTTTACGATTCACTCTTAAGAATCATGATAAGAAAAAATGATTTTAATACATTTTCCAACTATTGAGTGAAACCGTAAAATTTTGTCTTTGTCCGAGGTACCTGAATAAAATGTGTATAGTAAATAGATTATACTTGCTCAGCATACAACTGCAGTGTCATTTTTTTATGAATTCATCAAATAATTTACCCAAGTGCATGTACCATATTATGTAAAACCATGATTGGCACATTCATTCTTCTCGTCATAATTTTTATTTATACAAAATTTTCTTATCTAAAAAGAAAGAAATCATTTAGGACAGAAGCAAACACCTGATCATCAGGTGTAGCTAGCGGTCCGTCAAAATTTGTGGAGTGTGACCGCACTACATGGCATAAAAATCGAGGATTCCTAAACGAAATACGTAAAGCAAGTAACAATAATCAGTAGGCATATCATGCAGCAAAACAGTAACATATACTAAAATCACACATTGTGCACACTCTCCCTCCCCTCCCACTGACAGAATATATAAAACAAACAACAATAAAAAACAACAAACAGTTCTCAATTAAAAAATATATGATATAGATACAGGAATGACTTAGAGAACCATCATAGAATAGGTAGATGTGATCATTATGAAGATTAAAATGTAAAGACATTCAATGGTCTCTCTCTTCCTACTACATCCTTCCCCACTAACAAAACAAACAACATTATATATAATAGCAATAAAAACATAGCTCAAATAAAATAAAAGATGAAAAAACCCTGGGATGTTTTTAGTACAGTATGAAAACCTATATTTCCCGCTAGCGGTGTTGAATATAAGGAAAGAGGGTGTGTTAGATATTCAATCATCATAATGGGGTGGGGGGAGAGCTTTAACTTTCTTGAAAACAGCCACAACAATTCGCTTGAAATATAACAACAACAATATCAGCAATAGTATCTCAGCGTAACGCAAAACCATTTACTGCTTTACATGCAAAGAAACCCCTCAGAAATAATAGTTAAGCTCTTCCAAAACATGTTGATAATGTTGATAATCTCACATGGCCGGCATGAAACCAATCGGAACCGCGCAACCATTTTTAAGTAAAAAAAATTAATGCCACTTCGTTAACAATCCCCCAATTCAGTTTCTTCGCTTTCCAGCACACGTTTACTACCAAAAACAACAACATATGTTTATGATTTCATTGAGTTTCTTATGTATATGCACTTCCACTCGTTAATTCCATCCTTACAAAACGATCAATCCCACCAAAAAGAAATAAATTTAAAACAATTTGGTACCATTTGACAACTTCTTCTGTGCAACCATTTAATAACTGTAACATAAATAAGTAAGATGTTCTTCACTTTCCAGTACAGTACACGTTTCTACTATTATAAACCATACATTTTTCTTCCACTCGTTAATTCGTTTAATAATAATATAATATCCTTCGTTTTATTTCTTCGTTCGTCTCGCGAATCAAAATCCTGACGAAAACAAAATCAGATTTGTTTACATTTTAAAAACCCTCGTTTCTTTTCTGCATCATACGACGGGTGATAAACGTACTAATACTTTCTTTCATAACAATACTATTCTTCGCTTTTGAAATTAAAACAAACAACAACTAAAAAAAACGCTTCTTAGCTCTTCTTGTTCAAAGAAATGATCGTTGAGAATATTTTAAACGAAAACCATTGCATTGCATCCTCCACCGTAGAGACTTTTTGTTGTCTTCTTTACCCTACAACACCCTTTGAAATGAAAACACCCGTAAGATGGAGTTGGACTATTACGAATACGCAAATGAAAATACTGAAAAAAAGCTTCTCGCAGCATCGTGGTTTTACGCGCTCCTCGTGAGAAAATGACCGTGAAATGTTTCTAAATGTATCACTCTTTAAAATAAAAGTGGTATGCACACTCGCTATTAGTATAGAAGACTAGTATCCCGGGTAAAAACATTTTACGGTTCACTCTCAAGAATCATGATAAGAACGAATGCAGCCTAGAAACGTTTTTAATATATTTTCCAACTATTGAGTGAAACCGTAAAATTATGCCTCTACCCGGGATAACTAAATCAATTAAAATGTGAGTCGTAAAAAAACATTATACCTCCTCAGTATACACAACCAAAGGATCATTCTTCTATGAATTCATTAAATGCTTTATCCCAATGGCTTGTACCGTGATTATGTAAAACCATGATTGGCACATTCAATATTCTTTTCCATAATTTTATTTACACTAAATTTTTAATCTAAAAAGAAAGAAATCGTATAGAAAAGAAGCAAGAAAAAATGCGTTCAGAATGTAAAGTCGTAAAAAGGTTTTTTAGGCGCCCCTAAAATGCACATCATGCAGCAAAATAGCAACTTGGAAAGAAATCACACATCGCACACTCCCTTCCCTGTGATGTGATCAATGTGATCGATGATCGATGATCGATGTGATCAATGTAAAGATTAGAATGTAAAGACATTTAGTAGTGGTCTGTCTCCCTTCTCCTAACTTTCTTCCCCACTAACAAAACAAACAACATATGTATATTAACAAAACCCAAGGAGTGTGTTAAGTACAGTATAAAGACCTATAATTTCGGCTGGCGGTGTGGGGTGTAGGGAGAGGGGGTGTTGTATATTCAATCATCGTCATTGAGGGAGAGCTTTGTCTTTCTTGGAAACAGCCACAATATTCGCTTGAAAACAGCCACAAATATTCGCTTGAAAAATAATGGGAACAACAACACAGCGGCAATAATATCTCAGCGTAACACAAAACCCTTTACTGCTTCACATGTAAAGAAACCCCTCAGAAATAAGAATTTAGCTCTTCCACAACATGTTGATAATGTTTCCCACATGGTCGAAATGATTGCAACGACGCAACCATTTAATTACAATTTGTAAATACCACTACGTTAACAATCCTCCAATTCAATTAACAGTTTCTTCGTTTTTCCTACACACGTTTACTACCAAAAACAGCGACATATGTTGGTGTTTTGATTCAATTTAAAGTATATATTTCCACTCGTTAATTCCATCTTTACGAAACCATCAGTTCCAAGAAAAAGAAATAAATTAAAATCCATTTGCTACCATTTGACAACTTCTTCTGTACAACCATTAAGTGTTTATAACATAAATAAGTAAGATGTTCTTCACTTTCCAGTACAGTACACGTTATTGTAAACCTGGCATTTTTTTCTTCCACTCGTTAAGGTGGTTCCCAATAAAAACTCAAAATTTTGATAATTGCATGTTTTACTGTAAGTTTTACATGGAAATGGATCCCGTTAATGTACTAAGCACAAAATAAGAAAACTAAATTGCAAAAAATTAATTATGCACATAATTAATTAAGTTTCGGTCTCAAAAAGTACAAGATTTCGGTCTAAAATATCTCAAGAACCGTTTTACTAAAATGAATGAAATTTGGTGAGAACACTTTAGGCATAAAGAGCTATGTGCTGAACCAAATAAATACTAAAATATGGCAGCCACTTCTTTGTATTACATCAAATAAGGAATCCGGGCTTTTTTGACTGCGGCTTGTTATATTTGTAAGCTAATTATGTCACCCAGGTAAATTATTTTAGACATTTTATTGGTTCAGCACATAAACTATATATTGCTTTTACAATTTGCAGAGTTTCAAGAAATTTAAAGAAGCCAATCTAATAATATTCTTGGCAGAAGTTCTAAACACCTTATTTTCAGAAAACGGAGTTTTAAAAATTAAATTACAAAAAAAGTTCAAGCAACGCTAATTAAAATGCACCCTTTGAGTAGGTGTCACCTTCTTTATTGTTGTTTTTATCTTCATATCCTTTTCTAGCAGCATGGAGTTTTTGCCTTTCCTTTTTAGCACACTCACATGACTTTTTATTGGCTAACTCGACTCGCTCCACATCGTTCTTCCTGAAACCTTTTCTGGCAAAGTATCCGGGATCCAATCCACACTTTTCAAAAACTTTCAACAAACCGCCATGACCATTATTGAAGTGAATCACTGCTGATGCTACTCCTATGTCAAGGACAATTTTCCCAACAAAAACATCTTTCCGCAGTTTTTTCCAAATTATCTGATTCAATGCCTCATTGACGTTTTGTGTTTCCCCATCAACACGTCGTGAAAGTAGTTCATCTGATCCCAGATCCTTCCAAGAAAAGATTGGCTTTATAACTTGTGCAATGTATTGTTTACTGTGTTTTCATAAGTGAATGGATTCATTGGCGGTGACATGTTCATAACTGAGCAAAATTCTTCCATCGCACCGTGGCCTCGTCCAATTTCTCTGAACGCCATCACTGAACGCATATTTACATCCAAAGGCTTACTACCCCTGTTATCAGATGGCACCTCCTTTGAAGTTGCAAAGCTTTTTTTCCACTCACAACTAGCACATGATATCAGGAAATAGTGACAAAAGCTTCTCTTCTGAGATATGTCATGATTGAATTCAATATCATTAGCACATACGGGACAGCTTCCAATTTCTAGGATCATGTCTCGTAAAAGGTTTGTATTGAAAAGTATGTAACATTCCTTGTTGTTAGCTTCTTCATCAGCAAAACTATCATCTTCATTCTCATCAACATTTATACTGTTTAAGTCTATACTTAACTTCCTAGCAGAAGCTGACTTGAAATCAACATTGAAGGAAGTAGTCGATGCTGCAGAGCTGGTCGATGTTTGTTCTTCTTCTTCTGCTGCTGCTGCAGGGATGGGTGTGCTTGTAGTTATTAAAATAACTTTTTTAGTGTGCTGATTTCCTTGAAATTTACATTTCTGTGATTTACTTTTCCTTTTTCTATCAGATGAACCCATGGCAAACACAGAACAAGTTAAAACTGAGAAAAAACTTTGTGCTAACTGATCTGAGAGAAGGAGCTATGAATTTGATGTTTCTGTGTATAACTAAAAGTTCCGTGGAGCTCAGATAAAGCATAGTAGATATATATTGCTTTTTGACTAGATTTCCGCTTTCCAATGCTTTTAAATTTGCTCCAAATCAAGGGCATACAGCGGTTGCTAGGGCCGTTGCTAAGGACTGAAAATTGAGTATACCTCATTAAAATCGAAATTTGAGGCATTTCCTGACTCTTTCAGGCAATATAATTGACAAATTCGGATTTAGCAGTAAAATTTCGACAAAAACAAAGTGTTTTTCAAAAATCAAAAAATTTAAGAATTTTTATTGCGGAACCACCTTAATTCACGTTTAATAATAATACAATATCCTTTAATTATCCTTAATAATACAATATTCCGCATCATACGACGGGTGGTAAACATACTAATACTTTCTGAATAAGTATACTATTCTTTGCTTTTGAAATAAAAACAAACAAAACAAACAACAAATACACTTCTTCGCTCTTCTTGTTCACCAAACAAAAATTAACGTTGGGAATCACATATAAATTATTTTTCTTGTGTGACGTCAGTGTGAAACTAATGCATTGCGACCCCAATAAAACGCTTTTTAGGGAAAATTATGTTGCAAACCAATAGGAGTAACTATCGTTTTTGGGGATCGCGACATTGGCGATGGGATGACAAAACGATTTGGCCAATATTTTAGCGACGGCGTGCTATGGCGTCATTAAAATCATTACTCAAGGATACCTCTGTCACGTTTCGTCGTGGACAAATTATCCTTTGTTACTAATTCGTTGATTTTATTTTTCGACAATTTTTAGTGGCTGAAGACGCACATTGAATATGGACGGCAAGCGCCGCTATCTTGGCGTCTAGTCTTAAATTTAAGATAGTTATACTTGTTTGTTTGTTCCTTTTTATTGGATTTCCACGCTAAGCTAGAAATACATTACAACGCTACGCATTCTTTCTCTCTAACGAACTTTACATGACCACAGTAAATAGCACAAAAAGGGTGTAGCAGCTGCGTTTAGTGGAGGCCAGCACTCTGTCTTATAGAAGCAAGAAACTTACGTTGAAAAATGAAAATGCTTTGATTATATCTTACAAGTATTACCAAAGTTTCTGAGCAACACAAAATTGCAAATAATCTTCAAAAAAATGACGACTGACTTCATTTTTAAAAAACAATTTGTTGACATGTTTCGATTGTACAACAATCATCATCAGAATAAGTTTAAAGGCTTACAACAAGGTTTATATATACACAGTTTTAAAATTAGCAATTATATTAATAATTCCCATTAACTACATTAACAAAAGCTACATTGATAAAAAATATTTTTGCTAATATATTACAAAAAGTCATACAATTGTCAAAATGGAGTAATTAACAAGAGGCAAACTAGTAACAACATATGATAAAAATAGTAGAATTTTTGATATGCGTATCAGCACAAAGTATGGTACAGTATGTTTGATGCAATACACATATTAATATCCATTCAAAAAATGTGTTCTTACTTTTTTACAGAATACTCATGCAAAACTGCAGACGCTGCAAATTTTTAGTAGTTTGGAAAAGTTTAGTAGTTTTAGTAGTTGAATCCAATTTAACTTTAATTTTAGTACGCGAAGAGAATTATTGATACGCATATTCCCGAACTACAAACAATGCGCATGCTCAATGATACGGTAAGTGCTGATATGTGTATTATTATTTGAAGTGGAAATCCCGCTTAAGTTTATGTATTCGTTTCGAATACATTTTTGAATTACGGATTATAGGACATTGTTGTAATTAATATCGTTTGGGTTCAAGAATTCTTGAATGGACGGTCGGTTATAGCTGTCGTATTAATTGACATAGTTGGATTAGTCACCAGTATTGAAATTAAACCTACATGTTTCATGAGAATATTGCAATATACGGTTTATAGAGGACAGAGAATCTAGCAGGATTAGCAGGACTTTTGACATTTTTATGTTGGCTGTGATATTTCCTCAATTGCTAAAATTTATTATACATGTGCTTTTTTTATATTGGTCATATGTAAAACATTACATCAGACACGTCGCATTTTTTTGTTGCCTTTAGTACTCTAACAGCAATTTCATAAGCTTCTCTCCGGACAGGCAGCCTGTGTTAAGATTCTGTAAAAGTAGAAATTATAGTTAAAATAATTATATCCAAATGTTTACATTCCTAGGTTTTGTATGAAGTCGAACTTAACCCCGGACCTGGTTTACGTAGACGAAACAACACAGCAAAATGTAACAAATGTAACAAAGGAGTTGGGACAAACCCAAAACATTTTCAACGTATCAAGTGTTTAAATTTGTACCACGCGTCATGTTTTAACAGCCGAACAAAATCAAATTTCTGTAAAAACTACCGAACCTTGTATATGTACACAATGTATTTTATAAGAGATTCCCTTCTACAATACCAGACATCTCACCTCGTCCTCTAACATCGATCCAACAGACTGCCCACAACAGACAAACTCCCTTAAGAAAAACTTAAATGTTGAATCTGTCATGTCAATTTTAAACGAGTTTATTATTATGATGAATGAATCATTATTTGACGAAGATGATCTGGAAGTGTTTCATTGTTATAGGATATTGAGATTTTTTGGAAAATCTAATCACTACTTAGAAAGAACTTATTTGAACTTAGCTGTTTGTTTCGACTACACATTTTCCATACTACCTGTCATTATTTCCAAAAATCGCGTTCCTTTCTACTCCATTTTGGCTTCTAAAAAGCTGTCACAATTGGTGCGTGCGTGAAATCACAAACATTATTTTATTCTTTATTATTAACAGCGATTTAAACTGTTTCATATGGGGTTAAAATTCATATACATTTAGGCATCGTGGAACAATTTATTTCTTATGAAAATGATTACAAGTAAATGTTAATGAATGACCAGTGTATGATTGCTTCGATGCCTTTTTGTGTTCACACCATTCAACCGGCTAAATAATAAGCATAGCAAATTTGTACACAAGTTAAAGACGACAAGAAAATGATATATAGATGCAACCAAAAAACTCACCTAAAATTTCCCATATTTTCTCAATATTTTAACAGCAAGGTCGGAAGCTTCTTTACGAGTAGGGAGCCTGTTGTCCGATCCTATGAAAGCAGAAATTAGAGTTAAAATAATTATATCTAAATGTTTGCATTCTCAGGCTTTGTATGAAGTAAAATATGTTTGCATCATAATTCATTCCAATATCTAACATTTCTTACTCCAATCAGAATTTATTTCATCGACCAGCGCCTTCCAAGCATCTAAAAGTAAAATTTACAATGAATTCCTTTTGTCCATTATAAATTATTTGTGTATACATGAACTAGTCTCTTATTGAATTTTGTAAGAAACAATTTTTTTGATATACCTCTTACCAAGTATTTTGATTTTAAACGATAAATATGCAATTTAAAAGACTAAGACTTGTAAACCGTTTTATCACTGCAATGTAATTATTACTTACAAAAACCTTTTAAAAAATAAAACATAATTTTACATAACATGTCTTAGTTTTAGAAAATAGTTTTCATTTTCTCATGAAACTTTACGAGATGATATTTAAGAAAATCCACCATTATTAATCTGGAATTGATAAAAAACTTCTTTAAATCCTACATATATTCCGTGAGGTTTCTTAATGTTATTTCACTATACATTACTTACCTTTATCGATCACTGGATCGCCTTGGTTATGAACTGGTATAGCTAAAAGGAAATATAAGTTGCGTTCCTTAGCAACACCATCGTTATATTGTCAAACTTATGTAAGTTTTATTAAATTTATAAGCATTTCCTTCAGAAACCTTCGCAACGTTACAATACCGACAATTAAAATACCTTGCATCGACAATGCTACAAGCATGCATAACAGCAACAATGTTACAAACGTCTTCATGATTATATCTTCACTAGTGTTTACTCAATCCAAGCCAAATGCTGAATGATAGTCAACAGCTCATCCAATTTTATTTATACCCAAAAGTTAATCAAACTTAATATATTTTGACAATTAACTTCATCATTGGTTGTTCCCATATTTTCCATAACACTAAAGTTCCATAATTACTCTGAGTAATCTATAATTACTGTACTTATTGCTTTGAGATGTAATAACCATTTTCTAAAACTGCCCTAAGAATATCTGGTTTTCTTTTTAAAGCCGTTTATTATTAAATTAGCATATGTTTAATAAAGATAGTTGTATGTTGAACTGAGTTATGGGAACAGTCAATTTCTAGTTGTTTCCATATCAGTTCTAAAACGTGGTTGTTTTGGGCCCTCTTTTCTGTTTTAAGTCTACAAAGATAATTGCTATATTCATTTCATTTCAAAATATTTTGGTTTTCCTCTTTTCATTATGTATGTCATTACTTTTTTAAGTACGTTTTTTCCAAACTTTTCCGTTCTAAGTATACAAAGGTAATTGCTACATTCATTTCATTTCAAAATATTTTGGTTTTCCTCTTGTCATTATTTATGTCATTACTTTTTTAATTACGATTTTTCAAAACATCGAATTTGAAAATAAAGAAACGTTCATTCGAACTTAACGTCAGTGAAGAAATTAATTTTCTATACAAATATATCTGTTAAATGAAATTTAAAACAATCCATTTAAGCCACGAATTTGTAGAGTACGATTATGTCTTTCCTCTGATACGATCGAGGTGCAGAAGAATAGCACAAATTCATTTGTTTACAAGTGAAAGCTAATTAAAAATATTTCAGTACAGCCCTCAAAATGGTTACTTGGGAGACACTTTTAAGTAAGAGAACGGTAGAAAATAAAAGTAATACAGACGACCAGTTTGATTTTTTCGTTTCTTTGCATTCGACATTGGTGTATCACTATGCGAGTAAATCGGCAGTTCCTGTGATAAATATTACATGCTGTTGCATTTTCTTTTTAAGTTTCAACCGGATTCATTTTAGCCATCACAGAAACTTTTTTCACCAGGCGTTTTTCCGATATTTTTTCCTTCAGCTTTCCATATTTTCTCGTTATTTGGATTTTAATATTAATTGGAAAGGAGCTTTTATTTGAAAAAAAAGATTGTTAAACATTTTCACTGTTTGTACACTTTCAATCTTATTAACGGTTTTTCTTTTCATATTATTTATAAATGCCCAGTGGATCAAGGGACGTTTACAGCATCAGCGTTGTTTAGATTTTTAGGAATTTTTGTGAGTGTTTATTGTAGAGGTGCGTTTCATTGAGAAAATAAGGTAAGTAAAGTTCATGTTATTAAATCGCTGGTTTGAAAGCAGAACATCGATGGTTTAACAACAAATAAAAGGAATCTACCATCAAACGTTTGAAAATCTCAAAGATACTGTTCTCAGAAATAACATACACAATTGTATGCAAGTATAACATAACACAACAGTGTTAATTTTACAAAAAACTAATACTTTACAAACAATTTATTTTGCTAGAGCATTCAGTTCAACAAGTTGTAAGTCGATTTAGGGTGTCTATTTGCCGCTTTAACGCCTTCTTGAATCAACATGCTGGAAAAGATAGGGCTGAGAAGACACATGAAAAAGCTAAAGAAGTCAGAAGGGAAAGACTTCAAAAGTGTAACAATTTAAATTGTCTGGGCGGGGACACGATAAAGTTGAGACAATTTATTTTAAGACTATAAGTTGTTTGATTGTGAGATCATTTTACGACGTCGAGGGATGCCTGAAGCTGAGACGTCCCCATAGGAATGAAATTACAAGCATCTAACGATGATTTATTGAGTTCTTTTGTTTTCATTCTTCTTTTTTCTCTGCTCATTTTTCTCAAACATAAATAGTACTACCGAAATCATTACACAGTGTTGTAATTAAAAAAAAGAAGAATATAACAGGACGCATAAATAAAAGAGGCAGGAGCGCTTATTCAAAAATTGGACTTCTATGTGGGGTGCCTATTCAATAAAATACCGCAAGTCCTCTAACTAACACCTCTTCTTTTTAACGCCTTCCTCTTATACAATACATAACAATACATAAACGAACTCTTAGGATTTAATTCCTAGATTCTTAAGGTAGCTACACTGACTTATTCTAGCATCCACGAATTTCAGTTGTGTTGCACTACCCACCGAAATTTTTAAAACTCAAGTCAACATACGCCCTCCTTTCATTCCCAAACAAATTAAGTATGATCTTCGTACTGTTGATCTTTTGTCACTGCCTCTAGCGAGAATTGTAAAATTTGGTACATCCAGCTTTCTATTTTGTGTCTACCCTAGAATTCTCTGCCAGATTGGGTAAAAGATTGTTCCCAGTTAAGTTCATTTAAAGCGTCAATCGGTATATTGAGTCTCAGTAGGCGGTGTAGTTAAAGAATATGCCAAAATTAAGTATTTGCTGTTTTGAAAATTATGCAAGGTTCGTAACTTGTAATTTTGTAGGTGTAAATTAGTTTATTTTGTTTTTTAACATCGGAAAACCAATGTAAAACAAATGTTTCAATTCAATTCAATTCAATACACTTACTCCGTTAATAAAAAATATGAACATTTTATGCTGTGGAAATGGGTAATTAAGGTATTTTTGGTTTAAAGTTATATAAGAATATTCACTATTTAAGTAGCTTAAGTTTAACTGTGAAATTCCATTTCAGGTCGTCTTTAAGATCCTAGAATTAAAAATTTTAGGCATTATTACATTTTTTGTTTTTTGGTATTCTGCCACCAAAAATATTGACGCTGGTACGGCCTTGATCTATTAAACTGCAAGCGCATGGAAAATTACTACGCTTGACAATTGACATGTAAGCAAAGTATGTACACAAACTTCCTGTCAATTTTTCAATCTTTTACCTATTTTACCTATTATTTGAGAATTTATGTTTTTGAATTTTTAGCATTTGAATTTTCTGGTATTTCTATCTTTTTTGAAGTGATTAATATTGGGTACATGGATATGTGTATGGATTAGTCACCAGTATCGGAATATAACCTACATCTTTCATGAGTATCTTGCTATATACACTTTTGAGAGGACAAAAAATCTAGCAGGACTAGCAGGACATTTCATATCTTTATGCTGGCTGTGATATTTTCTAAATATTTAAAAATTATTATACATGTATTTAATGATATTGGACAAATTTATTACGTGTTTGTATTTGTTTTGAAATGTAAAACATTACATCAGACACGTCGCATTTCTTTTTCTTTTTTTTGCCTTTAAATGGTGTTTCTCTTTATCAAAACTCATATCTTGTGAAGAGGTTTTAATGGGTCAAGAAACATCCGTCTTAAAGAAGCATGAAAAAGACGCCAGAAATGCAAATATTAACTGACAAATGATAAAATGATAGTAAATATCTGCGCAAGATCATCGTATTTTTCATCATTTCAATTTTATTTCAATTAACTTAAATATTATTTTAATTTTTTAGGTCGTTCAGCTACTTGACAATAAATGATACTTATTCTTCACAATTCTGTGATTTTATTTTTTGTCACCCTAATATGATGGAAGAGCACGGAATCATGACTTGATTGGTAAAGATGGGCCATTTTCTTTTAATCTAAAAGCAAAGGCAGTTGCGAAGTCAGGAGTGCACCATGGGCTTACATCAATGACTTTCCAACGCATTTAATTAGGTGGTTTGAAAAGCTAAAACAGTAGAGAGTCATTTTTTAATTGGAAAAAGTTTAAGTGACTTACACAAATTTTCAAATTTTCCTTTAATTTATTTTTAGAAACAGCCAACTTTAACATCAAAATGTTCCAAGCAATGCAATTCACATGAACATTGGTGGTCACCATGGTGGTGGCTCATTCAAAATTAGCTACCAATTTGTGAATGTGGAAAAGTCAAATTCCAAGAAAAACACAATGGTCTTTAGTTTATTTGAAGCTAAAGATAAGAGGTGTAATTTAAAAATTGGACTTTCAAGATTCACGTCGTAAATTGATGAACTACAAACTATGACATGGGAGTGGGTATTTATGATTTATCACATTTAGACATTCAAACAATGTGTCAATGATATATCTGGGTTAATTTGTTTTTTACAGAAATATGGAATTCAGAGTTTTCATCTTTGGGGACTACGAGTTTTTATGTTCCTTGTATGGATAAGCGGAGGAAGTGGAAAGAATATTACAATATTTGAAATGGTACAAAAAATTTAATAAGAATCATAATTCATTGGACCTTTATCTGAAAGTTTTTCAATGTGGGAAGATAAATGCAAAAAATGCTGGTCATAATGCTATATCAGAAACGAAGTTCAACAATGATGAGTTTGATTTGTTTGAATCAAAGCAACTGAAGATACAGAATCTGGAGTACATGGTGGATGATTGTGCAAACAAGATACAATTAATATACGAAGAAATGGAAGTCAACATTTATGAAATCAAGAAAACGAACTCTTAAGCAATAAAAAAAGGTATTTTGGCCCATGTGTGAGACAACTTGATGAATAATTGTGTGAGTTGAGTGTTTATAGGCAAGTCTATCATGAGCAAAGTTTTATTGGAGACCATGTCCACAAAATGCTTAAGGTATATATAATTAAATCTCCAGAAGAGGAAAACCATCATCATAATCAAACATATGCTATTGTTAGATATACATACATATTCCTTTACTGTTATCAGGAAATGAACATCATAAAGTTGTGCAACGCATTGCCAAAAACTTATCGTAAAGGTGGGATTTTTAAATTTAGTGACTCAATCGAGATATGTCAAAAATTCAAAATGTTATTTTCGAAATATTCAAAATGCCACAACTTCAAAATTCAAGTGAAATGTTTGATGAGAGTTAGGTATGTATATTTATATAATTATAAATATAAAATTTTCAGTTGGAATATTTAGGTATACATTTGTAAGATACTTGCTACTGACGCAACTTACATTTCCTGGACAATCTGGGCAGCAAGATCACAAAATGGATTTCCTGGATAATCTTGGTAGCGAGATCACACCAGGTATTATATATATACTAGTGGCCAAGACGGCATCGCTCGCCTCCCATATTCAGCCTGCGTCCTCAGTCACTGAGAATTCACGTAAAAATTAAGTCAACGAATTACTAACGAAAAGTATAACCATCTTGTAAAGCTCGAAATTCTTATCAAGAAAATGTAGAGGATGTCTCTAGAACGAACCGTTGCAGAGATGTCGTTGATCAAAGATTTGAATGATGTCACAGTGCCCCGTCCCCAAAAATGTCCACAAATTCTTTTATCAGCCCATCGCCAATGTCGCGATGGTTTCATCAGAAAACAGGGTATAGGACTAGGCGTGTATAGCGAACAAGGTTGAGAGAGTATCCACGCAGAGTTCAATACTTTTGGAAGAATGTTTAAGCATATGAATGGGTGCAATAGGTTGTCCAGCATGATGAAGGAACATTATGTTCGAAATTTCTTAATCCTGAAAAAAGAAAGACAAAAGAATCATCATTATACCATCAGTATTTCAGTTTTTATTGGTTATCTGAATATAGAAATTATTCAGGTCCGTGAAACTTTGTTGAAAGGAACTTAGGGCTATGAACAACCACCACATTTAAGTATTTAAACTGCAAAATTATTTATGGTGAATTATCAAGTCCTTTTCCAGGGTAGGTGTGAATCCCTAAAACTCGATGTCCCACTTATATTCTGCAGCATTGCCACGTGGTGCTCTTAAATGTAAATTCTTACTGCGTTGAGCTTCACCAAATCTTGAAAAATGCTTCAACACTCTTTTAAAAGACTGGACACTGGGTTATAAGCCCAGAACACACAATGGAAATTGATAAACCTAATCACCAGACTTCAGATGCAAAATACGCCATTACTGTTTTCTGGTAAAAAAGACTGTTGTTCAGCGCATGCGCATAATAAAAGTTACTCCTTAAATCACCGTGTTATATTTGCAATATAAGGCCGGTTCTTTTGTAGGCAGCCAATTATCATTTGGATAAAAATTATTTTCTCAAATTGATTAATTTTCCGCATTTCTTCCATCCTCGATAAGGCTAATTTTCCAAAAGATTAATTTTATGAAAAAAACATTTTTCGAGTTGAAATGGCTCTACATTATAGAGTTATAGGTTTTTCGGGATTAAATAGCCAGTTCCCATAATTCAGGTAAAATCTTATGTAAACATATCATACTAGTGTAGCGTGTAAAAACATATTACAGTTTTTCTCCATAAATTGTCTTTACACGCAATACTGCCATGATAAGTCTGTGTATATACAAATATTGTTGTGGTTCTCCATGTTGGAATTATATCATATTTAGCACAAAATTGTTGTATAAATATTTTGGATCGATCATTCAAAGAATGCCATTATCCCTATTTTCAGTGCTAATTGGCCTATTTAGAGATTTCTAAAGTTGTACAGTTAAACTAAATGCTAAAATGCCAATGTTCAGAGATTTAGAAAAGAGACAATACGACGTATACTCTTACCTAACCAATGTATACTCCTACCTTACCACGATTAAATTTCTGATATATAAGAAAATACCTTCCAATTTCCCTATTATCTAACAAAAACAATACCTTCTGAGACGTTTTAATCTTTCAAATCTTTATTCTGCTATGAATTGTGGAAAGTTAAAACCCAAAACTCCACTTGTGCATCATGATACAAAAACCATGTAAATATGTATATAACCATGATTTTTACTCTCTTCTTGCATTACATTCATCTATATACTATTCAATTTTCTAATCTAAAAAGATATCATTCAAACACTATCAAAGCAATATAATAATGATCTTGCTAACAATCCTAACTAACTGATACAGAAAAGCTACGTTCAACCACATTAAAAACATAAACATCGGTAGAAAATTTTGAACTGATAACACGAACACATAACAGGTCTACATCGATTATAAACCATACATTTTTCTTCCACTCGTTATTTCGTTTAAAAATAATATAATATCCTTCGTTTCATTTCTTCGTTCGTCTCGCGAATCAAAATCCTGACGAAAACAAAATCAGATTTGTTTACATTTTAAAAACCCTCGTTTCTTTTCTGCATCATACGACGGGTGATAAACGTACTAATACTTTCTTTCATAACAATACTATTCTTCGCTTTTGAAATTAAAACAAACAACAATTAAAAAAAACGCTTCTTCGCTCTTCTCGTTCAAAGAAATGATCGTTGAGAATATTTTAAACGAAAACCATTGCATTGCATCCTCCACCGTAGAGACTTTTTGTTGTCTTCTTTACCCTACAACACCCTTTGAAATGAAAAAACCCGTAAGATGGAGTTGGACTATTACGAATACGCAAATGAAAATACTGAAAAAAAGCTTCTCGCAGCATCGTGGTTTTACGCGCTCCTCGTGAGAAAATGACCGTGAAATTTTTCTAAATGTATCACTCTCTAAAATAAAAGTGGTATGCACACTCGCTATTAGTATAGAAGACTAGTATCCCGGGTAAAAACATTTTACGGTTCACTCTCAAGAATCATGATAAGAACGAATGCAACCTAGAAACGTTTTTAATATATTTTCCAACTATTGAGTGAAACCGTAAAATTATGCCTCTGCCCGGGATAACTGAATCAATTAAAATGTGAGTCGTAAAAAAACATTATACCTCCTCAGTATACACAACCAAAGGATCATTCTTCTATGAATTCATTAAATGCTTTATCCCAATGGCTTGTACCGTGATTATGTAAAACCATGATTGGCACATTCAATATTCTTTTCCATAATTTTTATTTACACTAAATTTTTAATCTAAAAAGAAAGAAATCGTATAGAAAAGAAGCAAGAAAAAATGCGTTCAGAATGTAAAGTCGTAAAAAGGTTTTTTAGGCGCCCCTAAAATGCACATCATGCAGCAAAATAGCAACTTGGAAAGAAATCACACATCGCACACTCCCTTCCCTCCCACCACTGACAGAATATATAAAACAAACGACAATCAAAACAACAAACAGTGCTAAATTAATAAATATACGATATAGATACAGGAATGACTTAGAGAACCATCATTGAATAGGTAGATGTGATCAATGTAAAGATTAGAATGTAAAGAAATTCAGTAGTGGTCTGTCTTCCTCCTCCTAACTTTCTTCCCCACTAACAAAACAAACAACATATGTATATTAACAAAACCCAAGGAGTGTGTTAAGTACAGTATAAAGACCTATAATTTCGGCTGGCGGTGTGGGGTGTAGGGAGAGGGGGTGTTGTATATTCAATCATCGTCATTGGGGGAGAGCTTTGACTTTCTTGGAAACAGCCACAATATTCGCTTGAAAACAGCCACAAATATTCGCTTGAAAAATAACGAGAACAATAACACAGCAGCAATAATATCTCAGCGTAACACAAAACCCTTTACTGCTTCACATGCAAAGAAACCCCTCAGAAATAAGAATTTAGCTCTTCCACAACATGTTGATAATGTTTCCCACATGGTCGAAATGATTGCAACGACGCAACCATTTAATTACAATTTGTAAATGCTACTTCGTTAACAATCCTCCAATTCAATTAACAGTTTCTTCGTTTTCCTACACACGTTTACTACCAAAAACAGCGACATATGTTGGTGTTTTGATTCAATTTAAAGTATATATTTCCACTCGTTAATTCCATCTTTACGAAACCATCAGTTCCAAGAAAAAGAAATAAATTAAAATCCATTTGCTACCATTTGACAACTTCTTCTGTACAACCATTAAGTGTTTATAACATAAATAAGTAAGATGTTCTTCACTTTCCGTTACAGTACACGTTATTGTAAACCTTGCATTTTTTTTCTTCCACTCGTTAATTCACGTTTAATAATAATACAATATCCTTTAATTATCCTTAATAATACAATATTCCGCATCATACGACGGGTGGTAAACATACTAATACTTTCTGAATAAGTATACTATTCTTTGCTTTTGAAATAAAAACAAACAAAACAAACAACAAATACACTTCTTCGCTCTTCTTGTTCACCAAACAAAAATTAACGTTGGGAATCACATATAAATTATTTTTCTTGTGTGACGTCAGTGTGAAACTAATGTATTGCGACCCCAATAAAACGCTTTTTAGGGAAAATTATGTTGCGAACCAATAGGAGTAACTATCGTTTTTAGGGATCGCGACATTGGCGATGGGATGACAAAACGATTTGGCCAATATTTTAGCGACGGCGTGCTATGGCGTCATTAAAATCTTTACTCAAGGATACCTCTGTCACGTTTCGTCGTGGACAAATTATCCTTTGTTACTAACTCGTTGATTTTATTTTTCGACAATTTTTAGTGGCTGAGGACGCACATTGAATATGGACGGCAAGCGCCGCTATCTTGGCGTCTAGTCTTAAATTTAAGATAGTTATACTTGTTTGTTTGTTCCTTTTTATTGGATTTCCACGCTAAGCTAGAAATACATTACAACGCTACGCATTCTTTCTCTCTAACGAACTTTACATGACCACAGTAAATAGCACAAAAAGGGTGTAGCAGCTGCGTTTAGTGGAGGCCAGCACTCTGTCTTATAGAAGCAAAAAACTTACTTTGAAAAATGAAAATGCTTTGATTATATTTTACAAGTATTACCAAAGTTTCTGAGCAACACAAAATTGCAAATAATCTTCAAAAAAATGACGACTGACTTCATTTTTAAAAAACAATTTGTTGACATGTTTCGATTGTACAACAATCATCATCAGAATAAGTTTAAAGGCTTACAACAAGGTTTATATATACACAGTTTTAAAATTAGCAATTATATTAATAATTCCCATTAACTACATTAACAAAAGCTACATTGATAAAAAATATTTTTGCTAATATATTACAAAAAGTCATACAATTGTCAAAATGAAGTAATTAACAAGAGGCAAACTAGTAACAACATATGATAAAAATAGTAGAATTTTTGATATGCGTATCAGCACAAAGTATGGTACGGTACGTTCGATGCAATACACATATTAATATCCATTCAAAAAATGTGTTCTTACTTTTTTACAGAATACTCATGCAAAACTGCAGACGCTGCAAATTTTTAGTAGTTTGGAAAAGTTTAGTAGTTTTAGTAGTTGAATCCAATTTAACTTTAATTTTAGTACGCGAAGAGAATTATTGATACGCGTATTCCCGAACTACAAACAATGCGCATGCTCAATGATACGGTAAGTGCTGATATGTGTATTATTATTTGAAGTGGAAATCCCGCTTAAGTTTATGTATTCGTTTCGAATACATTTTTGAATGACGGATTATAGGACATTGTTGTAATTAATATCGTTTGGCTTCAAGAATTCTTGGATGGACGGTCGGTTATAGCTGTCGTATTAATTGACATAGTTGGATTAGTCACCAGTATTGAAATAAAACCTACATATTTCATGAGAATATTGCTATATACGGTTTATAGAGGACAGAGAATCTAGCAGGATTAGCAGGACTTTTGACATTTTTATGTTGGCTGTGATATTTCCTCAATTGCTAAAATTTATTATACATGTGTTTTTTTTATATTGGTCATATGTAAAACATTACATCAGACCCGTCGCATTTTTTTGTTGCCTTTAAATGGTCTTCTTCTTAATCAAAACTCATGTATCGTGAAGAGGTTTTAATGGCTCAAGAAAAATCCATCTTAAAGAGGCATGAAAAATACGCCAGAAAAGCAAAAAATCAAGTGACAAATGATAAAATGATAGCAAATATCCGCGGAATATCATCGTATTTTTCATCATTTCAATTTCATTTCAATTATCTTATATATATTTTTAATTTTTTAGGTCGTTCAGCTACTTGACAATAAGTGATACTTATTCCTCATAATTCTGCAATTTTATTTTTTGTCACCCAAATATGATGGAAGAGCACGGAATCGCGAGGAAAATGAACCCGTAAAATATTTTTAAAAGCAAATGGATTGACGTGTTTATCATTAATGTGACCAATTTTATATAGCACGTGATTGTGAATCGATCATCAAATGAATAATAATAAGATGTTTCCAGTCTTCAAATCTGAAATACATCATAAGTAAAATTTTTAAAATAAATACATTTATCATCACTTTCTTTTTGTATACAAGATAAAAGACCAAAAGATATTTCCTGAATTCCGTCTCAAAAATAAGTGCATATAGCATACAGATTTCTACCAAATTTACTCTTGTTCGAAAGGTATTTCAGAGTGAAATAAATAACATACATTTGTACATTTGTAGAAACAAATGTAAATTGAAAGAATAATAAAGATGGAGAAAAATGACCATTTTTGTATGAAGCCTAAGCCTATGTCTTATCTTTCCTTATTGCAAATATATTAAAATTTAAATTTATAGGGTATCGAAAAAATCTATGTAAAAACATCTTCGCTTGCCTGCGAACGTAAACCTTAAATACACTATATCTGAACATGACAATGTTGATAAAGAGAAGGTAGGCTTTTTACACCTAAAATTATAGATAAATATTATACCACGTGATGAAAACACAAAAGCGAAAAATATTTATCAACCGCCTCATTTTAAAGCAAAAAATCGCATATGTGTTCAAAATTAAAAGGTAAGCTGGTGATCTCTGTGAGTTTGTTGAAATTCTATAGTAACACTTACACCAGGAAAACACTCATTTACAGTGTAAGTAAGCGAGTACCACACAATGGCACACTCATTCAGTAGATCTTCTATAATGTAATATGTATTTATTTCTCCTGAAGTTCACCAATAGAACATTTACAAACGAGATAAATTAGCGTGACGTATGTATACACATTTAGAGGTGGTGATGGCAATGAGACCATTAAGGTCAGTTATAAAAACTGTAAATTCGCAACAGTTTTTTAAACGATGTAAAATTAATTTGAAAAAGGAAGTTAGAGAACTATAAGGAGGTGTATTTGGTGATAAAAAAGTGAGATCTAAATCTCTGTTTATTTACCATTCGAGGCCTAACCCAATTAACAATCTGTTCATTGGAATTTGATGAGTACATTTATAAACTAATTGTAACGTAATGTAATGCAGTGGTATATTTCAGGACTTATCCATTTACAAAAATGGTTATTCGTCCCATACAATAAAAACAGTTAAATAAACTATATATATAAGCAGAGATATAGCAAAACAAAGCCAAAATAAAATCAAAACAAAAGCAAATTTTGCTTTGCTCGCCACATTAGAGCGACATAAACAACATTATGTTAAAATCACATTGTTGCCAATGCAGAATGACGAACTGTAAATATACACCAACTCGCAAAATTGCAGCGAACAAAATTTTTCCATGAAAAACTAGCATGCTGAAACAATTGGAACAGTGTGTAACTCTCATATACACACAAAATCTCATAAAAGAAATATGGAGCTTTAACAAAGCTATGGCGGGCACACAGCCAAGATAAAGCGATTACAAGTGCACAGCAAGCTTAGAGCACTAATGTGGCTAAAAAGGCAAGTACAAAACGATAAATATATGTAAAACTTAAAAGACTAAATACAAAATTTATGTATTATTAAGACAAAATTGAAGCACGTTCGCAAATGGAAAACAAACAAACAAAAACATTAAATATCAGCTGTTGATCATCCATGAACAATACAACAGCATTTTGTTAGAATTCTTGTTGTGTCGTAAATAAATTGAACCAAACCGTGAAACAAAATTAAATAAAATTAATTGAAAGAATCCGCGCGAATAGATTGTTTTGAATATGAATTTTTCTTTGCTATTAACTGACTTAGAACTCGACTTTTCGTAATGGAACATCCCAAGATATAATACAACTCTATCGAAAATCAGAATCGAACATCAAAAGAACCAAATGTCGTGATAGTTATAACTTTTTCTTGTCTGGACATATCAACCGTCTAAATAATGAGGATAGAAAATTTGTACACAAGTTAAAGACGACAAGAAATAGATGTATAAATGCCACCGAATACCTCAGTCCATTCATTATACTTCTTAAGTACTCTAACAGCGATTTCATAAGCTTCTCTCCGGACAGGCAGCCTGTGTTAAGATTCTGTAAAAGTAGAAATTATAGTTAAAATATATATATCCAAATGTTTACATTCCTAGGCTTTGTATGAAGTCGAACTTAACCCCGGACCTGGTTTACGTAGACGAAACAACACAGCAAAATGTAACAAATGTAACAAAGGAGTTGGGACAAACCCAAAACATTTACAACGTATCAAGTGTTTAAATTTGTACCACGCGTCATGTTTTAACAGCCGAACAAAATCAAATTTCTGTAAAAACTACCGAACCTTGTATATGTACACAATGTATTTTATAAGAGATTCCCTTCTACAATACCAGACATCTCACCTCGTCCTCTAACATCGATCCAACAGACTGCCCACAACAGACAAACTTCCCTTAAGAAAAACTTAAATGTTGAATCTTTCATGTCAACTTTAAACGAGTTTACTATTATGATGAATGAATCATTATTTAACGAAGATGAGCTAAAAGTGTTTTAGTGTTATAGGATATTAAGATTTTTTGGAAAATCTAATCACTACTTAGAAAGAACTTATTTGAACTTAGCTGTTTGTTTCGACTACACATTTTCCATACTAACTGTCATTATTGCCAAGAAACGCGTTCCTTTCTACTCATTTTGGCTTCTAAAAAGCTGTCACAATTGGTGCGTGCGTGAAATCACAAACATTATTTTATTCTTTATTATTAACAGCGATTTAAACTGTTTCATATGGGGTTAAAATTCATATACATTTAGGCATCGTGGAACAATTTATTTCTTATGAAAATGATTACAAGTAAATGTTAATGAATGACCAGTGTATGATTGCTTCGATGCCTTTTTGTGTTCACACCATTCAACCGGCTAAATAATAAGCATAGCAAATTTGTACACAAGTTAAAGACGACAAGAAAATGATATATAGATGCAACCAAAAAACTCACCTAAAATTTCCCATATTTTTTCAATATTTTAACAGCAAGGTCGGAAGCTTCTTTACGAGTAGGGAGCCTGTTGTCCGATCCTATGAAAGCAGAAATTAGAGTTAAAATAATTATATCTAAATGTTTGCATTCCCAGGCTTTGTATGAAGTAAAATATGTTTGCATCATAATTCATTCCAATATCTAACATTTCTTACTCCAATCAGAATTTATTTCATCGACCAGCGCCTTCCAAGCATCTAAAAGTAAAATTTACAATGAATTCCTTTTGTCCATTATACAATATATGTGTATACATGAACTAGTCTCTTATTGAATTTTGTAAGAAACAATTTTTTTGATATACCTCTTACCAAGTATTTTGATTTTAAACGATAAATATGCAATTTAAAAGACTAAGACTTGTAAACTGTTTTATCACTGCATTGTAATTATTACTTACAAAAACCTTTTAAAAAATAAAACATAATTTTACATAACATGTCTTAGTTTTAGAAAATAGTTTTCATTTTCTCATGAAACTTTACGAGATGATATTTAAGAAAATCCACCATTATTAATCTGGAATTGATAAAAAACTTCTTTAAAACCTACATATATTCCGTGAGGTTTCTTAATGTTATTTCACTATACATTACTTACCTTTATCGATCACTGGATCGCCTTGGTTATGAACTGGTATAGCTAAAAGGAAATATAAGTTGCGTTCCTTAGCAACACCATCGTTATATTGTCAAACTTATGTAAATTTTATTAAATTTATAAGCATTTCCTTCTGAAACCCTCGCAACGTTACAACACCGACAATTAAAATACCTTGCATCGACAATGCTACAAGCATGCATAACAGCAACAATGTTACAAAAGTCTTCATGATTATATCTTAACTAGTGTTTACTCAATCCAAGCCAAATGCTGAATGATAGTCAACAGCTCATCCAATATTTATTTATACCCAAAAGTTAATCAAACTTAATATATTTTGACAATTAACTTCATCATTGGTGGTTCCCATATTTTCCATAACTCTAAAGTTCCATAATTACTCTGAGTAATCTATAATTACTGTACTTATTGCTTTGAGATGTAATAACCATTTTCTAAAACTGCCCTAAAAATATCTGGTTTTCTTTTTAAAGCCGTTTATTATTAAATTATCATATGTTTAATAATGATAGTTGTATGTTGAACTGACTTATGGGAACAGTCAATTTCTAGTTGTTTCCAAATCAGTTCTAAAACGTAGTTGTTTTGGGACGTCTTTTCCGTTTTAAGTCTACAAAGATAATTGCTATATTCATTTCATTTCAAAATATTTTGGTTTTCCTCTTGTCATTATGTATGTCATTACTTTTTTAAGTACGTTTTTTCAAAACTTTTCCGTTCTAAGTATACAAAGGTAATTGCTACATTCATTTCATTTCAAAATATTTTGGGATTCCTCTTGTCATTATTTATGTTATTACTTTTTTAATTACGATTTTTCAAAACATTGAATTTAAAAATATAGGAACGTTCATTTGAACTTAACGTCAGTGAAGAAATTAATTTTCTATACAAATATATCTGTTAAATGAATTTTAAAACAATCCATTTAAGCCACGAATTTGTAGAGTACGATTATGTCTTTCCTCTGATACGATCGAGGTGCAGAAGAATAGCACAAATTCATTTGTTTACAAGTGAAAGCTAAATAAAAATATTTCAGTACAGCCCTCAAAATGGTTACTTGGGAGACACTTTTAAGTAAGAGAACGGTAGAAAATTAAAGTAATACAGACGACCAGTTTGATTTTTTCGTTTCTTTGCATTCGACATTGGTGTATCACTATGCGTGTAAATCGGCAGTTCCTGTGATAAATATTACATGCTGTTGCATTTTCTTTTTAAGTTTCAACCCGATTCATTTTAGCCATCACAGAAACTTTCTTCACCAGGCATTTTCCCGATATTTTTTCCTTCAGCTTTCCATATTTTCTCGTTATTTGGATTTTAATATTAATTGGAAAGGAGCTTTTATTTGAAAAAAAAGATTGTTAAACATTTTCACTGTTTGTACACTTTCAATCTTATTAACGGTTTTTCTTTTCATATTATTTATAAATGCCCAGTGGATCAAGGGACGTTTACAGCATCAGCATTGTTTAGATTTTTAGGAATTTTTGTTAGTGTTTATTGTAGAGGTGCGTTTCATTGAGAAAATAAGGTAAGTAAAGTTCATGTTATTAAATCGCTGGTTTGAAAGCAGAACATCGATGGTTTAACAACAAATAAAAGGAATCTACCATCAAACGTTTGAAAATCTCAAAGATACTGTTCTCAGAAATAACATACACAATTGCATGCAAGTATAACATAACACAACAGTGTTAATTTTACAAAAAACTAATACTTTACTAACAATTTATTTTGCTAGAGCAATCAGTTCAACAAGTTGTAAGTCGATTTAGGGTGTCTATTTGCCGCTTTAACGCCTTCTTGAATCAACATGCTGGAAAAGATAGGGCTGAGAAGACACATTAAAAAGCTAAAGAAGTCAGAAGGGAAAGACTTCAAAAGTGTAACAATTTAAATTGTCTGGGCGGGCACACGATAAAGTTGAGACAATTTATTTTAAGACTATAAGTTGTTTGATTGTGAGATCATTTTACAACGTCGAGGGATGCCTGAAGCTGAGACGTCCCCATAGGAATGAAATTACAAGCATCTAACGATGATTTATTGAGTTCTTTTGTTTTCATTCTTCTTTTTTCTCTGCTCATTTTTCTCAAACATAAATAGTACTACCGAAATCATTACACAGTGTTGTAATTAAAAAAATGAAGAATATAACAGGACGCATAAATAAAAGAGGCAGGAGCGCTTATTCAAAAATTGGACTTCTATGTGGGGTGCCTATTCAATAAAATACCGCAAGTCCTCTAACTAACACCTCTTCTTTTTAACGCCTTCCTCTTATACAATACATAACAATACATAAACGAACTCTTAGGATTTAATTCCTAGATTCTTAAGGTAGCTACACTGACTTACTCCAGCATCCACGAATTTCATTTGTGTTGCACTACCCACCGAAATTTTTAAAACTCAAGTCAACATACGCCCTCCTTTCATTCCCAAACAAATTAAGTATGATCTTCGTACTGTTGATCTTTTGTCACTGCCTCTAGCAAGAATTGTAAAATTTGGTATATCCAGCTTTCTATTTTGTGTCTACCCTAGAATTCTCTGCCAGATTGGGTAAAAGATTGTTCCCAGTTAAGTTCATTTAAAGCGTCAATCGGTATATTGAGTCTCAGTAGGCGGTGTAGTTAAAGAATATGCCAAAATTAAGTATTTGCTGTTTTGAAAATTATGCAAGGTTCGTAACTTGTAATTTTGTAGGTGTAAATTAGTTTATTTTGTTTTCTAACATCGGAAAACCAATGTAAAACAAATGTTTCAATTCAATTCAATTCAATACACTTACTCCGTTAATAAATAATATGAACATTTTATGCTGTGGAAATGGGTAATTAAGGTATTTTTGGTTTAAAGTTATATAAAAATATTCACTATTTAAGTAGCTTAAGTTTAACTGTGAAATTCCATTTCAGGTCGTCTTTAAGATCCTAGAATTAAAAATTTTAGGCATTATTACATTTTTTGTTTTTTGGTATTCTGCCACCAAAAATATTGACGCTGGTACGGCCTTGATCTATTAAACTGCAAGCGCATAGAAAATTACTACGCTTGACAATTGACATGTTAGCAAAGTATGTACACAAACTTCCTCTCAATTTTTCAATCTTTTACCTATTTTACCTATTATTTGAGAATTTATGTTTTAGAATTTTTAGCATTTGAATTTTCTAATATTTCTATCTTTTTTGAAGTGATTAATATTGGGTACATGGATATGTGTATGGATTAGTCACCAGTATCGGAATATAACCTACATCTTTCATGAGTATATTGCTATATACACTTTTGAGAGGACAAAAAATCTAGCAGGACTAGCAGGACATTTCATATCTTTATGCTGGCTGTGATATTTTCTAAATTTTTAAAAATTATTATACATGTATTTAATTATATTGGACAAATTTATTACGTGATTGTATTTGTTTTGAAATGTAAAACATTATATCAGACACGTCGCATTTTTTTTTGTTTGTTGCCTTTAAATGGTGTTCTTCTTTATCAAAACTCATGTCTCATGAAAAAGTTTTTATGGCTCACAAAAAATCCGACTTAATGAGGCATGAAAACACGCCCGAATTGCAGACATTTAAAGCTAAAATAACATATCTTGATGACCTCTTCAGAAAGACCTAAAAAGCTAGGAAAGCAGACTTAAATAAGACGTCTTTGTGCTGGCTCCGTAAACAGGAAAACGTTTTCCGCCTTCTTTGCAATAATTCAAGGTTAATCAATTTCCAATGAAAAATCATTTGCAACACGCAAAGATTACAAAAAATAAATTGCTCAAATCATAATCAATCGCAGTTAAATTTAAACGCCATACCGCGGGGTAGACCTATTTATTTATTTTGTTTCTTCTGAGTGTCTCAAGTGCCAAAACAAACAAGTCATTACCCTGAGCAAGCTTCCTCGCAATAAGACGACGCAAAAGTTTTTACCTTTTCTATTTTCGATACTTTGTTTCTCTCGGACTGTTCACGGCATTATATACACGAACAGAATTGCTTCTTCTTGACAGTATTTAGATGTGTGATTTATTTTCTATCCTTTAAAAGATACTTAACACTGTATATAAAAATTCCCTTCTTAAAGAAAGAGGATGATTTTTGGAATCATTTAAAAGTTTCCGAGTAAAAGCAAACAGAAACAACAAGATAAAATATGTTAAAACGTTTTTTCTGAACAACTCCTTGAGATTAGAATTTAATATACCAGGTTTGACTGGTAAGTTTAAGAACACATACTTAATCACGAAACAGGAATCCAGGAACACCAGCAGCAATTTCAGCACAGAAGACCAACAGCAACATAGTGAAATTCTGGAAAGAGGGAATATATTAAGGTTTACAATACAGAAACAAGTCCACCATTTACATGTTTAATTTCATGTAAATAGTCGAGTAGTGCAAAAACCTTTTGAATCTAGCCTCATTGGTGTCTGAACACTTGTGCGAATAAATTGTCACACAAATGGTTTTACGATTGAAAATAAGCTTGGATCTAATTGAAAGCAGTTTCCAAATGATGCAAATGTGGTCTGAAACACCTCTGAATCTCTCAGGAACTTGAATGATTTGGTTTTTCCAATACCGTAAAAAGCGCTGGTTTAAAATAGGTATGAGTATTCTCCTACATTTTTTAATAAACCCATCAGTCCAACAGGCGGCCAGCCTACAGTGCAGTTTATTAAAGTTTTATTAAAATATCGACGCTGGTACGGCCCTGATCTATTAAACTGCAAACGCACGAAAAATTTCCACGCTTGACAATTGACGTGCAAACAATGTATGTCCACAAACTTCCTCTCAATTTTTCAATCTTATACCTATTGTACCTATTATTTCATAATTTATGTTTTTGAACTTTTAGAATTTGAATTTTCTTGTATTTTTATTTTTTTCAAAGTAATTAATGTTGGGTACATGGATATGTGTTTAGATTAGTCACCAGTATCAAAATATAACCTACATCTTTCATGAGTATATTGCTACATACGGTTTTGAGAGGACAGGGAATCTAGCAGGACTAGCAGGACTTTTGATATCATTATGCTGGCTGTGATTTTTGTAAATTGTTAAAATTTCTTATATATGTACTTATTTATATTGGACAAATTTATTACGTGATTATATTTGTTTTGAAATGTAAAACATTACATGAAACACGTCGCATTTCTTTTTCTTTTTTTTTTGCCTTTAAATGGTCTTTTTCTTAATAAAAACTCATATCTTGTGAAGAGGTTTTAATGGGTCAAGAAACATCCGTCTTAAAGAAGCATGAAAAAGACGCCAGAAATGCAAATATTAACTGACAAATGATAAAATGATAGTAAATATGTGCGCGAGATCATCGTATTTTTCATCATTTCAATTTTATTTCAATTAACTTAAATATGATTTTAATTTTTTAGGTCGTTCAGCTACTTGACAATAAGTGATACATATTCTTCACAATTCTGTGATTTTATTTTTTGTCACCCTAATATGATGGAAGAGCACGGAATAGCGAAGAAAATGAACCTGTAAAATATTTTTAAAAGCAAATGGATTGACGTGTTTATCATTAATGTTATATAGCACGTAATTGTGAATCGATCATCAAATGAATAATGTTAAGAGGTATTTCAGTCTTCAAATCTGAAATACATCATAAGTAAAATTTTTAAAATAAATACAATTATCATCACATACTTTTTGTATAGAAGATAAAATACCCAAAAATATTTCCTGAAGTCCGTATCAAATATAAGTACATACAGCATATCTTTTTAAATTTCTCAGCGCTGTTTTGATGAATTCTCACAATTTTACTCTGGTCCGAAAGATATTTCAGAGTGAAACAAATAACATACTTTTGTACATTTGTAGAAAGGAATGTAAATTTACAGAATAATAATGATGGAGAAAAATGACCATTTTGTATGAAGCCAAAGCCTAGGCCTAAGTCTTATCTTTCCTTGTTGCAAGTATATAAAAATTTAAATTTATAGGGTATCGAAAAGATCTATGTAAAAACGTCTTCGCTTGCCTACGAACGTAAACCTTAAATACACTATATCTGAACATGACAATGTTGATGAAGAGAAGGTAGGCTTTTTACACCTAAAATCGTAGATAAATATTATACGACGTAATGAAAACACACAAGCGACAGATATTTATTAACCGCCTTATTTCAAAGCAAAAAATCGCATATGTGTGCAAAATTAAAACGTACGCTGGCGATATATGTGAGTTTGTTGAAATTCTATAGTAATACTTACACCAGGAAAACACTCACTTACAGTGTAAGTAAGCGCAGACCACACAATGGCACACTCATTCAATAGATCTTCTATAATGTAATATGTATTTATTTCTCCTGAAGTTCACCAATAGAACATTTACAAAAGAGATAAATTAGCGTCACGTATGTATAAACATTCAGACGTGGTGATGGCAATGAGACCATTAAGGTCAGTTCACAAAACTATAAATTCTCAATAGTTTTTTATACGATGTAAAATTTATTTCAGAATTAATTTAGAGAACTACAAGGAGGTGTATTTAGTGATAAAAAAGTGAGATCTAAATATCTGTTTATATACCATCCGAGGCCTAACCCAATTAACAATCTGTTCATTGGAATTTGAAGAGTAAATTTATAAACTAAATGTGATGTAATGTAATGTAGTGGTATATTTCATGGCTTTTCCATTTACGAAAATGGCTATTCATTCCATACAATAAAAACAGTTAAATTAAACTATATATATAAGCAAAGATAAAGCAAAACAAAGCCAAAAATAAAAGTAAAACAAAAGCAATATTAGCTTTGCTCGCCACATTAGAACGACATAAACAACATTATGTTAAAATCACATTGTTGCGAATGGAGAATGACGAACTGTAAATATACACCAACTCGCAAAATTGCAGCGAACACAATTTTTCAACTAAGAACTAACATGATGAAACAACTGAAACAGTGTGTAACTCTCATATACACACAAAATCAGTTAAAAGAAATATGGAGCTATAAAGAAGCTATGGGTGGCACATAACCGAGATAAAGCGATTACAATTACACAGTAAGCTTAGAGCACCAATGTGGCTAAAAAGGCAAGTACAAAACGATAAATATATGTAAAATTTAAAAGACTAAAAACAAAATTTATGTATAATAAAGACAAAATTGAAGCACGTTCGCAAATGGAAAAGAAACAAACAAAAACTTTAAATATCAGCTGTTAATCATCCATTAACGACACGACAACATTTTGTTGCAAATCTTGTTGTGTCGTAAATAAATTGAACCAAACCGTGAAACAAAATTAAATAAAATTAATTAAAAGAATCCGCGCGAATAGATTGTTTTGAATATGAATTTCTCTTTGCTATTAACTGATTTAGATGTCGACTTTTCGTAATGGAACGTCCCATGATATAATACAACTCCATACAACCAAATGGTAAATCGAAAATCAGAATCGAAAATCAAAAGAAGCAAATGTCTTGGTAGTTATAACTTGTTCTTATCTGGAAATATCAACCCGCTAAATAAGGAGGTTAGAAAATTTGTACACAAGTTAAAGACGACAAGAAATAGATGTATAGATGCCACCGAAGACTTGTGTTTAAACATTACAACCGGCTCTGTTTTCATGTTTAACTTAATGTTCAAACCTCAACATTTTTTTTTATTTTTATTTATTTTTCATGAATACATCTCTACATATCGACATTATATCGCTATTCGTCAGAGAATAAAAAATAAAATATGATAGCTAATTAAATAATAAATAAAAATCGCAGAAGTTATATATACATAAGTTACATATACTAGCCTTATATATATATAAAAATTCATGATAAGATCGGATAGACAAAACAACGAAAAGGAGTTAAAAATTGAAAAAGATAAAATCGCTCAGATTATTTTGTAAAAGGTAACTCAAATTGAATCGGTCGATAACACGTTAGCAGACATTAGCAGTAATGAAACTACATATATCCTATATCGGTATATTCCTTGTCAGCTTATTAAAAGTTGATGATGATACTTGTTTAAATGAACTTTCGCAAGCCTCTACTTCTAAGCTGATTCCATTGTTTAATCTTCTTGATCGGATTGATTTTTGTTTTATGATGATGTAGTTGGGCAGTGTTTTTTTGAAGAGCCCTTTACGTATCAGTTTTAACAATGAGAATTCAATTCGTTGTTGAATTGGTAGCCAACCCAGATTTATAACATCATGTGTGCTACATCATTTGTTTAAAACGAAGGAGGCGGCACAATTTTGGACTTTTTAAAGCCTCTTCACTTGATAATGACCTACATTAGTTAAAAGAAAATTGCTGTATACTAGCTTGCTCAGTACTAGAGATTCAGCAAATTGTTTACGTAAGTTGTCTGATGAAAATCGCTTTAACCTTCTGAGATTGGTGAGTATTCCATTGCAGGATCGTATTGTTAATCCATTGTGCTCCTTGAAAATCATGCGTTGTTCCATAGTTACTCCAAGGGTTTTCGATGATGTAACGCGTTCAAGATTTGATTCGTTTGATGTTAAGGAATCGATGTCGATATTATCCAAGTACTTAACTTAAACTATGAACGCAGAGTGAAGTTCACTTTATTTTATCATATATGCAAAAACGCCTTGGCGCACAAGTTTTTTTTTGTCAGTAGACATTAGTACTGTGTATTATCATGTTCTTTCATTTTCATTCATTATGTTGTTAAAATGATAAGTTAACATTTGTACTTTTGATAATGACTGAAATAAGAAGTAACAAACAAAGGAAAATGGATAATATAAAATTACATGTAAGTGAAATTTAATTTCTAGTGAAAGTTTTCAAGTATTTCTTTTTTTTATAACATTTTACAATTATACAAAAGTAATCATAACCATGTAATGTAAAATATTTAAGAGTAAGAGTTAATTTTTAACATGGGATATTGCATCTTTGATGCAAATTTAATGATCTTCGCCTTCATTGATAGTTGCAAAGCGATGCACTTTATTAAGAATCATTAACGCCTCTTTTGCACTCATCACGTGATCACGAATTCAAAACAGTTTTCATTCTTGCCATCTTCTTTCCGTACTGACTAAACAACGGAACCAACTGAGACGAGCTGAGACGAACTGAAACCACTAAGAGATGAGCTGAGATGATTTGAGACGAGTTGAATCCACCACGGAGAAAACGAATTAACCACGTTCTTTCGACTGCCGGATGTTTCGAGTGTCGGTGGGAATCGTTCTTTTTAACAGTCTGGGCAATTATTCCATCACCTTTAACGTTCTTTTAACGATTCATTTGCAATACATTGATACTTGAATGGCTAGTTAATCCTCTAAAAGTACACGAAATTTGAAACAGACAGCCATTCGCCCCAATTAATGCCTGCAAAAGAAGATTTTTTCGACTACTGACTATAACTTTCCGCAGATTTTTGTTAAGCCCATTTTCCACTTGCCAAATACATCGACGCATGCGCATTAAAAGCCATTACATAACCACAGCAAATTTGATGTTGAAACATCTGTCACGAATAAATTCGTGAGTGGAGAAAAGGCGATAAGAGGGAGGATTCCCATGTACTCCGAAAATCCCCAAATCGGCCGACGTGGTTTAGGAAATATGGTGCGTAGATTTTTACAGATGGTCTCAGCTCGTCTCAGCTCATCTTTTGGTGGTTTCAGTTCGTCTCAGATCGACTCAGCTCGTCTCAGCTCGTCTCAGGTTGTTTCGTTGTTTAGTCAGTACCTCTTCTTTCTCATCTGAAACTGATTCGATTGTCTCATTTTCCGCGTTTATCAATACACTCGAGTAGTTGTCACGATCTGCTACTCCATGTTGTTCTCCAATTGTTTGTCTCTGTCATACCACTGCATAAGTGCTTGTGTAACTGGCCATGGACTTGAAATTCCTACATATTTTGTCTTCTCTGGCAGCAAAAAGCCCTTCAGTAGGCTAACAAAGCACTTGATACGATAAATAATTGGATCGAAAGGTGTTTAAATGTTTAAAGTAGTAATTTTTAGAGAAAAAAATGTTTTGCGTCTGCAAAGACTTCCCGCTATTAGGAGGTAACTCTTAGAGGAAAAGTTCAGACGGGACTTGATTTTTGTGTCCGCTGATGAAAGGTGTCCACTATACTGTCCGCTAATTAGAGGTATTTTTATACTAATTTTTTGTGGTCTTGTGCATTAATTTCGCAATCATTTCTACGGCATTTATTGATTAGCTTAGGTAAAAGATTGGATTATTTTGATTTTTTACCAGATCTACCATATTTTGAGAAATTAATGGTTTGGAATATTTTTAAGAAATGATGTGCATTTTCTTTGTTTGAATTAGTTCCGAGTTCTGTTGTATACGTAACAGGGGTAGGATTTTGTGAATACCATTTGTTTGGTTTATTAGTTGTGTGTAATTATTGGTATAGGAGAGGGTAGCCAATTATTATTATTATTATATTTATTATTATTATTAATGTTTACCCAGGATAGTCTCTTCAGTTCTGATAGAACTGTTATCAATGAGGGTCCTGCGTAGGACCAGCGATTATGATTAGTTTGTTGTCTCCATTTCTAATTTTTTCATCAAAAAATTCATGTCTGTTTTTTTGTCTTCAATCATCCCATTTATACTACCATGTGTCTAACTAACAATTTGAAAGCTCTTTACCTTTGTGGTCAAAACAAACTTAAGTTTTGAAGAATTAGTCATCTCTCAAAATGTGTCTTCTTTAACCAAATAAATTTTTGTTATTATTACTAACCCACGCAGCGGCGGATCTACAAGCCTCAACAAAATATTTGGGAAAAAAACCCTTCCCCAAACTCAATGTTGAATGGAAGTACTGCTAGTTCTCGAACTGTTTTTTTGGTCTAAAAACATTCGGCTAAGTTCCTACACCTTCAACATTGAATTCATGGGGAAAGGGGACCTGCCCCCTGAACTTATAGGCGAAATGTTCCTTTCACAACCAATTTTTGGATTTTCCCAATATATTTTGTGGAGGGTTGTAGAAGGCAGTCGCAATTTGTGGAGGAGCACATTAACAAAATTTCTGTTTTCAGTCCGTATCACCAATGGATTTGGGCGCTTTTCTTTTATGCTTTAATAGCTAACATTCTCCTCCACAAATTTCGACTACCCTCTAGACCCGCCCCTGCTACGAGTAAAAACGTAAATAGTTTACTACTAGTATTTATTCATAATCAAGAAAAACGGAAGTTTTAGCATACCGAAAATGAGCAGCGTAGCTCATTTTTTTTTGTTTGTTGTTGTTTTTCTTCTGACAACTTACGAAAGAATATAATCCCACTCAGAGATATATTTCGAACAAGGGAAAATTTGTTGAAATTCATCAAAACAGCGCTGAGAAGTTTTAAAAATATGCAAAGTGCACACACACATTTGAGACAGGCTTTATTTAACTCACCGGTAGATTCATTAAAACATTGGTGATAACCCATGGTTCATTTCATGAAAAATAAAAAATTCAGAAATAAAAAAGTTCTCTCTTTGAATTCGATCACGTGACAAAACCTTTAAACCAACAAATAATCCAGTGGACAAAATCATCAAAAAGCCTATGAGGAGGAGTGTTTTCTATAGGAATGGCAAGCAATAACCTGCTGTTTAAATAAAGCTTTAAGGGTAATTAGTGGTAAAAAAAATATCGTCTTTAGTGTTTCCTTTGTGATTATTACGGCATGTGGTTTTTACAGTATCTACTTTGTTATTCTACTATTCCGTGTTTTATCTCGAAATTGTTAATTTGGCATGCCGAAAAAATAATAATCTGGTTATATTTTTTATACTAATGTTGTTTTTATATTGTATTTCATATATTACGTTCTTTTGAACGTGAATTAGGTTTCCTATTTTAGTTATTGGATACTAAAGTTGTTAGGACGATGATATGTAAACTTACCTGTTTTAGGGGTATATACGTAATATATACGCTTGACGCAGAAATATATCGTTCTGTTTTTAAAAACAAATGTGTTTTCTTGTACAAATAATACCTATAGAATGAAATACAAAATGAAAAACATAAGGAATAATGAAAAATGAAGGGTCTAGAGTGGTAGCTGTATTATGCATGTCCAGAAAGCTGTATATATATATGTTTAGCCCAAGTGTAAAAGTAACAAGTGTTGCTCAGGAATGGTTTGGGAACATAAAAGCACAAACCTCAATGAAGAATCGACGTCAGTCAATATTTTCCGATAATCCCCTCGTAGGATTATTATTATATTTACAATTTGTTACAATTATACATTAGGAAATCATGTATGACAAATAAATTTAAAACATTTGGATGAGAAAAATAATAATTTATTGATGGACACCATCAAAACAGGACAATAATCTTATGATAAAAAATATATTTATTAAGCGGGGTTGACATGATTTGATTTATTAAGCCGATTTTCGTTTCTACGACAAATCGAATCGTGAAGACAAAGAAAAATCGATTGGGGAATCCTTTAGTGCCTCACTCCATCATAAAATGTTATAACCCTCAAGTTATGATGTCGAATATAACGTCATTAGTTTTCTAATTTGAAACGAGGCAATGTTTGTAAAGTTCGAAAGCAGCGTATTTATATAAAAGGTCTTTGTAGAAATAAAGTGAATTCATTTCAATAATTCGAATAATGTAAATCCTAGTTTATACAATTTTTTCTCGTGTATCAGTTGTTGCTGATTTATTGGTATACTCAATTCTTGAAGAACCTTGATTTTGTGGTTTACTCTTAAGATTGGATGTCCCTGGAGCAACGCGATTCCCTCCACCCATTCCGAGAAAAGTATTCCTCCAATAAGTTCTTACCCCCTGATGCTTTAGTGTGTAGATGATAGGATTCAGTCCTGAATTGGAAATTAACATGAACCGAGCAACTACAAGTAAAGGCAGATACCAAGCAAACTTGTCGACATTGGACTTCAGCACCATCATCGTAAGAGCTAACAAACCACCAAACGAGCTAATAAAAAAACATAACAACAACAAAAATACCAATCGCAAAAATTTACGATTTCGCTGAAGTAGCATCGTTTTATTCAGTTCATTTGAATTAAGTCTCCTTTTGCTTCCCTTAAGTATTAAAACGATCCTGTAATAATTTACGACCATCGCAATGACAAAGATGATATATAGCAGGATCAGTACAATTTGAAAGGCAAACTCGCAAAAGAAACGAACAGAGAAAAATGAAATAGGAATGATCCATGGTACAGCAATACCCATATAAAACTTCTTCTTTGTCACAACATGGTCATAGTTTTCCAAATGAACCATATGCAAATATCGGTCATATGAAATTACCATCAGTATCGCTGCTGAAATAACAAACAATGCTGAAACCGATTTTTGAATGGAAGCCATGGTGCAGTTAGGGATTACTGCTGCTTGCACCACATCAACTGGCACGACCAAAACTCCAACAAGAAAATCAGCGACAGATAATGAAATCAAATGAATATTTGAATCTTCTCTTAATTTCTTGATTCTTACAAACGCTAATAGCACACAACTGTTCATTATGACTATAAAAAAGCCACAAATTGCATTAACGATAGCACTGTACAAACCCAATTTTTTGGGCATTTGTAAAAACACATGTAAACAATCCAATTCGTTTGATATGTTCATGGCTGTAGGTCTTGTTGTTTTTGTGTCTGATAGTAACGTCATCTTAACTAGTCATTAACATTGTTAAATAAACATATTATTTTAATACTAAAAGAATAAAAAGCAATTATGATTGCAATTATGATTGCAAATGTCAGATTGACTTTATATTGCTTGACTTCTGTGGTGTCTAATTAAGTTCGATCAAGTTACACAAAAGTAGCACACTTGTGTGATCAAATGAAAAATTACTTTATTCAGAAACATGTAGAACTGAGGGTTGCGGTGTCCTGATCTCAGCGGTTGTAATCCCTTATTTGAACAATAAAAAAGGATCTGAAAGGAGAGCTGACTTATAACAAAATAACAAACAAACGAGGTAAACAAATGATTGGCTCTCTTGTAGAGTTTACCTGACTCAGTTTTCTCACGATTTTATAACAGTTCATTATCTTTAATCTTAATTAGAGCATGTAAAATTTTAAGAAGGTCGCGAAAAATGTTAACGGACAAAAGTTATGCAATATAAAGTCAGTCTGACTTTTACGAAACTTCTACATTACAACATGTTTATTGGCTAGACTTAATTCAGAGTGCGACGCTTAATTAACTGTTTGATTTATATTGCAAATCTTTTGTGTATCTAAATGTAAAATACTGAGTTGATTGAATTAGACACGACAAAAGTTACGCCATATAAAGTTACTCTCGCGTACATTTCCTCTATCATTATCTGCGGTGCAGAGGAGCAGTATATATTGATTTACTCTGAGGATGATGATTCGGATGACGAAACTTGCAAAAATAAAATGACGTGGTGCATTCGTTACATGACTTTTAACACTCTGAGATACACGATGACAAATTTTCTACCCCACATAGATACGTTTACGGTAGTGTTTTTTCACCTTAAAAGTAGCATGGCAAGTAGAAATGCTTTCTACTTTTCCGAATAACTTTATTGAAATAATAAATTTAATAAAAACGAGAGGATAGATGTACTAACTAGGTCAAAAGACGATGTTTGAACAGAACCCGGGAAAGGTGTATTAGGATTAATAACATCCATTCATTCCGTATCTCTACATGCTTAGGTGCTTTGAGTATAGTGATGCCACATTTAAGCTTAATTATTTTATTTTATTTTTATTTTATTTTTTTATTTTATTTTATTTTATAATCTTTATACAGGAATCATCGATTCAGTTTTAAATACATGTATATATAATAAAAACTGTTCTATCATCGAGTCCTGTTCCGGATTAAAAACATTGGCCGTGAAAGTAAAGAACTTGAAATAATAAAAAAAATAACAATAGTGAATTACAAAAAGTAATGAGTTAGCTCAGAGTAATTGACCAATAGAATCCCAAGAATTTTTTCCAGCCCTGCAACGCGGGTAATAACCGGTGAATAATGATACGATTGATACAATTCCATAAGGTGATATTCAGCTTGAATTGAGGTCGTAAATATATATGGAATTAGATTATTCTAATTGTATACAAATATTTTGGATCTTATCTTATCCATCTTATTATATCAATCGCGATTGTGCATGACATTTTTAGTTTGGTAAAATATTTTGCGTGTGAGTTTGCCGATTTTTGACGGTCCGTTTCCCACAAGTTTCTCTGGGTAAGTTTGAAACAGCACTAGCAAGTTGGTTTTTCTTTGGTTTTTCTTTTTTTCAATAAACCATATTTGTTTGTTCCAATTGCAATATTTACATACATAGCAATATTTACATACATGTCTTAACGCTTTTGCTAAACAAGGGAACGTTGCTAAAAGATTATGTTTAATTGGTGCTTCTAACCTTTGAAATCGCGTTGGCTAGGCAAATGTCATTTAGGTTGTGAACCTTTTACACACAACAATGTTGATCGTAAAAGAATGCACGAGAGTTTTGTTCTTATAAAGTCCGTAACTATCTGTTCTGTTTCACCTCGTTTCTCTGATATCATTTCTGCAAGCCGCTTGTAAAATGTTTTACACTCGCGTCCCATGCCGCCAGTCGTCGAAAACATCACAAGGCGAGTGGGAAAACCTTTGCTGCGTGGAGTGCACCCCAGACACGCTTGCCTTTGCTGCCCGACAAGCCTACTGGCAAAATAGCGTCAGTGCCGAAACCCGGGATTGAACCAGGGACCTTCAGATATTCAGTCTGACGCTCTCCCAACTGAGCTATTTCGGCGCTGGGGTTGGTAGCACATGCGAGCGAACCCTATGCGCCAAAGCGAAAACGAGTGATTTCTACAATGGCCACGGAAAGCGGTCGTCGTCTCCGGAACCACGTTGCTCGCTGCGAGTAGGGTTCGAACCTACGCGGGAAGATCCCATTAGATTTTCAGGAAAAGTTTTATTTTCCAAACAACAAACTTTAAAAACAATTTTAAAAATGATTGATACATGATGTAGCTTAAGACGGAGGGCGTCGCTAAAATACGTACGTACAAAATTTGAAAACATACACCGGTTAGTTGTTAGTAAGAACTGACAAACTTTCCGCAAAAAAAACAATCAAATACAATCAACGACGATTTTAATACTCAGCGTGCTTATTATGCCGCTGACTAATGAAAAAGAATTGAACAAAAATTATCGGCATTTAGTTATTAAATTAGATACCTATTGTTTTAATGATTTTTAAGGTTTTCAAGAGATCAATAATTAATAGCTCTTTCTATAATTTCTGTTTATTCATCGCATCATGTCAACATCTTATGTCAACATGTTCCGCCTTGTGTTCATACAATTCAATGTTTGAGATTTTATGGATTTTAATGTTCCAATTCCCGGTAAAATATGTAAAATCAATTTCGATCATTTAAACCGAGTCAGTAAGAGAGTGTATAAATTCGGAAATGGTCTGATTTATTTTTTTAATTGCCTAATCTTTTAATTGTTATTTTTCGATTTCAATAATCTTTATTTTAAAACACATCATTTTAAACAGGAACAATCTATTCAGAAAACATTTGTAAACGAAAGGTATTTGAAATAGAAACGTAAGTAAGTATCTGCAGATTCTTTCATATTTTTTTACAAGTTTAATTTTTTTCATACAATTTAGATCCTTTAGAATGTAAAATTCACGAGGATATGTTCGCTTTAGGGAGTGCCCTTAGAAGAAATGTCAACTTTCTTTAGATCTTCAAAATCGAGCACGGTAAAATGCAAATGTACACAGGACGCTTCATTACTAATGAAACCCTCCAATATATCAAAGGATTCTTTCCACCCGGGACCAAGGACAATGTCATGATAGGTATTCCTTGAAATCTCTTTGTGTTGCCTATCTTTTAAACAATAGTTCTTTCGCATGTTCAGTTTGGTGACGGTGAATCTGTAAAGATCAAAGAGTGGAAAGCAATTATAATATTCAAAACTTGAGTTGTGTTAAAACCATCTTGTCAGTCATTGTACTATTACATAAGGCATGAATTGCAAATAATAGACATCATTTCCGTTATTGCCTCATTTTGTCAATTTTAGATTGCATTGAAATGCTGAACGTACTAATTTTCCTCTTCTGAAATTTAGATATATATAGTGATGCTAGCCTGTTTGATTCGTACAGAAAGGAGCTTACGAGGCGACTCCGAAACCTCAGAGCTGACAATTTTAGTGTGTATAAAAAATGCACCGTTCCTGCCTTCAAGCATTTCAGGGAAGAATTTTGGCTGGTTTTTCTGATGTGTATAGCGATGAGACTTTTAGCAATGAGTAAACTGCCACGTCCTGCCATCAACCTTTCTTTCATCATGTTCTATGCTTACCATGTGTGGTACAAATTGGAATATGTGCAATTTTACGTCATAGTACCTTCCATTTTGTTTTTGACATACATACTGGTCTTCAACAAAAGAGCTAATGGATTTTTACTGTCTATGGTAGCAGCTTTATATATATTGTACTGGTAAGTATATGCTCTCACGTTTTTTTTATTGAGCTAAAATGCTTCGATTTCTGCTCAGAAAGGAAATCCATTACAATCCTCCCTGTTCATCGTTATCTTTTCCTTTTCTGTACGGTTCCAAGCTTGTTTAGCATGTAGAATTGAAAATAATTCCAATTATGATAATTATGGCACTTCTTCGAAATTTGTCATTATCGTGAAAGAAAATTGCAGAATTGGTTCTTTATTCTATGGAAATAGTGATCAGCTAATGATCCAGAAATCCGTCTGTCTGCAATGGCATGTTCATATTTTTGTCACAAACTAATGGTGATTTTATCTATTTTATAAAAGCGAATATTTTATGAATCCTTATAAATGGTTAAAGATAAAAGGTATTTATTTGTTATATATTCTAAATATATATATCTTATATATATTCATTTTGTAATATATATTTTCACTCTATGCTCTTTCTCACTTTTCTGATAGGAAATTGCATGGTAATGTTCATGAGAATCATTTCTGCCTGTTTTGAAATACACAAGATGGATATATCAGTGTTAGGTCTCCTTGGTTACACATTTAATCCTCTGAGCACAACGAATGGTGGTGCGTTTATACCATACAAAGTTCATCAACGCATATTTAATGGACATCCAATGGTAAAACAAATTACTTCCAAATATCTTGTTATTTCCATTAGGCAGGTGTAACTTCTATTGAATGTGTTATAACTGTGAGATGAATAAAAACAAGTTGTGCGTGAATTTGTTATATTGTAAATATCTTTAAACTAGCGTTTATGGCATGTTAATGGTAGTGACTTTTATAAAAAAAATGCCATTTAATACACGCGTTGTATGGATTCACATTTAAATGGTGTTGAATCTTATCCTCCTGACAGTTAGTTTCTACTTAACACTTTTTTCCTATCATTCCTGATTGATTACTTGTATGCACCGATGACGAGTTTTTAATCAATTAAAAACCTTGTTTTTCTAATTAACTTTTCTAGTTAAAGTCATTATTCCTTATCAATAAAGGAATTACCACTAAGAGAGTAAAGGATTACGGAATTAGAGATTGCGGAAAAAAAGAATATGGGGCTAAGTTAAGTTCCGCATTCTTTATCTTTTTATTTTCCTATTTAGTCACAGTTCTAAATGTTTATAAAAGTTGCAGAAACTAAAAAAACAATTATTATATCCAGCTATTCATTTATCTCTTCTCCAAAACTAAACGATTCTTTAACTGTTCCAATCGTTTAAGTGAGGGGCGTCAATATTTTAACCAGAAGTTTTGATAAGTTGTATAACAAAATTAGTCTGAATGCTATATCATTCCGGAGTTTTCTTATGTACTTCAACTCAACCAACATTCATTCTGGACGGGATCCAGTGGGACACAATTTACTATAATATGGATTGTTTATCGAGTAACGATTGAAGGGCATCCTTAGGTTTAATCTTTTTGGTTGATAATTCTTTACCAGGTGTGACTCTCCATTTTGGTGACGTAAATTTGTCTGTCCACAAGAACAACCGGATTTTATAATGTGTTATATAGTAAAATATCAGACTGACTTTTCCAAAAATACTATGTACAAAATACAAAAATAATATGTGTTATATCTGTTACTTTGATGAATCAAGTCTTGCGGCCATAAAAAATGAAGTAGATTGTCATTAATGTGTGTTGAATAATGAGGCAAAACCTACCTAGAAAGACTTAATGAGTTATGTGACCTAGTCTCAGCAGATTTTAGGCTGGTACCAAGAGTGTGTTTGTCAAACAAGATGCGATCATAAACTTTTAAGGTATTATTTTAGCTTAACTGAGACAGAAATAACAATTTGACAGAAAATTATTGATGAACACACCTTGTTAGACAAACCTACAGTCAAAGAGATCAAAACTTCTCAAAATGAATCATATCCTTGATTAAAACTATTATACGCCCTTTTTATTTCACAAACCAACAACCTAAATTTCAATAGCAACCTTTATAATAACGTCTTTAACACAGACTGTCGTTTTGCTCAACTTGAAACACATAAAAATACAGATCGATCATATCTTCAATTTCCAGACTGTAAAATCTTATCGAGAGCCACGATTTATGCGTTTTAAGGTGCGTAGCAAACATTTTTGGCCAAAATTAAGATTTCTGTCTCAAAAAATTAATCTACGCAACAATTTGTGAACTTTTAAGTGCAAACAGTTGACTAAATCATAATAAATTGCAAAATTAAAAACCTTTCTTTAACACGGTTTAAACATACGCTCGATTGCTTTCACGATGAGTTTTCTCTGAAAGTAAAGTCATCAAATTGCACCTATGATGGTGTCCAGTTCCATGGTAACACTGAATCTGCACTAACATCCACGAAGGTGAAGTAGTTTCACACAAATAGCTGACAGTTGTAAGACAATAATCAAGATTTCGAAAATCATCTATTCTGTGTTTCTATCCCCAAGTAAATCAGAATTTACGTTTCTTCGTTCAAAACAAACCTTCCTCTTCCAAAACATTCCTGTATACTATTTAGCAAAACCAATCCCTCGCTTTATTTTTGTCTCTACTAATTTATTTATTTTACACTATTCTGAATTTCATGGAGAATATTCTTTGATTCGAAACCAGGAAAAACTTTTATGTCTTTCATCTTCATAACATTTTATAAAGATTTCCACTGCGGCTGATTAACATAAATCATTCAAAACAAGTTTGAATGTTGATCCCTTTGGAAATGCAATTGACTATATGACTCGGTTGACACGTTGGTTCACAGGTCCACAGGTTATGGTTGAAACTTTTAAGATATAAACCGTAAATGTTTGAATGAAGAAGTTACATCCTTACTATAGAATTTATATCGTTACTATGTATAGAAAGTTTCATAACATATTTATTATTTTTGACAAACTTGGTTATGTGCCTTTAAGATAAAAGTCTTTATCAGCAAATGTACATTTGTGTTCTAGAGTTTATCTTGGTTATATGGCTGCATGAAAGCGTTGCTTCTCGCCAGTATATTCATATTTGTAAATTATTGTGGCATCGAACACTATATGGCCTGGTTGCCATCTTTAATTCCATCTTTGTTTAACAATGCGTAAGTATTTTTAACTGTGTTGATCGCCGAGATGAACGTTAGTGATGAGGTCAATTGATTGGTAGTAGTATTAACATGAACTGCACGGCAATGTGGGATAAATAATAGCCCAAAGTTCATTTTGACGATCAAAATGGCTCAAACGCAGTGGGTGTTTGATTTATTTATTTATTTTAGGTGCTTCGATACATATATGGATTCATTTGGCTATAGAACAGTACATTTTATTGAATGTTACATATCAGAATATTTATTGTTAATTGTCGGTATTGGAACTATAGTTGGACCTGGAGAGAAGAAATCAAAGGAAAACGCAACCCAGGAACCTCATAACAATGAACAGAAAACTCAAGCTGATGAAAAATCTGAAGATACTTTAGTTTGGTTAGTAATAAATGTCTTGATAAACATCTTCTTAACTGCCATTGACAACATTTCATGAATCATTTTTTTATATTAGGTCCTATCCAAACGTTGATCCATTAACTGTAGAATGGCCACGTTCTATGGCAGATTTGATGCCAGCGTGGAATATCACTGTTCATCATTTTTTAAAACCTTGTAAGGAGTTTTCAATTATGTTTGGAAAGTTCTCTACATATTTGCCACGTTAATTGGTGTTAGGTTCTTTTGGAAGTACATGAATTGAACTTTACATAATATAATTTGAAATTACTACAGCCTTGACCTCTAGTATTCATTAAAATTTCCTTTTTTTCTAGGCTTTTTCGAACCCACTAAAAAATATGGTTTATTTGTGTCTATACTTATCACCTATATTGCAAGTGTAATGTTACACGTAAGTAGCATCAACTCTTACCTAGTGTTTCTAACACTTTAAACACATTTCTTAAATACTGCTGCTTTCTAAAATAATATTGTAAATAATCTCTCTTTAGGCTGGAAATTTTCAGTTTTTTGGAGCTTTGATGAGTGCCGGCATTTATGCGTATATAGAAGGCGGTAAGGAGTCTCGCTTACTTTTTTACCCTTTTCGCTCGAAATGACGTGTTCTATGAATAACATTCTTTTCAGTATGGCGTGGTGTACTTGCTGAATATTTCAGTGCATGTATTAAAGTCAGAAAGTGTAAGAAAAATTGTACTCACAGATATAAAAATGTAAGTACATATTTCATAAGATGGAAGGAATAAAATAAAGAAATAAATCTACTGGCATGGTAGTCATTTGAGTTGCGTGCTTTTGTTCCAGACGTCCTGCAGTATATGTCAAACATGTTGTGGGACGTCTTAAGCATGCAGTCATTGGTATTCAGCCTGATATCTGCATTTCATTTCAAAGTAAGCTATGCCAAACTTGACATATGTTAACACATTTGATCTCCAACAGACTCAATTAGATTAGAAAGTTTCAAATCATCTGAATCCTACATAATACTTGTTAATTCTTTCAATGTATCCTTCAACATCCATTATAATTAGCAAGCTGAAAAAATCAATTCTCTTGTGTTGTAGATAGATCCTTTAATTCATAGCCAATTGTGTATTCTAAACCGAATACCACATGTTCCCATCATAATCTTTTTATGACAACAACTATCGGGACAATCGGAACACCAAAAAAGTTCAATGGAAATAGTGTGTTTTTTACCAGTAATTCAAGAGCTTATTTCCATGCCCATGCTTGAAGTTTGAATGGAAATCCCTTCATTAACATTCCTTTGAATGGAAATCCCTTCATTCACAAAATAGTGATTAAGCATAATAAACTGTTAGATATAAAAGTGAGGAATGCAGTGAGAATCCCTCATTTGAAGAATAAGAAATGGGTCTGGAAGGAGCAGCTGGCTTATATCAAAATGGCAAACAAACGAGGTAAACCAACGATTGGCTCTCTCGTTGGGATTCCCTTGTAGAAAACTGCTGACTCAGTTTACTCACGACCTTTATAAGAGTTCATTATCTTTAATAGGAATCAACAAAATAGCGGTTGCAATAAAATTGTGCACGTGCTTTTTTCCACTGAGTAGAAACCTACATTTACAACAAAGTTTCGGTCCAAGCAATTTGGTTATGACCCCGCTTTAATTTTGACAAAACCACATCGATGAATGATAATAAAACATTTTCTTTGAAGAACTATCCATTAGTGAATGAAGACCTTTATCAGTGACCTTTCAGAAATACATTCACTATAAAAATTGTCTTAAATATACCTTTTTGGCCCTTTTCACGCCGGGCTAAATTAAACGCTGGCCCTTTTTTCGCCGGCCTTAACAGCCTTTTTGAAAATCCCACCGTCAAACTCTTGCAGATAACGTTAAGAGCCGGTGAAGAAAGGGCCAATATGATAGATTGGAGATAAATGTCTAAAAAGGCATTCTAATGTTTATAAATGTTTAATGGCCCTTCATTTTTTGTTTATTTTGCAGAACTATGTTTTGGTCATATGCACTAATTTATTCTTTACCATACTATCCATATGGCAATTCTCTTATGGTACATGTGTTTTTGATTCATCACCTGAAAGACATCATGTAAGTATCAAGTTTCTTATATTTTGCCTTCCCAAAGTGGTAGGATATTCTTATAGCATATATAATTTTGTCTTGTTTCTTATTTTTATTTTATTTATTTATTTATTTATTAATTAATTTATTTATTTATTAATTAATTAATTTATTTATTTATTTATTTATTTATTTATTTATTTATTTATTTATTTATTTATTTATTTATTTATTTATTTATTTATTTATTTATTTATTTATTTATTTATTTATTTATTTATTTATTTATTTATTTATTTATTTATTTATTTATTTATTTATTTATTTATTTATTTATTTATTTATTTATTTATTTATTTATTTACATTTTTTACGTTTTGAAAAAACGTCTCTAACTGTTAAAAAATCGTTCGCTCAAATATTATTGAGATGTGGAAAGACTACTGATTGGACGATAGTTGCACTTTTGAGTTGTTATGTCAATAAAAGTTTTACCACGATGAATTAGTGTCTGAATGAATGAGTAATAACAACTTCCTTGTTTGCGTTTTAGGGATATTCTATGCGTCATACACTGATGAAATGGTACAACCTCTATTTTTCCGGTCATATGATCGTAATTGTAATGTTCATTATCTACCCCTTTTTGTGCAAATTGTTAAAAGCTGAAAAAGAGAAAAAAACTAACTAAACTAACTAAAGTAACTAAAGTCCGCAATTTTGATGACTATTTTACAGAATGTTTTTTTTCTTAAATGTATCTTGTTTTAAAATCTTATAAAAAAGGAGGTTGGATGGAAAGGAGAGCTTCAATGTGTTATTGACAAAAACCACTTATTGGAAGACGTATGGAAGGATTTTGTTGACAAACGAAAATTTTAAAACAATATTTCACGAACGTGAAGATTTGAAGGAGAGTATGAATCAGGAAATAGAATTTTTCGGTTTCGTGCATCTGTACTGAGGAATAATGGCCGATGTCGATAGTAGAAGTCGAGCTTACCAGAGACATAATTCCCGGCCAAAGACATAATTTTATGATTTCACTTAATAGTTGGAAAATATAACAAAAATATTTTTAGATTGTAGTTTTTTATTTCTTACCATGATTCATTAGAGTGGAGCCGTAAAATGTTTTTATCCGGGATACTAATACGCATGTGTGTCTCCAATATTTTCGGGAAAGCACGGGTGTATGTAGGGTGGTGTGTAACAAATTTCACATTTTTCTTAATTTCACGCGTTATGGTTAAGCCTTTGTCAATAATATTTGAACTTATTACATAAATGAATGCAATTTCTGATTTACTTATCGGATTTTAACAAATAGGTATCATTAACAAATAGATAAAGCTATTTTGGAGCACTTTAAATTGGAATATTCCAAGGTAAGTTAGACCATATAGTAACAGAGAAAACGAGAGAAGTGGGATCGGGACTGGATTTAGAGATTTGGAAACTGCGTTCAATTTGATGCAAGCTTATTTTCAATCGTAAAACCATTTGTGTGACAATTTATTAGCACAAGTGTTCAGACACCAATGAGGCTAGATTCAAAAGGTTTTTGCACTACTCGACTATTGACATGAAATTAAACATGTAAGTGGGGGACTTGTTTCTGTATTGTAAAACTAAATATATTCCCTCTTTCCAGTATTCCACTATGTTGCTGCTGGTGTTCTTGGATTCCTCAGCATAGTACAAATTATATCTAATAATTATATCTAATAATATATAATTATAATCTAATAATAATCTAATAATAATAATAATAATAATAATAATAATAATAATAATAATAATAATAATAATAATAATAATAATAATAATAATAATAATAATAATAATAATAATAATAATAATAATAATAATAATAATAATAATAATAATAATAATAATAATAATAATAATAATAATAATAATAATAATAATAATAATAATAATAATAATAATAATAATAATAATAATAATAATAATAATAATAATAATAATTATATCTAATAATTCATTATAATTATATCTAATAATTCATTATACAGACTAGTTTTCTGGAAATAATCTTTTCTGACTAAGTGATTTTGTTTTCCTTCTTTTAAACAACAACAACACAATGCAATATTTTTTTTAATTGCTAAATTTTTCCGTGTCAATAAAAAAGCAACCATTGCAGTGCTTCACTCTATTTGTTTCTTGTATATTGTTGATATCTTCTATCAAAACATGGTTTCAACATGTATCTTCCTGTTTCATCAACACACTTTCTAGGATGATTACCCAGTAATCGAAATGTTCACCCCTACGATTAACGATAAATCACTCGTAACAAGGATAAATCATATCATTTTTCTCCTTCTCCGTACTCGTAAAACTAATTAACGATTGATTGGCTTTCTGCGTAAGCATGAAAGACATTACAACCGACGAGTTTTCCCTTATTTTTGCACTTTGGTTACAATAACCTCGCTTGCAGAAAGCCTTATGCCCGACCGTGCTCTAGTTCTTGTTACTTTGTGATTAATCGTTAATTCTACTCGAAAAGATGCAAGTAGTAGTAAGAAACCCAGTGAGAAACCATAGGGAATTTTTCTCCCCTTCCCAGTGGGTAAAAATCTTCAAAGTCTCTGTGGAGGAGTGTTTCTTTATTGAAACCCCAGGCGATATTGCTTGCCATTCCTATAAAAAACATTCCTCCTCATAGACTTTTTGAAGATTTTGCCCACTGGTTTTCGCAAAATAACGAGTTTTTGCAAAGTCATGAGACGACGTGGAATGCAAAAAATCGAAAAACCAAAAAATTAATTTGGGTGCGTGGGAGACAACGTAATATTTTCTCTCCAAATTTTTCATTGCCTATTCTTCTATTATTTTTAACGAGTATATGCTTGTTCATACCTCACAGTGAACATGCTGCCCTTTCGTAATCGTTGTTAAATTATCAGAATCTTCTGAAATTTTAAACAACAATTACAGAAGGATTACAAACGATGACAGCTACCTGCTAAATTTTTCATTATACAATAATAACGATTACCGACGACATAATTTATGCTGAATACGATTATCGTTAATATCGTTTTTGTGACAGGTGAAAACCAAGCTATATAATTGCAAAAGGCGCTATCGGATAATGGTAATGGTAGTACTGGTATTATCCGACAACCAACTAGCAATGTCTGTCGGTAAGTGGAAATCAGACTTCTTTAACTTTAAAAGTACGTGTACTTGAAATCCAATACGTTTGGACAATACGTGGAAAATCAGAGAAGAGAAGTTTCCTTTTTTAAACTTCCTGTCTATATTACAAAGAATTTATCCACATGTGTATGTACCCTCAGATATGCTTATAAGATTCAACTTCAGGCTCCTATCATGCTTTGGGTCTTTTCAGCCTGTGTACAACTTAGACGTTAAATAGATCGAATACTCTTGTTTCGTTGAATATCTGTTTAAAGTGCGTTTCAAAATTACGTTCACAGTTTTTGCTTGACATTTAGCCAAAGGTGAAACATGAGTTTCGCCAAAATGAAAGTTAAGATACTAATTCTTATATCAACGTTAATCTTTGCTGATTACCTTAAATCGCTTATTGCCATTTTGTGCCGCCCCTTGGCGTTAATGTTCATGACTTAGCAGTAAAAGACCCGGCGTGAGATTTTGACGGTGGAAGTTTAAAAAATAACGGCAATAAAGCTGACCAGCGTTAAATTTGGGCTAGCGTAAAAAGAAATTTAAAAATATGATATTTACTTATTGAGGAATATACGGGGGAGTTGTGATTTATTTCAACAAACGATTCCCCTATATTAAAATTAACAAATTAATGGATAACAAGTTAATGCATGTTTGGATAGATGTCTTTGTTATAGATACGTAATAGATTGCTGTTCTTCCTTTAGACATGTTATTACAGATACATTACCATTAATTCTATACAATGCGATGCAATATTAGAGATTGTTTAAATAATAACATAAAACTCATAAGATAAAATAGAAAAATAAGACCAATAAGTTGAGTGCATATTCTATTCTAGAACGACTTCCGCTTGTCTCGAGAACTTATAAGTTAGTTATGTGTTAGGAAGGTTGTAAAGTCCTTAAGATAACCTATTGTAGAAGTTCTTCCACACGTAACACACACGTAACACACACGTAACAATACACGTAACGTATTCAATTTAGTGATTTCTCAGTGAATTTAGCTGTTTTTCCACACGTAACACACATAACGGTATGTTTTTTTTTTTAAATAAAATTTCTTTTTAAAAATAATACCATTACGTGTGTTACGTGTGCTTAAATGCTTGCATTTCCCTATATGAGCTTGGGGGAAAAGGTACGTGTGCGTTACGAGTGTGTTACGTGTCGGACCATTCAGTTTTCGCAAAATTTTGTTTCATTTAGGTTTCGTTTATATCTTACATTTTGATTTAACATTTTGTTGAGAAGTCTTAAGGCAAAACCACTTCAGTTAAATCTGAAAACACGAGACCTTTGAAATATTGAAATCAAATGGTTGCAAATCTATGAAATATCCGTTTTTGTATGAAAAAAGCCCAGCCATAGCCCGACACAGTGATACCACTATCAATCCGTAATAAAAAATATTTAAAACGAAATTTCAATTGAAATTTGAATTGTTGACGATAACTTCAATTTTCTTTTTAATAATAACTTTAAAAATTTTGCATTGTAAAGAAAACTGATAATAATTCTCCCCCTAATGGATGAAAAGTAGCAAATTAGAGATATCTCTTAGTGTGATTTTTATCTAAACGTGATGCACCTGCGAAGAGCTTTTAAATTTCTTTTATTAAATGATGAAAACTATGGGTATGGGAAGCTGAAGTACTGTTAATGGCATTCTCTAAGCTTATTACAAAAAGCAGTTTAATTTCATCTTCAGTGACTTCATGTTCGTCATAAACATGACTATGCCAGGCCTCCCGTATTGTTAGGACATTTTTTTTCCCAGGATTATTTAAATGTTTTTCGACATCTTTAGAAATGGGAATCCAAATGAAAAACATGTTAGGTTTTTCTTTGATTTAAACAAAATGCTCCATAAATTGTTATAATATAGCATTGTCGCGTCACATACTCTTGTGATTCTAAATAACAACTAAATGTTTAAAGAGGATTGATTTCCGATAGGACTTCTGCCTGTGAGAAAAATCCCCACAGTTATTTAGCTTTTGAGTTTCATTCAAATGCTAACTTTAATTCTTTTTGATGCATAACAAAATATTTGTCCATTTCCTTCGGAAATCTAATAAAATGTGTTACTTTCAGCATGAACCCCATAATGTTTTAGATCTATGTTTTGGTGGACACAGTATGAATGCTAAAGGTACTTTCTGTAAACAGATATGCAGCGCCAAATTACAACAGCCTTTATTTGCAACGAAACTAATCGAACCAACTGCAAGTAATATAGTTCCCTTTAAAATCCACAAAATGTCAACAACATCGTGACATTATTTCGTTGATAATAAGTACAAGTGTAGCGTGTAAAACTTTTTACAGTTTCGTTCCATAAAATGTTTCATAATAACTCTATCTACATGTTGAACAAAATTTCAAAAATCCATACGTCTTGAAAAATTTTATCTTTCGTTTTCTTGTGCTCTTTCATTTTTTGTATAACTTCTGTACTTTCATATCGTCTTGCTAGCTAAAACCAAAATTAGATAAGGCCTTGGAGCTACGAACACTTCAAAATTCATCTGCAACACAAGCAAAGCCACTTTTTCTTCTTCGCGATTTTTTAATTTCACTTTTTGGTTTTTACAGGCCCATATTTTTTCACAGATACCATTTTCAAAAGCATGTGCATTAACACATTCACCAATAATAATGTTATATAAATTTGTTTTTCTTTTCTTTGGGAGCTTTCAAATCAAAGGATTCAGGTTCCTCGTTTCTTGTTCGGCAATTTTTAAAATTTTAAAATTCACTCGACTGCGCGAGTAGTAATTTTCTAAATTATGTCGTTTTCAATGTCCAATCAGTAGTCGGAATTGACCGGCCTGCACCAGGGCTTTCTTTTCCGCCAGATCCAGTATATTGGAAAGGCAAGAAGACCTGGGAACGAAGTTGGTAAATAATGATATAAATTTGGTTTTTATTTTCTATCCACTGAATTGGTTACATTTTAACTACTTATCGAAAGTAAAACCAACTTTTCACTTTTAGACCATCCCCAAAAAGTTCTTACATTTTGTTGACTCGCAAAAACTTTTACCCACGACATTTTAAAAAACTTTTAATATTATTTACTTTGAACCGGTTAATTGCGCATTATTTTTAGCTGCTGAAAATTATTATGGAAATTATTAAACTTAAAGTAGTGCTCTTAAGAGAAACACACATCATCATTCAATACCTTAGGAAACCAATCATAGAAATAAGTATTGATAATGATAAACAACGCACCAAAACACATTTGAAGGATACAAAGTCCAATCAAGTTGCTTTACACCACAATTTTCACCTCAAAATGCAAACATTTAATTCCTTCTGTTACAATTATGATGGATTGTGTGGTTATGATGGATTGTGTGGTAATGATGGATTGTGTGGTTGGCGAACCATTTCATTGATGTATTGTATTACTCAGAAATCTTGCAATTGGTAAGTTATTTACAAAATATATACTGTGATTTTCAAAACAGTATTTCAACAGAATTCCATATACCGAACAAACCGGTTCTTCTATACACTACTTTATTATTTTCTGTTTGTAATCTGAAAAATATAATTTTAAAAAGTTAGAACCATAAGCAAGCCAATAGCAACAAAATCGTTCAAAAACTGTCCAAGAGAGATAAATCCTGCAATAATGAGATATAAGGTGATTTTTTGAAAACAAATCTTCGCTCAGAAACTGGTTGGCCAACCATGCTTTATAGAACTGCCAAGCATGCTTCCCCTTGAATACACGTCCCCGAAAGTGGTTTAGTGCGTTTGAACAAGACCCTCGCGGAACTCAGATTGCACTTCACGGAAAAAACGATTTTATTGCATCTTTTTTTTTAACAAAAAACCAAGATTGACAAATATTATAATAAGATATGGTTTATGTTCAAAGTAGATAATTCTGGATAACCTCTGTATGGCAATTAAGTATTGTAAAGCTATGATTTTCTAACATTTAAAACTTAATTCATTCCTACGAAGTTCCTGTTTATGAAGGCGTATCTTTTCCCACTCTTTTATGATAAACAATAACGGAGAAATGTCAATGAATATTTAATATGTTGCTTTTATCAACATCGTATATTTGCTAAAGAAAGTCGGGAAATACCAGAGAGTATGTATGTAGACTTAAAAGTTGGGGGCATGAAAATGTAGCATATTACATAAGTACATTTTTATTTCGACGTCACATCGCAATTGTAGAATTTGATAAGATCATCTGGGTGATAAGGAAGTGTCTGGAGCCAATTGATTTGGAGTTAATGCCAAACTAAATGTGAATTTAATTCTTAAAACGAATTGTTGGTCATCAGATTTATGAAATTGAAAATTTCCGAAGAACACAACATTTGAGTTTCCCTATCTGTCAATTTGAGACCATCAAAGTTTTCTTTTAAATGTCTTATAAAATTGTTTGAAAGGACGAACGGCAAAGTTTCCACCATGTACATTTGATGTTCTCAAATTGGCAGATAAACCGTATGTTAAGGGATTTGAATTGTGAAACCATGAGTTGTGGTAAGTTGTGTATTTAGCAGGATCCGAGGTGCTAAGTCTTAAAGGCTATTCTTATATTTTTATATCGAGGTGCTGCGTCTGCCTATTAAGATATTTATACATTTTACATCTATTTTTCTTGTTCTATTTGAACTGTAGCTGGCTGTCAATGTAAGAGCGCCTTTTCCTTCGAGATAAGATATATGGCTCATAGCGGGGATTCTGTTGGATATATTTTCATTGAACTTTTCTACTAGCGGCAGTTTCAGATTACATTTGCATCGAATCAACCCGTTCTTGCAATTAATCAATTCACATGTTGGAAGACAATGCAAAGTTAGATTGCAGAAGAAAATAAAATTAAGGGTAGATATGTAGATATGTAGATATATTTTGGGTCAGCGATATTCTTGTTTCGTATAAACTTATATGCAAATTGTATTATAAGCTAAAACTGAATAGTTTTTTACAATAACAATTAAAATTTACCTCGTCATGCTAATTTAGGGGCTGTTCATATGAGCCCGCTTAGCCGGGGGCTGGCCCGGTTTAGCGGGCTGAAATCTCTTAGCTGCCATGTGGATTTTTCTCAGACCGGTTTTTCCTCACGACACTGATCATATTTGTTTCGAAATGGGAGGTTCCAGACGGGCATGTGCAGTACGTACCGTTTCAGCCGGGCTGAAGCTGTCATATTGGAAAAAATCAGCCCACTTTGCCGAGATCTGGGCTGAACAAAGCGAGATCTCGGCAAGGCGGGCTGGCTCGTTTTTCATGTGACGGTTTGTTGATTTTTAAGAGGATTTGTTAACCCTATTCCTAACCCTCTTTTGTTCTTTGACCCGCGCCTAGATAATGTCTTATATGTGCTAAACCATTGATGCCTATGACATTAAACTTAGTAGAGACTTTAAGTAACCTATTTGCTGCAAGAATAATTATAAATGAGGTCATGTTGACCTCATCACTTTTTGTTATGACGTCATAAATTTGTCCACTTTGTGAATAATTTTGAAATTTACGTAAGTTTTTGAAAAGCATAAATCAGCATATCAAGACTATGTTCTGCAGGCTTACCTGCCAATCGTAAACCTTAACTACACTATCCATAAGTTTGTGGCATTAACAGCAATGAGGCCATTAGTTAGTAACAAAGAATTCATAATAGGAGTCTTTAGCAAAAGTTTGATGGTTTAAAGGTGGTATAGAAGGTTTAGAATTTGATAAATAAATAAGAAAACCAATCTTTAGATTATTTCGGATTTCGTAAACTTTTCTTATCAAAACAAAGAAATAGGTAAGCACTTTCACAATTAGAAGCACTTTGTCATCAGTGGAAGCTTATCAAAACATACAGGGTAATTCTTTGGAATACTCTGATTTTAAGTATTTCGACATAATTCCAAATGGGATCACAAACGAACATCACATTTTTTAGCAGATGACATCAGTAATGTACATATGGAATTTATTTTTGCTTGCAATACTTTTGTATATTTGTTTCTTATTTACTGGCTATAGCAGTCTCGTTTTTCTGTCCGATTTTTAAATGGAATAAATCGAAAAGGTGACGTAGCAAAATAAGCTTAAATTCAGCCGCAAGACCGGATTTCGCAAACAAATTTAAATATATTTCTATCCTGACCCAAAAAACGTCATTGTTATACCTTTATTTTGTCCAAAAACAACATGAATAATAGCTATTTTATGGCATTTATTATATTATATTATATTATATTATATTATATTATACAAGGTTCAATCTTTAACGACCTGTCGATATCGCGTTTGTCGACAGGCTGTTGTTTCGACGAGATTCAGATCGATATCGAACATAATACCAGGACGTTTCCATAACTTATCGAGTCGACTTTTGAAGGAATTAAGAGATGGTGCTTGCACAAGGTCTGGTGGCAGGTTGTTCCATTGTTCCGCAACTCGATGTTTAAACGAATACTTTTTTACGTCTTTAAGACATTTTTGCCCGGTGACCGTAAATCCGTGACGACGTAGGTTGTAATCTTGACCATCCTGCGATCGAAAGCGAAGAAAATTTCCAATAGCTTCTTTATCATAAAGTCCATGGGTGATCTTATACATCTCGATCATATTGCCCCTATATCGACGATATTGCAGGGACGGAAGGTTCATGATTTCCAATCCTTCCTTGTAGCTTAAGTTTTTCATTCCAGGTATTAATTTTGTTGCGCGTCGTTGTACATATTCGAGGAGGGAGATCTGTCGTTGCAGGTGAAGGTTCCACACAGGACCACCATATTTGAGATGGGGGCGTACAATGCTTGTGAACAGCAGCTTGAAACAATTCTTATCTAGGTAGACAAATGTTCGCCGTAACATACCAACAAGAGCATTAGCTTTTCGTTAATGTGTTTTTCGAATGAAAAGTGCTCGTTGAAATTTATGCCTAGGTCATCCACATCTGATTTTTGCTTGAGGACATTGCCATCGATTACATACTGTGTTGCATCGGGAGACTTCAACCTTGACTTTATTTTCATGTGCTCACATTTGTCCGGATGGAATTTCAATAAGAAGGTATCTGTCCATTGCAATAACTTGTTTAGATCGCTTTGTAGGTTAGCAGCGTCAATCAGTTTCAATTTCTCTGAACATCGGCATACAGGAAAAGTTCTGACTCATCAACAATTTCAACTAGAGTGTTGATGAAGATGACAAAAAGCAGTGGACCTAGGACCGATCCTTGGTCACGGGAAATACATCGTCACGGGAAATACATCGGATTTGTTTCGATTTACACAAACTTGTTGATATCAATCAGACAGAAAATCTCTGATCCAGGAGAGAGCTGGACCTTGTAGACCGTAGTAGCGCAAAACTTCAAATAATCGACGGTGGGGAACAGTGTCAAACGCTTTTTTTAAATCACAATATATGATATCGATAACACCTCCATTTTCGAGAATTTCCGTCTATTTATCGATTATTTGGAGCAGTTGCAGAATGGTAGATCTTCCACCAAGGAAACCGAACTGGCGATTTGACAAAAGTTTATTTGCTTTGAGATATGATAGTAAAGAATTACGCTTTATCGATTCGAAAATTTTTGATGCAATGGTAGTCAGGCTAATTGGTCTGTAATTTCCAGCAGAATGTTTGTCACCTTTATTCTTATAGATGGCTGTGATGTTAGCTCTCTTCCAAGCGGATGGGACTTTTCCCAGGGCGTAAGGCTTTTCAAATATTATGTGGAATGGTTCAGCAACCACGGCCGCTAGTTCCTTCAAACCACATGGATGTAGGCCGTATGGACCAGGACTTTTGCTAGGATTCAATTCCAGTTGAAAGTCACTTTCAATTATTTGTTTCTTCAGGCCGTCAAGTGCAACAGGTAACGTTGATTCATCTACAAATACGCTCAAAAAGAATGCACCCAGAATAGTTGCCTTCTCTTGGTCGGTTTCTGCCATCTTTTCGGAATTTTCATTCACAAGTATGTCTGGAATTGATGATTTAATCTTCGTTTTTGCATTCCCGTATGCCCAAAAAGCTTTACTATTGTTTCTTTGCAGATCTAGCAATTTCTTTCTCAAAATCTCCTTTCGCTTTGCGTGTCATTCTACGTACTTGATTTCTACATTTACAGTACGCGAGATACGCGTCCGCATCCTTGCTGTCCATAAACCTTTTCCATAGACGGTATTTCTTTTTCTATTTAGCTAACGTCTTTTTATCAAGGCGACACTTGAACACCCTTTTCCCAGTCTTTACTGTTCTTGTTGGTATACATATTACTTCGGCTTCCTTATAAGTTACCTCAAATTTTTCCATAGCTTGTCAATATCGTCTCCGCAGTCTTTAAAAGGTTCTGTCCAATCGATGCCAAGAACCTCTTTCATTCTTGTGAAGTCGGCTTTATTAATATCAGAAACAACTTTAGATGGAAGTTTTTCTGGTTGATGTTGGTAGTTCAATTTAAGCAGTTCGTGATCAGATTTGCCAAGTGGTGAAGCGTATTTGATGTTTTCAACATGTTGATCCCCAGTTGTAAATACAAGATCTAATAGCGAAGGGTCGTCCGATCTTCGTCTTCTTGTTGGTTGATTCACATGTTGTGTCAGAAAACTATCTTTGAGTCCATCAATAAAATCCCGGTCTCTAGATGTAAGTGTCCGACAATAACTACGTGGTTGTATCTTTTCATACCAGGAATAGCACGAAAAAACTGGTTGATCTGGTCGTTTTCTTCAGTGCTACTATATGGGCTGCGGTAAACAACAGCAAACAGCATGATTTCGTTGTTTTGGAGACGAATCTCTGTCAGTAGCAATTCTTTCGGTCTTTGCTGTTCTGTCAGAATGCGTGATTTCTCTACTTTCTTGTACGATATCGAATGCCTGACGTAAAGTGCAATCCCTCTTGTCGTGTCTTGATTATTCAGATGTTCGAATTCTGCAGAGTAAGTATTCAAAATGTAGTCAACTTCCGTCAGCTGGCGTTTATAGTATTTCGGTTTCAGTTCGGTTATTGCAATAATATCTGGTGGTGCATCGGATTCTATTTCCATCTTCAATTTTACCAGCTTATTTTGTGTTAGTGTGTCAGTGTTGTATACCAGATGCGCATAAATCCATTGTTTAGTGTAGGCTTCGTTTCCTTTGCTGCTTTATTATTTCCGTTATTTTCTTCTGTTTGATTTATTGAGCGGCTACTGCCGGTGCTTTCTTCAGGAGCTTTATCAATCTCAGGCCGTTTTTTGGATTGCCTCTGACTTTCCAAATGTGAGCAGAATCGGACGGCTCTTTGTTGTTTTTCGCTTTAGCTTTCTCAGACCATCTCCGTATCATGTCTCTTTCTGTTATTGTATAATCTTCAGTAACACTTATACCCCTGTATGCTCCAATTCCCTTTAAGCCCGTCAGATTATCCAAAACTTTTTGCTTGTCCTCAGAACTCTGCATAATGAATTTAATCGGCCTCACTTTTCCATTTACTTTTTGCCCAAGGCGTGCTACTGACTTGAAGTGAGCAGCAGCACGGATGGTATCAATAAACTCTTTTAAATATTCGCAGTCAAGTTCTTTTGTCTTTTTTTCGTCAAGGTCAGGGTTTTCTTGCAGCCCATGGATAATTATATTATTTGAGCCCAGCTTCTTCTGTCGTTCTTCTTCTAGCTCCTCGTTTTTTGCTTCTGTTATTATTGCCTGAATAGCAGTATTGGTAGCTGCTGGAATATTTTGTTCTGTTTTTCTGTGGCGTGTCTCTCCAGATTGTGCAGTGACACCAACAACATCAACATAAGTAGACTTTTTTTCCACGGCCATGTCAAATTTTTCTTCCAGATTGCGATTGTTTTCCTGGACTTTACATAGGAAGGCTTTTTCTAACTCTTTGAACTTTCTTTCGAGAGTATGCAATATTCCGTTACTTTCAGTAGAACTACCTTTTCCGTTCATACTCTTTCTCAGGACCTCAATGTCATTCACCATGTTAGCTTCTTTCTCTTCATGTTCCGTGATCTGCTGCTCGCATTTCTTTATTTCATTCTTCAACTTTGCTATTGTTTCTCTATGAGATCTGACGACATTGACTTCCTCTTTCATTAGGTTACAGTATTTATTTTGTTTATCCCGTAAAGCTTTGTTGATTGTTTTGGTTTTACTGTTTTCCAACGAAATATCCTTCAGTGCTTGCGTAAGTTCTTCAACTTCAAACGACTGATCGGGGTCGTAGTCCTCCATCTCTTTGAGGAAATTCGGACAAATATTGACACAGTTCACACACGTGTACTAGCCGCCCTTCTTGGTTATAAAGATTTCCAATTGGTACAGTGGCAATCTGGTACACCGATAATGTACAGTTCGCTTCCAATCGCCACAAGTCAGGTGTTCTTCGTCACCATAGTTTATACATTCGCTTTGCGTACACTTTCTCATGTCTTCGTCACTGCTGCTGTCTTTTTCAGCTCGTAGGACGTCAATATTTTCTCAGGTTGTGTAGTTTAACTATCTTCGTGAACAGCACAGTTTATGGTCGATTAAAAGTGTTTTTGGTTAGAATATTGGTGGTTTTAAGGTAGTATAGTTGAATTTGTGCTTCAGCAGTAGATGTTGTGACTGCACCGTATTTGACGTCAAATTCCTTCTATTTCATGGCATTTAGAGAGATGTTCTAACGAAAACCTTTCCCTTTATTGCTTAAGATTAATTAGATATTACTTACTCTAATCGTTCTTTTTGGACTTCGTCTTGTTCTTTCTGCAGACTGCAAAAAAATTAATTTTTCTCGCTCGCGATTCAAAAGAAGATAGGGGCTGAAAAATAAATAAATAAAAACAACGGAAAGCTAATGTTAGGAATTTATTGAAAATTAAGAATTAGACAAAATATTTTATTTGTAAAAAAAATCTTTTACAGATAAATTTTCACTAAATTGATAAAAAAAATAATAAAAAATTTGACCAATTCCCCCCAAATTAAGCACCAATAAAGCCCCGAGCATGGTCGTATAAAAAGGGAAGGATACAAATAAAAAGCTTGAAATTTTAACAAAAACAGTTTTGAAACTCCCTCTAGGACATTTAAAAATACATTCTACGATCGTAACAGCCAAGCAGAAATGAATTTCAAGATACTACGTTTATTTTGTAGCCAATTTTTAAACTCTGATTTCTCGTGACCTCCTGCAGCCGCAACCATGAAAGTTTTAGAATCGAAGGAAAATATATTCATTTCTCAGTACCTTTACAGGCATTTTTCTAAGGTCCGAATGTTTCGTAAAACCTTTATCCACTAAATACTACATACTTCGTCAAAATTCGCTACTCTAAAGGCTCACTTGTGTTGCCGTTTCACACATTTCTTCAATACTAAAAACATATCGATTCCGTAGCCTAAGAAATTTGAGCCGCTTCTTGAACCGCTTCCAGTACATCAACCGACAAAACGAAAGATCGATGCCTCGCATCCATTAATAAAATTGTAGTGAAAGACTCTATCGATTCTGTAAATTTGTGTCATGGGCGGCTCAAAAACTGTGATAAAAAATAATAAAATAAAATTTTGATGTTGTGTAGAAAAAAGGATAGACCGAAGTTTGAGAAATAAGAGCAATGCAGCAGGTAATGCTTTATAGATTCTATGCATGCATGCGACATGAGCAGAAGGGATCAAGTGTGTTCATAAAACTGTGTTTAAATTTGTGTTGCTTGAGGCTGAAACCAACCCTTAGACGCGTTAACCTGTGATACACCCTGCGTAAAAAAACCGTGATATGGAGAAGGTCTTCTAGCTTCCAAGAGATTTTGCTTACATTTGAAAACAGTAGGAGCGTTTCTGCTGGACATACCAGCATACATACCAGCAATTCTGCTAGCATAGGATAGTGGTATACAATAATGTTACACTTTTTGCTAAAGTAACTTATAATGATATATAAGGAGACAGAGCTATAAAGATTAAGTTATTATTGATGTCTTTCTTCGCAAAATTCAATTTTTAAATTCAATTTCTTGCTGGGTATACTGTAGAGAAGGATGCAAATTGACGATTCCACGATAGTTGGTACAGTTTTGCCAAAATCGAATCGAAGCTTTGTTGCGTTGTCAAAGGATGATAGAAATTTGATACAACCCAATGTACATCGAACTCCTTTGAGGAACGGAGGATAGGTTAGCTTATATAGAATATAGAATCTCGAGAGAATTTCAGTTTCCATCTTCGGTTTCTTATTTTATTTATTTATCAATATTTACCTAAGATAGCCTCTTAAGTTCTGATAGAACTGTTATCAATGAGGGTCCCGTTTAGACGTGTATTAAGAAGCAGTTTTTGTTTATTGTAATTCCATATACAGTTTTAAAGAGGAAAATCGCATAAGAAACATAATTTTGCTTCATCTTATTCGCATCCCAGTCAGTTAGGTAAGATTTTTGCTCTTTCCTAAGAAGTTGGTCTCGATGGTTCATTTTCTTTTTGCTTTGTTTGTCGAGCCATGGACTCGATTTTTCCTTCACTCGCTTTGTTATCTCAGGACTATGTCTCTCTAATGTTGAGTGATACCTTTTGTATGTGGAAAACATATCTCTATAAAAATATATTCCAGATATAACAATTTTTCATGAAATACTCCATTACAACCTCCACATAAACGTTGATCAATACTCTTGCATTTGTTAAGTTCTACAGTGTTCCAGGCCATAATTCTATATCACCAGCAAACAGTAACATAATTGTAAATACATACTTGGGTTTCGTGTCGAAAACAAACTTATTTTTGTGTAATTTCCATAGAGAAATCGATATTTGGTAAATTATCAATTTCTTCACCATAAAAGGAATAACTAAATGACATGGCATTCGAAACGAAATTTCCTTTACTATTAATGTTAACACCTGACAACAACAAAGGTTTACAAATCTGCACACGAAGGAATGACTATAACATTTAGTTTCAGAAGACTTATTTTCCAAATCATTTGGAGAATAAACAAAATTTAAACAAATATCTCCTAGTGATCCAACTTCAACATGAGAATGAAATGAGCTGAACGAAAGCAGAGCGCGCAAGTTTATTTTTCCATGTGAAACACAGTACAACAAAGTACATAGCACAAAACATAGTATATGTCCTCGGCTTAAATTTCACTTCTTCTTAAGCAAACCAATCAAATTCAGCTCTAAAGTCGGCAAATAAGTTATTTAATTCTCGGAACTTTCACATAAAGATGTTTTTGTGCAGAATGGAAGTGGAAACTACAGATAAAATCCCCCAAAATGAAATTATATTAATTAAGAAACTCAGTTCGGTGCATCACAACCTCGTACCCAGGGCCGTTCGTCTCTTATTGATATGAAGATGATGAGACGCAAAGTTCCTGGCATCGCAGGTTGAATGTGAAATACCAGTAATAATCATTAATATTATATACAATATATATATGCAAACTAATCTTTTATTTAAATCTTAAGGTTAAAGAAAACAAGATGCCCTACAAAATCTATAAAATGTTCATTTAGGTGTTGTTCATTTGAAACTTATCGACGGTCTACTTGGTGAGATTCCCAGCCCTATGAAGTTTTGCTCAAAAATGTTTTGAGAAAATGTGAAAAATAGTGTAATAATATGAGAAAAGTACTTGTGAGATCGTGTTTTTAAATGTCTTCTAAGAAGAAAAATTGTTGATACAGTCAACCTAATTTTCATTATTGACATTCAAAGCGTTAAGCGTTGAAAGTTTTCAAAGTTTTAAAAAATAGAAATTTTGGGTTCGGAATGTAAATAATGCAAGGAATGAGATTTCAATTTAAATCAGTCCATCATCATAAACAATGTATAGGATAGCACTGTCATACTTTACGAAGGAGATTTTGTTACATTATGAACAACACGATCACAATTTTTAAAATTATCAAAAACAATTTGAATGAAAGTCGCTATAAAATAACATAACAAAACGCTGTTAAATTATAATGAGAAAAGATTATTCAAAGATTAAAAACATTCTTCTCATTTCATGTCCAGCAAATTGGATAAATGCGAAGCAATTATAACAAGAAGCCCTACGGCTGTTGACTGGAAATTTCCGCGTTCCTGGTAATGCTATGAAAACTATGATTTTTCAGAGAGTAAGGATCGTATTAGAATATACTCCTGTTCCCTATACAATAGAATAAAAGTAAAAAAAAGAAACCTGCATGCCTGTGATTACAAATACATTTTCAATTCAAAGTGATCATTATAAACCCAGAACCAGTTAAAATGTAGAGCATAATGTTTAAATTTACGACATGAAATCATCATGGCCAACAAATTTAGATATTAACCTTCTCTGTACCGGCCCGCAAACAGTCGCAACATGTTGGCCATCAACTAACATTTGTTGGTTTTTATGGCCGAAATGTATATGTTACGCTAAGCAAAACATAACGAGCTACAAAACTTAGTTCCCAAGTCCCACAGATTAACTGTCCAGACGGATAATCTTTAAAGTATTGAAAATATAATAAATTACCCCTGACTCCGGAGAAGGCTGTGCTATTTCATGTCTGGAATTCTAGTCCACCCTACACATCACATAAAAGGTTTTAATCTTTTAAGTATCTAGAATTTTCTCTTACTTTAAAACCTTCTTTTCTTTCTTCAAAAAGGAAACATATCTTTACTAACACTTTGTCGTAAAAAAAACATGATTAAACTTGCCGTACATTTTTATTGTCTTTATTTTATTGAGCCTCCCTTCCCTATTTGAAAGTCTATTTCTACTTTTATAATCATGAGAAACCTGTCAAGAAATTTATGCCAAAATTTAAACAAAACTTCCACGCCATTTATTGTTTGCAATTTTCAAATAATTGGACACAAATAGATCGCTCATCTATACCAAATAGTTTCCTTGCGCTTAGCGCGGAAACTGAAAAGAGGGACGAACTTTTGAAACGTACTTTAGACTTTTTAATTTCGCCGAAAGTCGGAAGTAACGTCAATCAAAAGTCAATGAAAAAGTCGGAAGTCACGTCAATCGAAAGTCAATGAAAAAGTCGGAAGTAACGTCAATTGAAAGTTAATGAATAGTCGGAAGTAACATCAATCAAAAGTCAATCAAAAGTCGGAAGTAACGTCAATCAAAAGTCAATGAAAAAGTCGGAAGTAACGTCAATCGAAAGTCAATGAAAAAGTGTTTTGTTATTATTATTATTTCTCGTTTCTTTTAAAGTTGTTTATTGTTTTTGTTTGATTATTTATTGCATTATTATTTTTTTGTATTTCAGTATTTCAACCTGAAGTAAGTAAGTAAGTAAGTAAGTAAGTAAGTAAGTAAGTAAGTAAGTAAGTAAGTAAGTAAGTAAGTAAGTAAGTAAGTAAGTAAGTAAGTAAGTAAGTAAGTAAGTAAGTAAGTAAGTAAGTATTTATTTAGTTTATAACTCTCATACTTACAATTACAATGAAAGGAAGAATAACTAGGAGACCACTCCATATAGAAAATTCCAGTCAAAGGAAGTGGCCACCTAAAAAAAAAAAAAGTGATAAAAATGATAATAACATATGTAATAAGTTTTCGTCAATTAGTCAATATATTGAGAAATAAGATACGATTTAGTTAAGACTTTTAATTTTGGAAATGTAAGCACAGATAAGTCGTCAAGTTGAAGATGATTTTGAATGAGATTCCATTGGCAGATCGACTGGTATTGGATGGAGAACTTGCCAAATGAGAAAGTCTTGAACGGGTGTTGAACTAAAGAACCTACGTTCCTTCCGCGAGTATTATAATTCAAATCAGAGCGTTTAAAAATCAAATTGTTGCGAATGACTTGGGGGAGTTTATCATTAAGAACCTTGTGTATAAAAAATATATTTTAAAATTTTACAATGTCAAAAAGCTTAAGGAGACCTAATTTCCGAAACAGAGGGGATGTATGAGCTAGCCAGTAAGCATTACAAATAGTACGTATTGCACGTTTTTGTAGCAGAAAGATACGCTTTGTGACTAGGTTTTCCCTTTGACCCCAAACCTGACAGGCATAAACCATATGTGAATAAAAGATAGCATAATAGACAGAAATTAAAAGAGGTTGTGGCATAAAGTGACGAAGTTTTGCTAAAGCTCCATTTGCTCTTCTTAGTTTGTAAGATAGCTTGTTGACATGCACAGACCAGTTCTAATTTTCATCTATATGGATTCCAAGATATTTAATGGAAGAACTCTTAGACATTTTTTTACCGTCAATCTTAATACACAAATTAAAATTACAACGTTTGTGTTTAAACAAAACATGTTCTGTCTTAGTTGCATTAAGAGAGATTTTGTTTGCATCTAACCAGTGCATTAAGAGTTTCAAATCAATATGTACAGAAAAACTGAAGCGCTGTGGCATTTCAAGATTTTGTAGAAAAGTGAAAAACGAAGATGTAACGCTTGTAATAAAATTTAACAAACACCCATTTGAAGTTTACTAACACCCATTTGAAGTTTACTAACACCCATTTGAAGTTTTCTGAGATTGTAAAAGTCGTGAGGATTTTGTGAGGATTTTGAATGTCAAAATATTTGAGAGAAATGTCTTCGCATTCTATAATACAAAACAGAAAATACATAACACAATGACCTCTGTATGATGGTGTATTGACATGGCATTTAGCTGTTTTTGTAAATTAAATTTCAGCATAGACTGGACGAAGACTGATTGGACAATTCAAGAATTGCAGATTGTGATGATTAGTACACTTCTGAGATGTCGATAAGTTGTTTGTTCTTCTTTTGGCCTCATTTCTATACTGGTAGTTTCTGTAATTCTCTCATTCATCTATACACGGCAGTTGGCTTGATTTTTTGACTTGATTACTCTCTTTATTTTTCTATTCAAGAACTGCCGTACATCCAGAAATGTTTTCTCTTTACCGGTATTGATTGATTGATTGATTGATTGATTGATTGATTGATTAAAAGATTAAAAGCGGTATAATATATATATAGTAAATAAAAAAATTATAAAAAAAATTCATCAAAACCGATAATCAGAATCAGAAATAAACTTATAAATAAACATCTAACTATGTGGTTCCTTATGTTTCAAAATACTTTTAAAACCAAATCCATTTTCTGTATAATCAAGACCGCAATGCTAATCAAGGCAAATAAATTTGGGAATTGAATGTTACTGTGACTATTTTAAAAATAGTGGAGGAGTACAGAAAAACTAGTGGAGGAATACAGAACAGGTGTCATGAATGCATCATCATCATCATCTACTCTTTCAAAAACGAGTTGATTTACAGTTGAATTTCCATTTATTTCATCCGAATGGAAACCTATAGTATAAATTAGAATGAAAGGTTCATGAAATGAAAATAAAGTGATTCAACAGTTTCTTTATTTAATTAAATGGAGATGTTTTCCGTTTTTTCAACTTTGATCGTTTTCACGATATCATGAAGGGGATTTCATATGCCAGATTTTTCATAAATTCATGATTTTGAGGACCTCCATAGTGGTACATATTACTTGAGTTAACTTTGATACCTCCATTCCATAGTCATGATAACAATAATAGGAGTTGTGAAGATAAGACTTTCTAAAAATACTTTCTAAAAATACACAATCCTTAGAACGAAGAAGAAATAATATATGCCAGCTTTTCAACTCATCACCCTGCTTTTTCCATTACTTTCTGCAAAATCTTGGAGACAACGTAGATGCTTAGGACTTGTTTAAAATATACGCTTGTGTTTGCACGTCATTTGGTGCTCATTTTTCTGCCATTTTGATTCTACTTTGGTGGTTATTTGATATCTCTAGAAAACCAAAATATATGATCTCGGGAACTTCCCAAACCATCCATTTTCAAGGCCAAGTGGCTAGAGGGGGAACTATCCTTTTGTTTATTTCATTAGTAAATTGTTTGATTTGTCAGAAAAAACTTTATCGAAGCACTTCTTCTGAAGAATAAAAAACAACACACCAAAATTTAGCTAGCTATTACACGTTCGTAAATATTTATACCATTCGGAAATATTAAAAGTATATCTATACTTTAACTTTAGAGAAAACGACTACCTGTCTCTTTGAGGCAGAGAAAATTTCAAGGGACAGGGAAAATGTTATTCTTCGCTCTGATTTTGAGTCTAGGGTGGTACTTATGTTTTTAGTGAATTTGAATCTTTGCTTATAAAGGTGATGCTTACATAAAACAAGCGTGTAGTAACCATAGAAATACCAAAATAAAGTTCTGTGGTACACTGATGTGTAAGTTGGAAATTGCAAGAAGGAATTTTTTAAAGGTCATTTCAACATCTGATTAAATCACCTGAGAAAAAATGTCATTCATGTTATTTGTATTTCTGTTGCTTTTATTATTGTTCTTGTTTTTCTTGTCTACTTTTGCATTGCATTAATGGGAATTTCTTACCAGATTCATTGACGTAATGGTCATTTAATGCTTACTTACTTACTGCAAATTTGGTTGTCATAAAAAGAAACCACTACCGCTCCTGCTTTAAATATCGCACATCTTTCTGTAACTATTGTAATTTTGTGTTATTACAGATTTTTTTCATTTTGGAGGGCTTAGATTGTAAGGGCGCTTAAAAAGTGGCGTTAAAGGGAATTCGTGTAGTAAAGACACCTATTAAACAATCTGTAATAAACCACCTTTACTTGAACGACAAAAAGTAAAAAAAAAATGTTTCTCATTTTCACAAAATTTTGGCTGAGGCTCAATGTTGCTCAGCCCGCTCTCTTTTACAGGCTAATTTGTTGCTTATTTATTGCTTGTTGACTATCTGCGTGAGAAGACCAACTTCGTGTTTGTCTACTAAAGGTAGGCCACCAGATCTCTTTAAACCTACGGAACTTATAACACGTTTCTCATCAACAAGCCAAAAAATATATGTCCCTTTTTGCTTTTTTTATTTCAATGATAAATTTTGTTCTCATTAATAACTTAATTACTTTTCCAGTTGCTTAGCAGTTGCTTCGTTATTTGAACAAATTTGAGCCTCACCTTGCTTATAAATTTGAGCCACACCTTGCTTATTAATTTGAGCCACACCTTGCTTATAAATTTGAACCACACCTTGCTTATAAATTTGAGCCTCACCTTGCTTATAAATTTGAGCCACACCTTGCTTATAAATTTGAGCCCCACCTTGCTTATTAATTTGAGCCACACCTTGCTTATAAATTTGAGCCACACTTCGCTTATAAATTTGAGCCTCACCTTGCTTATTATTTGAGCCACACCTTCCTTATAAATTTGAGCCACACTTTCCTTATAAATTTGAGCCTCACCTTGCTTATAAATTTGAGCCACACCTTGCTTATAAATTTGAGCCACAACTTGCTTATAAATTTGAGCCATACCTTGCTTATAAATTGGAACCACACTTTGCTTATTAATTTGAGCCTCACCTTGCTTATAAATTTGAGCCACACCTTGCTTATAAATTTGAGCCTCACCTTCCTTATAAATTGTTGTTGATAAAAGAAAAGCAGTTTAGAGAAGCTTTAAAGTCAGCAGGTTCAAAAAGAAAAATGTTGCACAATAAACGTTAATTTGCCGATAACTTCCGATCTGTAACGGAAAGTTGTAATTCTTGACGCCAATTTCGTTTTGTAAAGTTTCCTCGTTTTAAATGACAACAATGATTACGAAATTTTGTGTCATTAGAGGACATGCCTTGGTGGCCATTATACCTTATATGACAGAAGTGACGAAAAGGTCAGTTATGTAAAATACAGAAACAAAACAAATTCTGGAGATGGTTTGTGGCAGCAGCTGATTATTTCAAGATCTTCAAAATGACTTTACACCAGTAAAACGCTACATCGTATATCATTAACACAAAATGAAAAGAAGGTTTTTGACATTATAGAACACTTGACCGTTTGAACTCGAAAATGAAATTGACATCTCATACTCATACTCCCTTTAAGAAACAGAAAAGCACACATGTAGATGTTTTCTAAGGCAGTTAAAATGTTCATTCATTCGACTTTCTATTAGTGACAATATGGTTCATAGATTTTGTTAACGATTTGATGTATTTTACCTCATGCTTCGTGGTTCACCTTTTACTTGTTGATTATTTGTGATATGGTTACAATGTTATTCGCTCCGTCAAAACACATGCACCTTTCCACGATCAATTAATCAAATAAAGAGATTTCACATCAACATTCTGCGCCAACAACAGAACATGTGATCAAGAGATGTTCTTGGAGGCCCTGAACCATTTTTCCTAGGTACAGCACCTAAAAGAAAATTTGTTAAAAATTTGTTAATGGGGATATCCAACAAAAGCTATGAACCTTGAATGATGTTTCTGGAAAGAGCTTTCACAAAGTCTAACCAAAAACCAAATGAAAACCCAAAAATTACAAAATATCACTAGAAGTGTGAAACATCACTAGAATTTTATGAAGCATTCATTCAACCTGACATTTTGGCTATTAGATATTCAAGTGGATTGCAGTCAATAGCCAATGACGTTTCTGTCTAATTTTTCTCGCCATTCTTTTAGCATGTTGTGTAATAGAATATTTCCTATATATGGTGAGACAAAAACCAAAGATTTTATCGACAAAAGGAGTAATTGAATTTTGATTATTTTCTCCTATAACTTAGAAAAGAAATTTAGAACACTTAGGTCTGTAATTGCTGGTCTTTGCTTTATCAGATCCTCCTTAGAATGAAGCAGTTATTAAGTTATTAATGTTTTGCTTTCTTACAGGCCTGGAATTAGATTAGTCTGTATCGCCAACAGCAGCTATGACGATTTTAGAGGATTGTTGTAACTGCTTAGGGCGAAGGTGTATGACCGACATTGTTTCGGCCCATATATGTGCTTTCTCGCCACAAATAAATCATCAAGAAATAAAATTGGGTGACGATTGACACATAGCTTTCATAGTAGTTGTTAGGAAAGGTGCCTCACGAAGTTTATTATTAAACAAGAGATCATCTATTACGTCCCAAAGACGAGATGAATCATTAGACAGATATATACATCGAAGCATGCCAAATGCATTAACAGCAGGGAAAATATTGATTTGCAAACTGAAATTAATGACTGATATGTAACAAGATATGACAACGAAATGAGGGAGAAAATAAACCAGATATTTAAGTTTACCGATGTAATAAACCAACAAGATAAATCAGTAAGTTTGGCTTTGCTAGATAACCTGCGATAAACTAACGCAAGAAGTACCATCAACATTGGAATGACCAAGATGCAATTGGTGTTGTCTGCATGGATTTCTGCAAGAACTTGAGGTACTGTACCATTCGATGCTAAATGCATCAACAGGAAAAGCCAAGGGATCTGGTTGCCAGGAAACATATTTTGTAATTTGATTATTAAGATGAGAGGCAAAAAGATCAATAGTTGGATAGCCAAATGTTTCACAGATATATAAGAATTTATCTCAAGCATCCATTCTGTGTTGTCTTAACAGTTTAGTCTAGAGAAAGTGTCTGCTATTTTATTTTATTTCTCAGGGATGAATGCAGCCGAAAGCCAATTGTTTTGGTCAATGCAAAATTGCCAAATTGTCTTAGCCAAGGTATTACATTCCCTTGATTTGACACCTCCCATGTTGTTAACATAAACAATAGCAGTGGTGTCGTCTGACATTAGTCTAATATGTGAATAGTGTATAGTAACACAGTAAGTTTTCAAACCTATGAGCATGGCCTTTATTTCTAAAACATTTTTTTTGATGCGATTCTGATGATCATATCACAGGAATTAAAAGTGAAACCTAAAAATGTTATCTCTTGCAAGGGTGTTAACATAGGGTGTTAACATAGGGTGTGAACATAAGGTGTTAACATAGGGTGTGAACATAAGGTGTTAACATAGGGTGTTAACATAGATTTTTCAGTATGAATGGTAAAACCAATAAATTTATATATGTTGCTAATGTCCAGCTATCATAAATTTTAGGAATCTCTGATGATCTGTATGAACAGGTACAGAGAAAAAGGCGTCCTTCAAATCTACCGATGCCATGTAAGCATTTTGTAATGACGTTGTTTACATTTTGTATAGATTCCATTTTGAAATGTTGGTATCTGATACATATGTTGAGGTACTTAAGGTTGAGTATCATGCGGAATGAACCATCCTTTTTTGATCTAGTAATTTAGCACACATTAGCAATATAAGAAGGTATAACAACTTTCTTTTGTACAAGTTTAGCTATTTCATTTTTGATAAACTCTTCTCCCTGTGAAGAGAAAGGATGAACATGATATCCACATGGTTGGAATTCTAAGAAATTTCGTTTTAAACCTTGTTTGACAATATTAATAATAAAAGAATTGGAAGTAATTTTCAACCAGTTATGAAGGTAGTTCGTAAGATCTTCTGCAGAGTAGCAACCCGATTCCTTGTTAAGAATGCGGCTTCAAAAACCATTAGGATGATGTAAAAATTCAGTAATGTTTACCTTTATTTCCTTCGTGGACGATATTGGTATGGACAATATTTGTATGGACGTTTGTCACCCCTCTAATCGTTTTTCAAAATCATCACCAAAAAACTCAGACGATGTTGGAGGGACATCATTAGCAATACGTCTATGTTTGAATTGCAAACAAGATCTTAGTAGGTCTCGTCTCACTTTTTTCCAGTGTCTGATGATGAAGAACAAGGAGCCCAACGTGTTCGTACATGTTTAAACATTGTGTTCAATATTCGCCCTCATTAATTTTACATCTCAGAGCTTCCTGCTTTGAAGGTTATGAGTTATCTTTAAAAGACAATTGGAGTCCTTGTGTAATATACCTTGGGAGTTTTGGAGTGCACAAACGTAGAGAATTAAGGAGGAGAGCAGATTCAGAATTGGCTGTAGATTTTGACGATTCTCCAGCATAAGTTTGAAACTGGATAAACGAATTGGTATCAACAGCTGCTTTTATAGAACTGCTAGGTACATCAGTTGTTGATGATGGCACATGTTTTGACTTATTAGTGGGACTAGAAAATCAGTATTCAATTTTGGATACAATTCCGCAGCATTCGTCAGAGTGATGAGGTTTTGCGTTGCCTCATCCTTAATGTAAAAGTTTATAAAGATATAAATATTACTGTGTGATACTTATGAATCTTTGGAGTTATCTTCTCTTATGGTCTCTTGACTCGTCGGTAGTCAAAAGCGCAACTGCTTTGTTGATAATCAAGGATCTCTTTCTCAGCCTGTACGGCCTCAAGAATTCCCGAGTGTGAACTTTCGACTGCGTTTTCTCTTTATGGACGAGTTCTTAGCTTTAGACAATAACTAATAACAATAATAATAATAATTAATAATTAATTACAAGCAAATTGCTAATTGAATAGAGATACCACTGTTTGACTTTTTCTTCGGCTTTTCGCAAATTTCTTGGAACATCTTTACTACATCAGCTGTAATTGGGCAGACTCCCATGAACTTTATCGAAATCGGGTATCAGTGCTTTTAGTTAAATGCATAATGTACGATATTTTGATCTTATAACTTCGATTTTAACAAGCGTCAATATCTTGAAGTCTACTGTTGAATTCATTTTCTTCCATGAAATTGTTTATGTCATCGGAGATTGATTGGCATTCGTCCAACCTTTCAGTCACCCCTTATAATATGCATATACTGAATATATATGATAATATGCATATACCTAATATATATGATAATATGCATATATCGAATATATATGATAATATGCACATACCGAAAAAAAATGGCATCCAAGCAAGTTCAACCATCTGTTGAAGAATTGAAGAATTTCAATGCATTAGAGAATCTCCCATTGGGATTAAATGGCATTTACTAACACTTGTACATAACACGAGTTTATTGACATCACGATCTTCTTTCGACAACTATCGTTTTTGGATATTACATTGAATCCTGGTCTATGTTTGACTAAATATATGCACCGATGTTGGTATTTGATTCTGAGGCATTCATGCATTTAGACTTCCCATCTTCGACCTATTAAATGTTGAAAGAATATTTTTGGCACATTGCTTCATACTTGTCCTACAGTATATCATGATTGTAATAATTAACAATTATTTATCTCGATGCATGCACTTATCTTTTCGTTAGAACGAGGCTATCTTCGCTTCGAAGCGAAAAATGCAAATCATATACCTAAACAAATGAATGTGCATATATATATCAACATGCATTATGTTCTTATGAAAGCTTAATCCTCTGTTCTAGTCACAAAAAATAAATATTGAAAATATTGAAGGAAGCACTGAAAATACTTACAAACCCCCATATGTATTGCCGATCATCAGTTAAACGTGCCATTCAACTTATGTAGAATTGAATTTCACCATTTCTATATAATTTTCACATGACTATATTATAATAGTTTTTAATTCTATTTCGATAAATATACTTTTTCCGAATTTTTTTTAACGTCCTCAAAAAGAGGCGTGGTAGGATAGTTTGACAAAATATCGACGTTTAAACTGAAATTCGGGAAAGGTGCATTAAGTACCACTTTTTACATCTCATTGTCTATTTCCTTATATTCTGCTTCAGGCTGCAATTCCTCATGCATTCTTCCTAAAAACATAACTACCTTATCGGGGAAAAACAGACTAATATAATGATATGGCTTTTGCCGAATATTAATAATAATTTTTTCTCTCTCGGTTTTCTCGATTTTCTCACTCTTTTTTCATTTTCGAAAAGTCTCTAAATATTGATCTGATATCGATATGCTAATAAGATCCCATTTTTATTTGAAATATATTTTGCTAACTCATCTATGATATTACCCCAAACCCCCGCCTCAAAAAATGCAATCTTTAATAGCAATTATTTCGCCTCTTCCACCTACCTCAACAAAAGGGCTAATTATTTTTATAAGAGTATATAGGATTTTATTATCACATGCTATAACCTCTTACTTCAGATTTTCACCACATATAGGGTAACTACATTAGAAAGTGTTTTTCTAACCATCTCTAAACCGAGATTCCTTTTAATTTTTACCGCATAGGGCATACAAATATATTCCGATCCCGTTCTTCGCATAAAGATTTTTCCATATGCGAAGTTACCGACAGCTCCGTTACCTTTAATCACTTGCATGTCTCTCACTCGCTGTGAAAATCCCAGTTTTTTCATCACAGTATCATTTCTGTGGCACTACGCCTGCTCAGTATAATAATCCGGACCACTATTCTGTTGTTGCTGTAGTGTTGTTTTGACAAGTTTCCCTCTTAATGTTCGTGTCTTTGTCTCCAAGCTGTAGATAGGTTAATGCTTGAAGTTAATGCTTGAAGTGGCTGACAGCCAGTTACAATGGATAACTTGATGATAACGATGTCTTGGTCGCTGTTGAGTACCAAGTAAGAATTTAGTTTACGAGACCCAGTATAGGTCCTACCATTCAATTTTCGTAATTTGTTATGTCGTTGCTTTCGCTCGTAGTGGATGCTGTGACATTTCTGTAGTATGTGACTTGTTTCGGTGAACCTCTCACATTGTCGGCATTTTATGTTTGCATAATGACCCCGATCGAATAGAGAGTCACTGGGACTTCCGCGGTTGACCCGCGATTAGTTGAAATTCCTAAGTTGATAACAGATTTGTAAATATTTCTGAAAAATTACCCTGTATCAACATGACTGATAATAAAATAATAATCCCTTTCACATTCAGAGCTCTCGTAAGCTCTATCCACTATACTTTTACTCACCAGCATAAGGATGCGATTCAACAAGATGAAGTGCAGAAATGGTTATTTCAGAAAAGTTTTCATTTTTAGTCATCTGGAATGCAAGTAAATATCTTCATCTCTACGAATTCGTTAAAATCCCCCTCGAAATGGAATGCGTTCATGATTTTAAGTTATTCAAATTTGAAATTAAATCTGTTGTAAAATGTTCTGAAGATTCGATGTCTTCATTTTTTGAAAATTTATTAGCTCCACGTTGGAATTAATTTGGTTGACTGCTCAACATAAATACTCCATCGCATTTTTCAGCTTCCATAGAGGTGCTTCTGGAATGATCTGGGATAGAGAACGAAAATATCGAAATACTGATAGACGTCGTTCAACGTTTTCCTGTTCCTGTTTTCCAAATGAAGGTACTTTCTTGCATGTGATGTATATGCTGGCATCGTTCTTTATCATGCAAGGCGTTTTATGTTTTATTAACTGCGTAACTATGTCACCTATATAAGATAAATCAAAACACACTGATGAAAAGAAATAGAGAAAACTCATTATAAACAAATGAAAAACTGTGAAACTGTGATGTACCTTATAGGACAACCTTAGCGATTTCACTATCACTTCAAACATTCACCAATAAAAATAAGCTGTGAGTCTTCATCAACCATTGATAATCCAAGGTTTTCTCTTTAGAATTATAGGCAGTTTTGTTTCCGGGCATTAAACCGAAACGAATATCGACCCACGAGAATTTTCCCGAATCTGTAGGTCGAATAATGACCAACTTTCTGTTTTTCCATGGTAACTGGTAAAATTCGTTGAGAAAGTTTACTGTGACCGGAAAAGAATTTAACACGGTTAATATTTTACCTGTCAAAACCCAACTTGTTTATTGTCGACTAGCATTTCACAAGATCTTCTTGTATTGAAGGATAACAGATAACAGCATGTTGAGGTATTCTTTTACCATACACATGTACCGGTATGAAAATTCTAACATTTTTTGACATTCTTATAAAATAAGGAAAATGACATTTATAGTTTTTTCATAGATTTTTAAATCATTAAGCATTTCACATCAATTTCTTTGCCAAGAACTTAAATGTTTCCATAAATCAGCATTTGGGAGGTGGAACAACAGTCTGCAGACCCCCACGCACCAAGATATTTTTTCGCAAAAAGTTTTTTTCCATGTTAGTTTTGAAAACTTGTCAAGTGTTAATAGAGGCTTTTCCAAAAAGTGAATAACTCAATTCAGATTATCCCTGATTGAGTTATAATGCCACTTTTTCTCGATTTACTTTCCCCCTGTTTATATGGAAAAAAATAAACTTGCTTGAAGATATCTGACATATGTGGTAGAAAAAATTTATGCTGCTTTGAAACGCATCAAGACTTATATTGATCAACAATGAGCTCTGTCCACTGCAACCACGCAATGTTGCTTCATGTTCATAAAGAGGAGTTAGATGCTAAAGGAAACGTGAGGCTCAAACACGGTAGCGACAGCGAACGTTTAAAAATCGGCCAGGGGTGTCCTTCCCACTTGCCCGCGCAACTAAACAAGGGATGGAAATATGTCTATAAGTAATCTTTGCTACTTTCAGCCTGTGCCAACTTTTACATTATTTTTAAAACTCAAAGTGTTTCTGCCAAAAAACTACTCCCACAAAATGGATTTGTCATAAGAGCTTCACTTGGAAAGCAAAAATGGGTGTGAAAGTGTTTTCTTTATCGATTTATACGGTACAATCTATATTAAATATTTTCTACTATCTACTATAAAAATTATAATTATTTCTCTAGTGTAGATGGACAAAAGTTGTGGTAAGACAAGTTTTCCATCGTGTTTGCAACCGTGGATAACGAACAATTTTATCAGTAGAAAAGATAATATATAATATGAAAAGTTTCATTTTGATATTTTCGCAATCTGAAAGACTTGGTGTACGATTGTTGAATCTGCTTCGCATGCTCCGTAAAAAGTTGATATATTACCTTTAGACTCCACCACGGCTTTGTAAACAATACATGTGGATAAACATTTTCCATTTATAGGACAGTTCTCTTTAGATAGACAATTGCAAGGTCTTGGATCTTTCCTTCGTGGACGAATTTAATACTTTCGCGTTGTGTTGTTTTATAATGCTATAATATAAAGACAAGTTTCAACGTTATATTCGACATCATAACTTGAGGGTTATAACATTTTATGATGGAGTGAGGCACTAAAGGATTCCCCAATCGATTTTTCTTTGTCTTCACGATTCGATTTGTCGTAGAAACGAAAATCGGTTTAATAAATCAAATCATGTCAACCCCGCTTGACCAATATATTTTTTATCATTCCAGGTGTCCTCTTTTGATGGTGTCCATCAATAAATTATTATTTTTCTCATCGAAATGTTTTAGATTTATTTGTCATACATGATTTCCTAATGTATAATAGTAACAAATTGTAAATCTAATAATAACCCTATACTAACTGGTTATAAGGGGATTATCGGAGAATATTTATTTGTACAAGAAAACACATTTGTTTTTAAAAACAGAACGATATATTTCTGCGTCAAGCGTATATATTACGTATATGTACCCCTAAAACAGGTAAGTTTACATATCATCTTTCAAGAACTAGCAGTACTTCCCTTCAACATTGAGTTTGGGGAAGGGTTTGTTTTCATAAATATTTTGTTGAGGCTTGTAGATCCGCCGCTGCGTGGGTTAATAATAATAACAAAAATTTATTTGGGTAAAGAAAACACATTTCGAGAGGTGACTAATTCTTCAAATCTTAAGTTTGTTTTGACCACAAAGGTAAAGAGCTTTCAAATTGTTAGTTAGACACATGGTAGTATAAATGGGATGATTGAAGACAAAAAAACAGACATGAATTTTTTGATGAAAAAATTAGAAATGGAGACAACAAACTAATCATAATCGCTGGTCCTACGCAGGACCCTCATTGATAACAGTTCTATCAGAACTGAAGAGACTATCCTGGGTAAACATTAATAATAATAATAAATATAATAATAATAATAATTGGCTACCCTATCCTATACCAATAATTACACACAACTAATGAACCAAACAAATGGTATTCACAAAATCCTACCCCTGTTACGTGTACAACAGAACTCGGAACTAATTCAAACAAAGAAAATGCACATCATTTCTTAAAAATATTCCAAAACATTAATTTCTCAAAATATGGTAGATCTGGTAAAAAATCAAAATAATCCAATCTTTTTCCTAAGGGAACTAATAAATGCCGTAGAAAAGATTGCGAAATTAATGTATAAGACGACAAAGAAACAGTATAAAAATACTTCTAATTAGCGGACAGTATAGCGGACACCTTTCATCAGCGGACACAAAAATCAAGTCCCGTCTGAACTTTCTCTCTAAAGGTTACCTCCTAATAGCGGGAAGTCTTTGCAGACGCAAAACATTTTTTTCTCTAAAAATTACTACTTTAAACATTTAAACACCTTTCGATCCAATTATTTATCGTATACAGTGCTTTTTTCGCCCACTGAAGGGTTTTTGCTGCCAGAGAAGACAAAATATGTAGGAATTTCAAGTCCATAGATGGTTACATAAACACTTATGCAGTGGTATGACAGAGACAAAATATTAGAGAACAACATAGAGTAGCAGATCGTGACAACTACTCGAGTGTATTGATAAACGTGGAAAATGAGACAATCGAATCAGTTTCCGATGAGAAAGAAGAGGTACTGACTAAACAACGAAACAACCTGAGACGAGCTGAGACGAACTGAGACGAACTGAGACGAACTGAAATCACCAAAAGATGAGTTGAGACGAGCTGAGACCATCTGTAAAAATATACGCACCATATTTCCTAAACCACAATTTTGGATTTCTTAGTTATTATATTGGGCACAATTTTTTTACTGATAATATTCCCTAACAGGGGGGAATGACCTGTTCAACCATTTTCCGGTCATAATTGTGACCCACAATTTGACCATGTTGCATGAAATTTAATATTATCTTACATGGTATCCTCGGATATTCACTCAAATTTAGTGAAAAGTTCTAATGTTTCTATCATCTTCATTTTTCAATAAGAATTAAACATAAATCAACCAAGTGGTAGCGATGGAAGAGGGTGACATCTAACGCCATATCAAGTTAGTACTGATTACGTATGCAGCGGCGGATCCAGGATATGTTAAAAAGTGTGGAGGAGAACATTAACATAATTTCACCAAAGGGAATATTAACATGATTCACGTTTCTACTTTAAACATTCTTCTCCACAAATTTCGACATGCCCTTTACATCCGCCGCTGATATAAATGTATGGGAAAATGTGAAGTTGAATGAAAAGGAAAGATAGAAACATGAAGGACATGTATTGATTTTCACTTAAGATGGTTATGTCCTTTCTTTTGTAGACTTCATTTAAAAAAGTTGAACGCATTTCAATTTGTGGCCAGCAAATGTAAGCCTTTAAGTAAAATTGCTTTTTTAACTAAAGATCATGGTTTTGTCCATGTTTATTGAATATTTGTCATTTGCTTTTTACCAGGTGCAAATGTTATAATGGATGCAGTGAATCCGTCTGCAATTTTCAGGAATATGATACTGATTTGATGAGGAAAAGTGTTACTTTCAATGGTCATGAAGGGAACACACATGCTGAAGTAACTTTTGTAACATTCAATTCAACTAAGTATTTCTATCGGATGGTTTTAAACATAGGGCAACCGAACCATTTCAATCGTACACACTTTTGTTTACATTTTGATTTTGCAATACATTAGGGCCATTCCAGTTGAGAGGGCCGATTACGGTTGGGCGGGGCAATTACGTTAATTTGAAACTGCTCTTTTATTTTCATCTTCTGAATGTTTGCAATTCACGATGATATTATACTCATTGTTTTATATTTCAGTTCATTAGATTATCAAATCTTACCAAACCTGAGGATGTGTTCGGTTTTTTATATGACTCTTGGGGATTTAGTAAATCCAAGTCAACTTTGCTGATGTCAGTTATTGGATCTGCAGGTGACTATGTGGAGAATGAAGCATTTGAAGCTATGTTTAAAAAGGGACTGTCTACGGTATAGTCATTGACCAATGTAATATTATAGGATTTTACAAAATATAAATGTTTAGGAATTTAGTACCTTATTTCGTGGTTTATAAGGTAGCTCAGAAATCACATGCTTTGGTTTTCACTGGAGGTTGTAATGTTGTAATCATGAAAGTTACTGGCAGTGCACTGAAGAAATTATCACAGTTAGACAGTACTGTTTCCACTTATGATCAGGTGTTAAAAGTAAGGGTGTTTTACCAAAAGACATGCAAAAAGTCCGAAGAATCATTGTTACGAAATCATTTTTGGAACCACACCACACTCACTTTATATTTGTCGATGATGGGACCAAAACTTTCTTCTGAGAAACTGTCTTTCGTCATAATTTGGAAAAATATATAATGGAGAAAATGAAATCGCTTCAAAAAAAAGTAAGATCATTTTTATGTAATTTAAATGCATGGATATTTGTATTCCCAAAACCGTCCTTCATTTTAATTTGATTTTTTTCTAGCCTTTTTATCTTCTGAATAGAAAATAGGATGTTTGCTGCTGTGAAGTTTGTAGTGGGAGGTGGAACAAATACTATATATGTTTATTTGTGCATATCAACTAAAACATTTTTATTTCAGTTGAACTAAAATCATTCTATCTTGTACTCTCCGTAGATAACAATTGGATCCATCGCTGATGATTACCCTCTGGAAAGAATCATTTTGGATGGCCTTTTGAAAGGTTAGTAGATATGTAATACCAATCTCTGAATGAAAGAATTGAACGTTTCTTTAGTCACTGAACAAGTTAAGATTCTTAAACGTTGAAGATTGATCTATAAATCTTTTAATGATTTTTTAATGTTGGATTGGAATGATGATGGTGTATGATTGCTTATTCTGTTTAAGGATTCACCGCTTTGTCAGTATAAATCAGAACATCAGGAAAGCCACGGATACCAGCGGCGGATCGAGGAACAATTTAACTGGTCTAAACATTATGGAGAAGAATGTTTTCAATAGGATACTTGCACTTTAATTGGCAATTCTTTTTTAGAAAGTTCTCGTCCAAACGTCCCAATTTACAATAATCAAATTTCTGCTAGATCACCGCCACTGGATACATTAAAAATTATATTTGAAAGAAATGAAATTCCTGACAGAATAGAAAGCAACCAAATCATTCTATAATTCATGCTTGATATGACTTGAAGCAAGTAATTTTTATGACGGGCTATACATTTAAGCCAATACACTTTTCTCGAATTTCTGTTTAAAAGCTGTGTCAGTAAGAATCATTAAAACAATAAAATGCCTAGGAACGGTGTTTAAATAATATCCAAAGAAAACATTTGAAGGTGTTTGGAAAAGTGTATATCGAAATTTAAACATATGCGTTTACCTTGAAAACATGTAAACCTTAGAAACATATGACAAACAAGAAACTGAACTCGGTAGCAACAATTACATTATAAATTCTCAGATGAAGAAATGTCATCTTTTAATCCACACACTTAAATTAAAGTGCAGATCAAATAACTTTGTAAATATATTAGTACAGTGGACTCCCGATAACTCGAACTTCCGGGGAAATAGTTCGACTTAATGAATGTTCGAGTTAAGCGAATTTCTCGTTAAGTCGAATTCTGGCAAAAATAAAATATTAGTTCGAGTTAGGACGATTCTTTCTTCAGTAATAACATTCACTGGAAGAAGTTCCGTATATTTTACTGGCTGACTTTATCTAGAAAGGCATAATATATGTCTGCCTTACTGTCTTTAGAAATTTAAATTTTGTAATTTAACAAGTCTTTTGAATTCCTTTTCCCAAGAAAAAAGTTTGAGTTATACTAAGAAATTAGCCGAACGGAGACTTAAAAATGGTTCGAGATAACGAATGTTCGAGTTATCCGATGTTCGAGTAACCGGAAGTTCACTTACTAGTTGCATGACCAGCATGTTGGTAGGAACTGTTTTTCATGGACTTATCTCGTGCATTTGATACGATTTGTCATAGTGTTTTGGTTGGTAAACTTAAAGCAATGGCACTTCAAACAAGAAAATTATATGGTTTAATGGCTATCTATCCCAACGTAACCAAGACAGTATTCAGTCTAAGGTTCACCCTGTATATACTGAAATATACTGTATATACCGGTTTGTATATACAGTTGTTCCCTGTATATACCGGTGTTTCCCAATATCCTTTGTTATTTGTACTGTTTTTAATGACTTTGAAAACAGTCGTTTGACTGTCGAAAAGCTTTGGGCAAGAAAGTGAGAATCTTCAATCCTGTTTTTCGAACAATGGCGAGATCATTGTGTATTCATGAACGTGCACGTTCCAAGAATAACTCAAAGAAAGATCCACTTGAAGCCTACACGGCTTGTCGCCTCATACCTGGAGTTCGACCAATCGGCATGGAAGAAACGATTCGACGAATAATCGGAAAAGCCATCCTTCTGATTGTTAAAAGTGACGTAATCGAGTCAGTAGGAAGCCTTCAACTGTGTGCTGGCCAACCTGGTGGTTGTGAGGCGGCTGTACATGCAGCAAAGAAGATTTTCGAGGAAGAAGAAATGATCCTGTATTTCTTGTTGATGCCATCAATTCATTTAATTCTCTAAATAAGCCGGCAATGCTGCATAACATTCGATAAATATGTGCACCCCTTTCATTGTACTAATTATTCTTTAGTTACCACCCGAACGCCGGAAAGTTGTGGTTAGTCGTTACGTCTGAAAACTACGAAAAACAAACAAACTACGAATTGCAATACATATTACAATAAAAACATTTGTGAATTCGATTGCATCATAATGGATTAAAAGTGTTTGGACCATTCATAACGGCTTGATCGTAATTGATTGGTCTGTTGTTACGGTCATGATGTCGAAAAGTTATTTATTTTAAATTTCACACCTCTATTTTTATAGATGGATCCGTTGTGACTTTCATTTTTTGAAACGTGTCGATGATTAGCTATCAAATGTCTAATTTCACATTTCTTATGTAAATTTGTTGAAATTTATCAAGACGGCGCACAGAAAGAAAAAGATATGCCTAGCGCACAAAGTTTCCACACAGTTAATTCAAAAGAGGAGAATATCTAAAGGGTATTTACCAAAGAGTTAATGGTGCAACAGTGACATATAGCAAATGTAAACATTGATCCAGCTTGCAATGCTAATCATGACAAATTACTTCTCCCTTTGAATTTAACCGTCACTGTTAGTAATGTATACTCCTTTCAGCACGGTTTTATTAACGTTTGTCGCTAACGTTTCTTTTTATTACGCGCCAGTGGGAACGTAAATCTTCCAGTTTAAACGACAATACTTTATTCGGCCCTTATCTGGTCGGCCTTTTATTAGGCGGCCCTAATTAGTCCAAGGCAAAAATCGTAATTTCGTTTTGGACCGATGTTCAAATTCGTTCCCAAAAAATGTTAACTGAAAAATTCCAAAGCGGTAGCTGCCTTCAAAAGTAACTTTTTAACTTTCTTGAGAGTGTAGAACGTCATAAACTGCGAGGACATCATTCTGAACAAAAGAACGTTATTTTGGTAACTCTAGATCATTAAGCCAAGTGCTGGACAAAATGTTATTTCAGATGCTTCGTTTAAAAGCTTATATTTTGCGAGTGAAGGGAGGAAAAGGAAAATAGAAACTTAATTTTCTATTTTACTTCATAGTTTCTTCAATCAAATTGAGTGAAACCCTAAAAACTTTTTACCCGGAAACCGTTAAATAGCTTAATTCCTTAAAATAAAATTAATCGTAAAAAGAGACCTTACCTTCTCAGGACATATAATAGAAGTTCCACTGTTCTGCCATTTATATACCAAATACCAAATACTACTAAATAGAAGTTCAAGATGTAAGTCAATTTAGGGTGTTTATTTCTCGCTTTAACGCCCTGTTGAATCAACATGCTGGAAAAGGTAGGGTTGAACAGACACATGAAAAAGCTAAAGAATTCAGAAGGGAAAGACTTCAAAAGCGTAACAATTTAAATTGTCTGAGAGGGCACACGATAAATTTGAGACAATTTATTTAAGACTATAAGTTGTATAATTGTGAGATCATTTTACGACGTCGAAGGAGGCCTGAGGACGTCTCCATAGAAATGAAATTACGGGCATCTAACGATGATTTATTGAGTTCTTTTCTTTTCATTTTTCTTTTTGTCTCTGCTCATTTTTCTTGAACATAAATAGTACTACCGAAATCTTTACACCGTGTTGTAATTAAAAAGAAATGTAATAATATAACAGGACGAATAAATAAAAGAGGTGGGGACGCTTATTCAGAAATTGAACTTCGATGTGGGATGGCTATTTAAGAAAATACCGCAAGTCCTCTAACTAACACCTCTTCTTTTTAACGCCTTCCTCTTATACAATACATAACAATACATAAACCATCTTTTAGGACTTAATTCCTAGATTCTGAATGTAGCTACACTGACTTACTCCAGCATCCACGAATTTCATTTGGGTTTCCTCGCCACCGAAATATTCAAAACTCAAGTCAACATAGGCCCTGTGTTCATTCCCAAACAAATTATGTATCATCTTCGTACCGTTAATCTTTCGTCACTGCCTGTAGCAAGAAATATAAAATTTGGTACATCCAGTTTTCTATTTTGTTTCTACCCTGGAATTCTCTGCCAGATTAGGTAAAAGATTGTTTCCAGATAAGTTCATTTAAAGCGTCAATCGGAAAATTGAGTCTCAGTAGGTGGTGTAACTGCAGAATAGGGCAAAAATTAAGTATTTGCTGTTATGAAAATTATGCAAGGTTCCTAATTTGTAATTTTGTAGGTGTAAATTAGTTTATTTTGTTTTTTAACTACGGGAAACTAACGTAAGATAAATGTTAGAATTCAATTCAATTCAATACACTTACTACTTTAATAAAAAATATGAACATTTTATGCGGTGGAAATGTGTAATTAAATTTTTGGTTTAAAGATATATAAAAAATATTCAAGGGGTAAATTCCTTTTCACGCCGTTTTAAAGATCCTGGAATTAAAAATTTTAGCCATTACTACACTTTTGGTTTTTTGGTATTGTGCACACTAGAATATTGCCTTGGTACGGCCCTGATCTATTAAACTGCAAGCGCATTGAAAATTATTAAGCTTGAGAATTGGCATGGAATCAAAGTATGTGCAACACAAACTTTCTCTTAATTTGTCAATCTTTCACCTATTTTACGTACTATTTCAGAATTTATGTTTTTGAATTTTTAGCATTAAACTTTCTTGTATTTCTAATTTCAAGTGATTAATTTTGGGTACATGAATATGTGTATGGATTAGTCACCAGTATCGAAATATAACCTACATGTTTCATGAGTATATTGGTATATACGCTTTTGAGAGGACAGAAAATTCAGCTGGAGTAGCAGGACTTTCGACATCTTTATGCTGGCTGTGATATTTTCGAAATTAATAAAATTTATTATACATGTATTTATTTATTTTTGACAAATTTATTAGGTGATTGTATTTGTTTTGAAATATCAAACATTACATCAGAAACGTCGATTTTCTTTTTTTGCCTTTAAATGGTCTTTTTCTTTATCAAAACTCATGTCTCCTGAAAAGGTTTTTGTGGTTCACGACAATTTCGACTTAATGAGGCATGAAAAATACCCCAGAATGGCAGACATTTGAAACTAAAATAACATATCTTGATGACCTCTTCAGAAAGACCTAAAAAGCCAGGATAAAAGAGTTAAGTAAGACGTCTTTGTGCTACGTTGGCATGACGTCTCCGTAAAAAGCATGACGTTTTCCGCCATCTTTGCACTCATTCAAGGATAATCTATTTCCAATTATAGATTATTTGCAACACTTAAAGATAACAAAAAATTAAATTGCTCAAATCATAATTAATGACAGTTAAATTTAAACGCCATACGGTGGGGTAGACGTATTTATTTATTTTGTTTATTTTGAGTGTCTCAAGTCCAAAAACAAGTCATTTTCCTGAGCATGTTTCCTTGCAATTAGACGACGCAAAACTTTTTACCTTTTCTATTTTCCAAAATTTGCTTTTCTCGGACTGCTCCACGGCGTAATATACACGAACAGAATTGCTTCTTCTTGACAGTATTCAGATGTGAGATTTATTTTTTTCCTTTAGAAGATACTTAAACTTGTATATAAAAATTCCCTTCTTACAGAAAGAAGATGATTTTTGGAATCATTTAAATGTTTCCGACAAAAAGCAAATAGAAACAACAAGCTAAAATACCTTAAAACGTCTTCTCCGAACAACTCCTTGAGATTAGAATTTAACTAGTATACCGTGTAAAATTTTTTTACATCTTTCTCAGTAAAATGTTTTTACACGCTATGCTAATCGTTTTATAATAACTCTATGTAATACAAATACGCAGTCCAAAACGCTGCTTAAAATCTTTCATCAATTCATAAATATTTTACCCGCCATACTAAGCATTTGATAATCTTTTCTAAAATAAATCCTAACCAATTCTTAATTCTTTCCACTTTCTAACTTTATAGTCAATCAAAAATACTTTCAGACTTTGTGGTGAACAGATTTATAATTATCAATACTAAATGTCAGATAAAAATATTCACAAATTGTGAAATATCTCACTCACACACTACACTGCCCATCACAAAACTAACTTTTGCAGTATATACAGATTTACATATATAAGATATAAGGTATTAACTAAATCTTAAAAAGAATCATACCTGAATAATGTTTCTTTCTTCAAAGCTGAGTTTTCTTTCTCTATAAATTCCAGGAACAGAGAGATCGCCAATTAGAAAAACGCCATCGGTAATTAATTTTACTCACTGCCAAAACCAACAGATTAATCAAATCTCTAATCTTTTAATACTTCTTGACTTTCTTCTTTCAATCATTGTACTAAAAAAATACCATGCTCAACACTAAATTTTCTTTCTTTTATTTGGAAATCTAAGAAAACAAACCGAAACTGGATAAAATGCCGTTTGATACGTCTTAACCTTCAACATTACATATAAGTCGTAGATATGTAAAACTATTCTTCGTAAAAAAAAATTGTTTTTCTATGCATGTTTCTTATTAATACTTCGGTTTAAAAAATGTAACCAAACGCTTCTTTTTTCTTCAAGCGACTATTTTTTATTCGTCGTCAATAGCTGCTATGTTCGATTGTAATTCGAAGTCTCCGCCTGAGATGCTATATCATGTCTTCCCTAACGTATTTTATATCATAAAACAATTATAAGCACTAAGCCGGAGTGCCTTTTTCTAATACGGAAAAAACATAAACAAATATCCAGTGACGAACTTCCCGAGAAAATTTCCCTAACATTCATTCTTTCAAAGTTAGGTAAGAAAAAAGCAAGATTGCGTATTAGTATAAGAAGATGTACCAGGTTTGATTGGTAAGTTTGAGAACACATACTTAATCAGAAAACAGGAATCCAAAAACAGCAGCAGCAAGTTCAGCACAGAAGATGCATTGATCTTATACTTACCAATGAAAATAGGAGCTTTCAGAAAAGTAACTCCTTCGAAACTGGAATTAGCGACCACCATCATCTGATTTACACTATGTTTAGGCTGACGTATGAAAAGTCACCTCCACAGATTGTGCATTATCGAACCTTCCGAAACTTCTCTCTTGACAGGTTTCGCAATGACCTTGTAAATGCTCTTACTAACAGTGCACCTGGGGATTTTGACTCTTTCAGCTTAATCTTTGAATCTGTCTTAGACGCTCATGCTCCAAAGAAGAAACGCACAGTCAGGGGAAACCATAAGCCTCATTTGACTAAATCCCTACGTAAGGCCATTATGTTGCGCTCTTCTTTGAAGAACAAAGCAAATAAGACTGGTGATGTTTATTTTTCTATTCTATATAAAAAACAACGTAATTATGTTGTACACTTGAACCGTCAAGCAAAAAAATCCAAATTTCTGAATCTTGGAACCTCTGAAGACTTTTGGAAATCGACTAAACTCCTCTTCACCAAAGGTTCTCATGTTCATGAAAGCATTCTTTTGCGTGACAACGGTGATATTATTAAAGATGAAGAGCATATCTCTAAAATCTTCAACTCTTTTTTTGTAAATATAGTGGACAGTCTGATGATAACTCCTTGGGAACCTTGTCCAAATAAAGTTCAAGACGCCGATTCAAGCATTGATTCGATTGATTCGATTGTGAGAAAATATTGCAACCACCCGAGCAATAAATCCCTCGTTAGCTCAAATAGAGGGAAATCTTTTTCTTTCTCAAATGTGACCTCAGATCAAGTCAATCGGGTAATTCGAGATCTTAATCCTAGGAAAAGTGTAAGTGGACTTTTTCCTTCAAAAGTCCTTCGTATGGTTGCTGATATCATCTCTGAGCCAATTGCTCTATGTCTAAATGCCTCTCTAAATTTGGGTAAGTTTCCTCAAACCATGAAACTTGCTGATGTTACTCCAATTTTCAAAAAAGGGGACAGGTTTCTCAAGGAAAATTATAGACCTATTAGTATTTTGTCATCTTTTTCTAAAATATTTGAAAGAATTATTTTTAATCACCTAGCTGAATACTTTGATGGCATCTTACATTCGCAGCTCTGCGGCTTCAGAGCTAAGCATAACACTCAACACGCTTTACTCCAAATGATTGGTCAATGGCATAAATGTTTGGACAGGTCTGGTAAAGTTGGAGCAATCTTAATGGATTTGTCCAAAGCATTTGATTGTATTGACCATGAGCTTTTGATTGCTAAACTTGCTGCGTATGGACTTGATCACCAAAGTCTCAAACTTTCTAAATGCTACCTGAGTAATCGTTTTCAACGAACCAAAGTTGGTTCATCTTTCAGTTCTTGGCTGCTAATATTGAGAGGGGTACCTCAAGGATCCATACTCGGGCCCTTATTATTCAATATTTTTATTAATGATCTATTATCTTTTGTAACTAAGACTGGCATTTGTAATTTTGCGGATGATAATACCATCTATTCTTGTGCCAACTCTCTAGCGGATGTTATATCAAATCTAAAATACGACCTCTCAGCTGTTCTGTCCTGGTTTAAAGCAAATCAGCTAGCCGCGAATCCGTCAAAATTCCAGATGTTAGTCTTAGGGGAGCCTAAGTACAATTTACCAGTTAGTCTATATGCTGATTATGTTTTAATTACCTCTGTTGAAACTGTTGAGCTTCTTGGTATTTCTATCGATAACAAACTAACTTTTTCTGGTCATATTTCCTCACTCTGTCATAAAGCTAGTTATAGAATCAAAACTCTCAACAGGATTAGATCTTTTCTCCAAGAGGACCAGTTAAAACTTTTATTTAACTCCTTTATTTTGTCTATATTTAATTACTCACCTATTATATGGATGTTTTGTAGCAGATCTTCATGCAGTAAACTTGACAGTATCCATAAACGCGCACTTAGAGCGGTTTATCAAGATTTCTCTAAAAGCTATGAAGAACTATTACAATTGTCTGGGTTTAAGCGTATACATGAGATCCATTTACGCTACCTTTTATGCGAGATATAAAAAACCCTCCATGGGCTGAATCCCTCTTTTATGAAGACACTATTCATGGTCAAAAACATCTGTTACGGTCTGCGAAACTCAAATCTTCTCTCTCTTCCTCCATCAAGTTCAAGTCGCTTTGGCAATCAGTCTTTTTTATTTAGAGGAAGTCTTTCGTGGAACGCCTTACCAGATAGTGTCAAGTCTAAACCTTCATTAGATGCTTTTAAACTCTCTCATAAATCCATTAACTTAGCAACAACAGCAATATAATACATAATTAGAGTTTATCATGTCATAGACCGGTTGTTTTTGTTTGCGACGTTTCGACAGTTACTACTGTCATCATCGGGCGTTTGTAAATGAATGATGTAAAGTTTATATATGTTTTCAGTAGGATCGAAATTAGGATCGAAATTATTTCGGACCTGGAAGGAAGCAATGTCAATATTTCGGACCTGGAAGGAAGCAATGTCAATAATTTGTTTTGCGTAGAGCTGGAAACCATATCGCAGGAACATTATACGATGTACTATTAATACTGGAATTGTTTTTGACACTGTATATAGTCTCTTTGACTTTTCGAGCAGTCCATCCTTTTTCCTTGTCAAGGATCTTTCTATTCTCCCAATCAAACTTGTGGTCATTAGTCCAACAGTGGTCAGCAATTTCGTTTTTGGTTACATCGCCATTCCGTACGGCTCGCATATGTTCTTTGATGCGTTGCTCAAATGTTCTTTTTGTTTCTCCTATATAAACTGATTCACAATCACTACATGGAATTTGGTATATCACGTTATTTGTGTCGTTCATTGAGATCTTGTCTTTCGGATGAGATAATATGTTACGAAGAGTTTTCGTTGATCGAAATCTGCATTTGATGTTGTGTGCACGGAATATTCTTTGTAAAGCATTACTGATACCAGATACATAAGGAATACTAATAGTGGTCACCGGTTCTTGTTCTGTTGATTCTTCGGTGTTTGAAGTTCGAGTATTGTTTATTCTATTTTCAACTCTTCTAACAATCGTCCTGTCATATCCATTTGCTTGGAGAACCGATTTGATATGTTTCATTTCTTCAACACGATCATCGTCATTACTAACAATATCTTTCGCCTGATTTATTAACGATGCAACAACACTTTCTTTGCAACTTTGTTGATGGTTTGAGTTATAGTTTAGATATTGGTCTGTATGTGTTGGTTTACGATATACGTTCACTGAAATGCTTCCGTCTTGATTTCTTTTTACAAGAGTATCCAAGAATGGGATGCAATTATTCGATTCCTGCTCAATTGTAAATTTTATTTTCGGGTGCAATCCATTTAGATGTTGATGAAAATTATTCAATGAATCTCGTGTCACTTGAATAATTATTCATTGAATAATTTTCATCAACATCTAAATGGATTGCACCCGAAAATAAAATTTACAATTGAGCAGGAATCGAATAATTGCATCCCATTCTTGGATACTCTTGTAAAAAGAAATCAAGACGGAAGCATTTCAGTGAACGTATATCGTAAACCAACACATACAAACCAATATCTAAACTATAACTCAAACCATCAACAAAGTTGCAAAGAAAGTGTTGTTGCATCGTTAATAAATCGGGCGAAAGATATTGTTAGTAATGACGATGATCGTGTTGAAGAAATGAAACATATCAAATCGGTTCTCCAAGCAAATGGATATGACAGGACGATTGTTAGAAGAGTTGAAAATAGAATAAACAATACTCGAACTTCAAACACCGAAGAATCAACAGAACAAGAACCGGTGACCACTATTAGTATTCCTTATGTATCTGGTATCAGTAATGCTTTACAAAGAATATTCCGTGCACACAACATCAAATGCAGATTTCGATCAACGAAAACTCTTCGTAACATATTATCTCATCCGAAAGACAAGATCTCAATGAACGACACAAATAACGTGATATACCAAATTCCATGTAGTGATTGTGAATCAGTTTATATAGGAGAAACAAAAAGAACATTTGAGCAACGCATCAAAGAACATATGCGAGCCGTACGGAATGGCGATGTAACCAAAAACGAAATTGCTGACCACTGTTGGACTAATGACCACAAGTTTGATTGGGAGAATAGAAAGATCCTTGACAAGGAAAAAGGATGGACTGCTCGAAAAGTCAAAGAGACTATATACAGTGTCAAAAACAATTCCAGTATTAATAGTACATCGTATAATGTTCCTGCGATATGGTTTCCAGCTCTACGCAAAACAAATTATTGACATTGCTTCCTTCCAGGTCCGAAATATTGACATTGCTTCCTTCCAGGTCCGAAATAATTTCGATCCTAATTTCGATCCTACTGAAAACATATATAAACTTTACATCATTCATTTACAAACGCCCGATGATGACAGTAGTAACTGTCGAAACGTCGCAAACAAAAACAACCGGTCTATGACATGATAAACTCTAATTATGTATTATGAATACTAGACTGACAAACAATATAAATATATTCAATTTGATTAAAACAGCAATATAGTGAAATACTGAAAAAAGGGAATATATTAAGTTTTACAATACAGAAACAAGTCCACCACTTACATGTTTAATTCCATGGCAATAGTTGAGTAGTGCAAAAAATTTATGTATCTAGCCTCATTCGTGTCTGAACAATAAATTGCGCACACAAATGATTTTACTATTGAAAATAAGCTTGCATCAAATTGAAAGCAGTTTCCAAATGATGAAAATGTGATCTGAAACTCCTCTGAATCTCTCAGCAACTCAAATGATTTGGTTTTTTCAACACCGTAAAACGGGCTGGCTGAAAATAGGTATGGGTATTCTTCTACTTTTTTAACAAACACACCAGTGCAGCAGCAGGCTAGCCTCCAGTGCAGTTTATTAAAATATTATTAAAATATTGACGTTGATATGGCCCTGATCAATTAAACTGCAAACGCATGAAAATCTTCCGCGCTTGACAATTGACATGCAAGCAATTTATGTACAAAAACTTCTTCTCAATTTTTCAATATATTACCTATTGTACCTGTAATTTCAGAATTTATGTTTTTGAATTTTCAGCATTTGAATTTTCTTGTATTTCTATTTTTTTCAAAGTGATTAATCTTGGGTACATGGATATGTGTATGGATTAGTCACCAGTATCAAAATATAACCTAGATCTTTCATGAGGATATTGCTATATACAGTTTTGAGAGGACAGAGAATCTAGCAGGACTAGCAGGACTTTTAACATCGTTATGGTCGCTGTGATGTTTTGTAAATTGTTAAAATTTATTATACATGTACTTATTTATATTGGACCAATTTATTACGTGATTATATTTGTTTTGAAATGTAAAACATTACATCAACCACGTCGCTTTTCTTTCTTTTTTTGGCTTTTTTTGGTCTTTTTCTTAATCATGTCTCGTGAAGAGTTTTAAATGGGGCAAGAAACATCCGTCTTAAAGAGGCATGATACAGACGCCAGAAATACAAAAAATCAAGTAACAAATTATAAAATGATAGTAAATATCCGTGCAATATCATCCTATTTTTCATCATTTCAGTTTTATTTCAATTAACTTAAATATATTTTTAATCTTTTAGGTCGTTCAGCTACTTGACATAAAGTGATACTTATTCTTCACAATTCTGTGATTTTATATATTGTCACCCTAATATGATGGAAGAGCACGGAATACCAAGGAAAATGAACCTGTAAAATATTTGTAAAAGCAAATGGATTGACATGGTTAACATTAATGTGACCCATTTTATATAGCACGTGATTGTGAATCGATCATCAAATAAATAATGTTATGATGTATTCCAGTCTTCAAAGCTGAAATACATCATAAGTAAACTGTTTAAAATAAATCCATTTATCATTACATTCTTTTTGTATACAAGATAAAAGCCCAAAAAATATTTCCTGAAGTCTGTATCAAAAATAAGTGCATATAGCATACTTTTTTTAAATTTCTCAGCGTTGTTTTGATGAATCTTACAAATTTACTCTTGTTCGATAGATATTTCAGGGTGAAACAGATTACATACTTTTGTACATTTGTAGAAACAAATGTAAATTAAAAAAATAATAATGATGGAGAAAAATTACCATTTTTGTATGTACTCTAAGCTAAGTCTTATCTTTCTATATTGCAAATATATAAAAATATAAATTTACTAGTATAACGTGTAAAATTTTTTTACATCTTTCCCAATAAGATGTTTTTACACGCTATACTAACCATTTGATAATAACTCTATGAAATACAAAAACGCAGTCCAAAACGCCGCCCTAAAATCGTTCATCGATTCATGATTTTTTTACCCGCCATACATTTTTACCAAGCATTGATAACGCGGTGTATTGAGGTAAAACTATTGATTTCTCCTTTCTTTGTCACCAAAAATAGAATTCACAGAACACGGAAGAAGTTTGTTTGTTAAAAATGTTATTACATGTTTACGTCGAATCATATTTAATGTAAAGTTTTACTGAAGAAATCAATTTGAGCCATAACTCAAAGCCAATATGGGCCCAAAACGGCAACAGTTAACGCAATAATTATGCGTTTAATGTCATATATATTAAGCCCATTGAAAAAATGCACACAAATTTAATTGTGACCGACATGTAGTCGGCAATACATTTTAACGTCATGATAATGACGTCATAGTTCCAAATCCCTCAAACAACTTGCTACAAAAAAAATTAATAAAATAAAAAAATTTGAATAAAAGGCTGTATTTTTTCGACTTCTGAATCCTAACCAATTCTTAATTCTTTCCACTTTCTAACTTTATTGTCAACCAAAAATTCTTTCAGTCTTTGTGGTAAACATATTCATAATTATCAATGCTAAATCTCAGAAAAATTATTCACAAATTGTGAAATATCTCACTCACACACTAAACTACTCACGCAAAATTAACTTTTGGAGTGTATACAGATTTACATATATACGATATAAGATATTAACTAAATCCTAAAAAGAATCATACCTCCAAATAATGTTTCTTTCTTCAAAGCTGAAGTTTCTTCAAAGTTCTTTCTTTATAAATTCCAGGAACAGAGAGATCTCCAATTAGAAAAACGCCATCGGTATTAACTAATTTTACTCACGGCCGAAACCAACAGATTAATTAAATCTCTAATCTTTTATTCCTTCTTGACTTTCTTCTTTCTAACATACTAAAAAATACCATGCTCAACACAGTTTTTACTAAATTTTCTTTTTTTTCTTTGGAAATCTAAAAAAACAAACCGAGATAGGATAAAATGCCGTTTGATACGTCTTCAACCTTCAACATTACAGAACATAAGTCGTAAATGTGTAAAAACTATTCTTCGTAATAAAAACTTGTTTTTTTATGCATGTTTTTTATTATTACTTTGTCTTAAAAAATGTAAACAAACGCTTCTTTTTTCTTCAAACGACTATTTATCATTCGTTGTCAATAGCTGCTACGTTCGATTGTAATTCGAAGTCTCCGCCTGAGATGCTATATCATGTCTTCCCTAACGTATTTCATATCATAAAACAATTATAAGCACTAAACCGGAGTGCCTTATACTAATACGGAAAAAACATTAATAAATATCCATTGACGAACTTCCCGAGAAAATTTTCCGAAAGTTCTTTATTTCAAAGTTAGGTAAGAAAAAAGCAAGATTGCGTATTAGTATAAGAAGATTGATTCATGCATCAAAACTCTTAATCTTAGGAATTTGCATACTTTATACTTAAAGTAAATATGAATTAATTTTTGTGTGGATTTAACTTTGTGGGATGATATAGTAAAGGCCAGAATATTTTTGTTTTTTTCCATGTCGGACGAAATGTCTACCGGTAGAACTGTAAACCCGATCCAGACATTAGCATCTTCACAGGGTTTCTCTGTATATATACGAAACGAAAAGAACAGTGAAGTATGGGGGACGGTTTAACCTGTGAACCCCAAACATAAGGATACTGATTACCTTTGGTATTTTATTTACGTTGCACCACACTTGATATTTCTCGCCAGACAAATATGGGTACTTGTTTGTTAATCCCCCCCCCCCCCCCCCAAACATAAAAAGTATCTAACTGAAAGAATACTGAAGTTTTTTTCGTTACTTTATTATTATTATATTTTACATTACAAACTGTGATCATAAAAAGACTACTGCACATACCTCTCGCAGATAATTATTGAAATCAATTGTGGCGTTTTTTCCTATACCAAGTTCTTCCTTGACGAACGTAATTTTGGTATATTCTTTCGACCAGCAGTATATAAATAAAAGTATGTCTCTGTAGCTCAGTTTTGATCCCTCCAGCCAAGTATCTTTTCTCAAAGAATATTCCGTTCGGCAGTCACGTGAGCGGCACCTCCATCGATCACCCTTTTCTCGCAGTTGTAACGTCATGGCATGACCGTTTGTACAAGTTCTTGGATTATGCAAAATGCCTCTTTGTTGCAAAAATGCCACACTAGATGGTTTGTCATGAACAATATTCGATAGAGTTAACAAATTCATTTTCACTTCACACTAAAGTATTCACCGATATTCACCACGCTACTTCTCCTAAACTGACATTCTTCTCCGAAACTGTTTATATAAATAGTTGTCTTCCACCTGTCTGTCTACTACCTGTCTCAAACACTGGCAACTCAGACATAGCCAATTTATAAACTTAGACAGACAAGTTTGATACTTTTTATGTTTGGGGGGGGGGGAGGGGGGGATTAACAAACAAGTACCCAAATATGTCCTTTGATTTGGTTCTTTGGTCGGACAAATATTCTTTTTACACCGGACAATTTCAGATGTCCGGCACTAATATTCAGGTTGATTTGAAATTAGGAAAACCCATGCCAAGCAGTTTTTCGTGCATTTTATCATTCTTTATAAAAAAAAGTCAATAACTGATAGTCATATAAAATAATGAAAAGGATAGAAATAGCTGTGGATGTTGACATGACCAAGACACAGTAGAAAAGGATGCTAATGCGAGTATAATGATGATGATAAAACAGAATGTAGATAATTAGATATAAAATGTTTTCAAATTAGTAAAAAAAATTTCTTTATTAAAATTTCTTTGATAATAATAATGATGAATATATACAGAAGTATAACAGAAGTGCGAGAGATGTAGAAGAGAAAAAAAAAATAACCACATGCAAGAATTTTTTATTCAAATTATTCTCCAAATGGTTAATAAATGCCCTCCTCTTATAAACCACCCATCCAAGTTGTGAAAAATTAATAAGCATTTGGGTGGTTTAAAAGAAAAATAGTTAATAGAATTCAAAAAGTAAATAGCAATACTAATATTACTGAAAACATCGTTCTCTGTATTGTTCCTTTTAAAGTACATTAGGAAAACATTGTACCCAAAAATCTATTTGGTTTATAACTGTTGTGCCATGAGTCTATGAAAGCATTGCAAATTTATGTTATCACAAAAATTGTCCTCAGTGTGAAGGTTTATCCAATTTCAAATCATGCATGAACAAAGTCTAAGTTAGCGCTAACCTTCAAGCCGTACCAATCGATCTTTTACCATGGTTTGGAATCCAAAACAGGACCTCTGCCCTTAACAAAACTAAATCATAATACACTCTTTCTTTATAAGAACCAGTAAAATTTAGCTGAGCTCCAATATTCTTTGCCCGATTTCAGCCTTAAATGTGCTTAATCCTGTTCTTTATCATCTAAATTCTGGACAAGATTTAACCTGTGCGTTTTCTTGCTATTATTTTCATATTATATAAGGGTACCCGATACTTCTTATAATGATTTAATGCAACTTGGTTGAATGGATGCTTTTATTTCATAAAATCTCCGTAGATCTAAATACTGACTTCTCCCAATGAACAACCTATAAATATAATTTTACCTCGGAGACTTCATACAGAATCAAGCAGCAATATAAGATATTTCTGTAGTAGTTTTTGTTTAGTCTAAACTTCCATTTTTTCTTTCATCGTCGACGACAGGGTAATAGATCATATAATGAAGCTATCTGCTTTCATTTCATCTTCTGAATTTGTTGCACGAGTTGATTATTTATTTTCTCACGCTCTTGTAACGTACAAACCGTGGCTCATTAGTGACCTAATTTTGTATTTCGTTGTTTTTTTTAGCCGAAAGTTATGACAGTCGGCGACAGTTATAACTATCGAGTAGACAGTTTTAACACTCGGCGGCAGGAAAAACCGTTCGTATATAGGGACATGACCTTATTTTTCCAACCTAGCTTTCAAACTGAAAATAATCGTGGTTATGATTTTTTTGTGCGCATGTTAGTGAGCCTTCAGGGTCAACCGTACAAAACCGAAACTGCAGTTCGTGGACTAATTTCAAGCGACATGACGTATATAACACGAACAAAGTAATAAGGGATATCCTGAAGCCATAGTGTTGCAAATCCACGTACACTAAGCAGGTAATATCTCTGAGTTTGTTAAAATTATATAATAATACTTACACCAGGAAAACACTCACTTTCAATGTAAGTAAGTGAGGACCACACAATGGCCACTCATTCAGTAGATTTTCTATAATGTAATATCTATTTATTTCTCCTGAAGTTTACCAATAGAACATTTACAAAAGAGATAAATTAGCGTGACATATGTATAAACATTCAGACGTGGTGCACAAAACTATAAATTATCAATTGTTTTTTATAAGATATATATTTAATTTGAGAAAGGAAGTTAGAGAACACCAAGGAGGTGTATTTGGTGATAAAGAAGTGAGATCCAAATATCTGTTTATTTACAATCTGAGGACTAACCCAATTAACAATTCGTCTATTGGGATGTGAATAGTGAATTTATAAACTGATGGTAATATAATGTAATAAAGTGATATATTTTAAGGCTTATCCATTTACGAAAAGGACTATTCAGCACATACAATAAAAATAGTTAAAGTAAACTATATATATAAGCAGAGATATAGCAACACAAAGCCAAAAATAAAAGCAAAACAAAAGCAAAATTTCCTTTGCTCTACACCAGCACGCAAATTTGAAACTACTCCAGCACGCAAATTTGCAGCGAACACAAATTTTCTACTCAAAACTAGCATGCTGAAATAACTGAAACAGTGTGTAACTCTCGTACATACACAAAATAGGTTTAATAAAAACATGGAGGTGTAACGAAATTTTGGCGCCCACGATAAAGCGATTACAAGTGCACAGTAAGCTAAAAAAGGAACTTCAACACGATAAATTTATGTAACATTTAAAAGACTAAAAACACAATTTACTAATAATAAAGACAAACTTGAAGCACGTACGCAAATGGAAAACAAACAAATGAAAACTTTACCAAAATGAACCAAACTGTAAGACAAAATTTAATAAAATTTATTAAAAGAATCTGCACTAATAGATTATTTTGAACATGAATTTCTGTTTGCACATAATTGCTTTAATTTCACTGATTCACACCTCGACTTTTCGTAATTAAAGGTTGCAAGATATGATACAACTCCATAAAACCAAATAGTGAACCGATGTTTAAATTTGTACCACGCATCATGTTTCAACAGCCAAACAAAATCAAATTTCTGTAAAAACTACAGAAACTTGGATATGTACAAAATGTATTTTATCAGAGATTCCTTTGTGCAATACCAGACATCTCACCTCATCCTCTACCATCAATCCAACAGACTGCCCAGAACAGACAAACTTCCATTAAGAAAACCTTAATGATAACAAAGTATAAATTCATCGCTGGCTTAAATGTTCAATCTTTCGTGTCAATTTTAAACGAGTTTACTATTATGATGAATGAATCATTATTTGACTAAGATGATCTAGAAGTGTTTTATTGTTATAGGATATTGAGATTTTTGGGAAAATCTAATACTACTTAGAAAGAACTTATTTGAACTTAGCTGTTTCTTTCGACAGCACATTTTCCATACTACCAGCCATTATTTGCAAAAACAACGTTACTTTCTACTCCATTTTGGCTTACAAAAAACTAGTGGTGGGAACGTAAGATCAAAAACATTATTTTATTCTTTATGATTAACAGTGAGTTCAACTGTTTATCAAGGGTTAAAATTCAATACATTTAGACATGGTTGAACAATTTATTACTTATTAAAATGATTACAAGTAAATGTTAATGAATGAACCAGTGGAAGATCGTTTCGATGCCTTTTTGTGTTCACCATTATTGGCCTAAATAATAAGCATAGCAAATTTGTACACAAGTTAATGACGACAAGAAAAAGATATATGGATTCTACCAAAATAACTCACCTAAATTCCCATATTTTCTAAGTATTTTAAGGCCAATTGCGAAAAGTTCTTTACGAGTAGGAGGCCTGTTTTCCGATCCTATAAAAGCAGAAATTAGAGTTAAAATAATTATATCTAAATGTTTGCATTCTCAGGCTTTGTATGAAGTAAAATATGTTTGCATCATAATTCATTACGAATTCTAACATTTCTTACTCCAATCAGAATTTTTTCCATCGACCAGCGCCTTCCAAGCATCTAAAAGTAAACTTTACAATGAAATCCTTTTGTCCACTATAAATTATTTGTGTATATATGAATTAGTCTCTTATTGAATTTTGTAAGAAACAATTTTTTTGATATACCTCTTAGCAAGTATTTTGCTTTTAAACGCTATATATGCATTTTAAAAGTAAATAAAAAAGTTTAAAAACTAACGCTTGTGAACTGTTTTATCACTGCAATGTAAGTATTACTTACGAAAATCGTTTAAAAAATAAAACATAATTTTACATAACATGTCTTAATTTTAGAAAATAGTTATTATCATCTGATGAAACTTTAGGAAATGATATTTAATAAAATCAACTATTGTTAGTTTTGAATTAATAAAAAACTTCTTCAAAACCTACATATATTCAGTGAGGTTTCTTAATGTTATTTCACTATACATTACTTACCTTTATCGATCACTGGATCGCCTTGGTTATGAACTGGTATAGCTAAAAAGAAATATAAGTTGCATTCCTTAGCCACACCATTGTTATATTGTCAAACTTATGTAAGTTTTATTACATTTATAAGCATTTCCTTCAGAAACCTTCGCAACGTTACAATACCGACAATTAAAATACCTTGCTTCGACAATGCTACAAGCATGCATAACAGCAACAATGTCACAAAAGTTTTCATGATTATATCTTCACTAGTGTTTACTGAATCCAAGCCAAATGTTGAATGATAGTTAACAGCTCATCCAATTTTTATTTATACCCAAAAGTTAATCAAACTTAATATATTTTGACAATTAACTTCATCATTGGTTGTTCCCATATTTTTCATAACTCTAAAATTCCATAATTATTGTGAGTAATCTATAATTACTGTACTTATTGCTTTGAGATGTAATAACCATTTTCTAAAACTGCCCTAAGAATATCTGGTTTTCTTTTTAAAGCAGCTTATTATTAAATTAGCATATTTTTAATAATGATAGTTGTATGTTGAACTGAGTTATGGGAACAGTCAATTTCTAGTTGCTTCCAAATCAGTTCTAAAACGTAGTTGTTTTGGGCCGTCTTTTCCGTTTTAAGTCTACAAAGATAATTGCTATATTCATTTCATTTCTAAATATTTTGGTTTTCCTCTTTCATTATGTATGTCATTACTTTTTTAAGTACGTTTTTTCAAAACTTTTCCGTTCTAAGTATACAAATGTAATTGCTACACTCATTTCATTTCAAAATATCTTGGTTTTCCTCTTGTCATTATTTATGTCATTACTTTTTTAATTACGATTTTTCAAAACATCGAATTTGAAAATAAAGAAACGTTCATTCGAACTTAACGTCAGTGAAGAAATTAATTTTTTATACAAATATATTTGTTAAATGAAATTTAAAACAATCCATTTAAGCCACGAATTTGTAAAGTACGATTATGTCTTTCCTCTGATACGATCGAGGTGCAGAAGAATAGCACAAATTCATTTGTTTACAAGTGAAAGCTAATTAAAAATATTTCAGTGCGGCCCTCAAAATAGTTACTTGGGAGACACTTTTAAGTAAGAGAACGGTAGAAAATAAAAGTAATACAGACGACCAGTTTGATTTTTTCGTTTCTTTCCATTCGACATTGGTGTATTACTATGCCTGTAAATCTGCAGTTCCTGTTATAAATATTACATGCTGTTGCATTTTCTTTTTAAGTTTCAACCCGATTCATTTTAGCCATCACAGAAACTTTCTTCACCAGGCGTTTTCCCGATATTTTTTTCTTCAGCTTTCCATATTTTCTCGTTATTTGGATTTTAATATTAATTGGAAAAGAGCTTTTATTTGAAAAAAAAGGTTGTTAAACATTTTCACTGTTTGTATACTTTCAATCTTATTAACGGTTTTTCTTTTATATTATTTATAAATGCCCAGTGGATCAAGGGACGTTTACAGTATCAACGTTTTTTAGATGTTTACGAAATTTTGTTAGTGTTTATTGTAGAGGTGTGTTTCATTGAGAAAATAAGGTAAGTAAGGTTCATGTTATTAAATCGCTGGTTTGAAAGCAGAACATCGATGGTTTAACAACAAATAAAAGGAATCTACCATCAAACGTTTGTAAATCTCAAAGATACTGTTCTCAGAAATAATATACACAATTTTATGCAAGTATAACATAACACAACAGTGTTAATTTTACAAAAAACTAATACTTTACTAACAATTTATTTTGCTAGAGCAATCAGTTCAACAAGTTGTAAGTCGAATTAGGGTGTCTGTTTCTCGCTTTAACGCCCTGTTGAATCAACATGCTGGAAAAGGTAGGGTTGAACAGACACATGAAAAAGCTAAAGAATTCAGAAGGGAAAGACTTCAAAAGCGTAACAATTTAAATTGTCTGAGAGGGCACACGATAAATTTGAGACAATTTATTTAAGACTATAAGTTGTATAATTGTGAGATCATTTTACGACGTCGAAGGAGGCCTGAGGACGTCTCCATAGAAATGAAATTACGGGCATCTAACGATGATTTATTGAGTTCTTTTCTTTTCATTTTTCTTTTTGTCTCTGCTCATTTTTCTTGAACATAAATAGTACTACCGAAATCTTTACACCGTGTTGTAATTAAAAAGAAATGTAATAATATAACAGGACGAATAAATAAAAGAGGTGGGGACGCTTATTCAGAAATTGAACTTCGATGTGGGATGGCTATTTAAGAAAATACCGCAAGTCCTCTAACTAACACCTCTTCTTTTTAACGCCTTCCTCTTATACAATACATAACAATGCATAAACGATTTCTTAGGACTTAAATCCTTGATTCTGAAAGTTGTTATACTGAATTACCGAATTTCATTTGCGTTTCCTAGCCACCGAAATTTTCAAAACTGAAGTCAACATAGGCCCTGTTTTTATGCAATAATTTTTTATTTCTAAACAAATTAAATATGATCTTCCTACCGTTGATCTTGTGTCACTGTCTGTAGCGAGAACTGTAAAATTTGGTCCATCCAGCTTTCTATTTGGTTTGTTATTTGGAATTCTTTGCCAGATTCGGTAGAAGATTGTTCCCAGTTAAGTTCATTTAAAGCGTCAATCGGAAAATCGGGGGGAAATTTAATCTCAGTAGGTGGTGTAGTTGGATAATATGCCAAAATTTAGTATTAGCTGTTTTGGAAATTATGCAAGGTTCCTACTTTGTAATTTTGTAGGTGTAAATTAGTTTATTTTGTTTTTTAACTACGGCAAACCAACGTAAAATAACTGTTTCTATTCAATTCAATTCAATACACTTTCCCTTCTAATAAAAAATATTTTATAAACGCTCATCTACTAAATGGCGAAGTTTCACGAAACTTTTGATTTATCAATTAACGCCACCTTTTTTTAAACACCTTGATTTTTAAATTACTTTAACCAGAGAAACTTTCGTGAGGAAAAATATTCTCGAATTGTTTTTAGATTAACTTTCGTGAATATGGAAATTGAAAACATTTTGCAAAATAAAGTTTAGAAATTTAAATGTATTAAATGTATCTATTATTTTGTGAGATAAGCTTTTGCGAATTTTCGATACTTATTAATGTCTTTACAGTGAATTGTATTGAATTCGACTTATCCGGGGGTTCGAGTTACTGGGTGTCAACTGTATAAGAAATAAAAAACATTCTTGTAAATATTGATTTCTTTAAATTTACCAAATTAATAAATTGAATGATTATTGCAAGACAAACTTTCGGGAATGAATATTTTGGAAAATTTTCTGGAAACAAATTTTCAAGAAAACATCAAAAATTCGCGATAGTTTCTCTGATAAAAATAAACGTAATAGCAATATTCCTGGTAAGAAAATATTCTGCAATACCACAATGGAATGCTATAATTACTTGCATTGCTAAAAGGTGGCAAGAGTTTCGTGTTTTTTTTATAAAACCATTTTATTATTCAATTAGTATATTTTTAATAGTTGTATGTTGAACTAAATTAAGGTAACGGCCAATCCTTAGTTCTACCTAAATCTCTTCGATAATTATTTCCGTAATATGTTTAACTTTTTGAATATATAAGGAGTACGGCTCATAATGTGATTTCACTATTTCAAAAGGCGTAATGATGATATACATCGTGCTAAATTTCCAGTACACTCTAACCTTTTTATTTTTATTTTTATTTTATTTTTATATTAAGTATCGCCGATACTGACTCGTTTTGACGATATCTAACCATTAGTACAAAATTTAATCTCATTCTATCATAACCCAATGAGAAACAAGCTACTTTTGTTCTCCCAGAACGAAACTTCTTCAAAGGGTCATTATTTTTTTTATCTGATTTTTTTCAACCGAGCCCGTCTGCTGAACTTGGTATTGTCTGATATTAGTTGCCTTGAAAATAACGAAGAAATGATTTAATTTTTGGTTGAAATTTATACTCTACAAAACTAGTACTGACTGGCATTGGAAAAATACCATTTTTCTCTCTTACTGTATAATTACGACTGTTAATCTGATAACATGATGTTTTGATTATTAATTCTGTGAGTGTAATTAACAATTAACTTGTGTAATTAACGGTCAATGTGGAACCATTTGTGCCAGGGGAAAAACATTGAAATGATGAAAATGGAATATTTACATGGTATTAATTATGATTTGAGCAATTTATTTTTTAATATCTTACCGTGTTGCAAATGATCTTTAATTGGAAATAGATTAACCTTGAATTATTGCAAACAAGGCGGAAAACGCTTTCCTTTTCACGGAGATGTCATGCCCAGCCACCACAAAAACGTATTATTTAAGTCTTTTTTCCAGGCTTTTTAGGTCCTTCTGAAGGTCCACATAAACACATACTAAATTTGTCCAATATAAATAAATACATGTATAATAAATTTTAACAATTTAGAATATATCACACACAGCATAAAGATGTCAAAAGTGACTAGATTCTCTGTCTTCCCAAACTGTATATACTCAATCCAAGCCAAATGCCGAATGAAAATCAACAGCTCATCCAATTTGTATTTATACCCAAATGTTAATCAAAATATTAAAAAATATTTTGACAGTTAACACCATCATTGGTTGTTCCCGTATTTTCTATTACTCTAGAATTCTATAATTACTCTGAGTAATCTGTAATAACTGTACTTATTTCTTTCAGATGTAATAAATATTTCCTTAAACGGTCATAAGAATATCTAGGTTTCTTTGTTCCTAAGGAACAACTAGGAATTGACTGTTCCCATAACCCATTTCAACATATATTTATCATTAAAATATTTTTGGTTTAAAGATATATAAAAATATTCACCATTTAAGTAGCTTAAATTTAACTGTGAAAGTCCCTTTCAGGACTTTTTAGAGATTCTAAAATTCAAAATGTTAGGCATTATTACATTTTTTGTTTGTTGGAATTGTGCCCCATTAAATATTGACGCTGGTACGGCACTGACTGTTAAACAGCAAACGCATGGAAAATTACTACAATGGACAATTGACACGTAAGCAAAGTATGTACACAAACTTCCTCTTAATTTTTCAATCTTTTACCTATTGTACCTATTATTACAGAATTTATGTTTTTAAATTTTTAGCATTAGAATTTTCTTATATTTATATTTGAGTATATGGATATGTACATCTTGTTGAACTGATTTCTCTAGCAAAATAAATTGTTAGTAAAGTATTAGTTTTTTGTAAAATTAACACTGTTGTGCTATGTTATACGTGCATACAATTGTGTATATTATTTCTGAGAACAGTATCTTTGAGTTTTTCAAACGTTTGATGGTAGATTCCTTTTAGTTGTTGTTAAAGCATCGATTTTCTCCTTTCAAACCAGCGATTTAATAAAATAAACCTTACTTACCTGATTTTGTCAATGAAACGCACCTCTACAATAAACACTAACAAAAATTCCTAAAAATCTAAAAAAGGCTGATGCTGTAAACGTCCCTTGATCCACTGGGCATTTATAAATAATATGAAAAAAAATCGTTAATAAGGTTGAAAGTATACAAACAGTGAAAATGTTTAACAATCATATTTTTCAAATAAAACCTCCTTTCCAATTAATATTAAAATCCAAATAATGAGAAAATATGGAAAGCAGGAGGAAAAAACATCGGGAAAACGCCTGGTGAAGAAAGTTTCTGATATGGCTAAAACGAATCGGGTTGAAACTTAAAACGAAAATGCAACAGCATGTAAAACCTTTTACAGGAACTGCCGATTTACACGCATAGTGATACACCAATGTCAAAGATAAAGAAACGGGAAAATCAAACTGGTCGTCTGTAGTACTTTTATTTTCTATCGTTCTCTTACTTAAAAGTGTCTCCCAAGTAATTGTACTATTTTAAGGGCTGTGCTGAAATACTTTTAATTAGCTTTCACTTGTAAACAAATGAATTTGTGCTATTCTGCACCTCGATCGTATCAGAGGAAAGACATAATCGTAATCTACAAATTCGTGGCTTAAATGGATTGTTTTAAATTTCACTTAACAGATCTATTTGTATAGAAAATTAATTCTTTCACTGACGTTAAGTTCGAATGAACGTTTCTTTATTTTCAAATTCGATGTTTTGAAAAATCGTATTTAAAAAACTAATGACATAAATAATGACTAGAGGAAAACTAAAATATTTTGAAATGAAATAAATATAGCAATTATCTTTGTATACTAAGAACGGAAAAGTTTTGAAAAAACGTACTTAAAAAAGTAATGACATATATAAGGAAAAGAGGAAAACAAAAATATTTTGAAATGATGTGAATATAGCAATTATCTTTGTAAACAACCACGTTTTGGAACTGATTTGGAAACAACTAGAAATTGACTGTTCCCATAAGTCAGTTCAACATACAACTATCATTATTAAAAGTATGCTAATTTAATAATAAACGGCTTTAAAAAGAAAACCAGATATTCTTAGGGCTGTTATAGAAAATGGTTATTACATCGCAAAGCAATAAGTACAGTAATTATAGATTACTCAGAGTAATTATGGAATTTTAGTGTTATGGAAAATATGGGAACAACCAATGATGAAATTAATTGTCAAAATATATTAAGTTTGATTAACTTTTGGGTATAAATAAAAATTGGATGAGCTGTTGACTATCATTCAGCATTTGGCTTAAATTGAGTAAACACTAGTGAAGATATAATCATGAAGACTTTTGTAACATTGTTGCTGTTAAGCATGCTTGTAGCATTGTCGATGCAAGGTATTTTAATTGTCGGTATTGTAACGTTGCGAAGGTTTCTAAAGGAAATACTTATAAACTTAATAAAACTTACATAAGTTTGACAATATAACGTTGGTGTTGCTGAGGAACCCAATTTATATTTCCTTTTAGCTCCACAAAATTCCGTTGTTCACCACAGCGATCCAGTGATCGATGAAGGTAAGTAATGCATAGTGAAATAACATTAAGAAACCTCACGGAATATATGTAGGTTTTAAAGAAGTTTTTTATCAATTGCAGACTAATAATGGTGGATTTTCTTAAATATCATCACGCAAAATTTTATGAGATTATGAAAATTATTTTCTAAAACTAACACATGTTACGTAAAATTATGTTTTACTTTTTAAAAGGTTTTCGTAAGTAATAATTACATTGCATCGATAAAACGGTTTACAAGTCTTAGTCTTTTAAATTGCATATTCATCGTTTAAAATCAAAATACTTGGTAAGAGGTATATCAAAAAAATTGTTTCTTACAAAGTTCAATAAGAGACTAGTTCATATATACACAATTAATTTATAATGGACAAAAGGAATTCATTGTAAAGTTTACTTTTAGATGCTTGGAAGGCGCTGGTTGATGGAATAAATTCTGATTGGAGTAAGAAATGTTAGAATTCGTAATGAATTATGATGCAAACATATTTTACTTCATACAAAGCCTGAGAATGCAAAAATTTAGATATAATTATTTTAACTTTAATTTCTGCTTTCATAGGATCGGAAAACAGGCCTCCTACTCGTAGAGAACGTTTCGCAATTGCCCTTAAAATACTTAGAAAATATGGGAATTTAGGTGAGTTTTTTTGGTGGAATCCATATATCTTTTTCTTGTCGTCATTAACTTGTGTACAAAATTGCTATGCTTATTATTTAGCCGGTTAATTGGTGTGAACACAAAAAGGCATCGAAACGATCTTCCACTGGTTCATTCATTAACATTTACTTGTAATCATTTTAATAAGTAATAAATTGTTCAACCATGCCTAAATGTATTTGAATTTTAACCCCATATGAAACAGTTTAAATCTCAGTTAATAATAAAGAATAAAATAATGTTTGTGATTTCACGCACCCACCAATTGTGACAGCTTTTTAGAAGCCGAAAGTAGAGTTGTGGAGTAGAAAGGAACGCGTTTTTTGGAAATAATGACAGGTAGTATGGAAAATGTGTAGTCGAAACAAACAGCTAAGTTTAAGTAAGTTCTTTCTAAGTAGTGATTAGATTTTCCCAAAAATCTCAATATCCTATAACAATAAAACACTTCTAGATCATCTTCGTCAAATAATGATTCATTCATCAGAATAGTAAACTCGTTCACAGTTGACATGAAAGGTGCAACATTTAAGTCAGCGATGGATGTATATTTTGTGTTATCGTTAAGTTTTTCTTAAGGAAAGTTTGTCTGTTGTGGGCAGTCTGTTGGATCAATGTTAGAGGACGAGGTGAGATGTATGGTATTGTAGATGGGAATCTCTGATAAAATACATTGTGTACAAATCCAAGGTTCAGTAGGTTTTACAGAAATTTGATTTTGTTCGGCTGTTGAAACATTACGCGTGGTACAAATTTAAACACTTGATACGTTGTAAAGGTTTTGTGTTTGTCCCAACTCCTTTGTTACATTTGTTACATTTTGCTGTTTTGTCTCGTCTAGGTAAACCAGGTCCATGGTTAAGTTCGACTTCATACAAAGCCTAGGAATGTAAACATTTGGATATAATTATTTTAACTATAATTTCTACTTTTACAGAATCTTAACACAGGCTGCCTGTTCGGAGAGAAGCTTATCACATTGCTGTTAAAGTACTTAAGAAGTATAATAGATGGAATGAGGTATTCGGTGGCATCTATACATCTACTTCTTGTCGTCTTTAACTTGTGTACAAATTTTCGTTCCTCATTATTTAAACGGTTGATATTTCCAGACAAAAAAAAAGTTATAACAATCACGACATTTGGTTCTGTTGATTTTCGATTCTGATTTTCGATTTACCATTTGGTTGTATAGAGTTGCATTATATCTTGGGACATCCCATTACGACAAGTCGAGTTCTAAATCAGTAAGTAGCAAAGAGAAATTCAAATTCAAAACAATCTATTCGCGCGGATTCTTTCAATTAATTTTATTTAATTTTGTTTCACGGTTTGGTTCAATTCATTTACGACACAACAAGAATTCCAACAAAATGTTGTCCCATTGTTCATGGATGATCAACAGCTGATATTTAATATTTTTGTTTGTTTGTTTTCCATTTGCGAACGTGCTTCAATTTTGTCTTTATTATACATAAATTTTGTTTTTAGTCTTTTAAATTTTACATATATTTATCGTTTTGTACTTGCCTTTTTGCCCCATTAGTGGTCCAAGCTTGCTGTGCACTTTTAATCGCTTTATCTTGGCTGTGTGCCCGCCATAGCTTTGTTACAGCTCCATATTTCTTTTATCCGTTTTAATGTGCATATAAGAGCTACACACTGTCCCAATTGTTTCAGCATGCTAGTTTTCCATGGAAAAATTGTGTTCGCTGCAATTTTGCGAGCTGGTGTATATTTACAGTTCGTCATACTGCATTTGCAACAATGTGATTTTAACATAATGTTGTTTATGTCGTTCTAATGTGGCGAGCAAAGCAAAATTTTGTTTTGTTTTGATTTTATTTTTGGCTTTGCCTTGCTATATCTCTGCTTATATCTATAGTTTATTTAACTGTTTTTATTGTATGGGACGAATAACCATTTTCGTAAATGGATATGCCATGAAATATACCACTACATTACATTACATTACAATTAGTTTATAAATTTACTCTTCAAATTCCAATGAACGGATTGTTAATTGGGTTAGGCCTCGGATGGTAAATAAACAGATATTTAGATCTCACTTTTTTATCACTAAATACACCTCCTTGTAGCCCTCTAACTTACTTTCTTAAATAAATTTTACATCGTATAAAAAACTATTGAGAATTTATAGTTTTGTGAACTGACCTTAATGGTCTTATTGCCATCACCACGTCTGAATGTTTATACATACGTGACCATAATTTATCTCTTTTGTAAATGTTCTATTGGTGAACTTCAGGAGAAATAAAAACATATTACATTATAGAAGATCAGTTAATGAGTGTGCCATTGTGTGGTCCGCGCTTACTTACACTGTAAGTGAGTGTTTTGCTGGTGTAAGTATTACTGTAGAATTTCAATAAACTCACATATATCGCCAGCTTACGTTTTCATTTTGCACACATATGCGAATTTTTGCTTTGAAATGAGGCGGTTGATTAATATTTTTCGCTGTTGTGTTTTCATCACGTGGTATAATATTTATCTATGATTTTAGGTGTAAAAAGCCTACCTTCTCTTCGTCAACATAGTCATGTTCAGATATAGTGTATTTAAGGTTTACGTTCGCAGACAAGCGAAGACGTTTTTACATAGACCTTTTCGATACCCTATAAATTTAAATTTTTATATATTTGCAATAAGGAAATATAAGACTTAAACTTAGGCTTTGGCTTCATACAAAATGTTCATTTTTCTCCATCATTATTATTCTGTAAATTTACATATTTTTCTACAAATTTACAAAAGTATGTTATTTATTTCACTCTGAAATATCTTTCGAACAAGAGTAACTTTGTGAGAATTCATCAAAACAACGCTGAGAAATTTAAAAAGACATGCTATACGCACTGATATTTGATACGGACCACAGGAAACATTTTTGGGTATTTTATCTTCTATAAAAGAAGTATGTGATGATAAATGTATTTATTTTAAAAAATTTACTGATGATGTATTTTAGATTTGAAGACTGAAATACCTCTTAACAGTATTCATTTGATGATCGATTCACAATTATGTGCTATATAACATTAATGTTAAACACGTCAATCCATTTGCTTTTAAAAATATTTTACAGGTTCATTTTCCTCGCAATTCCCTGCTCTTCCATCATATTAGGGTGACAAAAAATAAAATCACAGAATTGTGAAGAATAAGTATCACTTATTATGAAGTAGTTGATCGACCTAAAAAATCAAAATAATATTTTACTTAATTGAAATAGATTTGAAATGATAAAAAATACGATGATCTTGCGCATATATTTACTATCATTTTATCATTTGTCACTTAATATTTGCGTTTCTGCCGTCTTTTTCATGCCTCTTTGAGACGGACGTTTCTTGACCGATTGAAACCTCTTCACAAAATATGAGTTTTATTAAGAAAAAGACCATTTAAAAGGAAAAAAAAAACCCGACGTGTTTGATGTAATGTTTTACATTTCAAAACAAATATAATCAGGTAATAAATTTGTCCAATATAAATAATTACATGTATAATGAATTTTAGCAATTTACAAAACATCACAGCCAGCATAATGATGTCAAAAGTCCTGCTAGTCCTGCTAGATTCTGTCATCTCAAAACCGTATATAGCAATATACTCATGAAAGATGTAGGTTATATTTTGATACTGGTGTCTAATCCCAACACATATCCATGTACCCAACATTAATCACTTCGAAAAAAATAAAAATAAATAAAAATTCAAATGCTAAAAATTCAAAAACATAAATTCTGAAATAACAGTTACAATAGGTAAAAGATTGAAATATTGAGAGGAAGTTTGTGTTCATAAATTGTTTGCACCTCAATTGTCAAGCGCAGAAATTTTCCGTGCGTTTCCAGTTTAATAGATCAGGTCCGTAGCAGCGTCGATATTTTAATAAAACTTTAATAAACTGCACTGAAGGTTAGCCGCCTCTTGGACTGATGGGTTTATTAAAAAATGTAGGAGAATACTCATACCTAATTTCAACCAGCGCTTTTTACGGTATTGGAAAAACCAAATCATTCAAGTTCCTGAGAGATTCAGAGGTGTTTCAGACCACATTTGCATCATTTGGAAACTGCTTTCAATTTGATGCAAGCTTATTTTCAATTGTAAAACCATTGGTCTGACAATTCATTCGCACAAGTGTTCAGACACCAATGAGGCTACATTCAAAAGGTTTTTGCACTACCCGACTGTTGACATGAAATTAAACATGTAAGTGGTAGACTTGTTTCTGTATTGTAAAATTTAATATATTCCCTCTTTCCAGTATTTCACTATGTTGCTGTTGGTCTTCTGTGCTGAAGTTGTTGCTGGTGTTCCTGGATTCCTGTTTCGTGATTAAGTATGTGTTTATAAACTTACCAGTCAAACCTGGTATATTAAATTCTAATCTCAAGGAGTTATTTAGAGAAAACGTTTTAACATATTTTAGCTTGTTGTTTCTATTTGCTTTTTGTCGGAAACTTTTAAATGATTCCAAAAATCGTCCTCTTTCTTTAAGAATGGAATTTTTATATACAGTGTTAAGTATCTTTTAAAGGATATAAAAAAAAATCACACATGTAAATACCGTCAAGAAGAAGCAATTCTGTTCGTGTATATAATGCCGTGAAGCAGTCCGAGAAAAAAAAAGTATCGAAAAAAGAAAAGGTAAAAACTTTTGTGTCGTCTAATTGCGAGGAAGCATGCTCAGGGAAATTACTTGTTTGTTTTGGCACTTGAGACACTCAGAAGAAACAAAATTAATAAATACGTCTACCCCGCGGTATGGCGTTTAAATTTAACTGTGATTGATTATGATTTGAGCAATTTATTGTTTGTTAACTTTGCGTGTTGCAAATGATTTTTCATTGGAAATAGATTAACCTTGAATTATTGCAAAGAAGGCGGAAAACGTTTTCCTGTTTACGGAGACGTCATGCCCAGCCAGCACAAAGACGTCTTATTTAAGTCTACTTTCCCAGCTTTTTATGTCTTTATGAAGAGGTCATTAAGATATGTTATTTTAGCTTTAAATGTCTGCAATTAGGGCGTGTTTTCATGCCTCACTAAGTCGGATTTTTGTGAGCCATAAAAACCTTTTCAGAAGATATGGGTTTTGACAAAGAAGAAGACCATTTGAAGGCAACAAAAATAAATGCGATGTGTCTGATCTAATGTTTTACATTTCAAAACAAATACAATCACGTAATAAATTTGTCCAATATAATTAAATACATGTAAAATAAATTTTAAAAATTTAGAAAATATCACAGCCAGCATAAAGATATCAAATGTCCTGCTAGTCCTGCTAGATATTCTGTCCTCTCAAAAGCGTATCTAGCAATATACTCATGAAACATGTAGGTTATATTTCGATACTGGTGACTAATCCATACACATATCCATGTACCCAATATTAATCACTTCGAAAAAGATAGAAATACCAGAAAATTCAAATGCTAAAAATTCGAAAACATAAATTCTCAAATTATAGGTATAATAGGTAAAAGATTGAAAAATTGAGAGGACATTTGTGTTGTACATACTTTGCTTACATGTCAATTGTCAAGCGTAGTAATTTGCCATGCACTTGCAGTTTAATAGATCAAGACCGTATCAGCAATATTATTTTTGGTGGCACAATAGCAAAAAAACACAAAATGTAATAATGCCTAAAATTTTTAATTCTATGATCTTAAAAACGACCTGAATTTGGATTTCACAGTTAAACTTAAGCTACTTAAATAGTGAATATTTTTATATATCTTTAAACCAAAAATACCTTAATTACCCATTTCCACAGCATAAAATGTCATAATTTTTATTAACGGAGTAAGTGTATTGAATTGAATTGAATTGAAACATTTGTTTTACGTTGGTTTTCCGATGTTAAAAAACAAAATAAACTAATTTACACCTACAAAATTACAAGTTACGAACCAGGCATAATTTTCAAAACAACAAATACTTAATTTTGGCATATTCCTCAACTACACCGCCTACTGAGACTAAATTTTCTGATTGACGCTTTAAATGAACTTAACTGGGAACTACCTTTTACCCAATCGGGCAGAAAATTCCAGCGTAGACACAAAATAGAAAGCTGGATGTACCAAATTTTACAGTTCTCGCTAAAGGCAGTGACAAAAGATCAACAGTACGAAGATCATATTTAAATTGTTTGGGAATGAAAACAGGGCGTATGTTGACTTGAGTTTTAAAAATTTCGGTGGGTATTGGAACACAAATGAGGTTCGTGGATGCTGGAGTAAGTCAGTGTAGCTACATTCAGAATCTAGGAATTAAGTCCTAAGATATCGTTTATGTATTGTTATGTATTGTATAAGAGGAAGGCGTTAAAAAGAAGAGGTGTTAGTTAGAGGCCTTGCGGTATTTTATTGAATAGGCACCCCACATTGAATTCCAATTTTGGAATAAACGCTCCTACCTCTTATATGTATGCGTCCTGTTATATTATTACATATTTTTTAGTTACAACACTGTGTAATGATTTCGGTAGTACTTTTTATGTTCGAAAAATTTGAGCAGAGAAAAAAAGAAGAAGAAAAACAAACGAACTCAATAAATCATCGTTAGATGCTTGTAATTTCATCCCTTTGGGGACGTCTCACCTTCAGGCGTCCCTCGACGTCGTAAAATGATATCACAATCAAAGAACATATAGTCTTAAAATAAATTGTCTCAAATTTGTCGTGTGCCCGCTCAGACAATTTAAATTGTTACGCTTTTGAAATCTTTCCCTTCTGACTTCTTTAGCTTTTTCATGCGTTTGCTCATCCCTATCTTTTCCACCATGTTGGTTCAACATTGCGTTAAAGCGGTAAATAGACACCCTAAATCGACTTACATGTTGTTGAACTGATTGCTGTAGCAAAATAAATTGTTAGTAAAGTATTATTTTTTTGTAAAAATAACACTGTTGTGTTATGTTATACTTGCATACAATTGCGTATGTTATTCTGAGAACAGTATCTTTCAGATTTTCAAACGTTTGATGGTAAATTCCTTTTAATTGTTGTTAAACTATCGATGTTTTTCATTCAAACCAACGATTTAATAACATGAAGCTTACTTACCTTATTGTCTCAATGAAACGCAGCTCTACAATAAACGCTAACAAAAATTCCTAAAAATCTAAAAAAAAGCTGTTACGGTAAACTTCACTTGATCCACTGGGCATATATAAATAATATTAAAAAAGAATGTTAATAGGATTGAAAGTATACAATCAGTGAAAATGTTTAACAATCTTTTATTTCAAATAAAAGCTCCTTTCCAATTAATATTAAAATCAAAATAACGAGAAAATATGGAAACCTAAAGGAAAAAATATCGGGAAAACGCCTGGTGAAGAAAGTTTCTGTGATGGCTAAAAGGAATCGGGTTGAAACTTAAAATGAAAATGCAACAGGATGTAATATCTTTTACAGGAACCGCCGATTTACACGCATAGTGATACACAAATGTCGAATGCAAAGAAACGAGAAAATCAAACTGGTCGTCTGTAGTACTTTTATTTTCTACCGTTCTCTTACTTAAAAGTGTTTCCCAAGTAATTGTATTATTTTGAGGGCTGTGCTGAAATATTTTTAATTAGCTTTCACTTGTAAACAAATGAATTTATGCTATTCTTCTGCACTGCGATCGTATCAGAGGAAAGACATAATCGTACTCTACAAATTCGCAGCTTAAATGGATTGTTTTAAAATTCACTTAACAGATTTATTTGTATAAAAAATTAATTTTCACTGACGTTAAGTTCGAATGAACATTTCTTTATTTTAAAATTCAATGTTTTGAAAAATGGTAATTAAAAACGTAATTACATAAATAATGACAATAGGAAAACCAAAATATTTTGAAATGAAATGAATATAGCAATTATCTTTGTACACTCAGAACAGAAAAGTTTTGAAAAAACGTACTTAAAAAAGTAATGACATACATAATGAAAAAGGAAAACCAAAATATTTTGAAATGAAATGAATATAGCAATTATTTTTGTAGACTTAGAACAGAAAAGACGGCCCAAAACAACCACGTTTTAGAACTGATTTGGAAACAACTAGAAATTGACTGTTCCCATAACTCAGTTCAACATACAAATATCATTATTAAAAATATGCTAATTTAATAATAAACGGCTTTAAAAAGAAAACCAGATATTCTTAGGGCTGTTTGAGAAAATGGTTGTTACATCTCAAAGCAATAAGTACAGTAATTATAGATTATTCAGAGTAATTATGGAATTTTAGAGTTATAGAAATTATGGGAACAACCAATGATGAAGTTAATTGTCAAAAGATATTAAGTTTGATTAACTATTGAGTATAAATAAAAATTGGATGAGCTGTTTACTATCATTCAGCATTTGGTTTGGATTGAGTAAACACTACTGAAGATATAATCATGAAGACTTTTGTAACACTGTTGCTGTTAATCATGCTTGTAGCATTGTCGATGCAAGGTATTTTAATTGTCGGTATTGTAACGTTGCGAAGGTTTCTGAAGGAAATGCTTATAAACTTAATAAATCTTACAAAAGTATGACAATATAACGTTGGTGTTGCTAAGGAAAGCATTTTATATTTACTTTCAGCTCCACAAACTTCCGTTGTTCACCACAGCGATCCAGTGATCGATAAAGGTAAGTAATGCATAGTGAAATAACATTAAGAAACCTCACGGTATATGTAGGTTTTAAAGAAGTTTTTTATCAATTGCAGATTAATAATGGTGGAATTTCTTAAATATCATCTCGCAAAATTTCATGAGAAAATGAACATATTTTCTAAAACTAAGACATGTTATGTAAAATTATGTTTTATTTTTTAAAAGGTTTCCGTAAGTAATAATTACATTGCAGCGATAAAACGGTTTACAAGTCTTAGTCTTTTAAATGCATATTTAGCGTTTAAAATCAAAATACTTCCGAAGAGGTATATCAAAAAAAATTTTCTTATAAAATTCAATAGGACTAGTTCATGTATACACAAATAATTTATAATGGACATAAGGAATTCATTGTAAATTTTACTTTTAGATGCTTGGAAGGCGCTGGTCGATGGAATAAATTCTGATTGGAATAAGAAATGTTAAAATTTGTAATGATTATGATGCAAACATATTTTACTTCATACAAAGCCTGAGAATGCAAACATTTAGATATAATTATTTTAACTCTAATTTCTGCTTTCATAGGATCAGAAACAGGCTCCCTACTCGTACAGAAGCTTACGAACTTGCCAAAAATATTAGAAAATATGGGAAACTTTAGGTGAGTTTTTTTGGTTCCATCTATATCTGTTTTTCTTGTCATCTTTAACTTGTGTACAAATTTGTTATGCTTATTATTTAGCCGGTTAATTGGTGTGGACACAAAAATGCATCAAAACGATCTTCTACGGTTCCATTCATTAACATTTACTTGTAATCATTTTTATAAGAAAAAATTGTTCCGCCATCCTAAAATATTTGAATTTTAAAATTTAAGCCATTGAAAACAGTTAAAATCACTGTTAATCAAAACGAATAAAATAATTTTTTGTTTCTCACGCACCCACCAATTGTGACAGCACTTTTAGAAGCCAAAATGGAGTAGAGAGGAAC